>CM050165.1:297749287-298954414 GCA_027410445.1 Discoglossus pictus | reverse complement strand
ACATGCTTTGTTGAAGGACCAGGGGCTCGTGACATTGATCCGGGAGTTTTGGACGGACTGGAGGGGTTGCAAGGGGGACTTTGCCACGTTAAAACTGTGGTGGGACGTGGGCAAGGTTCATTTGCGACTTCTGTGTCAGGAATATACCAAGGGTGCGAGTGGGCAGCGCGAAGCTGAGTTGGAGTCACTCCGGGGGGAGGTACTCCATCTGGAGCAGAGGCTGTTCACTTGTAGGGACCAATCCCTGCAGAGCGAGTATGTAGAGAGGAAGGGTGTCCTTTGTGACCTGGAACGACACCAGGCCAAGGGGGCATACGTGCGCAGCCGCTTAGTTTTTCTCAAAGATCTAGACCGCGGCTCGCGCCTCTTCTACTCACTGGAGAAAAAGGGGGGTAACAGTAGGCACATCACCTGTCTTCTAGATGAAGACGGTGCCCCCCTTACAGATCCGGAGAGTATCCGGGATAGAGCCCGGAACTTTTATAAAGATCTTTACTCTCCGGATCCCATTTCTCCAGACGCCTGCAGGGTGCTATGGGAGGGGCTCCCCACAGTCAGTGAGGGTGTAAGAGAGCGGCTTGATATACCACTATCTTTTCAAGAGCTCTCTGAAGCCCTCCGTGCCATGTCCTGTGAGAAGTCTCCAGGACTGGACGGACTGACTGTAGAGTTTTTCCAATTTTTCTGGGAGACTCTGGGACCTGATTTCCATCTGGTCCTTGGGGAAGCCCTGGAGACCGGGGAGATGCCCCTGTCTTGTCGCAGGGCAGTACTTGCCCTGCTGCCCAAAAAGGGGGATCTCCGGCTTATTAAGAACTGGCGACCGGTCTCTCTGCTCAGCACGGACTACAAGATTGTAGCTAAAGCCATCTCGCTTAGACTTGGGTCTGTGCTGGCAGAATTGGTTCACCCTGACCAGTCCTATGCGATCCCGGGCCGGACTATCTTTGATAGTATCTTTCTGGTCCGGGATCTATTGCATTATTCTCGCAGGACTGGTCTGTCACTCGCCTTTCTCTCTTTAGATCAAGAGAAGGCGTTTGACAGGGTGGACCATGGTTACCTCATAGCCACTCTGCAAGCGTACGGCTTTGGCCCACAGTTTGCGGATTGTCCTTTCAGCTTATGCTGACGATGTGCTCCTCGTGGCCCAGGATCCAGTTGATCTTGAGCTGGCAAAACAGTGCCAGGAGGTATATTCAGCTGCCTCCTCCGCTCAGATCAACTGGTCCAAATGCACAGGCCTTTTAGAGGGTTATTTACAGGTAGACTCTTTGCCTCCCACGTTTCGTGACATCACGTGGGAGGCAGATGTCATTAAATATCTGGGGGTCTACCTGTCCGCTGCGGACGCTTCCAGACAACTGGAGGGAGTTAGAGGGCAGTGTCCTCTCTCGTCTGGGACGATGGAGGGGTCTAGCAAAAATGCTTTCCCTTAGGGGGCGGACTCTAGTGGTGAATCAGCTGGTGGCTTCTCAGATCTGGCACCGGCTGATTTGTCTGAGTCCGACCCCCGAGTTTGTCACCAATATCCAGAGGAATTTGTTAGATTTCCTCTGGATGGGAAGGCATTGGGTCTCTGCAGGGGTGGCAAGTCTGCCTTTGGTGGAGGGTGGACAGGGAGTAGTTTGTGTGTGCTCCCAGTTGTCCACCTTCCGCCTTCAGTACCTGCAGAGATACCTATATGCAGATCCCTCTCCGCAGTGGTGCGCACTGGCATCCAGCTTTTATCGCCAGTTGCGCAACCTGGGGTATGACCGGCAATTATTTCTGATCAGGCCCGAGGGGTTTGGGAGAGACCTCTCTGTGTTGCCGGCATACTACCAGGAAACCCTCAAGGCTCTGCTATTTAATGCAGCAGTGGGGGCTCCAATGTTACAGTCCCCCAGTATCATCCGCCGCCTTAGTCATGCACGGATGACCCGAGTCGGGGATCTCCTGGAATACGGGCGTTCTGATTGGGTGTCACCCCAGGAGCTTGCGCTCCGTTTGGGATATGTGACGCCCAAAGTCTCAGGGCGCTTGCTCCAGGAGATTAGAGATGCCATCTCCCCCGACTCGCGCACCTTCCTTCGCGGGGCTTTGCAGGCCGGAGTGCCACATGCACCTTTCAACACCCCTTCTCCGGCTGTTTGCATTGGACACAAGCCCCGTGTTTCCCCTCAGGCTCCTCCTGTCCCCAACCTCTCGAGGTTGAGGGACATACCCTCGGCATGCTTTTGCGGCATGCAGAGGAAGAGCTTATATTCTCTCGTGCTCCATACAGTGCACTTCCTTGCCCTCGTGACCCGTCCCGATACCATCTGGAGGCGGGTCCTACCAGCTGACGAGGGCAAGAGGCCCCGGTGGAGGGAACTTTATTCTGATTTAGTTCCACGACCCACCGGGGACTTGAGTTGGAGAGTGCTCCATGGTGCACTGAGCACGGGAGAGTACTTAGCTAAATTCACGGACTCTCCCTCCACTTGTCCATTCTGTGGCAAGGGAGAGTCCGTGTATAATGTTGATTTTAGTTGCGCCAGACTGCAGCCCCTCTTGTCACTCTTGAGGGGCCTCCTCCTGCAGTTCTGGCTGCATTTCTCCCCTCACATTTTTATTTTTGGGCGCCCAGTGTCCCGGGGCAATAAGGCCAGGGACCTCCTCGTCAACCTGCTCCTGGCATTAGCCAAGTTGGCTATATATAAGTCCAGGAAGCAGTGTTTGATAGGGGGGGTTCCCTTGTCACCTGAGGCCATGTTCCGGGTGCTGGTGCACTCCCGTATCCGGGCAGAGTACCACCTGGCTTTGTCTACTGGGGGAATGGATGAGTTTGTCTCCCAGTGGGCTGTAGATGGTGTGCTCTGCTCGGTATCCCCCCATCCGGTTTCTTTTTCTTTCAACCTCCTAATATGATTTTTATTTAGTTTACAGAAAATGTTTTCTCATAATTTTAAAATACACTGTGCCAAGTTCAACCAATCCAATCTAGTTGGGGTACCAACTGTCCACATTTAAAAAACCCAAACTTTTATTTTCTTAAATCTAAGTGCATTTGCCTGACCGTCAATCAAAGTTCATTTGCTTGACCGCTACCCATAGTGTGTGTCTTGCTTGCAAGTACTGTGCCAAGTTCAACCAATCCAATCTAGTTGTTGGTACCAACAGTCCACATTTTAAAAAGAATGACAGGCAGAGGCAGGACACCCCGCAGAGGGCGTCGTGGTCGTGGTGCTGTGATTCCCTTTGACCCTACAATAATGCCCAGTGTTCAGAGGCCAGTTACCCTGAACTTGAAAAGTTCAGAGGACGTAGTTGACTGGCTAACACAGGACACCCAATCTTCTACAGCTTCCGCTTGGAACATTGACGCACCATCCTCCTCCAGCTTAGCATCGTGCACCTCTCAAGTTACCACTCACCCGCCTGCCGCCACCACCAACACTAGTACCACAGCCAATTCAATTGATCAGTCAGAAGAGTTATATACACATCAGTTTGAAGAAATGAGTGATGCGCAACCATTATTGCCAGAGAATGTAGATAACAGGGATATGTCTCAGTCAGGCAGCATTACACACATGTACGTACAATGTGGTGATGATGATGATGATGTACCCGCTGCTGCTTCCTTTGTTCAGTTGTCAGATACAAGTGAGGCGGGTGATGATGATGACGATGCGTCCGTGGATGTCACGTGGGTGCCCGCTAGAAGAGAAGAAAAACAGGGGGAAAGTTCAGATGGGGAGACAGAGAGGAGGAGGAGACCAGTTGGAAGTAGAGGGAGGTCATCGCAACGAGCTAGTGGCACAGTCAGACAGCATGCATCAGTACCCGGGGTCAGCCAGACAGCACGCCAATCAACGCATGCTGTTGGCACCACCAGAATGCCGTCACCGCCGAGCCCAGCAGTGTGGCATTTTTGTGTGTGTCTGCCTCTGACAACAGCGATGCCATTTGCAACCTGTGCCAAAAGAGTCGTGGGAAGTCAAACACCCACCTAGGTACAACTGCTTTGCGAAGGCACATGATGTCACATCACAAACGCCAATGGGATCAACACATGAGTACAAGCAGCAGACAAACTCAAAGCCACCATCCTCCTCCTGGTCCAGCATCTTCATCCACATCAACCACTGCTGTCCTCCTTGCCCCCTCTCAACTCTCCACCACTCCGTCTCTCGCCTCTTGCTGTTCCTGCTCATCTCCCCACAGTCAGGTGTCTGTCAAGGGCATGTTTGAGCATAAGAAGCCAATGCCACAAAGTCACCCCCCTTGCCCGGCGTCTGACAGCTGGCTTGTCTGAACTCTTGGCCCGCCAGCTTTTACCATACAAGCTGGTGGAGTCTGAGGCGTTCAAAACGTTTTTAGCGATTGGGATAATGCAGTGGAAGGTACCCGGACGAAATTTCTTTGCCCAAAAGGCAATCCCCAACCTGTACTCAATTGTGAAAAAGGAAGTAATGGCATCTCTGGCACACAGTGTTGGGGCAAGGGTCCATCTGACCACTGATACCTGGTCTGCAAAGCATGGTCAGGGCAGGTATATCACCTACACTGCACATTGGGCAAACCTGCTGACGCCTGCCAAGCATGGAATGCGTGGCTCTGCAGAGGAGTTGGTGACACCGCCACGACTTGCAGGCAGGCCTGCTGCCACCTCCTCTACTACTCCTACTCCATCCTCTTCCATAACCTCCTCAGCTGAGTCCTCTTCTGCTGCTTGCGTCTTGCTCCACATCAACAGCACCCCACCAGCTCCCCAGATACTATTCCACATCCCGGATACGGCAGTGTCATGCAGTCTTGGGGTTGACTTGCCTCAAAGCAGAGAGTCACACCGGGCCAGCACTCCTGTCCGCCCTGAACGCACAGGTGGATCAATGGCTGAATCCGCACCAACTAGAGATTGGCAAAGTGGTTTGTGACAACGGAAGAAATTTGTTGGCGGCATTGAATTTGGGCAAGTTGACGCATGTGCCGTGCATGGCACATGTGTGTAATCTGATCGTACAATGCTTTGTCCATAAGTATCCAGGCTTACAGGACATCCTGAAGCAGGCCAGAAAGGTGTGTGGCCATTTCAGGTGTTCCTACACGGCCATGGCGCACTTTTCAGATATCCATCAGCGAAACAACATGCCAGTGAGGCGCTTGATTTGTGACAGCCCCACACGTTGGAATTCAACACTCCTAATGTTCGACCGCCTGCTCCAACAAGAAAAAGCCATTAACGAGTATTTGTATGACCGGGTGCTAGGACAGCCTCTTCGGAGCTGGGGATTTTTTTGCCAGGTTACTGGACGCTCATGCGCAATGCCTGTTGGCTCATGCTTCCTTTTGAGGAGGTGACAAACCTTGTCAGTCGCACCAAAGGCACCATCAGCGACATCATACCATTTGTTTTATTCCTGGAGCGTGCACTGCGAAGAGTGCTGGATCAGGCCATAGATGAGCGTGACGAGGAAGAGGAAGAGTTGTGGTCACCATCACCACCAGAAACAGCCTTATCAGCATTGCTTGCTGGACCTGCGGCAACTCTGGAAGAGGATTGTGAGGAAGAGGAGTCAGAGGAGGAATGTGGCTTTGAGGGGGAGGAGAAAGACCAATCACAACAGGCATCCCAGGGTGCTCATTGTCCCCTATCTGGTACCCGTGGTGTTGTACGTGGCTGGGGGGAAGAACATATCTTCAGCGAGATCACTGAGGACGAGGAACGGGACATGACTAGCTCGGCATCCAACCTTGTGCAAATGGGGTCTTTCATGCTGTCGTGCCTGCCTCAGGACCCTCGTATAAAAAGGCTGAAGGGGAACGACCTGTACTGGGTGTGCACGCTACTAGACCTCCGGTATAAGCAGAAAGTGCCTGATTTGTTACCAAATTACCGCAAGTCAGAAAGGATGCAGCAGGTCCAAAACAAATTAACAAGTATGCTTTACACAGCATATAAGGGTGATGTCACAGCCCAAAGGGCAATATAACAGGGGAAGAGGTGAAAGTAATCCACCTCCCACGACCACGCCGGCAAGGACAGGACTTTTAAAAGACGTGTTGTTGATGGAGGACATGCGGACCTTTTTCAGTCCTACGCATCGCATCAGCCCTTCGGGATCCACCCTCAGAGAACGACTTGACCGACAGGTAGCAGACTACCTCGCCTTAACTGCAGATATCGACACTCTGAGGAGCGATGAACCCTTTGACTACTGGGTATGCAGGCTAGACCTGTGGCCTGAGATATCCCAATTTGCAATTGAACTTCTGGCCTCCCCCGCTTCAAGTGTCCTGTCAGAAAGGACCTTCAGTGCAGCAGGAGGTTTTGTCACCGAGAAGAGAAGTCGCCTAGGGCAAAAAAGTCTAGATTGCCTCACCTTTATAAAGATGAATGAGGGATGGATCCCGAAGGGACTGACACTGGGCGATACATTCGACTGAAAAAGGCCTGATGAGATGAGCTACCTTCGGCTATAAATGGTCCACACGCTGCTGTATTTATCTGTGAATGCCGGATGACTTGCGTGAATTATCCGCCACCAACTAGGGTTCAAGAAGAGGCAATATCTAATTTTTAAATTTCTATTTTTATGTCAGAAGGCGTACGGCATGTAATGGAAAAGAAAGCATATTGAACAGTCTTGCATAACACAACAGTTGTGCAAAAATACATATTTACAATGAAGACATTTTGTTAAAATTAGGTGGCTACTCCTTCTTTTTTTTTACTTTTTTGGTTACATAGTTACATTTTCTTTTTTTTTTACTGTGATTGCAATTTTTAAGAGAAACCTAAGACATGGTAAAACAGACAATAGTAAAGAGTATATCAGCAGTTAACACTAAAGTCCTATTATCTATCATCACTCCAGCAGTAGCTTATTATTTACAATATCTAACCTGCTCAATCGCCCTTGGGTTACCCTAGAGCAGGCTTCAGTAGGCGACCTCTCCTTTCCTCGGATGATTTTGCCGCCAGTTGCTTCTGAAGGGTCTCCTCCAGGGCTCTACCCCACTGAGGTCTTTCCCCCCGAGTCGCTTCAACCATTAACAAATGTTTTATTATTTTAGGGGGGCACTAAATGGGGATGTTATCCAGGGATCCCAAATTGTCTGGAACTGGGTGATTCTATCCAAGACAACATGGTTAAACTACTAGCTATGTGTATTTTTTCTTTCCAAAAATATTTTATTAGGTCAATCTTAAACATTTTAGAAGCTAGTAAGCATGTTTCTTCCCATAGTCTTATGACTGCCGAACACTCCCACCAGACATGAAGAAATGTAGCCTCATTACCACTGTTCCTAAAACATGAACTGCTCCGTTTTGGATCCCATTTATTAGCTTAAAAGGAATAATATATGTCCTGTGTAGGACCTTTATTGAAGTCTCAAGCAGACTATAATTTAAAGATCCCCTACTTAAGCCTTGCCAACTTTTATCCCATGTGCTGTCTGCCAACTCGGTGCCCAAATCCCTCTCCCAGGCTTTGGTATAGTCTGGTTTGTTTGTTCATGAGTTTTCATTAAATAGTTCATACATGAGGCTAATAATACCAGGCTGAAAGGGGGAATCCCTTAATTTTTTGAGTAGCCAGGTGTTTCTTTGGGGGGTTCCCCTACCACTTATCGTATATATAAAATGATGTATCCTGCAAAAATTATAGTGTTCAGCCAGGGGTAAATTGTATCTATCTCTCACCCACTCAAAGGTCATTATTTTGTTGTCATGCCACCATGGACCAACCCTTAGTAGGTTCTGAGACTTCCACCAACTGAGAGAGCTTTCCGGAAGATGTATCTTCAAGTGGGGATTGGGTACGATAGGGGTAAGATCTGATACCCGAGTGTCCAGTTTTTGTGTCCAGTTCATCTCCGTCGATATTTTTAATGAGTGCTTAATCAATGGGTTTTTCAAGTTTCTCAAAAAAGTATACAGGCCTGGAATCCATATTACTGTATCCCATGTATAAGGTGACATGCTTACATTTTCCATAAATACCCAGAGCGGCTGATGTGTTTTGGAGAATGCGCCAGAGGAATGAAAGCCAGCTGCGCTGCCTTGTAATACAGTTTGAGATTCGGGTCCCTACCCTTTTTTGGAAAGACTATGAGGTCGGCCTGATTCAATTAAGGGGGCATAGGTTCTCCATTTAGTATAGCGTTAAACAAAGATGTTAGGTGCGGGGGTAAGCAAGGGCTCAAATTTCTTATAGTACAGATGAGTAAAACCGTCTGGCCCTGGGGACTTGCCAAATTTAAGATCTTGGATTGTAGATTTAACTTCCTCTTGGGATATGTCTAGGTTCAAGCTGTCCAATTTAGGTACAGGTATTTTGTGGACTTCTTGCTGTAGTAGGAAGGACTCTATGTCAGATCCGCTGCAGCGGGATTGGGATGAATATATGGTCTGATCGAAGTTTTGAAATGTTTCTTGGATAGCATTGGGGCTAAAGGAGGTTTGGCCATCAGGTAGTCTAAAGATATCGTATATTATGTCCTCTCTTGGGGGGTAAAGACACTAATAATTCCTCCAATAAAATTCTGCTTTTTTTTTTGTGGACAAGGTCCCTGGTTAGCCCCTTGGGTTATCTGTTAAAAAGAGTGGTGCAGAGACTGTGGGGGCTGTTAGCCTCCTTGTCCCCGTGTGGCCATTTAGAATCCCTGCTGCTGCATGTTTCAACTTTATTAAGGTGTAATTGTACAGCGTTTGACTCAAGTAGCTGCCTGTGCTGGGTCAGTTTGGCTTAATTGCTTGGCCCTTTTCCTGCCAAGATGGCGACCGTCAGTCCATGGGCCTCTATGTCCCCTTCACTACCTTTGTCCCCGCTTGTGTGCTTATTTGGGATGGCCCCCCTTTATATCTCCGGCCCGTGGCCTTGTAAGAGTCGCCCCCTCAATCTCTGAGTGTGGATATGCAGGGATGGGGCGTTGAATCAGGCCTACCTTCTTCTCTGCTCGCTGCAAGATCAACAATACCTAATTTTTCAGGCATGTTTACAAGCCTAATTATTCTGGCCTCTGGTGCTGCACTGTGGCTTCAACAACCAAACCCCAAAAAAAGGCACATAACAGGGATTAAACTGATAGGAGTAGTACTACTTAACACACCACTCATATCTGGTGTAACAGTAGTGTACATTTAAAACAAAAAAAAAATTCTACTGTAATAGATTGCATAGCAGTTAGTTGTCTGCAAGCGTGTGTGTCAGACCTACAGCGTCTACTCTACCAACTTCTGCAAGTGAACAGTGCCACTCATATCTGTTGTCACAGTAGCTTGGACGCATAGTACCGATCTGTCAAAACCTGTAATGATGAATGAGGTCTAGAGTAGCCTGGTTCCCTTATCCTCTACAGGTTGAGACCTAATGTTTGGGTGACTCCAGACCAACACATGAGTACAAGCAGCACACAAACTCAAAGCCGCCATCCTCCTCCTGGTGCAGCATCATAAGCCACATCAACCACTGCTATCCTCCTTGCCCCCTCTCAACAATCCGCCACTCCGTCTCTCGCCTTGAGCAGTTCCTGCTCATCTGCCCATAGTCAGGTGCCTGTAAAGGACATGTTTGAGCGTAAGAAGCTAATGTCACAAAGTGCCCCAAAATTGAAGTGATACAACCAACAAAGCATCTTTTTCCATCTCCTGGTTCTAAAAATCCAGGCCTTATACACGCCGCCTGATAGGTGACGTAACAAGTATTAAACTGATAAGAGTAGTACTTACAAACACGCCACTCCTATCTGGTGGCACCTTTGACTGCATGTGCCGTGCCCCAAAATTGAAGTGATATGACCAACAAAGCATCTTTTTCCATCTCCTGGTTCTAAAAATCCAGGCGTTATACACGCCCCCTGATAGGTGACGTAACAAGTATTAAACTGATAAGAGTAGTACTTACAAACACGCCACTCCTATCTGGTGGCACCTTTGACTGCACGTGCCGTGCCCCAAAATTGAAGTGATACGACCAACAAAGCATCTTTTTCCATCTCCTGGTTCTAAAAATCCAGGCATTATACACGCCCCCTGATAGGTGACGTAACAAGTATTAAACTGATAAGAGTAGTACTTACAAACACGCCACTCCTATCTGGTGGCACCTTTGACTGCATGTGCCGTGCCCCAAAATTGAAGTGATATGACCAACAAAGCATCTTTTTCCATCTCCTGGTTCTAAAAATCCAGGCGTTATACACGCCCCCTGATAGGTGACGTAACAAGTATTAAACTGATAAGAGTAGTACTTACAAACACGCCACTCCTATCTGGTGGCACCTTTGACTGCACGTGCCGTGCCCCAAAATTGAAGTGATACGACCAACAAAGCATCTTTTTCCATCTCCTGGTTCTAAAAATCCAGGCATTATACACGCCCCCTGATAGGTGACGTAACAAGTATTAAACTGATAAGAGTAGTACTTACAAACACGCCACTCCTATCTGGTGGCACCTTTGACTGCACGTGCCGTGCCCCAAAATTGAAGTGATATGACCAACAAAGCATCTTTTTCCATCTCCTGGTTCTAAAAATCCAGGCCTTTTACACGCCCCCTGATAGGTGACGTAACAAGTATTAAACTGATAAGAGTAGTACTTACAAACACGCCACTCCTATCTGGTGGCACCTTTGACTGCACGTGCCGTGCCCCAAAATTGAAGTGATACGACCAACAAAGCATCTTTTTCCATCTCCTGGTTCTAAAAATCCAGGCATTATACACGCCCCCTGATAGGTGACGTAACAAGTATTAAACTGATAAGAGTAGTACTTACAAACACGCCACTCCTATCTGGTGGCACCTTTGACTGCACATGCCGTGCTCAAAAATTGAAGTGATACGACCAACAAAGCATCTTTTTCTATCTCCTGGTTCTAAAAATCCAGGCCTTATACACGCCCCCTGATAGGTGACGTAACAAGTATTAAACTGATAAGAGTAGTACTTACAAACACGCCACTCCTATCTGGTGGCACCTTTGACTGCACGTGCTGTGCCCCAAAATTGAAGTGATACGACCAAAAAAGCATCTTTTTCCATCTTCTGGTTCTAAAAATCCAGGCGTTATACACGCCCCCTGATAGGTGACGTAACAAGTATTAAACTGATAAGAGTAGTACTTACAAACACGCCACTCCTATCTGGTGGCACCTTTGACTGCACGTGCCGTGCCCCAAAATTGAAGTGATACGACCAACAAAGCATCTTTTTCCATCTCCTGGTTCTAAAAATCCAGGCCTTATACACGCCCCCTGATAGGTGACGTAACAAGTATTAAACTGATAAGAGTAGTACTTACAAACACGCCACTCCTATCTGGTGGCACCTTTGACTGCACGTGCCGTGCCCCAAAATTGAAGTGATACGACCAACAAAGCATCTTTTTCCATCTCCTGGTTCTAAAAATCCAGGCATTATACACGCCCCTGATAGGTGACGTAACAAGTATTAAACTGATAAGAGTAGTACTTACAAACACGCCACTCCTATCTGGTGGCACCTTTGACTGCACGTGCCGTGCCCCAAAATTGAAGTGATACGACCAACAAAGCATCCTTTACCATCTCCTGGTTCTAAAAATCCAGGCCTTATACACGCCCCCTGATATGTGCTGTAACAGGTTTTAAACTGATAAGAGTAGAACTACTTAAAACACCTTATAATAATGCAGAGAGAGGCAATGCAGTGAGAGGAGTCTGAAGAAGAGGAGTCAGAGGAGGAAGGTAGCTTTGAGGAGGTGGAATACCAAACACAGCAGGCGTCCTAGGGGGCTTGTTGTCACCTTTCAGGGACCCTTGGTGTTGTACGTGGCTGGGTGGAGGAAGAGACCTTCAATGACATCAGTGAGAACAAGGAACGGGACATGGCTAGCTTGTTATCCAACCTTGTGCAAATGGGGAGTTTGCGGTTGTGCAAATGGACTGTTTGTGGTTGTTTGCGGTGCGTTAAACGGGGAGTTTGGTCTGTCACTGTGAAGCGGGCCTAACCCTTACACTACCTGATCGATACAACATCATACCTGATGTTTTAAAGCACGTTATTCCAAACAATTTAGGAATGTTAGGTAATTAATGCCCTTTATGGCTTAAATCAGACTCTGCATCAACTATGTAATTTTCCATGGGAGTTTTGCCATGGATCCCCCTCCGGCATGCCACAGTCCAGGTGTTAGTCCCGTTGAAACAACTTTCCCATCACTATTGTGGCCAGAAAGAGTCCCTGTGGGTTTTAAAATTCGCCTGCCCATTGAAGTCTATGGCGGTTCGCCGATGTTCACCGGTTTGCGAATATTTGCGGCGGTTCGCGTTCGCGGTTCGCGAACCGAAAATTTTATGTTCGCGACATCACTAATTATAAATGATATATTTACCTTTTTTAATGTAATAATGCTGAAGCAGTATACTGAAGAGCTAACAATCTCTTGAGATTTCCCGGCATCAGAAAACATCCAGTCAGACTGTCATCACCTGAGGAGAAAGTGTCAGTTATGTGTGAAGTGTGCCCTATATATAGGCTTTGTGCGCGAGACAAATGCATTGTTTTAGGCGGGAAATCCGCAGTTGCGTGAGCCAAATGCGTTGTTTTCGGCGGGAAATCCTATGTGGCGCGAGACAAAGGCGGGAAATCTGTGTTAATGAGTAAATCTGTAATATCGTTTCGTAAAATGTACTCGCTACTGTCTTTTTACTCATTGTGCGGTTAATGCGCATCCTTTATCTCGTTGTTTTTCGAACACATATGTCTGTGGCTGTGTTTTACGCAGTTCGTAGTAGTATAGCCTCGTTTTCATTTTTTTCGACGGCCATTTTGTTCTCGCTTAGCCGATTTTCGATCATTGTAACTCGGCTAAATCAATGTAGATTGGAGTTCCAACTCACTTCCAGACGTCCTGCCTGGTTCCCCATGCTGTAAGTGACCTTTATTTTATTTTTTAGTGTGTATTTAGTGTTTTTTTTACTGTTTTGGTTCCGCCGCCGCTTATCTTGTAAAACATTTTTCTAAGTGCTACGGTTTAACGGCTCGCCTCGCTACGCGAGGCTCGCCTACAATGAGCGCCTGCGGCACTCATTGCCAAAGTGCTACAATTTAACAGCTCACCTGGCTGCGCGACGCTCGCCGGGCAATGAGCGACTGCGCCGCTCATCGCTAAGTCGTACGCACTACGCAACACTATGGTTTAACAACTCGCCTCGCTGTGCGAGGCTTGCCGGGCGATGAGCGCCCGCGGCGCTCATCGCTAAGTCGTACGCACTACGCAACGCAGTGTGACGACGAATCGTAGTTAGACAAAAATAATATGTGATATATATATATATATATATATATATATATATATATATAGTATCTCACAGAAGTGAGTACACCCCTCACAGTTTTGTAAATATTTTATTATATCTTTTAATGTGACAACACTGAAGAAATGACACTCTGCTACAATGTAAAGTAGTAAGTGTACAGCCTGTATAAATTTGCTGTCCCCTCAAAATAACTCAACATACAGCCATTAATTTCTAAACCGTTGGCAAAAAAAGTGAGTACACCCCTAAGTGGAAATGTCCAAATTGGGCCAAGAGAGTTAATATTTTGTGTGGCCACCATTATTTTCTTTTTCCCCCAAAGATAGTTATATTACATCATATAAAATTGTATATATCAAAATACAAAAAATAACCACAATACTCAAACACATAAAAAGACACAGTGAGGTCCGAGACAAAATTAGTTAATATAACTTAAATTTTTCTGACAAGACTTTATCATCAAAATAGAGGTTAAGTTACCTCAATATTTGATCCCATAGTTTCCACTTATAATTCTTAACTACTATAATGCCTCTTTCTTGAAGGGATTTTTCTAAGTATCTATTCCTGCCACTAATATTTAATATCTCTTTCCAACCGGCGAACTGAAGAGTGATTCCATTTTTTTGCTATCAAAGTTTAGCAGCCATTAGTATCTGTAAAATAAATGCTTTAACATCCAAGTTATAGTCTTTAGTAAATATGTGAAACAAAACAGCTTCTGGGGTAGGCTCAGTCTGACTTTTCAGGAGGATACCAATTCGAGAAAAGCAATCTTTCCAAAGCGTGTGAATAATGGGACACTCCCACCACAAGTGATATTGGTGCCCACCTGGCCACATTCTCTCCAGCAAAATTTGACTTTTTCATTATTAGTGATCTGGGCCATATTTGTGGGAACCCAATACCCCTGGTTAAGTAATTTAAAGTAAACTTCCCTATAAGATACATGTTTTTATATGTTTCTCTGTTAAAGACAATGAGTCAAACCACAGCTCCTCCGACCAGGAACTTTTGAGATAATATTCCCAATTTTTAATTTTGCAAGACCTCCTTTTATCCAGTTCCTCTCTTAATATGTTATAACACCTAGAAATTAAGTGCTTTCTCTTATTCAAGATGATAAGTTTTTCAAAAGGTGTTAAAGGTCTGCCAACTGGCATGTAAACTGAACTTCTATAGACAGAAGTAAGTCTACTAGAATCAAGCCAGTAGTTGTCAGGAAGTTTATATACCTTGATCAGATCTGAAAAGGAAGCCCATAAGTTATGAATAAACAGGTCTTTTAAACAATATATCCCAAATATATTCCACTCTCTAAAGAATGGTAGGTTTAAGTCCTCTTTTAAAATCTGTAGAGGGAGAATAGGACTAGGAAATGGTAATAGTTGACATCTTAATTTATATTTGAACCAAAATGTTAGTCTTAAAATAATTATATCCGAGCGTTCTGGTAATATTTATTTTTTGAAGTGGTTTCTAAAGATCAAAGTTCTTTTTGAATTTTTGGCTACTAAGCTGTGTTCTAATTGCAGCCACTTTGAAGCTACCAAGTTATCCATCCATTTAAGCAGATGAGAAACCATAGTGGCATCATGGTACGTTTTAACCAAAGGAAAAGCCAATCTGCTCTCATTAAACCTTCTGGCAATTATACACTTTTTTACCCTTTTACGTTTCCCTTGGTAAATAAATGCATCTATGATTGTTCTATTAAAGTTTTAGATAGATATACAGGAATAGATCTAATAACATAATTAAGTCTTGGTAGAAGTGAGATTTTGGCGGCTGCAATGACTGTAACTTTTTTTAATAACAGCTTATAATTAACTTTAATTATAAACTGAATAGTTCTATCAAATATAATTCCCATATTGGTTAAACTATCACCATGCCTATTGTACTTATACTTAGATTCTAAACTGTCTCTCTCAGCTCTGGACAAATTAAAGCTTAGAACCTCGGATTTAGTTGTGTTAATTATATAACTGGAATCATTACTATAGTTTTCTATGATCTCATAAATAATTTTTAAGGATTTACTTGGATTAGTTAAAAAATATCACCACATCATCAGCATACATCATTATCTTATGTTCCATTTTGTCTATTTTTATTCCATGTAATTCAACATTGTTCCTAATAGAAGAGGCCAGGAGTTCTATTAAGAGAGCAAAAATAATCAGAGAAAGGGGCAACCTTTGCCTCGTTCCATTGGTAATTCTAATAATAATTTTCCTGTCTTAAAACCATTACCGATGACCGAGGTGGATGGGAGGGAGTAAAGTGCCCCAATTGCCTTAGAACCAAAGGTTCCAAAGCCATATTTTAGGAGCACCTGCTCTATAAACTCCCATTCGACTTGGTCAAATGCCTTCTCTGCATCCAGCGAGAGAAAGACTGAAGGCGTTAAGCTAGATCTGGAATAGGAAATCAAATCAAGTAATCTTCTTGCATTTTCCTAGCCCTGACGGCCTAGTATAAAACCAGTCTGGTCATCTGGAATTAGATCCTTAATCACGCTACTGAGTCTATCCGCAAACATTTTTGTGTACATTTTTAAATCTACATTTAGTAGCTAGATTGGTCGAAAATGCTTACATTCTGACTTTTCTATTTTATGTTTTGGAATTGTGATAATCAAGGCTTCCGTTATTTCAGCTGGAACGTAGCCTTCTCTCTTAATTTCATTATACAGATTACTCAAATGGGGATTTTAATTCTAATGTTATTCCGCTTTTCAAACTCAACAAGCTTAGTATATTGACCTTTTATTCTCGGTATTTCATCTTTTAAACCCAAGATCTCAAGTTTTAATTGTTGTGTTTAAGTAAATCATCTTGGGCCTGTTCAAGAACTTCAGACCTGACTGCTGGAGTACTTATCTTTTTAGCATTATTTTAAATTTCCATGGTCATTTCTTCTTTAATAGAGGTCTGAAACTCCTTAAGAAAAGATATCATTGTATTTCTTATCATAATGACCGTCAGGGGTTCCTCTTTAAGAGTTTCTCTCACAGACTTATCAGATATTTGTGGATTTACGTCACTTTCCAAAAGAGTATCAGAAGATTCTAACAAAGATTCTGAAGGGTAGTATGAATAGCTTGTTTCTTGTTTACTAGAATTTTCTACAGGAGAAACAAAGTTAACTGTGGATTTAGAATTATTATTGTTTATTTTACCCGCTTTGCCCCGAGAGGGCTGATTCTCCCTTCCTTTCTGCATTTCTATTGGAAAACCAGCAAAGTTAAAGTATGCCAAAAAAACTAGGGTAGGAAAGAATAAAAATATGTCTTAAACTAATGTTATCTCACAATATAAAAGTTATAATGGTATTGCACCAAGAATTTCCACCCTACAACATGATATCTATATTATACTAGCAAAATATCTATATATGGGTATCAATGAAAATTAGACTCTTAATCTCTCATATAGCTTAATATACAATCATGTAGCCATGCAAATTAGCTTATTCATACATAAGCAACCCCACAATTTTGAGTCAATGAGATACATAATTTCTTAACAAGCATAATGCAATAAAAAAAAATTAACATAAGCACCACCATAGTCCAAGATAATTAAAAGGACTCTATTTGATTTAATAAAGAGTTAGGGCCTTCTTCAGGTCACAACGTTGTAGTCCCAATACTATCTTGAGAGTCCATCCATATAATCTTGAAACAAATCTCTATTATATATGACCCCAAATATAATAGGCATCCAAATGGGCTTCCTCACTAAATCCAGTCAAGAAAGTTAACTGCGCAGTACAGCTCAGAAAGTTCTTAAGATTAAAGACTGCAAGTAATAGACAAACCATCTTGCTAAAATTAGGGCTGTCTTCTGAAACGGAAACTTCTGAAATTTGCTTGCCAAAAAGTTAAATAAGCAATTAGTCCAGTATGCTAGTTCAACTTGCGTAAGTAAACTCTTTATAAGAGAAGAATATACAGTTTAAACAGACCTTAGCATGGTTGAGTGCAAACACCAGGATACAGTTGGACTTCAGGTATTCCTGCACACCACTTTCATCCCCTTTGCACTTCCACACTCCAGCTGCAACCCTCCTAGGGAGCTCCAACGTGTCTCCCTCCGCCAATCTCACGGGTGTCCACAGATCACAGACAGAAGATGCTAAGAACTTCTCTGCAGGGGCCCTGTGAAGTACCGGGTATGGAAAAAATTACCAAACTCAGACACTGTCTCGCATTGAGCTCCTCCCACCAGGGGCCTGGCCAATCATGGCACTCCAGGTCCCCTAAACGCCCCCGACCAGCAATGGCATCCACTGAGTCTTCAATTGGGTATGCGCCAAGATTGGTCTGCATAATAACTGCAGGATCCAGAAGTATGGGGACTATATCCCCACTCCACCCCTCGATCCACGCTGCTCTGCTCCTGCCAAAACTGGAGTCCCAGCAGGACCCTCACACGATCTCATCGGCAGTGCAGGCATATTAACCCAGTCATCGCATAGTAGGTACGGTACAGCTTATGGGTCTTAGCCTTGCTTCAGCAGAGCATTGGCGGTGTTAGCCCGGTTAGTCCAACATTGAGACTAACCCCTTCCTGGGTGTGGCGCAGGACACAATAGTGACCATTATTTTCCAGCACTGCCTTAACCCTCATGGGCATGGAGTTCACCAGAGCTTCACAGGTTGCCACTTGAGTCCTCCTTCCACTCCTCCATAATGACATCACAGAGCTGGTGGATGTTAGAGATCTTGCAATCCCCCACCTTCTGTTTGAGGATCCCCCACAGATGCTCAATAGGGTTTAGGTCTGCAAGCATGCTTGTCCAGTTCCAGTGCCACCTTTACTTTCAGCTTCTTTAGAAAGGCAGTGGTTGTCTTGGAGGTGTGCTTGGGGTTTTTATTTTAAAATACTGCCCGGCGCCCCAGTCTCTGAAGGGAGGGGATCAGGCTCTGCTCAGTATGTCACAGTACATGTTGGCATTCATGGTTCCCTCAATGAACCGTAGCTCCCCAGTGCCGGCTGCACTCATGCAGGCCCAGACCAAACATTTATACACATATGTCTATATGTGTATATATGTTTTCTATATGTTGTGTTGATTCTCCCTATATGCATTTACCTGATGATGTCAGATGCTGCCTCCACTCTCTCTGCATCGCTGTTTATATTCGAACTGAGGGTTTCATCTCATATCAGTGTTTTTGTGTTCTTTGTGCCTTTTCAGTTTATCTGTCATTTAGGGATTATTTCAACTACCTTTCTTCATTATCACATATATAGTTGTGAGCATGCGAACCCGCTCGAGCTGTTGCTAACGCAAAGCGAGGGCCGCGGCTCGAGAAGTGAGGGACTCAGTTGCTGGCATGGAGCGCCTCCTACAGCTTCCACCCACGTGTAGGAGGAGAACTGATACCGTAATCCTT
Organism: Discoglossus pictus; assembly: GCA_027410445.1. Classification (NCBI taxonomy): domain Eukaryota; kingdom Metazoa; phylum Chordata; class Amphibia; order Anura; family Alytidae; genus Discoglossus; species Discoglossus pictus. The sequence continues at coordinate 298,935,727 of CM050165.1, read as the reverse complement.
CTAATATGCGGATAATAGTCAGTCCTGGACCATGTTATACACACACTGGCTGATTATCCCACCGTCCATCCTGTAGTAGCCGGCCCGTTACCTGGTGAAGCAGTACTCGCAGTGATTCCCCATTTCCGGTCAGTACCTATGTGTAAGCCGGGCAGGAGAACAGCAGCTCCCCGAGTCTGAAGCTGCGCAGAGCCAGCAGGCCACGGCCCTTGCCTTGGCTCTCAAATCGCTCGATGCCCTCTGGGGGTCCCATGCTGAAGGTATAAGGGGCTGGAGAGAGGCCTGTACTGTCAGAGTGCGTATGGATCATGCACCAGCAGCCAGCTCCAAGCCACGCCACTCTGGAATAACCACGCCCACCTTATCATTTAAGGTGGATTAGCAGAGTTACACTTAGAATTACCATTGATAAGCTAATTGTTTTACTTATAAACTGATCATTAACACCATTCTTATCCAGTGATATATAAAAGGCGCTCCTTGCCAGCAACTGTGGCCCTCGCGAAGCAACTGCGACCCTCGCAAACATTACGGCGCAACGCAAACAACATACAAGACACGTTAACACACATTACGGATTTGCAAAAATCGTCCACAACCCGCGGACATTAAAAAATGAAAAACACAATAAATACACACAACACATACATAAAAGCTTACCTACAGCAAGAGGAAGCATACAGGACCTCAAAAAATGAAGTTAAACCTTCATTTAACTCAAATTAAAAGAGTTTATACAGTAAAAAATTATCTAAGCAAGAGAAAAAATGGCCGCCGAACAAAACGAAAACGAGGCTACAGCAGTCTAAACACGCAAAACACCACAAGAAACACGCAAAACACCACAAAACACCTACGGATATTCCGCTACAGACGTATACCACACATTTCCCGCCATTTTAGAACAATGCGGAAGTACACAACTACGCTAACGGTTTGGTCTCGCACACGCACACTATTACACTGCACACATTCATGATGCTTACACAGCAGCTCCACACCACTAATGCTGCAGCAACATCAAAACAGATTGCCAGCTCTTCAACACAATGCTTCCTGCATATATTACTTCAAAATAGGTAAAGTATATTAATTTATTAATCTATTAGTTATTTTATTATTATACACCAAATAGTATTAGCTCACTTACAATTTCATTGCCGTCATTTTTTGACGGGCAATTCGCTAGTAGATGTATAATTTTGATGGTGGGAGTGTCATGGTCTGGGCCAGCATGAGTGCTGCTGGCACTGGGGAGCTATAGGTCATTGAAGGAACCATGAATGCCAACATGTAATGTGACATACTGAAGCATAGCATGATCCCCTCCCTTTGGAGACTGGGCCGCAGGGCAGTATTCCAACATGATAACGACCCCAAACACACCTCCAAGACGACCACTGCCTTGCAAAAGAAGCTGACGGTAAAGGTGATGGCCTGGCCTAGCATGTCTCAAGACCTAAACCCTATTGAGCATTTGTGGGGAATTCTCAAACGGATGGCGGGCAAGCACAAGTTCTCTAACATCCACCAGCTCTGTGATGTCATCATGGAGGAGTGGAAGAGGACTCCAGTGGCAACCCGTGAAGCTCTGGTGAACTCCATGCCCATGAGGGTTAAGGCAGTGCTGGAAAATAATGGTGGCCACACAAAATATTGACACTTTGGGCCCAATTTGGACATTAACACTTAGGGGTGTACTCACTTTTGTTTCCAATGGTTTAGACATCAATGGCTGTGTATTGAGTTATTTTGAGGGGACAGCAAATTTACACGGTTATACAAGCTGTACACTTACTACTTTGCATTGTAGCAAAGTGTAATTTCTTCAGTGTTGTCACATGAAAAGACATAATAACATATGTACAAAAATGTGAGGGGTGTACTCACTTCTGTGAGATACTATATAAATATATTGTAACATAGTGCCCCCAAGAGGTGAGAGCAAGACACGTAATGAAGAGTTTTCTCCAGGAAAGAGAGAGTTAGCTTATTGGAGAAGTGCTAAGCGACTAATTGAACCTGCAAATGTTGTAAGCCTGTTAAAGGCACACACAGAGAGATGGGGGTGGTGCCGCTGCAATTAGGCTCTATTTGGCCTAGCAAAGTGAGGCTAGGACCTCACTACAAGCTAAGAAGGACTCTTGCATGCATCTGCCAGTGAGAGCGAAGGCAGTGTTTTTGTCTGCTGAAAGCAGACATTGAGACTCGAAAATCCACAGAGGAGACTGTTTGCTGCAGAGGAAAAAGGGATTTGCAGAGGAGCTGCTGCAAGGATTTTGCCACAGCAGTATTTACCGAGGAGACTGATTGGTGCTATCCCAGCGATTGGAGCAGAGGATCCATTACAGCTGAGAGAGAGACTGGATGACAAGATACCATTGCAAAATCTGATAACCCCAGGGAGATGTCTGTGAAGTTTACAGATTTGTAGCCTTCACCAAAAGAGGGTGTCAAGGGTCCCTGGAGGTTGGGGTATTTGGAGAGTAGGGCGGGCCAGAACCCCACCCTATGGTATAAAATTGATAGACGACTGTCTGCAGAGAAAGGACGCTTTAAACTATTGAATATGGACTATTCAAAGACTCTATGTTTTCACCTGAAGGCCGAGAAGCAGCTTCAGGGCTAGCAAGGGTGTTCCTGATGTTAAGCCCGTGCGTTTAATTTGATGTTTATTTCATGGTGAAAATAAGCTAATTTTGTTTGTTTGAAAAATGTTTATTATTAAAACAGATAAAAAGCACTTTGGGACTCCATTTGTTTATATGAAGTCACAGAAGAAGCCAGTAGCCAAAGGCCACATTACCACAATATATATATATATATATATATATATATATATATATATATATATATATAATAGACTCCTGTTAAGTATTCAGTAGCTTTATTAAAGGATGCCTGGTGTTAAAAAACTATGTAATCAATATTGCAATTTATACCAGTCTGAACTTTTTTTTTTAATACATAACAAAAATAAAGAAATAACACTACTTATTCATGTTTTGGGCTCTTTATTTTTCATTATGGTAGCAGCCATGATCCTATTACCAGATATCCACTGATTTCAAGATGTCATTCTTGTGAATGCTGCAGGTTCAGATTTACCAGTAGCATGAGCCAAAACATGGACACCCCAGATTATTTCACCTGTAATATGACTGCAGCCAATGTGGTTAGATGTTACATTACATGGACATTTACCATATACTTGGGAAAGTGTGAGTGGATTATGTTGCAGATAAATCTACAACTGCAGCATTAGGAAGAGAGAGGCCTGCTAAATGCATAAAGCTTCAATAATGAATAAGTAGTGTTATCCCTTTATTTTAATTATTTATTATTACAAGAAAATAGGTTTTAAATGGGAATATTGCACACATTTTCTCACTTTACGAAACTTTTAAAGAGGTGCTATAATTTCCAAAACTCAAGTGTTGAGGTATATATATATATATATATATATATATATATATATATATATAGTTATATATGGCAACTATATAATAATACTATTATTCTCTTGCTGCCTGATGATTTATTTATTTTTGAAGCATATGCATTTGCACCTATATTATCTTCACATACAGTCTCAGAGTTTTGATGATGATCGGATCAGGCTATAAATACAGTATGACAGACTTCATGAGGAATCAGTCAACTTCTGCCCTGCTCAGTTCTGTCCACTATTGATATTAATGTATACTGACAATCTTCACAAATGATGATATCTCTACATGATAGAAGTTGTATTTCAGACAACTGGACATTCAAACTGTTCTATGTGTGCTTATAAAGTATCTATCTCATTGCCACTCTGTTAATAAATCATACACATTTTGAAAAAAATGTAATCCACATTAAATGGGTACATAAATATCATAAGAAAAAACAATATGTACAGTGAAAACAAGCAGAAAAAAAATTACACAAAAGTAGCTGAATGTCCTCCATACCAAACCAAATTCTTCCTAGCCTGTTTCCTTATTATAGAAACTATTCTAAGGAGGTTTTTTTAAAACTTATTTCAGATGTTTAAATGTGAACACAGATGTACTATTTATTTACTGTACTACTGTATGGTGGAGGGCTTCTATCCCTTTTTTCCCCACCATAAGTTAAATCATTGTTGTGGTAAACTACCTCCTCAAAAACTCTACTACACAAGCTAGGTGATGAGAGGCAGTAACCTCATTGGAATTCCTAGCTTGTGTATAATCCATCCTGAGCTTTGCTCAAAAGCTGTGTAATACAACAGGAATATGCTTAAAGGAAGCCATTTTTAAAATGGTAAGATTTTGCAAGAGTGAAGCATTTGTTGGCACATTTGCATGTCCCTGCCAAGGTTCCCAGAATGCAGTGCAATAACCGTATCTTTCAGAATTCTAAGCAGGAAACAGTGTTTTAACTTGTTTTAGATGATTAAATTTGAACACATATGTACTATTTAGTTTATGTACAACTGTACGGTGGAGGGCTATTATCGCTCTTTTTCCCAGCATAAATGTGATGAGAGGCAGTAACCTTGAAACAGCTCTAAGTGGGTGGGATTCCTAGCTTGTGTATAATCCATCCTAAGCTTTGCTCAAAAGTTGTTTAATACAGCAGGCATTTGCCTAAAGGAAGCCATGTTTAAAATGGTAATGGATTGCAAGAGAAAAACCTTTGCGGGCACATTTGCATGTCCCTGCTCAGGTTCTCAGAATGCAGTGTAATAACTATATTTCCCAGAATTCTGAACAGGAAACAGGTTTTCTAACTTGTTTTAGACATTTATATGTGAACACAAATGTAATATTTATTTGCTACATACAATAACAATGACACTACTATTTTGCTTCTCTTTTTTCCAATGGCACAGTTATTCCCACCCAAATACCATTGAGAGATGTAGTTACATTTCATGCTGCCCCCAGGCCAATTCATACATGGAAACCTACTCTGATGATTATTTGTTGTTTTTGGCCATAGTTACTTCTGTTTTACTGTTTCCCTTATTTATATTTCTCTACCTGATCTACACATTGCTCATTGCTTTCATATTCCTTTTACTTTTGCTCCTTTCTTGTGTTTCTTTCCAAATTCATGTGCTTTTCCTCTTGTCTTGCAAAGCTGTTCTTCTAACCACTTTTTTCATTGAATGCTCTGTTTTTATTTTCCCTTAATTTTCCATACATTGACAACCTCATAGTGTTTGACTATCAGTTGATTGATCTAAGGGAAACACTAACCACCCAATATGTATTCCGCCAAAACTGATTTAACATTTTAAAAAATCAAGGTTGGCAGTCCAGTGTTCAATCCGTTACTATTACTCTGCACCGTAGATGTTTCTGTAAGGGTTTTTTCATTTCCATTTGGAGGGTTGGGGCATCTTAAGGGTTTTGTATTACTAACACCACACTATGGGATAAGTCACTTTAATATGGTAAACATGTATGTTTACTGCAACTTCAAATTAAAACATAACTTTTAAAAACATATTAACTGAGCTTTTTATAACTACTGACTTTTATTATGCTGGATGCTTCAAAGGGATTTGACTTGTTTTACCATTATAGAGTCTTTTCAACCTGCTTTGAATTACTGTGATTATCTTAAAGCTTCCAAAGATCAACAAAATATCAGCACATGTGTAAATGATTTTCAGTGCCTTTTGACATACTACAAAACCTCTCTTTTTAAAAGACCTTCAGCAGTATTAAATTCCAGCCTCATAGATCCAAGGTTTGTACTTAAGCCCTACTTGCTTCAAATTTAGAAAAGTTATGAAGCTATTAAGTTAGCACTGCTGCGAGCAATGTATGAGTTATGCAGCAGGGCCGTCCATGTCAAACACAGAGAAACTGTGCATGAGGAGTGACAGCCTGCGAGATAATCTTGCAGGCTCCCCCACCTCATCACTTGCCATGGGGGTCCTGAACGGTACCTCCGCAGCAGTCCTACATACAAGCCCTGCTATTGGGACCCCCTAGGTGACGCCACAATAACCATTGGCTGCAGGGGTCCATAGGGACCCCCGAAGCCCCCCAAATTAACCCTTGCAGCAAGGATCCCCGATCGGCATAGATCAGGCCCCCACTGCATTTAAAAAAATCAAATTCCCCGCCGTGGCCTGCAGCACACCATTGGCCAATCCTGCCTGTGGCACCTAAAATTAACCCCCCTCTCTGCTGGGGGTCCCCATCGGGAACCCAAAGTGTCCCCACCTTTACCCCCCTATATCCCAATCCTGATCGGCATCCATCATAAAAATACACCCCTATATCGCATTCTAATTGGCTAAAGGACCAGTCAATCATTTTTAAACCAATCAGAATTCAGCCAATCACAATGGGATACACCCCCCCCTGGGATGATTAGCTGAAGGCATCTGCGCCTTTTGATTGGCTGTTGTCACTGTCAATCAGACTGCAGCCAATCAAGATGCGCAGATGCCTGCAGCCAATCACTCCGTGGGGGTGTATCCCATTGTGATTGGCTAAAGGCAATATTGCCTTCTGATTGGTTTTAAAAAGTTTGACAGGTCCTTCAGCTAATCAGAATGGCATTTAGAGTTTTATCCCATTCTGATTGGCTCACACATTAGCGCCTTCTGATTGACTGAAATTTAATTGACAGCCTTTTCAGCCAATCAGAAGGCGCCATTGCCAATTTCCTACCGGAAGAGGCTCTGGAGGCCTCATTAGCGTTGGAGAGCTCCTCGAATGCGGGGCTCCTTTAGTTTTTTTTATTTATTTTTTTAGAGTATGGATTCATCAAGGGCCCAGCCGGGGCAGAAGAAGTTAAGGGCGGGGACATTGCGGACATGTAAGTTTTCAATTTATAATGTTTATTTTTTATTTATTATTTGGACTGGGACTGGGACATGCTGGAAAGGTAAGTTTAAAACGTATTTGTACTATTTATTTATTATATGTAATGTTTTATTGTGTACTAATCTGATGTTTCTTTTTTTCCTAGGGGGTGCGATCTGAAGGGACATCTGCAAAGGTAAGTGGTTTTATTTATTCTATTTTAGCTTAGATTTATGGGGAATTGTATACATGGGGGTAATGTTTAGATAAGGGGTTATGTCTAAATAGGGGGTTATGTCTATATAGCGGGGAAATGTATTGTGGTTAGGGGTATATTTATAATGCAATTATTACTGTAATGTTATGTATATTTGTGTATGCTTTTTCTTTGCATTTGTGTAATTAATTTTTATTTTATGTAGTTTTGGGGGGTTTGTGATGATTTTTTATTTTTATTTTTGTAGTGAGAGGGATTTGTGATGTCCTTTTTTTTGATACCTTAGATTTATTTTTTATTTTTTGTACCTTATTTTTTTTTATTTTGGTTAACATATTTGTTTTTGTTGGTAACAAAGGTTTTTTATATTTTCTGTAACATTGTTTATATAAATTTTGTGTAATTAGTGGGGTGGGGGGTTTAATAGGGGGTTAGGTAGGTAGTGTTAGGTAGGTAGGGGTTAATTGGTTAGGGTAGAGGGGGCTTAGTTTAGATTTAGTGGTTTATTGGGGGGGAATAGTCTAGTGTAGTGTTTGTACTTAGTGTCATGAGGGTCCTGGAGGACCCTCATGGCACTTATGGGGTTAATAATATGCTTCTCATTGTCCTATGAGGGTCTTCATAGACCCTTATGGGACTGATTTGGTTAAAAAGAGGCTTACTTGGGTCTGTATAGGCCCCCATAAGGGATGGGGTTAGATGGCGGCTTATGGGGTCTGTATTGACCCCTATAAGTGATGAGAATAAATAGGGCTAGATAAGATTAAATAGGCCCAGTTAGGGTTATTAGGTCCAGATAGGTTTAAATAGGCCAAGTTAGGGGTAGATAGGCCCAGTTAGGGTTAGATAGGGTTTAGTATGGGTTAATGGGGTATAGTTAGGGTTAAGGGGTTAATGGGGTATAGTTATTATTATTATTATCATTATCTTTTATTTGTATTGCGCCAACACATTCCGTAGCACTGTACAGGGGAGAAGAACAAGGAAATATACAATAATAATGGAGGGCCCTGTTTTGAGCTTCACGTCTTGAAAGAAGTCCTTTTTTCCAAAGTACCCTGCAAGATTAGTCACTCGCCACTTACAATCTAAAGGTGATGGAAAAGGCAGAGTAGATAAGGAAAAGCAAGGTTAGGAAGGAAGCGAGAGGTACATAGGAAGGAAGTTGTGAAAATAAAGATGTTAGGTTACCCATTCATTAGAGAGTGAAAAATGTGATATAAAGTGATTGGCACCGTATAATATGGTATCTGCCCCTAGTGGTCAGATAATGTAACCTGCAGAGGGAAATGTCAGGACACACATAGTTTAACCACAGCTTAAGTAGAAGGAGTTCATGGGTGAGTAAAAGAGGAGAGGAAGGCATGAGAGGTGAGATGGTTGTGTTGGAGACAAATGATGGAGAAGTTCAGAAGAGTCTGAGGAAAAGACAGGGCGATATAAGGAAGAAGTAGGCAAGAGGAAACATTATGTAAAGAGTTAATAGGAATAGGTAGCAGAAGCTGCTAATTGGACAGGTGTAAAAGATTAGTGTTAATGAATAAATTAAAGTTAAGGGGTGGGTTGGGTGAGAGGCAGGGAGGGAGACGATTGAGAGAGGGTGAGTGGGACAGAGAGACCAGAGATATCTGAGGGCAAATGAGAGTTGTTTAAGATGAGATATAAGTTACAGCCCACAACACATTATTATTATTATTATCTTTATTTATATCGCGCCAACATATTCCGTACTGCTGTACAGGGGTTGAGTACATAGCAGAAAACAAATTAAACACCTTGTAAAGAATGGAGGGCCATGTTTTAGATGCATAAAATCAAATGTACATAGAGCTTGTTTCCAAGGCACTGACACAAGATTGAAAACTCGCAAACTTAAAATCTTAGGGCCCTATTAAATTCGAGCTGCGTAAATAATAGGTGAAAACGCAAGGCCTACGTAGTTGAAAAATGAAACCGTTTCCGACGCTATTAAATTCAAAGTGCTGCGAGATACGAGCGATGGATGCAAATGCGTACACGTTCGGATTTGCGCATGAGGTACGATATCTCGGATAACTTTGCGTATGAAAAGAGCGCGAAATACGTGATACGTACCACTTAACCAGACGGCAGTATGCCTTTAAAAGGGAGCCAAAACAGAAAATAATTGACTGTGCTGGAGCTTTTGCAAGTAGACACACAGGTCTAGGCGTTGGTGGGTTTTTGGTGAGCAAGGAGAGAGAGAAGAGAGAGAAGAGAGAATTTCAATTTTTGATCTTTTGAACTAGCAGATAATTTAACCCTTTGTTTACAACACACATAATTACTGATATCACATAATTCCCACACATAGATTAATACGTACACATAGCTACACCTAGTGGTAGGCCACTGCACACCTACACCCCCCCCCCAAGACCTCCCCCCCACACACACACATAATAATACACATAATACTTGCATCTTTTTTTACCTCCTAAACCAACAGACATATTATCTTGATTTATCGTTAATTTATTTTCAGAGGAGTTTAGAGGAGGGGAGGCGGTAAGGCAAAAGAGGCGCGGAGGAGAGTGAGGAGAACATCTGAGGAGAGGAGGAGGATGAGGAGGAGAGGAGGAGGAGGAGGAGGGAGAGGAGGAGGAGGAGGAGGGAGAGGAGGAGGAGGAGGAGGGAGAGGAGGAGGAGGAGGGAGAGGAGGAGGAGGAGGAGGGAGAGGAGGAGGAGAGCAAGGAGGAGAGCAGGGTGGGGAGGGAAGTGCCCCCAGAGCTAGGAATCCAAGTGGAAGGGTCAGAGGGTCAGGGGCCTTATCCCTTGGTGGGAGGTAGTGGGGATGAGGGAGCGGCCCCAGGGATAGAACAGGAAGACCAGGCACCGTCTGTATGGCAACGGGTTGTGGCAAGGCCCAGGGCCCCCAATTATAGCCCAGAGGAGATCTAGGTTCACCTTAGGGAAATCTGTGCCCGCCAGGGGATCATATGTGGTGGGAGAGACATTAATGCCAGCCACAGGCGGCAGGCCTGGTCCCAAATTGGCAGAGCTGTGTCGGCAGTAGGGGTCGCTAATAGGGACTGGAGGACAGTGCGTCAAGTTCGATGATCTAAAGATGGCTGTCAAAAGAAAGATGTCCGATGAGGCAGAAGCAGCACGTCAGACTGGTGGTGGGCCCGCGGTCCCTTTTGTTTACAAGCAATGGGAGAGGACAGTGATGCGCTTTATCCCTTGTGGTGGGAATACCAGGACAGATGGACACAGATCGTCCTAACACCCTGCAACGTGAGTATCATATCACACACATGGTTGGCTGAGATTGTGGGGGGATGGGCTGTCCAAAAGCCTGCAGATAACATGCTGTATGTATGTTTGTATGTATAAATAGGCTTGTGTTCTGGCTGTTGTATATAATGAGCTGTATCCCTCTAGAACAGGGGTGGCTAAGGCGTGCCACATACATGCCGGCCTTTCAAGATATCATGCTTTTTGTATGCATGTATGTATAAATAGGCTTGTGTTCTGGCTGTTGTATATAATGAGCTGTATCCCTCTAGACCAGGGGTGGGTAAGGAGGGCCACATACATGCCGGCCTTTCAAAATATCATGCTGTTTGTATGTATGTATGTATGTATGTATGTATGTATAAATAGGCTTGTGTTCTGGCTGTTGTATATAATGAGCTGTATCCCTCTAGAACAGGGTTTGGTAAGGAGGGCCACATACATGCCAGCCTTTCAAGATATCCTTTTTGGGCACAGGCGAGTAAATCAGGATGACTGAAAAGGCGATTGGCTCACCTGTGTGACCCTCCAGGCCCGAACCTGCCCACCCTTGCTCAAGAATTATATGGCCTCCTACACCCCTGCCCACACACAGGGATAATTCACATACAATAGCACTGTAAGCCCTATGGTTGACTTAAAATTTATGGGGCGACAATAACCATTTCAGTCCTGGTAGCAAACCTATCATGTTCATAATTTGTCTCCCTGATATGTCAATTTCTAATTATATCCAGATTGATTGCAATAGAGCAGGGTGTCCAAAGTCAAACTTGCTGGGCTGCGCACAGGCCTGGATATGTGGATTTCCTTTATGTGAACAGATGAGTCAATTAGACTTAATGACTTGGAGAATGATATTCTCAGCTGGGTGCAGCATGGCTATCCCCAAATGCAGGCCTGACTTTGGCCTCCACTGCGATTGCGAATAAAAATTTGGCTGTGCGGCATATGTGGATACAGACTCTGTAGCACTGCATGTGTGCCATATACTGTCCTAACCTGGCCCATGTCTCAGCTGCATATTAACAACCATTGCTGTAAACTTGTCAAATTGGTCAGTCTCACACACTGCACAGCAGATGCAGCAGAGCACGTGTCTGAGGCACATGCAGTACAAATTCATATGAGCCATGATCCACAATGCTCATTATGCAGCCCGTGGCTCATCTGTGTAACACAAGCACCACAGTCACTCACAGGTGACCATGATGTCAATGATATGTAAATGCATAGCTGGCAATTGTGTATGGCAACCAACTGAAATATATGTTTATTCCATTGCAGTATCCACAGATTCAGAAGAGGAGGAGGCAGGAAGGGCTGAAGTGGGCCAGGACATTCAGGAGGGCCCGGGACCATCCACATCACTGGCTCATACGGAGCGGGAAGTGATGCCCGGGCCTCTTCGGCGTGGCCACCTCAGGGCCGGCACCAGCCACACCATCCTGTGCCTCCCTCAGCGGCTCCCCCCTCAGCGGCTCCGCCCTCATCCTGGGCTCCGCCCTCATCCTGGGCTCCGCCCTCATCTGGGGCACCGCCCTCATCCTGGGCACAGCCCTCATCATGGGCACCGCCCTCATCTGGGGCACCGCCCTCAACATGGGCACAGCCCTCATCATGGGCTCCACCCTCATCTTGGGGTTCTGCAATCATCCTGGGCACAGCCCTCATCATGGGCTCCGCCCTCATCTGGGGCACCGCCCTCACCCTGGGCTCAGCCCTCATCTGGGGCACCCACCTCACCCTGGGCTCCGCCCTCATACAGGGCACCGCCCTCATCCTGGGCACCGCCCTCATCTGGTGCACCACCCTCATCCTGGGCACCGCCCTCAGCCTGGGCTCCACCATGGGCCCCGGGAGGAAATGCCCTGGCCCCGGGAGGAAGTGCCCCGGCCCCGGGAGAAAGTGCCCCGGCCCCAAGTGCCCCGGCCCCAAGTGCCCCGGCCCCAGGAGGAAGTGCCCCGGCCCCAAGTGCCCCGGCCCCAAGTGCCCCGGCCCCGGCAGGAAGTGCCCCGGCCCCAAGTGCTCCGGCCCCAAATGCCCCGGCACCGGGAGGAAGTGCCCCGGCCCCGGGAGGAAGTGCCCCGGCCCCGAGAGGAAGAACCGCGGAGTCGGCAGCCGCGGAGTCGCCGGCCGTGGAGTCGCCAGCCGCCCAGTCGCCAGCCGCCAGACAAGCACCTCCAGGCCCTCTGCCACCGCTCTCTGGCCAATTACGGCGCACATCATGGCGCACATAGAACAAGAGGACCAGGCCCAAATTCCAGAGAGCACAGCAAATGCTGGGCACCGCCCTCATCTGGTGCACCGCCCTCATCCTGGGCACCGCCCTCAGCCTGGGCTCCACCATGGGCCCCGGGAGGAAGTGCCCCGGCCCCGGGAGGAAGTGCCCCGGCCCCAAGTGCCCCGGCCCCAAGTGCCCCGGCCCCGGGAGGAAGTGCCCCAGCCCCAAGTGCGCCGGCCCCAAGTGCCCCGGCCCCGGCAGGAAGTGCCCCGGCCCCAAGTGCTCCGGCCCCAAGTACCCCGGCCCCGGGAGGAAGTGCCCCGGCCCCGGGAGGAAGCGCCCCGGCCCCGGGAGGAAGAGCCGCGGAGTCGCCGGCCGCGGAGACGCCAGCCACGGAGTCGCCAGCCGCCCAGTCGCCAGCCGCCAGAAAAGCACCTCCAGGCCCTCTGCCACCGCTCTCTGGCCAATTACGGAACATCATGGCGCACATAGAACAAGAGGACCAGGCCCAAAGCCAGAGAGCACTGCAAATGCTGGACATAAGCGAAAGACAATTGGCTGTTAGTAGTGCCATCCTGGCTGGCAACAGGGTGATCTCAGCCACCACCCGTGCTATATATGCTGAGATGAGGAGGCACAACCGAAGGATGGAGAGATATGAGGAACGCGCAAGCCGGGAGAGACGCGCATTGTTGCGTCAACTACGTCGCCAGCCCATACATCTCCAGCCTTCGGTTATCCAATCCAAACCTGAGATGTCTGCCTCCTCATCTCAGACATCGCCCACTCTTGAACCCCAACCACCTGCTGTAGTGGCACCCCCTGCTCCCACACCACGTCGTTGATGAGGGAGATGGGCCGCGGGCACAGACTAACTCGGAGTAGGAGGTGTTAGGACCGTCCGAGAAGGCCTCCTGACCACTCCTCACAGAATACTGATTGTTATAGATGTTGACATAGTATTGGCTACAGAGTGTGTACATCTCTGGTTATGTTTAACATTGTACCAAATGATGTTCAATGTGGATTGACCTTGAGCTTAAATGCTGTATTTAATCCTAATATTGTTCGGAATGATACATTGATTTTGTCTTTGTAGGTGTTAATAGCCAAATCTCACAACTCTGAAGACATTTTCTTCATCTTCGAGCAGTACAATACCATCATGTGAGTAAACACTTAACCCAGTTCACAACAGGCATTCTATCAGGGTTATTCACCACTGCAGATGGCTCTGAAATGCAATATATGACTACATATATTTTCACTAAGAAACATGACTGTGTGATCTTCCATTATAATGATCAGTGTCCCGGCTATAGAGTTGCACAGTCCCATTACTATCTGCTAATCCAAACCAACAATTCCCCATAAGTTTTTGTAGCATTCCATCCCGTTAACATTATGAAATTGGATTCAGTTTTTTCATGTCATCCAAACCAAAGTGGCAATTTCCTTGGTTTGACATCATGATCAATGTGCATGTGTTTAGGGGTAATGTGAACAGTGTAATCTGTCTGGCCTTGGTACCACCGATTTAGAAGTGAGATGTGATATCAGCATGGCACAATTATTCCATATAGATAGTGATAGTACATTTTGCTGAAGGATTGTGTTCACAGTGAAGCATGCCTTGTCGTATTCAACATCCTAAGCATATTCCTGGAAGGCTGACTGAACAGGATAGAATAAATATGGTTATTACTGCTCGGAGATGATGTTCATGTTAGTTGGTTTAGAGTAGTGTCAAAAGCAAAAACAATGTACTCTAATAACAGCTTATGATTGTTCTAACACCTCCTACCTCTGTTTTCCAGATTCACATCATCTATTGACCAATTCACACTGTGTGTGAAATCGCTTAGGATCACATGATCCCTGTTTTATAGTGTCTGTTTATTCTGGCAACCATATGGTTGTTGTATGCGCATTAATGGTTATGTTGATTAAATGTCGTGTTATATGCTGTTGGTTACTGTGGGGTCCTGACCACATGTGACCCTAGGAGATGCTATGCATTACCCTCATGATGTTGTCTGTTTCCTCTTCAGATGTCCTCAGATTTGCCACAGCCCCTTGCCATACTAGGATATCTTCACAACACACACATGATATTAATGCACAGTCTTGTCCATTTCTGTTTGTACTCTGTGTATGAAATAAAGTATAATTATGTTATACTGTTATCACTGTTTCTGTGTGTTTGTACCATATCATGCTTTCTAGTTGAGAGAATACAGATAGAATGAAGTGTCATTGTTCAATACATATATCTGTGTGTTTACATAGATACATATGCTACATTAATCTGTACCTTGCCAATATACATGTAGGTGCAAGTCGGAGGGGTGTGAATTCTGAAATCATGTCTATAGACATGCAGGGTTGTATATAATGACTTGAAGGGCTCAACTTGAATGATATGAATCGACATTCATGATTATGTAGTAATGTAAACGCAGATTGACCCGAATAGTTACACCACTAACTGATGGTGCTGAGCACATCTGACTTTCAGGGTAATTTACTTGTTACATGGTAAATATCCAGGATTACACAAACATTGAGTGAAAAAAAAATGGTTTAAATGTTCACAAAGCCACACAGTGACAAATTACCACAGGCCTGCTCAGTATCATGGTGGAGGTGGGTAGGATACAGAATTCCTGTAACACACGGAAATAGGGACATGGGGCCAGAATGCAGGCAGGGGGATGACATTGGTATAGATGATCAGTTGAGGGGGGGATATACAGTGCATCATCCAACATGAGGCAATATCAGTTATATTATTAAATATATCAGGATAACATTTAATATTCAAACCCAACAATACAAAAGGAGATATGCTCATGGGGAGAAGTAATCTGTAGTCTTGTGTGTGCACGCAACACACACTCCTATGCAACTGCAGAGGTAGAAGTGTTCAATCAGTCAATGTTAGAACCCCCGTAGGTCATGTCACTGGAAATGGCACTATGAGAGAAGACTCTACATACCTAAGTTTGGGAACCTGACCAGGACCATATCAGTGTGGTCAAACTAATTTCATGTGTTAGCAGAACTACCAACAAACTGGCCAGTTCGAGGTGTATTCTGTTCTGTGAATGAGCACCTCTATTATCTGCTGTTGCATATTCATAACTGAAGGTAAACGGAACCTCATTAATAGTTATGTTCCAAGGCTAGAGTTACTCTTCCCCATATGTACAGGGAGGATCACATCAGCACTGAGGAAGAGATCTGGAAGGAAGTATGATACAGGCTTCCCAATAGTCCAAGTAGAGGAGAGAATGGCATATCTAAAGCAATAGGTACAGATAAATCGATGTAGAGGATGTGATATCACACCCGATGCAACACATGATGACCGACATATGAACATACATGATGCAATGTGACAATAGCATAGTGGGAATGCTCATCATTCCTTGTTCTGACCCTGGAAAGGGACTCATCTTTGCGATCTGAAACATACAAAGAACATGTCAATATTTACATTGCACATGCTCCCGGAGCGCTTACTTCGTCACTTACAGTGGTTATAAAAAGTCTACACACTCCTGTAAACAAATTAGCCAATGAAAAATCATTTCAGAACTTTATCCACCTTTAATGTGACATATAAACTGTACAACTCAATTGTAAAACAAACTGAAATCTTTTAGGTGGAGGGAAGAAAAAAACAAATAAAACTAATGTGGTTGCATAAGTCTGCACACTCTCTTATAACTGGGGATGTAGCTGTGTTTAGAATTAAGCAATCACATTCCAAATCGGGTTAAATAGGAGTCAGCATACACCTGCCATCATTTAAAGTGCCTCTGATTAACCCCAAATTAAGTTAAGCTACTCTAGTTGGTCTTTCCTGAAATGTTCTTAGTTGCATCCCACAGCAAAAGCCATGGCCCACAGAGAGCTTCCAAAGCATCAGAGGGATCTCATTGTTAAAAGGTATCAGTCAGGAGAAGGGTACAAAAGAATTTCCAAGGCATTAGATATACCATGGAACACAGTGAAGCCAGTCATCATCAAACGGAGAAAATATGGCACAACAGTGACATTACAAAGAACTGGAGCTCCCTCCAAAATTGATGAAAAGACCAGAAGAAAACTGGTCTGGGAGGCTACCAAGAGGCCTACAGCAACATTAAAGGAACTGCAGGAATATCTGGCAAGTACTGGCTGTCTGGTACATGTGACAACAATCTCCCGTATTCTTCATATGTCTGGCGTATGGGGTAGAGTGGAAAGACGAAAGCCGAAAAACATCCAAGCCAGGCTGCATTTTGCAAAAAACACATCTGAAGTCTACCAAAAGCATGTGGGAAAAGGGGTTATGGTCTGATGAAACCAAGGTTGAACCTTTTGGACATAATGCCAAAAGATTTGTTTGGCGCAAAAACAACACTGCACATCACCAAAAGAACACAGTACCCACAGTGAAGCGTGGTGGTGGCAGCCTCATGCTTTGGGGCTGTTTTTCTTCAGCTGGAACTGGGGCCTTAAATTAAATAAGAGAGAGGGAATTATTTTTCAGTTCCAAATACCATTCAATATTGGCACAAAACCTTCAGGCTTCTGCTAGCAAGCTGAACATGAAGAGGAACTTCATCTTTCAGCATGACAACGACCCAAAGCATACATCCAAATCAACAAAGGAATGGCTTCACCAGAAGAAGATTACAGTTTTGGAATGGCCCAGCCAGAGCCCAGACCTGAATCCAATTGAAAATCTGTGGGGTGATCTGAAGAGGGCTGTGCACAGGAGATGCCCTCGCAATCTGACAGATTTGGAGTGATTTTTCAAAGAAGAGTGGGCAAATCTTGCCAAGTTAAAATGTGCCATGCGGATAGACTCATCCCCAAAAAGACTGAGTGCTGTAATAAAATCACAAGGTGCTTCAACAAAGTATTAGTGTAGGGGTGTGCATACTTATGCAACCATGTGATTTTCTTTTTTGATTTTTTCTTCACTCTACCTAACAGATTTCAGTTTGTTTTTAAATTAAATTGTCCAGTTTATAGGTCACATTAAAGGTGGAAAAAGTTCTGAAATGATTTATCTTGGTCTCATTTTTTTACAGCACAGAAACATGACATTTTAACAGGGGTGTGTAGACTTTAGACCTTTTCGATCCACTGTACCGATATATGTTGCTCATTTCATACAAACGTCTTCACTGTTCTTTCCCTACATATGAAACGAGCTAATCATCTGGCTAATGATGTAGGAATATCACATAGCTTACACATTAATGCATCTTTGGAGAGCCAAATGTGGTGTTTTACCTTGGACGCAGTCCCAAGCTCATCCACAAGGTGATTTGTTCCACCAGGACACATGCGCTGTGGATCATCATTAGTTATCACCGCCTACCTATCTGATGTATTCTGGAAAGAGATATGCCGATATTAATAAAGTGATTGATGTGTTATTTGTGTCCTTCAGCATACGTGGCCATATTATTACACAAATACTCACTATGTAGTTCACATTGATGTAGCAGTTCTGTTGCTGGTCATGTTTTTCCATGTCTAGGTTGTTGAAAGAAGAGTTGACACATGACAGCAGCTCTGTAAGGTTAATATGATGTTAGGATTACAGTCACAAATTAGACAAAGTATGTGTTCTATTCGTATTGGATATCTCTTATTAATAAGAAGTCATTGCCGGTTAGTGAGTTATGCCATGTTGCTACAGGGTGCCAAAATCTGGATTTCGGCATGGTCTCATGTAAGAAGTCTAAAAAACTGTGTCTGGATATATTTCAGTAGTAGTCACCTCTCCAGCCAGTCAGCAGCAGCCACCATGTTGGGTTTGGCTGGTGATCCATATTGGATCAAACTGAATAAAGTCGAATCAAGAGGAAATAACCAGAGGACTCTGTTTTGTCTTACTGGTTCTTGATCTCCAAAGTATGTGTGTATGGTATTTATCTACGACATTTTGATACCATTTCATGTGGTTTGGCAGGATCAGACAATGTGAACAATCCTGGTCCGTAGAGGTTGTAGGTGACTTTAAAAAGGGATTGGGTATATTTTTACATTAAAAAACAAAACAGGCATTAGGGGCTATCCTGGATAAATAGAGAGGGAGTATTGATCCAGGGATGAATACGATCACCAGTATCTGGGGTCGGGAAGGAATGTTATATTTTTCTGCCCTGTGTAGACAATTGTCAAAGTTTCACTTTTTGTTTTTCTGTTACTTCCTCTGGATCAATTAACAATAAATAGGCGTATTGCAGATCATAGATCTATAGAGGTTGAACCTGATGGACTAAAGTATTTTTTCTATCTAAATTACTAGATAAAAATGTAACGTGGGGCATATATACATTGACATAGTGGGATATATAATCCACTCAAATTATCTATGCCATTGATGTTTATAACCGTCAGTACTTAAGATGTGTATGGGAATGTGTGCTTACTTACCTGTAACTGATCAGGTGGCTTGTTCCAGTGTACAAACATCGACAACGTCAGGGAACTCTCCTCTACTGTGGACTGGTTGGAATTCTGTATGACAAGGGCGATGGATAAAGGTGGATTTGGGAGTTAGGCATAATCCAGATACATTAGACTGTGTTCCATGCATATTGGGTATGTACTTACAGGTGAAGTACTCACGAATAAGGCCCCTGCAGATTATCCACTTCAGGGGGAAATAAAGGCTCTTCCTCCCCATGTAGCGGAGCCGCATCAATGTCCCCCAGAAAGTTGGCCTGTACTGCTATATTGTGCAGACAGCAGCAGGCAACGATGATGCGACAAACTTTCTGGGGCTTGTATTGTAGAGCACCCCCAGTGGAATGTAAACATCTGAAGCGCATCTTTAGTACACCGAAGGTGCGCTCAATTACATTCCGGCAGGTTTTATGCTCAGCATTATACCGCACCTCTGCCCGAGTATGGGGATTGCTCACAGGGGTCAACAACCACGGCAAACACCCATATCCTGCATCACCTGGTGGAAATAAAATATGATGTTGATATGAATAGGATGTTGTGATGTTTGACAAAGCATATGCCCAAATATCGTCATCATGACCTATCAACACATCCCTGTGGCTAATACACAGTTAAAGATATATGTAAGGGAGATGGATCATGAATGCATCTGATAGGATAATTAGTAGTGTATTAACACATATTCTATATGAAGCTTCAGATCAATTACAATGTGATTTCCACAAATGTAAAATCCAGATGTTCACACCCACAGGACGCTTACATGAGGCAGAGATACAAGGGAAATACAACAGGGTACATATTGCGACCCTTCTGGTAGAGAGAAGGAAGTCACTGTTGCAGTTCTTGTACCGAGCACATGCCAGAGGTCTGAGGTGAAGCGTGATAGTGTATTATTGTGAACGTAAATGTGATGCTAATTCAGGTGGAATTTCCCAGGGGCGTACACGATCAAACGCAAATGCCAAAAGACCTTGGAGATTTTGATAACTTCAAGGTAAGCTAATTCATGTTTATTCCGGGATATATTCATGCAAGAAAACGTTTGCCAAACACTATTAATTCTCCTCTATCAGATGAATTCTGAAGTCATCTCACTTACATAGCCCTTCCAATAACACACAACACGTTATGTAGACTAGAGATGTCCATGTCACAGGATACAAGGGATTGCATCAGAATATAAACCTAATGATTAATCAATTGTGGTTTTTGTCATATGTTGTTGTGAACTGCACACTGTTTGGCCAAGCTAACACAGGGTTATGGCCAGCAATGAGCTATTATGTTCTGGCTTTGTGAGTATTACTCCGTAATGCACATGTGAACATCATAGCAATAGAGGGAAACATGATGTACCGTATGTGTTATTGTATCCAGTCATAGTAAGATATGGTTGACTGCCATTACTAATGTGTACTCACCCAGTAGCCATCCGGATGGAAATCTGCCGGACTCAAATATGTCACATATTCCGGATGCACGCATGATATAGGCTTCGTGAGCACTTCCCGGGAAGCCTGCATACACACCTTGTATGCGCATGTTCGCATCGCAAACAACCTGGACATTGATTGAATGATAATGCTTACAATTTTTGTACAGCGCTTCTTGCTCTCTAGGAGGTATCAGTGCCACGTGTGTACAGTCAATAGCACCAAGCACATTGGGGATACCTCCTAATTGGAAGAAATCGAACTTCACCTTCGAGATCTCTTCAGCAGTGTTAGGGTAACTGATGTATCTGGCAGCTTTCTGACCAATAGCACGGAGGAATGCACTCAGACAATTCGAGAGGCTTGGCTGAGACATTCCTCCGGCTATGCTCAGGGTGGTCTGAAAGATACCAGAAGCAAGGAGGTGTATTGCAACTAACATCCGTGTCATTCCTGGGATGGCTCTATTTGCCCCTGAGCGAGGCTCAAGGTCCGCTCTGAGAACCTCATAGAGCTCCCCAAGACTGGCACGGGTCAACCGAAAACGCTCATACACCTCCCCATCAGTTAACTCCTCTAATGTGAGTCTCTCCCTATACACATTGGGTGCCCTTCGCCTCCTCACAGGCTCCTGGTCAGGCTCCTGGTCAGGCTCCTGGCCAGGCTCCCCCCCTTCTGCCTGAGCCACCACATCCTGTACTCCCCCCAGCAGCTGATCACCGACAACATTGTCAGCCTCCCTGTGTGCAGGTGGCCCTATATCCCTCTGTCCCTGTGCTACTGGAGCTCTCTCTCCTCCCTGATCCACCCCCACGATACTAGGCATGGCCTGTGGTAATTCCCTTGCCTGGCTTGGTTCTGCCCCAGCATGGATCACATCACCACTCACACCCTCATTCACTCCCAGACACTCCTCTCTGCCACTCCCCATCACCCCCCTCAATCACACACCTTGCTTCCTGGTCTTCATACTGTGCTAGGTGAGATGCACAAAAGCATCTCAACCTCATCCGCCCACTCATCCTGTCCATCATCCCTCTCAACTGATCATCCATGCTGTTTCAGACATGCTGATGACTTGTTGGGGATGGGGTTATATAGCTTGGTGATTACATGACCTGGTATTAGGCACGTTAATTTCTGCTTTGCCATTGGTCACCTGTAGATCTTTACATGGCATTCCAGCTGATGATTTTACGTCAAGAAGCCTCTCAACCTATTACATACGCACTTGGCCGCATGTAATTGGCTGTCCCAACACGGGCCGCCAAGTGCGTATGTAATAGGTTGAGAGTCCCAACGCGGGCCGCCCAGTGCGTATGTAATTGGCTGAGAGTCCCAACGCGGGCCACCAAGTGCGTATGTAATTGGCTGAGAGGCTTTTGGCGGGCCAACGTGGTAATGGCGATGGCGCAAAAACCCGCCAAAAGCCTCTCAGCCAATTACATACGCACTTGGCGGCCCGCGTTGGGACTCTCAGCCAATTACATACGCACTTGACGGCCCGTGTTGGGACTCTCAGCCAATTACATACGCACTTGGCGGCCTGACACTATGAGTGCATATGTAATTGGCTGAGTCTGTTGGCGCGCTCGCAAGCTGATAAGGGGACGTCCTAGCGAGACAAGCCTCTCAGCCAATCACGTACGAGCTAAGAATTTGATTGACAGTATGATCTTATAACTGTGATTGATACAAACCCATGCGCTGACTGTGTTGTAAGAGCCATTGGAGTTAGCACGCAGTTCCAGGAGCAGGTGGGAGAGATTTTGAGTTGCGAGATTAGTGGTTTGGAAAGAGGTAGATTACTTTTTTGTCTTGTTTCTTGTTTACTTCCTAAGTATTTACATTTAAGAAATACACATATTTACAGATTTCACATATTTGCAAGACACATAGATTAAATAACACACATAGAGACATATATATAGTTAGTACACACACCCCACACACCCATCCCCCCCACCACACCCCATCCACCAACACACCCCATCCCCCAACACACGCCATCCCCCACCACTTATTAAATACACATAGCACACACATCTTTTCTTTCCAACAGACATTCCAGTAATACTTTTATTTCTTTATCGTTATATTGATTTGTAGGCGCACTCTTTTTGATTGTTTTGTATTTTATTACTAGCATATTTACACGTAAGAGTTACACATATTTACACATTACACATATTTGCCTGACACATAGATTAAAGACACATAGAGACATACATAGCGTTAGGACACACACCACACACCTCCCCCCCCAACCTTTGCACCGCATCCCCCAACAGTTACTAAAAACACATAGAACATACACTTTTTTTTTCATCACCTATATAACAGTTACACTTATTTTGAGTTATCCCTATTTTGGTATTATTTCAGCATGGAGGGAGGAGATAGGTGGCGAGAGGAGGAGAGGAGAGGAGCGGAGAGTGAGGAGAGTGGAGTGGAGGGTGGAGGAGAGGTGGAGGAGGTGTCCCCGGAGGGGGTGGAGGAGGTGTCCCCGGAGGAGGAGGTGTCCCCGAGGAGGAGGAGTGGTCCCCGGAGGGGGAGGAGGAGGAGGAGAATGGACACCCGGAGGGAGATGCCAGTGCAGGCACTTGTAGAGGAGGGACAGAGGGGAAGGGGCCTGTTCCCAGGGGGCGGGGTAGTTTGGGGAAGGGACAGGCATCAGGAAGAGTGCAGGGAGGCCAGGGTCCCCGAGCACAGTCGAGAGAGCAAGGGGCTATTGGCAAGGGCAGGCGCAGGGCCCGTAATTATACGCCCCAGGAGAATATGGTCCTCCTGGGTGCGATCCGTGACCGGCCTGTCATCCTTGTTGCAAGGGAAGCGAAGCCTGGGCCTAAGGCTCAGGCTTGGAAGGAGGTAGTGGAAGTGATGAAGGAGGTGTCCACGGTTCCTAGGGGCTTGAGGTCCTTGAAGCACAGATATGTGGATATCAGGGCCACGGTGAAGAGGAAGATGGCCAGAGAAGCTGAGGGACACAGTGTCGCCTATAAGGAGTGGGAGAGGATCGCAAAGGACTTTCTGGGACCATCACCCGCAGCTGGAGCTTCATCCACAGTGGCCCAGCAGGACCCAGCCTCCAGTTCAGGTAAATATCACATACACCAACATGCCACCACATGTGCATCACACACACTACACATGGTGACCAACAAGGACACTGACATGTCAGCTCCATGGAATTAACAAGGGATGGATGGAAGTGTCATTAAATCCATGAAGCTGACAAGTCAATGTCATTCCTATCCACCCAAAGAGTAATCAAGCAATAGAGTCCATGTACTGGTGTGCCCAATGCAGCCTATGCAGTTACAGACCGCAGACGAAATCCAGACAGCGTTAGGAGCCAGGAGAGGTAAAGACAAGAAACCAAAGAATAGATCCAATCTAGCAAATGACAGCTAATGTGAGTTGCAATTAGGAAAATCATCCATGTTCAGGCCTAGATGTCAGATAGTTAGGAGTGAAACCGCAGACAAAATCCAGACAACGTTAGGAGCCAGGAGAGGTAAAGACAAGAAACCAAAGAATAGATCCAATCTAGCAAATGACAGCTAATGTGAGTTGCAATTAGGAGAATCATCCATGTTCAGGCCTAGATGTCAGATAGTTAGGAGTGAAACCGCAGAAAAAATCCAGACAGTGTTAGGAGCCAGGAGAGGTCAAGACAAGAAACCAAAGAATAGATCCAATCTAGCAAATGACAGCTAATGTGAGTTGCAATTAGGAGAATCATCCATGTTCAGGCCTAGATGTCAGATAGTTAGGAGTGAAACCGCAGAAAAAATCCAGACAGCGTTAGGAGCCAGGAGAGGTCAAGACAAGAAACCAAAGAATAGATCCAATCTAGCAAATGACAGCTAATGTGAGTTGCAATTAGGAGAATCATCCATGTTCAGGCCTAGATGTCAGATAGTTAGGAGTGAAACCGCAGAAAAATTCCAGACAGCGTTAGGAGCCAGGAGAGGTCAAGACAAGAAACCAAAGAATAGATCCAATCTAGCAAATGACAGCTAATGTGAGTTGCAATTAGGAGAATCATCCATGTTCAGGCCTAGATGTCAGATAGTTAGGAGTGAAACCGCAGAAAAAATCCAGACAGCGTTAGGAGCCAGGAGAGGTCAAGACAAGAAACCAAAGAATAGATCCAATCTAGCAAATGACAGCTAATGTGAGTTGCAATTAGGAGAATCATCCATGTTCAGGCCTAGATGTCAGATAGTTAGGAGTGAAAACATATCAATGTATTGATCAGCATACTAATGACATGTACCTTTCTTTTCTCTATTTCAGCATCCAGTAGGAGGTCTGGGTCCAGTGATGAGCCAGGAGCGGGGCCGTCAGACCCCGCCCCGCAGGAGACCGCTCAGGGGGAGGAGGCTACAGGCTCATCCGAGGGCCCTGGCTCTTCGGAGGGGGAGGTCGCTGTCGTTGACAGCCCCCCCAACTGTCCCCCTCCTCCAAAGACTTGCCATCTCGCCAGGGCCCTCAGAAGTAGTGGAATATGCCACAGCTCCTCCTTCCCCACACACTGAGCCACCGGGGACACCAACGTCAGAGACCCTGTCTCCAGCCGGGTCCCAGATCCTCCCCACTCTCTCCCCGCCATCTTCCCACCCGGCCCTGCCAGAAGGACCCCCGCCCCCCCCCCCCACCACCACCACCAACGACCGAGGCTGCGCTGCTGGAGTTGTTGGCCGTCGTGAGGAGGATTGATGCCAACATCTCTGGCATGAGGCGCAGCCTGGACAGGCGCTTCAGGGAGGAGAGGAGCCATCATCGGAGGCTGGAGCAGCATTTGGTCAGGCTGCTGGGAACGGGGCAGGTCACCAGCCAACAGCAGCCTGGCCCCTCCTCTCCTTCCACCATGCCTCCGCCGCCACCACCACCCGTGGTGCCACTACCTCCTCCAGCTCCCCCACCACCAACAGGGAGATGGCGTCCGGCCGCGGACGATGTAGGTCCTGTGCCCAGGCGGAGGAGGACCTAGGGGCTGTGGACATAATTGTGCCTTCTCAACAGCACTCCTCAGTGACCATCTATTGGTCACAATGCTGACCTCATCTAGCCTGGCTACAGAGTTTTGGATCTTTGCCTATGTGATGGTGATATTTTGTATGCAGATGGCTACCTCCCATCACATGGTCCATGATCCTCTTCTCTGTGGACACGTAGGGTTTGGTTGAACATGCCACCAATTGATGGTCACTGGGGAATGCTGTTGGGAAGGGATGCTGCAGTCCCCTTTTTTTTAGGCACTTAGACTTTAGGTTTTCTCTTTGTTTTTCTTTCCATTTGTTTTGTTTTAGGTACAATTTAGGCCCATGAAGGCATCTCCTACATCTGCAAGCATTGTGGAGGAATTATATGAGGCGTAAGGTTTTCCAAGTGCCTCTCAGGTAGACATTACTGCAATGACAGCCCCCTCCTTAACATGTAGCTCCCACAATCTTAAAGCTATCACATTGCAGATATCTCAGACATGATTATTGTTTGCTAAAATGTAGACTAATACCGCTATGGCGGTGGACTTGCAAAGTCTCACAATGGCATGTTAATGACAGCCAGCATTAATATATGCACTAATAAAGCATGTGATCCTGACCTCAATATCAGTCTGAGAACAGATCCTTGGGTCTGATGTAAGAAACAGTGAATGTGGCTGCTGACCTTTGTGTCCTGTCCATATTAATGGGTATTTGCCCATATTACTCATTATCCAGAGACCTACTGTAGCTAATAGTTAGTAATGCTTGCAGATGGGAATCAGGTGAGTTGGTATATTGGTACAGTATTTAGCACTTTACTGTACATGCATTGTCATTATTTTTTTTCTATCCTCCTCCGCCTTTTTGTTTTTTGTTGACCATTCATTTTTGTGGGCAATTTCACACACCACACTGTATGTGTGAAACTGGATTGGATTACACAGTCCAGAGGTTGAATCATTTGTTCAATTGAACAGATCCAGACAAGTTGTAAGTGCCATGCACTCTAATGGTTTCTTCAGTTAAATGGAGTGATTTGTGATGATCCTTTTTCTCATCATCTTCCGGTGGCAGCGGTGTACTGACCGCATGTGACCCTGGTAGGTGCTATGCATCATGCTTATTCTAGATTATTAGATTGACCCCTGTAGGTATCCCCTTTTTTTTATTTAGCCCCTTGCTCTCTCGGGACCCGCCCACACCACACCCATGATATTAATGCACAGTCTTGACAACTGCTGATTGTGGTCTGTGTCCAAAAATAAAGTTTGGTTATACCGTTCTGTGAATGCACAGTCTTGACCACTGCTGATTGTGGTCTGTGTCCAAAAATAAAGTTTTGTTATACCATTCTGTGAATGCACAGTCTTGACCACTGCTGATTGTGGTCTGTGTCCAAAAATAAAGCTGTGTTATCCTGTTCTCCCCATGTCGGTGTGTTTTCAATGGTTGGGGTTAGGGGACATCCACATGCATCACATTAGTGTCACATTACTATAGCTGTAAACTAATGAGTACTAGTTAACCTGCAATAGATCCATACATACTAAGAGGAATAATAGTCCTAATAGCATTACATATCATATAATGCATCTAATTGATCTACAATCTAGGCATAATAAAGGGTTAATGCACAGGCCAAGTACAATTAGTGGGACTGGGGAGTAGGAACATTCCCCTGAGGGCCTAACAGGATAATGATAGGTGATACTGCAGTGGCTTGTCAGTTCCTTCTCCAGTGTTTTGGGATTTGTCCGTCCACTCTGCTTTCACACGCACTTCCCCAACATCACTTAGCAATCGAAACTAATGTAAATTGATGAATAGCAGAACATAATTGGAGGTCAACAAATGGGAATGAATGGACATCTTGGCACATGGCCACCAGCAATGGCGTGGGACTTCCTTGAATAAGAGTAGTGGCGATTACCCCTGATGGAGGTGAGTTGGCTGGTGCTCATTGTGCCTCTGCAAACCCTCTGTGTGTGTTTGCTGCCCTTGTGGGTGGGAGAGTGAAAGCAGAGTGACAGCAGAACTGACAATCCAGTCCGGTCTCACCAGCATAGGAACCTTGTAAGTAAGCAGTGACAGAGGGTCAGAGACAGTCAGACCCGACCGAAAGACCAAACAAAAAGGTATTGTGTATTTCAATGAAGCTGTGAGCTATCCCATTAAGGGCCATTGTGGGTGGGAGAGTGAAAGCAGAGTGACAACAGAACTGACAATCCACTCCGGTCTCACCAGCATAGGAACCTTGTAAGTAAGCAGTGACAGAGGGTCAGAGACAGTCAGACCCGACCGAAAGACCAAACAAGAGGTATTGTGTATTTCAATGAAGCTGTGACCTATCCCATTAAGGGCCATTGTGGGTGGGAGAGTGAAAGCAGAGTGACAGCAGAACTGACAATCCACTCTGGTCTCACCAGCATAGGAACCTTGTAAGAAAGCAGTGACAGAGGGTCAGAGACAGTCAGACCCGAACGAAAGACCAAACAAGAGGTATTGTGTATTTCAATGAAGCTGTGAGCTATCCCATTAAGGGCCATTGTGGGTGGGAGAGTGAAAGCAGAGTGGACGGCCAAATCCCAAACCACTGGAGAAGGAACTGACAATCCACTCCGTTATCACCAGCATCGGAACCTTGTAAGTAAGCAGTGACAGAGGATCACAGACAGACCCGACCGAAAGACTGAACAGGACATATTCACATACTCCATGTGCCCCATATTTGTGTTCCCAAATGTAGATGTGATGAGCAACATGTATACAAAATAACAGGGTTAATATGGCATTTTCTTGATGTTTTTGTGTTTTTATGTAATGAGGTAGTGTGTCTTTAATTTTGGTTTATGTAAGCTGCAGCATGGCTTTTCATTCAAAATGTAACAACTAATTGGTTGTATAATGCCTTTGCTTTGGTGGGGGGAGGGGATGGTGAAATCAATTGTAATGGCCTTCCATGCTTTTCCTCTGTTAAACTCACTTTTACATTTTTAAGTTGTCTGTACGTAATGCGTAAACCATTTTACGTGTGTTTTTTGTGCACTTAGCGATTTTGCGAGATACAAGCGTCTACGCAAGGAATTATTTTCCGCTACTTACTACGTAGCGCTTTTCGGAGGCAAATCTCGGCAAAGGAGTCCGAAATTACGCAAGTCAATCGCAAGTCAATCGCAAGTCGACTCGTATTACGTAAATCGCATTACGATGCGCATTGGCGAGATACGATTTTATACGCAGCTCGAATTTAATAGGGCCCTAAGGGTTTAGGTGTGATACAAGAACCTGACAAATGGAATTGAAAGCAATTGATTCAGTCAAGTGGAGCTGTCTGTGTGTTGTACTGTAGATTGTGGGTGTAGTTGTTATTAAGCTGTGGAATGTTCAGTTGTGCATGTTAAGGCTAAAGGTGATAAGATGTTTTAAACAGGTGTGTTTTTAATACATGGCTTGAAACAAACAATACTAATGATGGGGGATGGTGCAGAGGATATAACAGGTATACAATTATTTCTGGATGAAAAGTGACTATGTCAGCAGATGTTATAACAGATATTAATCACAAAATTGATATGAGGCAAATGTACTAAGCTATCGTAAGAGATCTGAGCTAGGCCATGTAGGGTCACTCGAAATGGGCAGGTCATGGCAGAGAGGTCAGACAAATTGCAGTCCATTGGAGAAGGAACTTCCAACCCACTACAGTATCTTTGCCAAGAGAACCTTATGGATAGGCAAAACCAGACGCAAGA
The DNA here is from genome assembly GCA_027410445.1 of Discoglossus pictus. Taxonomy (NCBI): domain Eukaryota; kingdom Metazoa; phylum Chordata; class Amphibia; order Anura; family Alytidae; genus Discoglossus; species Discoglossus pictus. The sequence continues at coordinate 298,906,569 of CM050165.1, read as the reverse complement.
TGTGCCTGGAGTGCTGAAGTCCACAGGTTCACAGAGAATCAGAAATGACTGAACGACAAAAAAACAACAAATGCATGGATGAACATAGTAAATCCCCTCAGTATATTTTGAATAATAATCACCATGGTCCTTTAAGCTTTTTAAGGTCCTTTAAATTATTTTTTGTAATATATGTTTTTTGCATTTTGTCTACATTTACTAAAAGTTCTCACAACGAAAGCATTATTTTATGCAATATTTTTGTGTATATTATATAATATACCACATAAATACACCCTTCATTACAATGTATTACTTGAACCAATTCCTTATTTATTTTTCTTTATTCAATATGTATAATACTTATTAATTAACAGCCTTTATTTTTTATTATAGGAGTAGCTGTAATTTACAAACCAGTAGAAGCAAAAAATGTGTAAACTTAGAAGAAATCACAATAAATTAAAGTAGGAAAAACATTTGGAAGTTTGCAGTTTTATAGTGACACTCATAAATTATGAGACAGACAATTCTACATTGATTTTGCAGTCATACTGCCATTGGTGTTACAACATCAGTCATTATAGGGTAATTGTGTTGACATTTCATTTTGACTATTGGTTTTTTTATTTGGAATTAAAGTCTTCATTCACATCACTGACTGCTTCATCAACATTGCTTTCTTTGGGTAATTATGTTTTAATGATTTCCATCTAATGTTTTTTTCTGTATTTCAATTATGCACTTGCTAGTAATAGTTCTTTAAAACTTTAGTTTATTTTTGTTCTTTTTAAGTGAAAGCGTTTGAATTTATGAGACATGTTTTTCTGTTATACTAAAATATTTAATTTAACTTGGACAGCTGTTCAAGATTTTAAATTGATTTTACCAAAAAATATTCTTTGGTTCCTGCACAGTATTATTCAACAAGTGTATCTGTTCGTGATTTCAAATAATAAATTGTCTTACTCAATAAGTAATACAATTTCAAATACTGTGATAATTTTATTTTGTTTCAAAGAAGTTAAATCAAGCTTCCAGCATTTGTTTTGATAGCAAGACAGTTTTCAGAACTTGTAAATAAATCCTTGACAGCATTTGCATTTTGACAAAATACCATTTAAAAATATCAAACTGAATAAAATGAAATTTATAGCCAGTTCAAATAAACATCCGTTTTCGAGGCACAGATTTTAATGGCAAATAAGAACCAATTGGTCTATCTAGTGTGCCTCATATAACTTCCTTAACGGCTTCTGCGTGTTTGTGTATGTGGAGGGGTTGTGTTACATTATTTAGTCTAACATGATGTCTAGATTCACTAATAGTATTCACTTGTAATGGGTGTTTAATAGGAGATTTTTAATTTGAAGCCCTCCCAATGCATGTACTCAATTTTCTTTTTTAGAGAATGTAATGTAATTGCCCCATAATTTTTATGTGTGATTTATCACACACCTAAAATTAGCAAGGTTGATATGATCGAGGCCCTAATGACTTAAGCCACAAGGAAGTGAGTGAAAAAAACCTGCTGCCTTAGGTCTCCATTCCATGGTTCCAGTAAGAACTAAGCCAAGTGAAGGTCATTTGTAAATCACCATCGAGCCATAACATGATACACCTGATCCTATCCTTTGAGAAATGGCATCTGAGTGCTCGAAAATGTCCCTTTTATAGCAAGCCCTGAGTGCCTGTCCCATAGTATAAGGATGTGGCCCTTATGCTCATTCATCAGCCCGGGATAAGCGCACATTTCCATGTTGATTAACAATGCGGTCCAGTTCTGTCTTGATTGAAGCCCTTAAAACTAAACTTTCCCCCATAGAAATAGGCCTCAGCCTAAAAACCCACAGCTACATAAAAAAATAATAATAATACTACACCAAATGGAGCTCCTCCACTGAAGAGTTCCTGCACCAGCTAACATTTTTTTGAGTGCACCTTCACTTTAAATACCAATTTTGCAGATACAAATTGACTGAAATATGTCTCATATGTCATATTTCAACCAATCAGAATCACATATTTCAATTACTCCCACACCATTTCTAATTTGTTAAAAGGATTTAAAAAAAAGGGGGGGGGGGGATAAGGGGTTAATAGTATGAACTTTATAAGTGGTATAATTTAAAAAACTGTAAATAAAAAAATAAATAAAACCAACAATTGATGACCGGCTGCCGGTTGGGATTGGAATTTCTAAAGATATTTAATACATTCTTAAGCGACCAATATTTAGATCACAAAATTTCCAAAATATTATTATTATTATCGTTTATTTGTAACGCGCCAACATATTCCATAGCGCTATACATAAGTTAAGTTACAGACAATGACAAGTTCAAGATTCACACATTGCAATGAATGGAGGGCCTTTGAGCTTAAAATCCAGTGTCCATAGCGCTTTCCCTAAAGCACCTTGCAGGATTGAAACTCGCAGACTTACAATCTAAAGGTTGAAGTTTGTGTGTGGTACAATAGGGAGAGAGTAGTGATGAGCATGTTAGGGAGGAAGGTTATAGGCTTCTTTAAAGCTTTACATTTTGATTGAAGTTTTGAAGGATTTAAGGCAGGAGGATAGTGTGGTGAAGCGAGGCAACGAGTTCCAGAGAATAGGGGCAGCACGAGACAAGTCCTGGAGGTGGGAGTGAGAGGAGGTGATAAGAGTGGTAGAAAGAAGAAGGTGTGTGGGGGAGTATTTGGAGATGAGAGCAGAGATGTATGGGGGTGCGCTGTTGCTGAGGGCTTTATAAGTTAGAGTAAAGATTTTAAATTTTATTCTGGAGGCTAAGGGAAACCACTGAAGTGATTGACAAAGAGGAGCTGCCAACACTGAACGATGTGTACGGAAGATGAGTCTGGGGGAGGCATTCATTATGGAGTGAAGTGGGGAGAGGCGAGTGATGGGCCGGCCAACAAGGAGCGAGTTGCAATAGTCAAGACTAGAAATGATAAGACAGTGTATTAGAATCTTAGTAGTGTCTTGTGTAAGGTAATAGCATATTTTGGATATGTTTTTTAGATGGAAAAGACAGGATTTGGTTAGAGACTGTATGTGTGGGATGAAAGAGAGGACAGGGTCCAGTAGAACCCAGAGACAACGGGCTTGGGAGGTGGGAGTGATGATGGCACTGTTGAAAGAGAGAGACGTGAGGAATTGAAGCTGTTGTAGAGGGTGGGAAGATTAAGAGTTCAGTCTTAGACATGTTGAGTTTCAGATGGTGGGCGGACATCCAAGATGATATACTAGAGAGGCAGTCGGAGACGTGTGCTAGAAGAGAGGGGGATGGATTTGGTGCTGAGAGGTAGATTTGGGTGTCATCTGCATAGAGATGGTAATGGATCCCAAAAGAGTTTATTAGGGTGCCGAGTGAGGATGTGTAGATGGAGAAGAGGAGGGGGCCTAGGACTGATCCTTGGGGTACGCCAATAAACAGGGGGTGAGGAGAAGAAGATGTGCCAGAGAAGAAGACGCTAAATTATCGTTCTTGGAGGTATGATGAGAACCACAAGAGAGCAGTGTCTCGAATGCCAAGGGATGAGAGAATGTGGAGTAGAAGCGGACGGTCAACTGTGTCAAAGGCGGCAGAGAGATCCAGAAGAAGCAAAATGGAAAAGTGGCCTTTAGACTTGGCGGTGAGAAAGGCATTAGTGATTTTTATGAGGGCTGTCTCAGTGGAGTGTTGGGGCCGAAAGCCAGATTAGAAGGTGTCCAGAAGAGAGTTAGAGGAGATGAAACTGGTAAGGCGGGTATAGACGAGCCGCTCCAGCAGTTTGGAAGCCAGGGGAAGTAGAGAGATAGGGCGATAGTTAGATGCAATGTCAGAATCGGATGATGGTTTCTTGAGAGTGGGTGTAATTATGGCATGTTTTAGAGATGATGGAAACGTGCCAGTGTTTAGGGAAAGGTTGAAGATGTGAGTGAGAGCTGGGATTAGTGTAGTAGAGAGGGGAGGGATGAGCTGAGATGGAATAGGATCTAAAGGAAAGGTAGTGAGGTGAGAGGATCATATTATGATAGAGACTTCATCCTCTGTTGCAGGGGTAAAATAGTTCAAAGTGGCTGTGGGAGTGGGGAGGGGAGTAGATTGGATGTTGTTGGTTAGTTGAGAGGGTGGAGTGTGTGAGCCACAATGAAAGGGTAGTTCATTGCGGATAGATTGAATTTTATGTGTAATGTGGTTGGCAAAGTCTTCAGCCGTGAGACAGGAAGGGATGGTGGGAGGTGGTGGCGGATGAGAGTATTGAAAGTGGCAAACAGACGTTTGGGGTTGGAGGACAGAGTTGATATTAGTGATGTGAAGTAATGCTGTTTGGCCAGGTTGAGGGCAGAGGAGTAGGAACGTAGCATAAACTTGTAGTGCTGTGGAGCGTGATTTCCTCCATGGTCGTTCAGCAGTGCGGGAGCACTACTGAATGTAACATGTGTTTGTAGTGTGCCATGGTTGTGGATGAGATTGAGGGCGTCTGCGTGTAGTAATGGGGGCAAGGGTGTCAAGGGTGGAAGAGAGAGTAGAGTTGTAGTGTAAGGTGGTAGTGTCAGGGCAGTTGAGGTTGGTGATAGCGCTGAGAAGAGGTTGGAGCACAGTGGAGAGCTGTGTAGTGTCGAGTTCTATGGTGACTATATAAATAAGTATTTTTTTTAAATTCCAAATTACTGTATATACTCGAGTATAAGCCGACCCGGGTATAAGCCGATGCACCTATTTTACCACAAAATACTGGGTAAAATGAGTGACTCGAGTATAAGCCGAGGGTGGGAAATGTGCTGCCCCCTGTGTCCCCCCTCTCTCTCCCGTGTCTCTTTTCCCCTCTCCCTTCCCTGTGTCTCTTCCCCCTCCCTTATCACCCTACTCAACCCCCCTCCTCATTCTTAACCTTCCTCCTCAACCCCGCTCCTTATCCTCAACCTCCCTCCTCATCCTCAACCTCCCTCCTAATCCTCAACCCCCCCATCCTCAACCCCCCTCCTCAAACTCAACCCCCCTCCATAACCTCAACCTCCCTCCTCATCCTCAACCTCCCTCCTCATCCTCAACCACCTCCTGAACCTCCCTCCTCATCCTCAACCTCCCTCCTCATCCTCCCTCCTCAACCCCCTCTAGCTCACTCCTCAACTCCCCCATCCTCATCCCCCCCTTCAACCCCCCATCCACATCCTCCCACCTCAAACCCCCATCCTCATCCTCAACCCCCCATCCTCAACCCCCATCCTCAACCCCCCTGCTCAACCCCCCTGCTCAACCCCCCATCCTCATCCTCAACCCCCCATCCTCATCCCCCTCCTCACCCCCCCCAACCTCAACCCCCCTCCTCAACCTCAACCTCCCTCCTCCTCATCAACCCCCTCCTCAACCCCCCTCCTCCTCATCAACCCCCTCCTCAACACCTCATCTTCATCCTCAACCCCCCAATCCTCATCCCCCTCCTCACCCCCCCATAACCTCAAGCCCCCTCCTCAACCTCAACCTCCCTCCTCCTCATCAACCCCCTCCTCACCCCCTCTCAACCTCAACCCTCCTCCTCAACCTCAACCTCCCTCCTCCTCATCAACCCCCTTCTCACCCGCCTCATCCTCAACCCCCCTCCTCAACCTCCCTCCTCCTCATCATCATCAACCCCCTCCTCACCCCCTCAACCTCAACCCCACTCCTCCTCATTAATCCCCCCACCCTACTTTCTCCCCTCTAAATACCTCCCCCTCACTTACCTGCGTCTTCTCCGGTCTCTGCTCCGTCTTGACCCCGGCGCGGCGCGCATGTGACGTCACATGCGCACCGTGTCATTAGCATATAACGGGTGCCGCCAAGCGGTATATGCTAATGACGCGGCGCTCAGGTGACGTCACATGTGCGCCGGGGTCAAGACGGAGCAGAGGCCGGAGAAGAAGCAGGTAAGTGAAGGGGAGGTATTTAGAGAGGAAAAAGTGGGGAGGCGGTTGAGAGGGGGTTGATGAGGAGGAGGGGGGTTGAGGATGAGAAGGGGGGAGGGAAAGAGACACTGGGAGGGTAGAGAGACACGGGGGGGTTAGAGAGACACGGGGGGTTAGAGAAACACAGGGGGGTAGAGAGACACGGGGGGGTTAGAGAGACACTAGGGGGAGTGACTCGAGTATAAGCCGAGGGGGCCCTTTTTAGCCCCATGTGTCCCCCCTCTCTCTTCCGTGTCTCTTCTCCCCTCTCCCTTCCCTGTGTCTCTTCCCCCTCCCTTATCGCCCTCCTCAACCCCCTCCTCATTCTCAACCTCCCTCCTCATCCGCACTCCTCATCCTCAACCTCCCTCCTCATCCTCAACCTCCCTCCTCATCCTCAACCCCCTCCTCAACCTCAACCCCCCTCCTCATCCTCAACCTCATCCTTAACCTCCCTCCTCTTCCTCAACCTCCCTCCTCATCCTCAACCTACCTCCTCATCCTCAACCTACCTCCTCAACCTCCCTCCTCAACCTCAACCCCCCTCCTCATCCTCAACCTCCCTCCTCTTTCTCAACCCCCCTCCTCATCCTCAACCTCCCTCCTCATCCTCAACCTCCCTTCTCATCCTCAACCTCCCTCCTCAACACCCTTCTCATCCTCAACCCCCCTCCTCACTCTAAACCCCCTCCTCAACCTCTCTCCTCAGCCCCCCTCCTCATCCTCAACCTCCCTCCTCATCCTCAACCTCCCTCCTCAACCTTTACCCCTGTCCTCATCCTCAACCTCCCTCCTCATCCTCAACCTCCCTCCTCATCCTCAACCTCCCTCCTCAACCCGCTCCTCATCCTCAACCCCCCTCCTCATTCTAAACCCCCTCCTCAACCTCTCTCATCAACCAGCATCCACAACCTCAACCCCCCTCCTCATCCTCAACCACCCTCCTCATCCTAAACCTCCCTCCTCATCCTCAACCTCCCTCCTCATCCTCAACCTCCCTCCTCAACCCCTCTCCTCATTCTAAACCCCCCTCCTCAACTTCTCTCCTCATCCCCCCTCCTCATTCTCAACCTCCCTCCTCATCCTCAACCTCCCTCCTCCTCCTCAACCTCCCTCCTCCTCCTCTGCCCCCTCCTCATCCTCAACCGCCCTCCTCATCCTCAAACTCTCTCCTCATCCTCAACCTCCCTCCTCAACCTCAACCCCCCTACTCATCCTCAACCTCCCTCCTCGTCCTCAACCTCTCTCCTCATCCTCAACCTCCCTCCTCAACCTCAACCCCCCTCCTCATCCTCAACCTCCCTCCTCATCCTCAACCTCTCTCCTCATCCTTAACCTCCCTCCTCATCCTCAACATTTCCTCCTCAACCTCCCTTCTCAACCTCAACCCCCCTCCTCATCCTCAACCTCCCTCCTCATCCTCAACCTCCTCCTCATACTCAACCTCCCTCCTCAACCTCAACCCCCCCTCCTAATCCTCAACCTCCCTCCTCATTCTCAACCTCCCTCCTCATCCTCAACCTCCATCCTCATCCTCAACCACCCTCCTCATCCTCAACCTCCTTCCTCAACCCCCCTCCTTATCTTCAACCCCCCTCCTCATTCTAAACCCCCTCCTCAACCTCTCTCCTCAGCCCTCATCCTCATCCTCCCTCCTCATCCTCAACCTCCCTCTTCAACCTCCCTCCTCAACCTCAACCCCCTCCTCACCCTCAACCTCCCTCCTCATCCTCAACCTTCCTCCTCATCCTCAACCTCCCTCCTCAACCTCCCTCCTCAACCTCAACCCCCCTCCTCATCCTCAACCTCCCTTCTCATCTTCAACCTCCCTCCTCATCCTCAACCTACCTCCTCAACCCCCCAACCTCATCCTCAACCTCCCCTCATCCTCAACCCCCATCCTCATCCTCAACCCCCCATTCTAAACCCCCCTCATCAACCTCAACCCCCCTACTCATCCTCAACCTCCCTCCTAATCCTCCCTCCTCATCCTTAACCTCCCTCCTCATCCTAATCCCCCCTCCTCACTTTACCCCTCTAAATACCTCCCCCTCTTCCTTTCCTCTCACTTACCTTCATCTGCAGCTTATCCTCGGGCCTCCGCTTCTTCCTGCGTCGGCACCGAGGATATGCTAATGACGTGACGTCACATGCGCGCCACAAGAGGAGGGGTGATTAGAATGAGGAAGGTGAGTTGAGGATGAGGAGGGGGAGTGGGGGTTGCGTCGACACCGGTATATGCTAATGACGTGACATCACATGCGCAGCTCATCATTAGCATATACCGGGTGCCGATGCAGGAAGGAGCGGAGGCCGGAGGAGAAGCTGCAGATGAAGGTAAGTGAGGGGAAAGGGAGAGGGGGAGGTATTTAGAGGGGTAAAGTAAGGAGGGGGGTTTAGAATGAGGAGGGGGGATTAGAATGAGGAGGGGGGTTGAGGATGAGGAGGGGGGAGGGAAAGAGACACGGGGGGTTAGAGAGACACAGGGGGGTAGAGAGAAGGGGGGGTTAGAAAGACACCGGGGGTTAGAGAGACACGGGGTGGTTAGAGAGACACAGGGGGACTTGACTGGAGTATTAGCCGAGGAGACCCTTTTTAGCCTTAAAAAAAAGGCTGAAAAACTTGGCTTATACTCGAGTATATACGGTATATACAGTGATGACATTTCCTTCTTATATAAGAGATACAAACGATATGCTAAAGAGATTAGAAGGCATTAGCATTCAAAAAAGGTGTATCTGGTCGCAATGGATGTTGAGTCGTTGTACATGATGAATTCATAAAAGCAGTCAAAATATATCTTGACACAAAAAGTAGAGAACATGACAATTTCAACCCATTCATAATAGAACTATTGAATGTTGTCCTAAACAATAACTATTTTGTCTTTACTAAACAACAGGTTAGGGCACAGTGCTAGAGACACTTTGTACCCCTAACAATGCCAATTTGTACTTGGAGCATTGAGAAAAAGAAGTTGTGTTCTCAGAAATAAATTATTTATATTCTCAGAAAATAGATCTATGGATATATTAGTGGTTTTGATGGGTTCAATACAAGAATTAAAAACCTTCATTGAAAAATTAATTATGAACCAAAACAATTTGAGATTACCATTGAATATAGTCAAAACAAAGTGACAGTTTTGAATTTGATCATAGAGATTAATGAACTATAAGATCTTGTAACTAAGACCTATGGAAAACACACAGCAACAAATGCACTACTCCACTGGAAGAGACATCATCCTGAAACCACCAAGAGGGCCATACAGGTGGGTCCGTACCTATGTCTAAGACAAAATTGTAGTAGTACTGATGACTTCATGGTACAAGCTAAGGACCTCTATATTTATTCAGAGAGGGTATTCAAACAAAAAGAAAAAAAAAAGCCTGTCAAAGAGCTTATAACATATAACATATAAAAGGGCAAAAAATCTAAAGGACCTATTGGTCCACAGTCATTATGAAAAGAGATAAAAAAGAGACTGGTTAAGAAAAGCACAACAAGGATGTGCACCATGTGGAAGTTGTAGAATTTATTTTTTTGTTAAACTATTTTTTAACAATACAATATCTAAAATGAATACAAAAAAATACAAAATACAAAAACAATACACATTTGAGCACTATGGTCTGAGTGCTGTCGGAGTTCACAGACAGAGAGGAAGGTTTGAAGGCTGAGGACAATTGTTATGCATGAAGCAGGTCTATTCCAACAAACTGTCCTGGATTTCCCGAGACTCCCAAATTTTCCATTTAATCTTATTATTTTTTATCATATAAGTTAACATGAGGTATTCATCATATTTATGATTACGGGATATGATATTGATTAGTTCTGACCATGTTAGAACTCTTTCCTGCTTCCAGCAACTCACTAGTAACCATTTTGATACTATCAAAATATCTATAATGAATGCTCTAGTTTCAGGGCTATATTCTGTAGGGAAAATATGGAGAATAACATTTTCTACATTAAGGGAGATTTTTACCTTCAAGAGTCTGGAAAATTGAATAGAACACATCCTCCAAAAGGTCTGTATCTTAGGGCGGAGCCACCACATGTGAAGATGTGTGCCAACTAGGCCACAGTTTCTTCAACATAGGGACTGTTTCTCATCACATGTGAAATGACTAATTGTGAACGGAACTATATACGATTTGTTTAGAATTTTTGAGAATACTTCTCTATATGAGACATTTTTTATATGTTTCCCAGTGAATCGGAAAGCTTTATGCCAAGTATCAATCGACCAAGTACTGTCAAGCTGCTTTTCCAAAGAGACCATCTTGGTGGTGTTGTCCTTTTCTATAATTTGTTTCAAGATAGTAAAGCACTTGGATATCAAATGTGACCTATCCACAGAGATCATTAGTTTTTCTATAGGTTTAACTACAGTATTCATTTTGAGATTAAGTTTCTTTTTCAGAACAAGTGTTTTTATCTTAATATAATCTAGCCAACATCTCTTTGGGAGGTCATATTTTCTAGTTAGTTGGTCAAAAGATGCCATAGCACCATCTATGTATAGGTCTTGTAAACAGTTGAATCCAAAATTAGACCACAAATTAATTATTTTTTCCTCATTAATAATAAGGTGAAGTGGTAATATTGAGCTAGGTGAAGACATTAACTCATATTTTTTATTAATTATATTCCAAGTACGCAACACTTCCCCCCCACCCGTTGCACCTTGCTCAAGATCTTTCTTTTGAGACTCAATGAAGATTAATTTCTTGAGATCTTTAGCCTTCACTAATTCTTTTTCAATGTGGCTCCAAGCATAAGTACCACTCGGATCGAGCCATCTGATCATATATGCCATCATATTAGCTTCATAATAGAGTTTTATGTTTGGGTAGCCAAATCCCCCTCTCTCAAAATGCCTAGACATAGTACTTTTTTTGACTCTGACTGGTTTGCCCAGTTGTATATATTTGTCAAGCAGTGCTTGAAATCTTTTTAACAGATAGTTGGGTAACTTTAGGGTTATACAACGAAACAAATAGTTAATTTTTGGGAGCAAGGTCATTTTTGTTATTGCAATTCAGCCTGCATATGAGGCTTTCTTATCTTTCCAATCATTTATTAGGGCAACTATCTTTTGATAAAGTTTATTGTAGTTTTTAACAATTGTTTCTTTTAGGCTTGAAATAAAATCTATACCTAAATGTGTAATTTTATTCTTGTGCCACTTATATGGATAAGATTGTGACAATTGTTTTTTTTTCTAAAGCAAAATATTAATAGCCAAGGCCTCAGGTTTTGTAATATTAACTTTGTGGTCTGAAACTATACTATATAAATCCAAAATTTCCTGAAGAGCTCTCAAAGAATACGCACCGTTGGTTAAACACAAAACCATATCATCAGCAAAGAGAACTGCTTTGTGTTGTTTATTGTTTATGTTTAGATCCTTAATACTCACTGATGAACTAATGGCTTCCGCCAATGGTTCCAGCATCATGGCAAACAAAAGCGGAGACAGGGGATAACACTGCCTTGTGCCATTAGTAATGTGAAAGGCCTTAGAGCTACACCCCGTGACCAATACCGAAGCGGTGGGGTTGGATTACAAAGCTCCGATAGCCTTCCTGCCAAATTATCCCAAGCCAAATTTCTCCAGGGTCTGATGCATATACCTCCAGCTCAGGCGGTCAAAGCCTTTTCCGCATCAAGGGAGAGGAGAACTGGAGATCACATTTAGCAATCTCCTACAATTCTCCTCTCCCTGTCTGCCCACCATGAAGCCTGTTTGATCTGTGGAGATTAAGTTCTTAATTACAAGATTTAACCTGGAGGCCAAAGTTTCAGCATAGATTTTCATATCTGAGTTCAGCAAAGAAATGGGTCTATAATTTCTACATTCCTTAAAATTTTGCTCAGGTTTGGGAATTAAGGTTTAAATTGTAAATTTTGTAGTAATAGTCCGCAAAAGCATTTACTATGCCCTTAGGGGTAGAAATTGTATCTTGACCCTGTTTAATAGTTCCTATTCTATTGTTTTTCATTTTAGACTTAAACTGTTTTTCCCACTTTATTTCCATAATGGAATGAATTCTGCTTCAGTTTCCAGAGCGATTTATCATACATTATTTGATTAATTTGTTTGATTTGTCCCTGAATGTTCTTAATCTTCGTCATTAACTTACTGTTAGGCTTTATTTTATTTCCCATCTGTTTTTTTAAAGATTTATGTACAGAGATCTCAAAGAAAGGCCTCTTTGATTTTTAATAAGAATAACCCGTCCTATCAGATAGCCTCTAATAACGGCATTTTGAGATTTCCAAAGTGTAATTTTTGAAGCAACTGAATTGATGTTTTTCTCATATAATTTTTTTTTATCTTTTCTCGTAATATTTTTCTCTCTGATTCTTCTTTTAAGCTAAGACCTCTAAATGAGATTTATTCAGAGAGGGTATTGAAAAAAGTAAAAAAAAATGCATATCAAAGAGCTTTAAAAGAAAATAGATCACAACTTTTAAAAGAAAAAAGATGTACTAATGAAAAGCAGCCAATAACATTTGTGGCTAATTTTTCTAACAAATATCAAGAAATAAGATCAATACTGAATACATATTGGGACATCTTGATATTGGATACTGATATACGTGAAAAAATTACACCAATCAGTAACATAACATATAGAAGGGCAAAAAATCTAAAGGACCTACTGGTCCATAGTCATTATGAAAAGAGATCCAAAGGAGACTGGTTAAGAAAAGCACAACAAGGAGGACGCCGGAAGTGATGTGCACGCCAGAGTGAGACTGTCGTGTCAGTTTGCAGGGGAACGGATTCCAGAGATATACGCTTCTCTCCTGCAAGGAGATATGATGCTAGTGACTGAATAATGCCTGTCAGCCAGCGAGCCCGGAGCAGCCTGATGTGTGTGTGCGAATAGCCATCTAAGTAAGAGGCCTAGGACACCCCCTCCCAGGACAGACTCCCCAGGACTTACAAAAAAAAGGAGCAAAGTGGTAACTAACTCCGGGTGGGCTGAAACAAAGATTGACGCGGTATAGCATCGTGGAGGGAAAACCCCGCGAAATAGGCACCGTCAGCTGGAGCAGAGACGCTGTGAAACTGCCTATACCCAGCCCGACATAGTAAGGCTCAGAAACAGCTACCCGGTAAGGTTATATTAATTTTGAATAGCTAGCACAGCTGGCATAAAATCAATACTCACCTTCCACTTCGCATTGCAAGAGCTCCTATCGGAGTCAGGACTGTAGGTGTGGTAAGGTGGAGTTGAAAGAAGTGCGTGGATTGCTGTGTGCTGGGTCTGTCCTGTCCTGGAGGAAGGGTAAGTGGCTTAGCTGTGGCTGATACAGCTTTCTCTTTCTTTATATGATGGTGCATTGATAATACACTTGGATAAAGAGGAGAAGAGAAGGAGAGAAGAGGGAAGGGAAGGAGAGGGGAAGGAAAAAAAAAATATAATAAGTGGAGCTAACATATTAAATATTCTCTGGCTGAGGACTAAGAGGAAGGGTGGTTCAAGAATCCCTCCTAAAGACAGCTATTATATAAACCACAAGTTGAAGACTCTGGAGAATTAGAACTGGCTCATCAACTTTAAGGAATAGTGAAACAACTGTCTTCGAAATCTGATAAATATGATACTAAAAGTAATAGACAGAATCATCAGCTAACATATAAGTATAATATCCCCTGAAAACAAGAAAGAAAATTCAACTCTCCTTAAAGACATATCCCCCATAGATAAACAAGTATAGAAGAAAAGAACCCCTTGCCCCTGCTTGAAAATATACAATCACAAGCGAAGATAAAAAGTAAAAAAGAGAGGGGAGAAGGAGAAAGGAAAGAGAGGAAAGGAAGGGGAGGAAGAAGGGGAAGGAGAGGAGAGGAGAGGGGAAGAAAGGGGAAGAAAAAAGTAAAAGGGAGAAAATAAGAAAGGGGTTCCCCGAGAAAGTCTTAAAGTAAAAACAAGGAAGATCATAAAAGGTCTAACAATGTCAAACAAAAAAAGTAATACAGTTAATAAAACAAGACTAAAGGAGAAAATAAAAGATTCAACAAAACAAACAAGCTTCTTTTCTCCTAGAAATAAAGGAACCATTGCAGATTCCTCTCATGTAGACACTAGTTTAGACCTCATAGAAAATCAGACCCCGGAAAAACCTCCTCAGGGAAATCTGGGAGATAATTCCATTCAAGAAGAGGAAGTACTTACATGTTCTATGTTAAAGTCCATCTTAAAAGAATTTCAAGTTAACTTGACAAGAGACCTTTCAAAACAAATGTCTGAAATTACCGAATCTATTAATAATATAACTCAAAGAATTGAAGCTAATGAAAATGTTTGTGATAAAATTATAACGGACAATAATGCTATTTTCAACTATTTAACTGCCTTAGAAAACAAAAATGAGGAACTCTCCATCAAAATTAATAATTTGGAAAATCGATCCAGAAAGAATAATTTGCGTCTAAGGGGGATACCAGAAGCAATCCAAGGAGAAGACTTGGAGTCACATGTCAAAGGACTGTTTAACTACCTGGTACCGGAGATGCAGAAAGACCAATGGAAAATGGATGAATTACACAGACTCCCCTTGGCTAAAGTAATGGATAAATCCACCCCCAGAGACATTATACTAAGACTACATTACTTATCCTCAAAAGAAATGGTCTTAAAAAATGCTTTTTTAAAGAAACAGCTAGACCATCCATATGAAAATATAAAAATATTTCAAGATTTATCGGCATATACGCTGGGGAAAAGAAGGGAATTTACACAAATAACTAGAACACTTAGGCTAAAAGAAATCAGATACAAATGGGCACAGCCTGCAGGCTTATTAATCTATAAAGGGGTTAAAATAAACTCAGTTCAAGAGGCTATAGAAATATTAAAAGAATGGGATATACATATAGAGAGTAATATAGTCGCTGCAAAAAAATTGGAACTGACAGCAGGAAATCTAGACTGGAAAAAATATAAGAAATAATCTCTGGAAACCGTAGAATAAGGACATGGGTACTTGATAAGTTTGGGAGCAATGAAGTAAAGTGAAACGGATAGAGAAAAGATTAGAACTCCAGATTAGTAGCAAGGTGAAGGGGGACAGGTAAATACTCACTAACACAAAGATTTTTATAAGATGATTATAGTTAGATGGTCATAATGATAATAGAAGTATTCTTAACACAAGTGTTTTTTTTCCTTTTTGTAAAGAATTACGATTATGTGGGTGTAAGATAAAATTAGAAATATTAGCATATTACATATGAAGAATAGAACTCCAAATTAGCAGCAAGGTGAAGGGGGACAGGTAGATACTCATTAACACAAATATGTTTATAAAGATGACTATAGTTAGATGGTCATAATTACAATAGTATTCTTGGCACAAGTGGATTTTTTTTTTATTCAAACGTAAAGAATCACGACTATGTGGGTTTAAGACTAAAATTAGAAATATTAGTATATCACATAAAATATAACTTAATAGATAGATAGGGTAAACAAGCACATTTTTTACTCTCATGAAAGTAAAATAATTGGAGTAGTAGAGCGTACTAATAAGATTAGGATTAGACACACTCACTAGGTTAGAACCCCCGTAAGCAATTGCCTCTAGAATGGAAATTATAATTAATACTATATAAAAATATCAGAAAAGGTAATCAAGGTGAAAAATAGAGGTATATATGGAAAATTTTAGCGGCATTTATAAAATATACTACCCGTTGGATCCTTTTCTCCTCGGACAGTTAGAAGGTAATAAATATAGATTTGCTATTAGCTGGAAGGTCAACATTTTGAATAAGTTAGATATGACTACATAAAGGGGGAGCTATGCTCAAGTAAAAACTGGCAAATCTAAAGCTCATAGTTAAGGAGATTTCCCTTCTCGACTGTCCGAGGAACAAAGACATCCATTTTAAGGGTGGCGTGCAGCGAATGTACCATATTTTCACATATTTTTATATATTCTCCTGAAACCTTATTTATAATATCTGTACCCTAGACCTTATCCCCTCGCTCAGAAATAGAGCGACATATTTTCACTTCCTAATATCTAATGCGTCTTGTAAAATATCAGCTGACATTTTTTTTTTAATTTGCAGCTGGTTTTTAAGATTATTCTGACGGTTTTGTGGGTCTATTCTTTATTATATGTGTTTCTAACTTTTTTTTTTTTTTTTTTTTTTCTTCTTTCGAGTCATGGAGACAACCAAGGAATATCATACATATCTACTCTGGTATTTTTTTTTTTTTTTTTTTTTTAACAAAGTAAAATGCAAATAAAAATAATTTCACATAATGTTAATGGTCTTAACTCTCCAACAAAAAGAAAAACGGCGTTTTTAGAGTACAACAAATTAAATGCTGAAATCTTATGTCTGCAAGAAACACATCTAAAACAGGAAAACCTAAAATATATGAATAATACAAAATTTACAACTAGAATAGATTCTACCTTTAAGAAAAAATCAAAAGGGGTTTCTATCTTATTTAAAAATAGCCTGAAAATATCAGAAGAAGGCAGTAAGATCGACCCAGAGGGTAGATATATAATATGGACTGGACGGATTGATGGGTTTTTAACAACACTGGTTAATGCTTATTTACCAAATAAAGGTCAAATAGGGTTCCTTAAAAATCTTCTTAAAGAGATTAATAGAATTAAAGGAGGTTGGTTAATAATTTGTGGTGACTTCAACATGATATTGGATGACAATTTAGATAAACAAATAGTTGGAGCTAACAAATTAGTATCCCAAACAAATTGTACCTCAAAAGCATTCCGCAAAATTAAAGAGGATAATAACTTGATTGACCCATGGAGGATCTTACATCCAGGGGTACGCGAATATGCCCACTTCTCATACAGACATAATTCATTTTCTAGAATTGACTATATATTAACCAATCTTTCAACCTTAAAAGTAATTAAAAAGATAAACATCCGATCTACTCCGTGGTCAGACCACTCTCTAAATGAATTAATTATAAAAGACCTAAATACAAATAATCAAAGGAAAAAGAGTATTTGGAAGATGGATTCTTGGCTCCTGAAAGATGAAGAATTTGTTACATACCTGAAAAAAGAAACTTTGGAATTTCTTAAAATTAATAAGCCATCTGTTAATTCAGATATATCCCTGTGGTGTATGTATAAAGCATACATGAGGGGTATATTTATTGCAAAAGCAGCTGAAGTGCAAAGGCTAAGAGGTAAGTCCTTAAGGACCCTCTATTTGGAACTAAATAGGAGGAAGGATATCTTTAGGGTGACACCAAATAATGAAAACAGTAAAGCAATAAAAGACATAAACACTCAAATACAAAAAATTCTTCCGCTTCAATCAGATAAAATATTATGGAAATTTCAGCGGACACAATTCCTCGAAGGGGGCAAATCAGGTAAATTCCTGGCTAACAAATTGAAGAAACAGTACATCAAAAATAATATTGATAATTTTTTAGATCTAAATAACATCCCTCAATCTCACCCAGACAAGATAGGAAACATATTACAGGATTATTATAGTAATTTATATAATCTAGAGAAAGACCATCAAGTAGTTAAGCCAGGAATAGAAGAGATTAAACAATACCTAGATAAGATAAAGTTCCCCAAAGTATCGGAAGAACAGCTTAGTTATCTGAATAAACAAATAGAAAGTATAGAGATAACCGAAATTGTGTCCAAAAGTAAAAAAAATAAAACACCCGGGGTAGACGGGTTTAATAATTTATTTTATCGATACCTTAGCAAAGAATTGAATAGTACCTTATGTAATCTCTTTAACGAGATAAAACGGGAAGGAGTGATACCACCAAAACTAACGGAAATAAAAATAGTTAATATATTGAAACAAGGAAAAAACCCCGAAGAATATAAAAACTACCGCCCAATCTCCTTAATCAACGTTGATATTAAAATTTACTCTAAAATTTTGGCAAATAGATTAAGCAAGATCATACCTACCTTAATAGAACCGGATCAAACAGGATTTATTCCGAATAGACAAGCGTCGGATAATACCAGACGTTTGTTGGACATCTTGACTTATGTTAAGAAAAAGAGGATCTCCTCCCTGACCCTGTCATTAGATGCAGAGAAAGCTTTTGACAGGGTCAGGTGGGACTTCTTGGAGGGCGTTCTGGAGAGTTTTGGCTTGAAAAGCTTCGCCTCATCAGCAGTTAAAGCCCTCTATTTAAATACCATAGCACATATCTCATCTCCACAATTCAGTTCGGGCAAATTTCTAATAACTAATGGTACTCGTCAGGGCTGTCCATTATCTCCCTTGCTTTTTATTTTATTCCTCGAACCCTTACTGATAACTATTAGAGAATCATCAGAAATTAAAGGTATTGAAATAGGACAAGAGGAATATAAGATAATGGCATATGCAGATGACATTATAATAACAATAACAAACCCTGAACACTCCTGTAGAGCTCTGCAGACCGTTCTTGAGGAATTTGGCCAATTTTCTTATTTTAAAATTAACCAACAGAAAACGGAAGTACTGACCTGTAATATATCATTAGAGGAAAAAAATAGGTTAGTGAATTCATACCCTTATTGTTGGAACTCTTTCCATATAGTACACCTGGGGGTAAGATTCCCAGGTCACATAAAAAATATCTTTAAAGATAATTATAATGAAATATTGAAACAAATTAGAAAACTGTTGAATGATTGGAGACCTCTACAGTTATCATGGTTATCTAGAATAAATGCAGTTAATATGAGTTTAATCCCTAAAATCACTTATATAATGAGGTGTCTCCCGGGTAAAATACCGGCTTATTACATAAAAATCATTCAAGAAACACTAGATGATTTTATATATCAGGGGAAAAAACCAAGAGTTAAAAAATCTGTAATATGTAAGAAACTTGAGAAAGGGGGATTAAGCTCTCCTTCTATTAAAGAGCTAAATAAAAAAAATATACTCACACAAGCAGCTGGATATAACTACATACAAAATATTCCAAGATGGTTAACAATAGAGGACTCCCTATTGGGTAGATCACCCATAAAAAATATACTATGGATCGCTATGTATAAACAGAAGTGGAGCTCAGAATTACCTCCTAACATTAAATATATTATTAACGCATGGCACAAAAATAAAATAAAATTTTCATTGGTACAGTCTCCTTCTTTGGCAGCACCAATAGATTTTCTTAATAATAACTCGAATGGATTATTTATATCCTTACTAAAATCACATAACATTAGAAATGTGGGGGATCTATACGAAAAAGGAAATCTATTGGAACTGAAAAGAATTAAAGAGAAATTTAATTTAGATAAAATAACGTGGTTAGAGTATGAAGGATTACAAAGGTACCTTAGTTTATTAGGATATAAGATTACTAACATGAACAAAATGTGGAAAATGGAAGAATATTTAAGCAAAGGTGAATCGTCACATATAATTTCCAAATTCAGTAATATAATTGACGAAAATACTCCCTTTGATAAAAGCTTGGGAATATTAGCCTGGGAAGCTGACATGAAAATTACAATATAAGAGGAAGACTGGACTAAAATTTTTAGTACAGTTAAGAACTCATCAATCAACTCCTCATATAATGAAATGATGGTAAAATTAATCCACAGATGGTACTATGTTCCCAATAAATTAAAAAAAATATACAGTAATTTAGATGGTCTATGCTGGAAACAATGTGGACTACTAGGTACAACCCTCCATATGTGGTGGGACTGTAAAAAAATTAAAATATTCTGGATGAGAGTAAGTAAAGAACTTTCGGCTCTTACTGGTAGACAAATTTCTTGTAATCCGTTAATATTTATTTTACATTCGCAAATGGAAATATTCCCATTAGGGGAAATATATTTAATATCACACATATGCTTAGTTGCCAAATGGTTACTCTTGAAATATTGGAAACAACCTCAGGTACCTTCTTGGAAAGAACTAGAGAACACCATCTCAAAACAACAGGGAAATGATGAGAACAGGAATGTCCAATAACGCACGGGATAATATTCCTAAGGCCACTCGTCTAATAAAATGGCAGCTCTGGGACCAATATCTGGCATTAAGCTAGAGAGTTGGCGAAGATGGAAGTTCTCTTAGTAGTGTTTCCATGACGGTTTCTTCTTTTTTTTCTTTTTTTTCTCTCTCTTTTCCTCTTTCTCCCTTTTCTTCTGCTCTTTTCTATTTTTTTTTCCTTTGTCTCCGTAGATCTTAATAATATAATTGAAACTTGAGGGATATCAAGGAAGTTGGGACAATAAGATCTTGTTTTGTCATATTTTTGTATTGTTTGTTATTGTTTTCCTTTTGTATGTTGTAAACACATTATCTGTACAAGACATATTTATATGAATAAAAAAAAAAAAAAAAAAAAAAGAAAAGAAAAGCACAACAAGAATGTGCACCATGTGGAAGTTGTAAAGCATGCTCACAAGTTCTTAATACAAAAATATTTCTGAATATATCGGAAACAAAAAAGTACACAATTAAACATAGAATTCATTCTCAAACAGAAGGTGTAATATACCAAATGAATTGTTTGTGTAAAATGAAATATATATCAAAAACTAGTAGACAGTTCAGGTGTCATATTCTAGAACACATCAATGACATCCTAAATAATGCAGAAACATCAGTGGCAAGACTTGTTAAAAATCAACATAATAATAACCCAAATTTTCTTAGATTTGTTGGAATATATTAGATTGCCCCATCAAGATTGCCCCATCAATACAAAGAGAACATATAGACAAACAACTAATCTGCTGGGAGGCTAAATGGATATTTCAATTAAAAACAGGAAGCCTAAATGGATTAAATGAATAATTTACATTTACCCCTTTTGTTAAATAAATAAAGTAAGATAGTTGTAAGCCCAAGTGGGTTTAAAGATAATTTTACTTTTTTCAAATGAATACTATATCACACAATCATGATGGTTTAATGATATACACTTTAAAAAAGAGAAACAACTGCCCTTCTCTATAATGAAGAACAAGCTATATATTAACATACAATAAAAATTACATAAGATCACTCAAATGAGTAAAATTGTATGGTAAATAATTTAAATCATATGACTGGAAAAAGGAATTCTAATGAAAAAGAGCTCATATAGTAGAAATTTAAATATAAAATAAGTTAATCTCTATTGAAGAAGTAATTAATTGTTTATGTCCAAAGGAAGAGTAAGAAGTATTAGCACAAGTAAAGACCATCTATGCCAATATAAAAAGATGGAAAGAATTTAAGGGGGATATTTAAGCAGAATAAGAATTACTTCATGGATAGTAAAATAAATGGGAACAGTATGAGAAGGAAAAAATTAATTCATTAATTAAGATCAAATGACTGCCAAGAGGTATTCTAATGAGAAAGAGTTTATATAGTAGAAACTAAAATGTTAAATATGTTAATCACTATAGAAGAATAAGACAATTGTTCAAAAAAGAAAAAGTGAAGTCAATACGTGATAAATTCTATAATAATATTTTCACTAAAAACTTGAAAATATTATAAGGAAAAGATAACTATAATTAGGTATCTGACCTAAGACTTCCTTAATGCTTCACACTTATATACCATAGATAATGATTTTATTTAAGGAAATATTTTTTATTAAATCGAAAAAAAATTGCTGCAGTAATGGTTAAAAAATAAGGTAAAGTGGGAGATTATAACCCTGTAGAATAATAAAGTGCCTTCCTAAATGTTTTAGAGAATGTATGTAATAAGTTGTAAGTGTATTACCATATATGTGGCTAAATCAAAAAACCGAGTACCATATAACACATTAATAGTAATGGCTTGACAGAGACAAATGTATCGGCAAATGACACTAATAAACTGAGGCAATTCTCATATATAGCAGATACTGCTAATGATTGGATTGCATTGGGTATATAAATGCCACAAAAAAATAAAAAAGGGAAAAGCTAAAAACTACAAGAGAACAGTGAGAAGGGAGAACAGTGCAGGAACCCTAATGGTCCAAATGTATCATAGATAGTGATGTATGATCATATCTCATTTATATTGCAGAACACAACCAAAAATAATGACACAGACATCTGCTGGTCTGTAAGTATATCATCTGTGCATACTTGCTTTTCTTATCTGATTGTGGTGCAAAAAATGAATGCTACTTATCTGTGCATGGTCCTGCACTGCTCCCCCAAGTCCTGATAGACCATTTTGCCCATCCATCCAAAATGAATGAAAAGTTAGTTGATTATTATGATCTTCTATAGAAATGCTGTATATGAAAATCCCTAGTTGAGGCCGTTTGGACTTTGTGAGTTTAGTGTAAAGAGCAATTTACTCTCAAGTTGTAGTAAAAGTTTGTCCAGATCTCCGCCTTTTGGGCTACTCTAAATGTTATCAATAACAAAAAATGTCTTGCCGTCAAGTTTGTTAGAATGACAGTTTTTCATGTGTCCGTTTCATGATTTACAGAGTAGGTGTGTTCAAGTCTAATCGTTTTGCCAACATATATCTTATGGCATGGACACATCATAATGTATAATACATATCTAGTACTGCAATTTATAAAATTACTTACTGTATATTTCATGGATGTTACTGGATGTACAAATTCCTGACTGTGTTGTATATATGGACAGGCCTTAAAATGTCCACAACGAAATAGGCCGATAGTTGGTCTGATCCACATTGGATTCTTGGTTTTAGAGTTAAAGAAGCTTTTAACAAGACTATCCCTTATACTCTTGCTTTTTCTATAAGTAATGGCCAGATTAGATGGTTGATTTTCTTTCAGGACCGGATCATTATTTCAAATATCCCAATGTTTCATGAGGATTGCTTTTATTTATTTCCAGTCACTACCATATGGCATGATGCAGCATATTTGATCTTCTTCTTGCTTGTCTGTCTTATCATATGGTAGTGCTGTTCCATCAGCCTCTGGGGCTCTTTCGTAAACCTCAATTCTTGAATTTCCTTCTTATATCATATGCGTGTTCTTTGAACTCAGCTAAAGTGTCACAATTTCTCCTGAGTCTAAGATATTGCCCAATGGGGTTTCCAGCTTTCAAAGATTGCGGATGCTAGCTGTATCATTGGAGCAAAGAATTAGATGCCGTAGGTTTCCAATATACCAATGTGTGAATGAATCCTGTTTCACCTTACCAACTTTAAGGTTCAGAAAATCAATCTTCTCTTGACTGTAGTAATAGGTGAATTTCACACCTAAATGATTAACATTTAGCTGGCCGATAAAAGACTCAAGGTCTTGAATACTACCTCCCCAGAAGAGTAGGACATCGTCTATGTAGCGTCTCCACAATAAAATGAAATTTTCCATATCACCAGCGATTACTACAGTCTTTTCCCAGTATCCCAGATACAGGTTGCCATAGCTGGGGGCCCACGCTGTCCCCATAGCCATACCCTGTATCTGGTGATATCAGGATCTGGTAAATAAAAACAAATTCTTAGTTAAGATGAATTTGAGCAAGGTTTGTCAAACAGAAGGTGTTAAATGTCACATTATCAGTTCCTTGTTGTCTCAGAAAATAATTTACAGCTAATATTCCTGTATCGTGATTTATACTTGAATATAGCTGCTCTATATCCATGGTCACCAAATATGCCTTATTGGGAATAGAAATTCCATCCAGATATTTCAAGACATCAAGGGTGTCCTTCGTGTAAGAGGGAATAGCCTCCACCAAATTCATTAGGTAATCATCAAAGTATGAGCTGATTTTTTCGGTTAAATTGTTGTTGCCCAAAACTATGGGGCGTCCTGGTACCGGTCTTGTATTCCTAGGTAATTTAGCAATTGTTGGATGTTTGCGATACAGGAAGTCACAGGTGTTTTGGTCAATCAGTTTAATTTCTTTAGCATTATTAAGAATTTCTATAAGTTCCAGAATGTATTCGTGTAATGGATTCTTTTGAAGTTTTTCATAAATATATGTGTCTGACAGGAGATTTTTAAACATACTCAGATAGCATTTTTCATCCTGAAGGATAATATTCCCGCCCTTGTCTGCGGGTTTGATGATTATATTGCTTTTATACAGCTGTCTTAGAGCTCTTCTCTCAGAGTTCTTTTTTCCTTGAGTGGAGTCCAATAGAGCTCTGTCCGAATGTTGTTTAAGATCTTTTTCTACTGAGTCTAGGAAAACTTGGATTCTGGCATACTGATTAATATCTGGTGTGAATTTGCTTGAAAGTTTTCTTTGCAACGTTTCAGGTGCTCCATGGACATCTATATGTTGTTCATTCAAGAGGGACATCATGTTGTTGAATAGTTCGTTGAATCTTCTTTTTCCAAGCCCAAATCAATCACTTCTCTTTCAGATTTTGTTGTGAGGTATTTCTTTAAAGCCAATTTGTGGGCAAATAGATTTATATCCTTGATGTTCACAAATAGACTGGACAGGCTTGTATAATTTTTTTCGATTTTATAAAAATATCTCCTTAAATAAAATCAATAACCAAAGATAACTATAAATCATACGAATCTAGTTAATAATAAAGTAAAAATAAGTATATTTGGTAACATAAAAATACATCATTAATAACATACACTACTGATTCTCATAATGAAGGAAACTTAGATATGCCTTTAAATGCTGTTTTGTTTGTTATTTATATCTGGAGCATTCATTCCGCTGTGATCTTCTCAATGTTATAATATTTTGAAGTAAGTTAAATAATACTTTTGAGCTTTGTTGAGCTAATCTTATTCAAAAATAGTGCTTTACATAGTTATTAAAATGAAAACTCTAATTCACAAGACATGAATAATGCCTTAATGTGTTAAGTATTGCAACATAAAAACTTTGTGATTACTCTATACTAGATTAATGACATTGATAAAATTAAATTCCCATATGACTAAAGTGTTCATTTTTGATCTGAAGATAATTCATACTGATATGATTGCAACAAAGTCTCTATTCATAAGCCCAGACATACACAGTGCCTTGCAAAAGTATTCACCCCCTTGACTTTTTACCTATTTTGTTTCATTACAGCCTTACATTCAATGTTTGTCAATCTGAATTTTATGTGATGGATCCGAACACAATAGTCTAAGTTGGTGAAGTGAAATTAGAACAATATATACATAAAACAGTTTTTTAGAATTAGAAAACAGAAAATTGGCATGTGCGCATGTATTCACCCCCGTTGTTATGAAGCCCATACAAAGCTCTGGTGCAACAAATTACCTTCAGAAGTCACATAATTAGTGAAATTATTTCCACCTGTGTGAGATCTAAGTGTCACACGATCTGTCCTAAGCAAGAGGCACCACTAACCAAACACTGCCATGAAGACCAAGGAACTCTCCAAACAAGTAAGGGACAATGTTGTTGAGAAGTACAAGTCAGGGTTAGATTAGAAAAAAATATCCAAATCTTTGATGATCCCCAGGAGCACCATCAAATCTATCATAACCAAATGGAAAGAATATGGCACAACAGCAAACCTGCCAAGAGACGGCTGCCAACCTAAACTCACGGACCGGACAAGGAGGGCATTAATCAGAGAGGCAGCACAGAGACCTAAGGTAACTCTGGAGGAGCTGAAGAATTCAACAGCAGAGACTGGAATGTCTGTACATAGGATGGCAATAAGCTGTATGCTCCAAAGAGATGGGCTTTATGGAAGAGTGGCCAGAAGAAAGCCATTACTTTCAGCAAAAAAACAAAATGTCCCGTTTTGAGTTTGTAAAAAGGCATGTGAGAGACTTCCAAAATGTATAGAGAAAGGAACTCTGGTCTGATGAGACTAAAATTTAACTTTTCGGCCATCAAAGAAAATGCTATGTCTGGTGCAAATCCAACACAGCACATAACCCAAATAACACCATCCCACAGTGAAACATGGTGGTGGCATCATCATGCTGTGGGGATGATTTTTAGCAGCCAGGACTAGGCAACTGGTCAGAGTTGAGGACAAGATGGATGGTGCTAAATAGAGGGATATTCTTGAGCAAAACCACTCTGTGTGTGATTTGAGGCAAGGATGGAGGTTCACCTTCCAGCACGACAATGTCCACAAACACCCTGCTAAAGCAACACTTGAGTGGTTTAGGGGGAACATGTAAATGTGGTGGAATGGCCTAGTTAAAGCCCAGACCTCAATCAAATAGAAAATCAGTGGTCAGACTTAAAGATTGCTGTTCACAAGCGCAAACCATCCAATCTGAAGGAGCTTGCGCAGTTTTGCAAGGAGCAATGGGCAAAAATCCCTGTGGTAAGATATGGCAAGCTCATAGTGACTTATCCAAAGCTGTGATTGCCGCAAAAGGTTGCTTTTTCTGTTATTTTGTCCTATTTGTTGTTTGCTTCACAATAAAAATTAAAAAAACATCTTCAAAGTTGTGGGCACGTTCTTTAAATTAAATGATGCAAATCCTCAAACAATCCATGTTAATTCCAGGTTGTGAGGCAACAAAGCATGAAAAATGCCAAGGGGGGGGTGAATTTTTGCAAGGCACTTTACAGGTCCGCCACTGTTTATGCGTCATAGTTTCAAGGTACTATAGAGAGAAGTACAGGTATTTGTTTCAGATAGTAAACAACCAGCTATCAGGATAAAACAGAGATGGTTAAAAGCTCCACTACTCGTATTCAATAAGTAAAGCTTCACTGGTCCTTTTCATTCAGTAATGCACCACTGGTCCTTTTCATTCTGTAAAGCTGCATTGCTCTTTTTGAGTCAGTAAATTGTAAAGTGTATCATTTTGCAATTTTCTTCCATAAAGCCAGCTTTTTTTGAGAAACCTCTACTGCTCCAGCAAAATCGATTTTCCGGCAAAGCCTTGGAATGGACGATAATGGATAATCGGCGGCAGACCTGTATTAGTCATACAGAGTATCAAACACAGCCAAAGAGAAGTTTCTCACTACCAGATACTGGTAACCAAATACATGACTATTTCATTAGAGAATGTGAGCAATCTTGTGGTAACATAAACTTCCAAAGAAGGAATCTCTAACTATCTGATACTTCTAACCAAGTCAATAAAACTGAATACTTAATTTGACTGTTTGAGCAATCTTATAGCAGTGTGGAATTTAAAGAAAACCAAGAGACTGTGCTTAGCAACATGTTCTTGCCTGTGCTGGCTTCTAATAAACTGAGCACTGAAATCAGTACACACTTTGAGCTTTCCTAATGGCAACCAGCATAATACTGTCACTGAATTATGACATCATCAAGCTGAACCCTATCACCCTGATAACCGTTTCATTACTAGCCATAGCTTAGTCATAGGGGTTTATATCTTCATGACATATACTCAGTTGAGTAATTTGAAATTTAAAAAAATAATTAGCTATTTATATTTTAGAAATGTAATGAATTTTTTTCTCACTCACTCGCTTATGGGTTAAGTGGGGCAACCAGATGCATACAAATTTAATAGCCCAATAACAGAAAAATATTTGAGATTATAAAAATGCTTGAAAAGCATTAAGCCCCAGAGCTAGATGGATTTCCTGTTCAATTATATAACTTAAATAGTCATATTTAAATTATAATGCCTCTGTTCTGTGATTTCTCTTGAATAGTAAATGTGTTTTGGTACTTGTGCATTGATTAGTGGCAGCTGAAAGGGGGTGTGGTTTTGCCTGTGTGAAGCTATATCATTGTGTGGCGTTTTGTCGTCTGTTTGCCTCTGTTCTGAGATTTCTCCTGAGCAGTAAAGTGTGTTTAGGTACTTGTGCAGTGATTTGTGGGCAGGTGACTAGTAAGAACCTAATATAAACAGAAGAAGAAGCGAAATTGTGAACTTGTGAACACTTCTAGTACAAGTGCAGTTCTAGTAAAAGTGTAGGAATTACATAAAAGGAGGGAGTTCAAAGAAAAGGGGAGTACATTGTAGTGCTTTATACAATTCTATTTCTCCACTTTAATCAGTAATTATGAGTCAGTCCAGTGACAACCTCACTCCTGTCACATGTATCAACTGCTGGAACAGCTGATTCACAGTCCAAACCTCTGTGGCAGGTGTGAGCATGTTGCCTATCTTGAAGCTTAAAATGGAGAACTAGAGAGGAGAATTGCAGCATTTAGTGATATTACTCCACTGGAAATGGAGTTAGTGCTCACTGTGCACAGATCAGCTGGTCCTAGCATGGATGATGGAGATGGGGCTAGTGAGGATATCCAGAGAGGTAGCTGGGTTATAGTTACAAGGGGGAGCAGTGGGAACAGTAGGAGGAGGCAGGCAAACACCAACAGATTTTTGAGATTGAGTAAAACTGTTGGGGATGTCCATTCAGGAATGGCAATGCCAGATAGAGCTATTCACTCTAACAGCCGGGAGAACAGTTCTACTGGAGGAGATGGAGGGCAGCATAGGCAGAGCAAGAGAAAGGTTTTGGTGGTGGGGGACTTTATTATTAGGAACGCAGACAGGGTGATTTGGGTTAGTATAGTCAATAGGGAGGTGTTGTTAAGTAACTCAAGTACACTGGCAGGCACTTCAGAACTAACATAAAGTGTAAACTTGCTAATGCCAGAAGCTTGCCAGGAAAATAGGAGAGTTAGAATTATTAGCAGTTAATGATAAATAGGATTTAATAGGCATTACTGAAATGTGGTGGGATGAATCTCATGACTGGACTGTTAATCTGGATGGTTATAACCTATTTAGGAAAGCTAGGGGCAATGGTAAAAGAGGAGGAGGGATTTCTCTGTATGTTGAGACTGAATTTAAGCCTATAGTTAGAGAAGATATTTATGCTGAAAATAGCAATAGTGTTGAATGTTTGTGGGTAGAGTTAAAAAGCGGAGGAGCGAATTCAAAAATAATATTGGTTGGAGTATGCTATAAATTCCTAAATAAAATTAAGAGTGAGGAAATGCTAATAATGTTACAGAGTGGAAATGCAGCTAAGCATGGACAAATTTTAATAATGGGAAATTTTAACTACCCTGAAATAAACTGGATAAATGAGACCAGCAGTTCATCTAAGGGGAGCAGGTTCTTGCGTACATTCAGAAATCTTTATCTGGCCCAGGTTATATAAGAGCCTACTAGAAATGAACCTATTTTGGGTTTAGTTATCACAAATAGATATGGTATCAAATGTTGAAATAGGGCAACCTTTGGGAAACAGTGATCACAACACAGTCTCATTTGAGTTTGAATTAAAAAAACAAAACCTCTTAATTTTAAAAGGGCAAATTTTAACGGTCTAAGGGTAGCAATACAAAGTATAGCTTGGGACAGAGAACTAAAATACTAAACATAAATAGACAAAGTTCAAATCCTTAGTAAATATACATATTTATCACCATATACCATGTGGAAATAAAAGTAGAAGCAGTAAATCGCCATGCAGCTTAACAATGACTTAAAGATGAAGATGAGGAGTAAAAAAACAGACATTTAAATAGTACAAAAAGAGGGGACAGAAACTGCTTTACATGAGTACAAGGAAGTCAACAAGGCTTGCAAAAGGGCTATTTGACTTAAATGGAAAATGAAAAGTTAGTTGCAAAGGAGAGTAAGGCTAACCCTAAAATATTTTTTAAATATATTAATAGGAAGAAGGCCAGGAAGGAAGCTATTACAATCTGAAACAGGCTGTCTGACAATTAGTGACCAGGAGAAGCCAGATGAGCTAAATAGGTTATTCTCTTCAGTATACCCAAGGAAGATACCAGTGGTTGGGAGACTGAAACAAAATGGGGCTAGACTACCTTCACCAAATAATTGGTTAATGCAGGAATTAATCCAAAAGAGGTTGGAAAAAAATACATTTTAATAACGCCCCAGTTCCTGATGGAATACATCCAAAGGTACTGAGGGAACTGGGCTCTGTAATAGCCAACTCATTATATCTAATTTTTCAAGATTCCCTCAACACAGGGTCTCTACCAGATGACTAGAGAAAAGTCGATGTGATATTTAAGAAGGGAGCAAGAACAAATCCAGGAAATTATAGACCTGTAAGTCTTACTTCTATAGTGGGAAAACTTTTAGAATATGTCTATTTAAATAAGATTATAAGTGGGAATCAACACAGATTTATGAGTGATAGGTCATGTCAGACAAACCTAAGAAGTTTCTATGGAGAGGTTAGTAGGAACTTGGATCAAGGCAACTCAGTGGATGTAGTCTTTTTGGATCTTACCAAGGCTTTTCATACAGTGCCACATGGGAGACTATTGAGTAAACTAAGGGATACATAAATTGCAGTAAATATCTGTTCATGGAGTTAGAGCTGGCTAAAAGACAGGAAACCAAGTGTGGTTGTAAATGGATCATACTCAGATTGGACTAATGTGGTAAGTGGGGTTCCTCATGGTTCAGTATTAGGTCCTCTCCTTTTTTAACATATTTATTAATGACTTAGAAGTAGGATTGGAAAGCATTGTCTCCACTTTTGCGGATGACACTAAGTTGTGCAAGGTAATGAAAGCAGATAATGATGTACTTTCCCTCCAAATGGATTTGCATAAATTAGAGAAATAGGCAACTAAATAACAGATGAGATTTAATATGAATAAATGTAAGGTTATGAATCTGGGAAGGAAAAATAGCTATGCAATTTATAATCTTAATGGTGCAAATCTAGTGGTACCAGATATTGAAAGGGATTTGGGAGCACTTGGGGACAAACACCTAGGTAACAGTGCTCAAAGCCAAGCAGCATCTGCAAAGGCAAGTAAAATATTAGCATGCATTAAGAAGGGTATAGAAGCAAGGGAAGCAAATATAATTTTGCCACTATACAAATCCCAAGTATGCCCTCATTTGGAATATGGAGTACAATTTTGGACACCACTAAATAAAAAGGACATTTTAGAGCTGGAAAAGTACAGAGAAGAACAACAAAACTAATAAGAGGATTGGAGGGCCTAAGTTATGTAGAAAGGCTAACCAAATTCAACTTATTTTCTTTAGAAAAAAGGCATCGAAGAGGGGATATGAATACATTATATAAATATATCCTGGGCCAATACAGGTTTTGTCAAGTGAGCTTTTTGTGCCAAGAGGTTTTTAACTGACAAAATGACATTATTTGAAGTAAAAAGGACATCCTTTGAAGTAAAAAGATTTCACCTTAAAGAAAGAAAAGAGTTCTTCACAGTAAGGGTGGTTAATCTGTGGAATTCTCTACCAAAGGAGGTGGTGACAGCAGATTTGATAGATAACTTTAAAAAGCAATTGGATATATTTTTAAATAAAAAGGTCATTCAGGGTTATTTTGAGACAATTGGCAAAGTTTCACTGAGTTTTTTTTTTCTGTTTATTCCTTCTCTGGATCAATCAACAATGAATCTGCATATTGCAGATCAGAGGAGATCTAAAAAGGTTGGACTTGATGGACTAAAAGTATTTTTTCAACCTCAATTACTATGTAACTATGTAACCATATCTAAGTAGATTATTTAATTCTAACTTGACTGGTTCTTCTATTCTTCTATACATACTTTTTCAGAACCAAAATCAGCAACTTCATATAGACTCATTTCATTAGTGAATGAACATTTTCTAAAAATACTTGTTTTTTTAGGAGATTTGTTTGTGATTGTCACAGTTACAACTAAATAAAGTTGCTTACAAGTTACAAAAGGTACAGTCAAAGGTTATGTTATGATTCTGCAGCTTGATCAAACTCACCCAGTAGATCATCAGTTCTTTGGAATATTTCTGTTAGCAGAAAAGAACCCAGATCAGCATATAAACTCCACCCGTATCAAGGGAAAATCCGGATGCAGTTTAGCAGTAACCCTCCAAGTAATTAGGAGCAAACTATCAGGGTCCATTGCAATAATTCCATTGTGTAGAATTATTATCTATCCAGAATAAGCTGATGTAGTTTTTAAACTGAACAACTGCCAGAGAAAGGAGGAGAAAAAGTGTCCCACCCGGATGATTCAGGCCTCTAGCAGTCCCTGGGCATAACAGGTTATTCTAAATGTGGGAGTAAAAGTCCAATGAACCACCTCTTTCCAAAACTGTAAAAAAAGGCACAAGAAATAACAACCAAAATCACATTAAAGTATAGATATTATTGGAATGACTGTGGAGTGACCCCTCATGCAAATAATTAATCTCACTGGTAGTACCAGCTGTACTCACATCATTAGTGCTCTCTGTAACTGAATCCTGGACAGTCAGAATATTATGCCATTTATGGTGAAGTGTACCCTTGATAATGAATCAAATCCCCAGAGTACTGACATCATCCTAACCTTAATGCGCCAGCTTAGCAGAGCTGCAGTATTTGTTGCACCCTTTTTGGTGGTCTTAGCTAAATAGTCTGCACTTGCATTTAGAATTTATGATTTTTTTTCTGCTTGTGTTATCAATAGTTCTGAACCAATAAACTAATAGTTATAATTCAATGCATTGTGCATAATCAATTTAAACATTGTCCTAGCATAGCTTTAAACAAAAATATTTTTTGTGCGCCATAAATTATAGAGGGTATTAACATAATTGTTAAATAGTTTACCATTTTCCGGTATGATTAAGTGTTGGTAATATTATACTACTGTATATGACAGAGCAAAGGTGGACATAACTGCACCATAGTACATAACATTTGCGTACAGATTGGTTTTATGTTTGTTTGTTTATGTCATTATAAATAATCTATGATAAATACAACTATCTAGACCAGTACAAAAATGGCAAGCATTATTCTGCTGCTATGACCCTGACACTGTGATAAATTGCTCAACGGCCTTATTAAAATCTTTCACTCTGGTTACTGAGATACCACACATATGACATTTGTAAAGTCAACTAGACAGTTGTTGAGAGGCAGAAATCTGATCTAATGTAATCAGTCTTTATTCAGCAGCATCTTTTTTGTGCAGCTGCAAGCATTCATTTAAATGATGATTCATCTGTAATGATATTATTTGTGAAAGAAAATGTTTGCCAAAAAACAGTTCATGCTGTCATCTAACACATGCCACTTTATACAGTGAAGTGTGTACTCCTAATTATAGTTGTGTGAAGCATTGGATCCTGGCGAGAAACATGACATTCTAGACTACAAAGGAAGTGAATAAGAAATGACCTTTTAATGTGGCAATAACTTCAGTCTGGAGGTTTGGCATATTTTTAGAACTGTAAATGATTTTTTATGCTGTCCATTTTATAAACTAGAGCACTGAGGCAATGCAATATGTGAATTCCAGCTCAATGGAGCTTTCTATGAGTCGATTCAGCTCAAACTGAGCTTTTAGAAATATGAGTATAATTAAAGAGGTATTGTGAGTATATTTGATTATTGCACTTGACTTGTTAATCAGCATGCTGAAATGCTAGATGCTAACCGCTTAAATGTTGGTAACCATACTTTTTCGCACAATGAAAGGAAACAGAATGGATGTGTCAAATGGGCTTAAAAAGTCATTATACTGCATTATTCTGCATGACTTAAAAACACTTAATCACATTACATGTTAATGTTTAGTATCATAAAGCATCTCAGAGAAAACAATGGTATTATGTACCCATTCAGAAACACAATTCAAAAAAAGTTGATCAATTTGTAACTTTGATTTTACTAAAACTAAAACCAGAAATGTATTTATAAATAATTACTTCTCAGAAAGTTTATTCAAACTCCAAATGTTCATCAGAAAACAATTGCTGTATTAGGCAAAAGTGTCAACAGGGAGAAGGTAAATGAAAATTTTAAACAGTCTGTGAGAGGAACAATCATTTATATTCACAAATCTATTGAGGCAAGGTATATTTATAAAGACAAAGTGAAAATCTTTGGATATTTTTTCTAAAGGTGTTATATTAGTCAAAGTTCTTATGTAGCCAATGTCAAATAAAAAGTTTATGCTATGTAACACCAATGCCAAAATATATGTTGGGAAAAGCTAAATGCACAACATGGCAAGCTTCTTAAAAAATGAATTCTAGGAACTCTAGAGACAAGACTAAAGACTGACTTGTTGACGATAGAAATATATTAGAATTACAAAGCTACCCACAGCTTAATTATGGTTCATAGATAGTGATGTCGCGAACATCAAATTTTCGGTTCGCGAACATCGGACACGAACTTCAATCAAATGTTCGCAAATGGGCGAACCCGGCGAACCGCCATAGACTTCAATGGGCAGGCGAATTTCAAAACCCACAGGGACTCTTTCTGGCCACAATAGTGATGGGAAAGTTGTTTCAAGGGGACTAACACCTGGACCTTGGCATGCCGGAGGGGGATCCATGGCAAAACTCCCACAGAAAATTACATAGTTGATGCAGAGTCTGGTTTTAAGGCATAAAGGGCATAAATCACCTAACATTCCTAAATTGTTTGGAATAACATGCTCTAAAACATTAGGTATGATGTTGTATCGATCAGGTAGTGTAAGGGTTACACGCACTTCACAGTAACAGACCAATCTCCCTGTTTAATGCACCGCAAACAACCGCAAACAGTCCCTTTGCACAACCGCAAACTCCCCATTTGCACAAGGTTACCAAGCTAGCCATGTCGCGTTCCTTGTCCTCACTGATGTCATTGAATGTCTCTTCCTCCACCCAGCCACCAAGGGTCCCCGAAAGGTGACAACAAGCCCCCTGGGACGCCTGCTGTGTTTGGTCTTCCATCTCCTCAAAGCCACCTTCCTCCTCTGACTCCTCTTCTTCAGACTCCTCTCTCTGCGTTGCCTCTGTCTGCATTATTATCAGGTGTGTACTGTTAAGTAGTACCATTCCTATCGGTTTAATCCCTGTTATGTCCACTATTAGGGGATGTGTATATGGCATTGATTTTTGGATCAAGGAGATGGAAAAAGATGCTTGGTCGGACCTCCTACTTCAAATTTGGGGCACTGCACGTGCAATCTAAGGTGCCACCAGATATGAGTGTCACTGTGCACTGGCAAAAGTTGGCAGAGTAGGCGCTGTAGGCCTCACACACACGCCTGTAGGCAGGCAACTGATATTCAATCGGTTACAGTCAAAAAAGTGTTGTTTTATGTCACTGTACACTACGGTTGCACCAGATATGACGTATCACTGTGCACTGGCAAAAGTTGGCAGAGTAGATGCAATAGGCTTCACACACACGCCTGTAGGCAGGCAATTGCTATTCAATCTATTACAGTCAAAAAAGTGTTGTTTTATGTCACTGAGCACAATATAAGCTTTGGGCCTGACACAGGCAGGCAACTGAAATTAAATTACAGGAAATAAATGGTTGTTTTCAATGTATGCTACACCACCAGGTATGAGTAGTGAAAATAAGCACAATATAAGCTGTTAGGTGTTAGCCTGTCACACACACACGCTGGCAGGCAAGCATAGATTACACAAAACAAATTATAAAATAAAATAAATGATGTTCATAGTTTCCTCAATGATAAAGTATAGGGGGCGAACCGAAAAGCGCATGTGTTCGCTGCGAAAATCACCGCAAATAGTTCTCCAGCGAACTGTTCGGGACATCACTATTCATAGATAATCATTTCTTCATACAGAGCCCAAATCCCTTTAGACAGTGATACTGATTGTATATGATTGTGATGCTAACATGGTGCTTTTGACAACCATACATAATACAATGTTTACAGATGAGTTTTCTGTGGAGGGAATTAATTTATTAAACTGCATTGGAAGGTGTCATGCTTATTTCAAATTAGATAAATAAGAACTTAGAAATTTAGATTTTTTTCCACTAAAATACCTAGGGCCTCATTCTATTAACGGCCGTAAAACGGCAGCAAAGCTGCGATTCCTTGCGGCCATCTTACGGCCCTGTGTAGAGCTAAGTTTACCTTGAAATTCAATTATACGGCGCCGCAAGGATATCCCCCTTCCGGCCGGCCGCATATCATGCAAACGGCCAGAAGCTTTTTCCCAGCGCCCGTAAATCTTGTTTTCAGGCAGCAAAATCTGAAAACTGAAAATGCAAATATAAAATCGAGAATGCACTGTAAAGCTCCGTAAATGCTAGGCATCATAATGGGGGACACGAGGATTAATAGCAACACCCTCTCAAGCTTGCACATCAGCCCAAATCCGATATATTATTTACGGATTACTTTACGTCCCGTGGTTCCGCGGGCTGGTCCTTGTTCAAACCCGTACGGGTTCGGAGATGGAGGGCCGCAAACCAAGCATTGTAATAGCCAATATATATTCAATCCAGCACTGCAAAGCACTGTAAATGATGGGGAACATAATGGGGGGGGCATGAGGATTACTAGCCAAACATTCTCAAGCTTGCACATCGCCAAATTGTACTTTGATTTCAAAATCCGTACAAGTCCCACGGACTTCAATGACCAAGCCTGTATCTCCTTATTCAAGCCCATGCGGGCTGTCCTCCAAGCCCGCAGCTCGTTTTTAAAGGCCGTACGTGCTTGGAGGTTTAAGGTATCCATTTTGTTACGTTTTTTGCAGTCTGCATGGTTTAAGCCTGTAACCCTAAAATGGAGGCCCAAGCATTACAGCCTCCAAATTAACAATAGTTCAAATTATTTTAATATTCCTCATATGTTTGATTGGTCAGCACACATACAGGTTCCATTGTAGCCTCTAAAACAGCCCTATAATAGAATATGTCACCCAAACATTGGCGCGCACAGCAAATGTGTTTTGACAACATGTAGCTGACATGAGCGGTCCCACATCATTGCGCAGTTGCAATATTTTTGACTAGTGCGCGTCGATGAAAGGGCGCAAGTGATATGACCTAATGCCATAAACCCTACTAACCCTTGTAGCCGCAGCCTAATCCTAACCCTTACACCCACAGCCTAATCCTAATCATTAGATCCGCTAGCCTCCTGTCGGGCCTGCTGTTGTTGATGCGCGCATGTGTCGGTGCGCAGATGACATCGCACATTCGATGCACGCTATATGGTTGATCAACGATAGAATACATATCTCGCTCATCACATCTACATTAGAGAATACAAATAGTGGCCAAATCAGACCGCCACTTGGCATATATCAAGTACCAGGGGACTATTTCATTATATGTGGTTAAGTTCTTCAGTTGTGTCCGACTCTCCGTGACCCTATGGACTGCAGCACATTCAGCTAGGTCTCTGCCTGTGCTGTTATCCAAAGTTTGAAGGCCAAAGAGATTGGAGTGGGTTGTCAGTTCCTCCTCTAGTGGATTGGGATTTGTCTGATCTTTCTGCTATGACCTGCCCACCTACAGTAGCTCACAGCTTCATTCAGGTACACAAGCTGCTTCACCACCACCACCACCACTTAGCAAGCCTCACCCATGTAAATTGATAAATATCAGAACAGTTTGGAAGTTCACCAAATGGGAATAACTAGACACCTGGCACATGGCTCCCACCAGGATGGGTGTAGCAGAGATTATGCCTGATGGCGGTGAGTTTGCTATCGATCCCAGAGCTTGCGGCCCTTCCTGATGGGTCAGAGTAGATATGTGTGGTGCATGTTCCCCTGGTCCCCTTCAGCATTGCTAAGTGGTGTGAAGGAGCTTGTGTACCTGAATGAAGCTGTGAGCTATAACATGTAGGGCCACTGTAGGTGGGCACATCATAGCAGAGAGATCAGACAAGGTCCAATCCACTTGAGAAGGAACTGACAAACCACACCAGTATATTTAGCTTGGAAACCGTGGATAACAGCACAGGCAGAGACCTAGCTGAATGTGCTGCAGTCCATAGGGTCACGGAGAGTCGGACAAAACTGAAGAACTTAACCACATATAATTAAATATTCCCCTAGTACTTGATATATGCCAAGTGGCGGTCTGATTTGGCCACTATTTGTATTCTCTAATGTATATGTGATGAGCTAGATGTGTATGCAATTAGATTTAAGGGATCACAATAGAGCTCATGTGCGTGGCAAAGGGTTCATATGACCTGACTCATGTTTTACTCTTGCTATTGAATTGGGTAGTGTGGCTTCAATCATATTAAGCATGTTGCAGCATGGTTTGTCAGATTGGCATGTTCATGGCCATTACAACATATGATAACCAAAGGATATTTAGCCAATGCATGTTCATTATTGGGCAACTAACTGTATTCACACATGTGCTAAGTGATGTGGGTGAAGGAGTTTGTGTACTTCAATGAAGCTGTGAGCTAGCCTACATAGGGCCAGTGTAGGGGGGTATGTCTTATCAGAGAGGTTAGACTAATCCCAATCAACTAGAGAAGGAACTGGAAAAGCACTCCAGTGTCACCTGTCCTATTCATTGTAGGCCCTCAGGGGAATGTTCCTACTCCACAGTATCGCTAATCAGACTTGTCATGTGTATTAACCCTATATTAGTAGTAGATATAATATTTGGGGTCATATGATATCTAAAGCTATTCTGACTCCTCAACAGTTTTACATGTATTGATCTATTGCATGTTAACTATGGCTCATCAGTTTACATTTATAGGAATGTGACACTAATGTAATGCATGTGGATTTCACAGAACCAAACATATTCATAACACATGGACGCAGTCAGAAAGGTCTAACAAAGCTTTATTTTTTACACAGACCACAATCAGCAGTGGTCAAGATTGTGCATTCACATAACAGTATAACAAAGCTTTATTTGATAGACAGACCACAATCAGCAGTGGTCAAGATTGTGCATTCACATAACTGTATAACAAAGCTTTATTTGATAGACAGACCACAATCAGCAGTGGTCAAGATTGTGCACTCACATAACAGTATAACAAAGCTTTATTTGATAGACAGACCACAATCAGCAGTGGTCAAAACTGCATTAATATCATGGGTGTGGTGTGGGCAGGTCCTTGAAGAGCAAGAGGCTGGAAAAAAGGGGAAACCTACAGGGGTCAATCTAATAGTCTAGAATAAGCATGATGCATAGCACCTACCAGGGTCACATGCTGCAACCGGAACCAGAAATCTCTGAAGAAACCATTTATGTGCATAGCACTTACAACTTGTAACTAGATCTGCTCAATGAAACAGATGATTCAACCTTTGGACTGTGTAATCCAATCCAGTTTCACACATACAGTGTGTTGACCAAACAAAAATCTGAAATAAGTGTTCAAATCAAAAAATGCGGAGGAGGATCCAAAACAATTTAGAATCACGATGTATGTACAGATCAGTTCTAAATACTGTACCAATATACCAACTCACCTGATTCCTATCTGCAAGCATTACTAACTATTAGCTAGGTCTGTGGATAATCAGAAATATGGGCAAATAGCCATTATTATGGAGAGGACACAAAGGTCAGCAGCCAGATTCACTGTTTCTTACATCAGACCCAAAGATCTGTTCTCAGACTGCTATTGAGGTCAGGATCACATGCGTCACTAGTGCATATATTAATGCTGGCTATTATTAACATGCCATTGTGAGACTTTGCAAGTCCACCGCCATAGCGGTATTAGTCTACATTTAAGCTACCAACAATCATGTTGGAGATATCTGGCTATATGATAGCTGTAAGATTGTGGGAGCTACATGTTAAGGGGGCTGCCATTGAAGGCATGTCTACTTGAGAGGCACTGGGAAAACCCTCCACCTCATAATTCCTCCACAATGCTTGCAGATGCAAGAGATGCCTTCATGGACCTAAAAAAAAAAAAGAAAGAAGCAAAAAAAGACAAAACCTAAGAAATAAGGCCTGAAAACATCATAGGGCCTGCAGCATCTATTCTCAACAGCACTCCTTAGTGACAATGTATTGGTCACACTACTAATTAACAGCCTCATTAAATTGCTATGTAACAAATTGAATAGGGCTCTATATAAGCACACAGCATCTTTTTGAAAGCAAGTTTTTAGTTAGGGAACTTCTATGCAAAAGCCAGGTCTTCACCAACTAAAAACTTCTGTAAACAAAATATCCTATGTGCTTATATAGAGCCCTATTCAATTGACCAAATCACATTTTAATGAGGCCCTTTGTGTTCTGTTTAACCTGTCACCAATTGATGGTCACTGAGGAGTGCTGTTGAGAAGGCTAAAACATGTCTGCAGACCCTATGGGCGTCATTTAATTGCGATTTGGCCGATTGAAAAGGGCTCTATATAAGCACATATATTTAGTTACAGACGTTTGTAGTTAGTGAAGACCTTTCTTTTGGAGAGAAGTTCACTAACTACAAACATCTGTAGAAAATATGCTCTGTGCTCAAATAGAGCCCTTAGCAATCGGCCACATTGCAATTGAATGAGGCCCTATGTCCTCCTCCGCTTGGGCCCAGGACCCACATCACCTGTGCCCATCCTCCGTCTCCCCTCTGGTGGTGATGGTGGGGGGGGGGGGGGGGGGGCGGGCTGTACCAGGCAGCGGTGGTCTGGGCGGTGGCGGACACATGGGAGGAGAGGAGGGGCCAAGCTGCTCTTGGCTGGGGGATTGGGAGATCCCCGTTGATGTTGGTGAGGGGACCATCGCCTGTCTGAGCAGCCTGACCTGAAGGTGCTCCGATGTCATGTGGGGCCTCCTCACCTCCCTGGACAGCCTGGCCAGGCTGTGGGTCATATGTGACCGGAGGGCAGAGATGCTGGCCTCCATCCGGAGCTGGTTGGCCTCGATCCTCTGGGTGCTTGCCAGCAGCTCCTTCATGACGGCCAGCATCTCCACCTGCACAGCCTGGCTCTGCGGCGACGACACCGCTGGGTCGGGGAGGTCCACAGCTGGAGCCTGTGGTGACAATGTGCCCGGTGGTGACCAGGCCAGCACACTGTGTGGGGAAGGAGGTGCTGTCCCTTGGGGGTGGGAGGGCCCCAGATCAAGTCTTTCGAGGATGGGCATAGGCCCAAGGCTTGTGGCAGGTGACCCTGCAAGGTCAATGACCAGCCCATCCTCTGACCCAGAGCCCTCCGATCTTCCTTCCTCCTCCCCCTGTGCTGGAAGATCCTGGTACGGGGCTGATGGCCCCGCCTCCTCTCCCTGGTCACAGGACCCAGAGCTCCTCCTGGATGCTGAGAGAAAGAGAAGAAAGGTACATGTCATTAGTATGTTGATTAGCGCATTGTTATGTGTTCATTTCTAATTATCTGACATCTAGCCTTGAATATGGATGATTCTCTGATTAGCTATCTTATACTAGCTGTTATCTATTCTTAGGTTTCTGTTCTTGATGGTTCTCAGCTCACAACGCTATCTGTATTACGGCTGCTGTCTGTAACTGCATAGGCTGAAAGGGCACACCAATACATGGACTCTCTATTACAGGGGTGTCCAAACTCTTTCCTGGATTGGAAGATATCCTTTCTGTGCACAGGTAAGTCAATCAGGATGACTGAAGAAGCGATTGACTCACCTGTGCGCAGCAGGGTTATCAAATCCAGGCATGTGTGTGGCCCACCAGGACCGAGTTTGGACACACCTGCTCTATTGCTTGATTACTGTTGTGTTGACCAGGAATGACAGTGATTTGTCAGCTTCATGAATTTAATGATGCATCCATCTATCCCTTGTTATTTCATGAAGCTGACATGTCAGTGTGATGTCCATGTGTAGTGTGTGTGATGCACATGTGGTGGTATGTTGCTGTATGTCATATTCACCTGCCATGGAGGCTGGGTCCTGCTGCTCCACCGGGCCTGATGCTCCAGCTGCGTCGGAGGGTGCAAGCATGGCCCTTGCAATCCTTTCATGTGCAAGGTACTTGACCCTCCGCCCCTCGGCCTCCTGCACCATCTTCTTTCTCACCACGGCCCTGATGTCGTCGAAACGGTGCTTGATGGACCGCAGACTCCATCCACGGCCCGCCACACCATTGACCAGATCCACCACCTGCTGCCAAGCATTAGCCCTGGGCCCAGCCTTGACTACCCTACCCCCCGAGGTGATGACGGGGCGGGCACGGATGGCCTCCAGGAGGACCCTGTTCTCCTCCCGGCTACAATTGTGGGCCCTGGACCTGCCGCCAACCTCTTGCTCTCCA
Source organism: Discoglossus pictus (assembly GCA_027410445.1). Lineage (NCBI taxonomy): Eukaryota > Metazoa > Chordata > Amphibia > Anura > Alytidae > Discoglossus > Discoglossus pictus. The sequence continues at coordinate 298,864,822 of CM050165.1, read as the reverse complement.
GACTGGGGATGAGGATTCTCCACTCTCCTCCTCCCTCCTCCTCCTTCCTCCTCCTACTCTCCTCTCCTCCCTCCTTCCTCTACTCTCCTCCTTCCTCTCCTCTCCTCCCTCCTTCCTCTACTCTCCTCCCTCCTTCCTCTACTCTCCTCCCTCCTTCCTCTACTCTCCTCCCTTCTCACTCCTCCTCTCCTCCCTCCTTCCTCTCCTCTCCTCCCTCCTTCCTCCTTCCCTCCTCTCCTCCCTCCTTCTCCTCCTCTCCTCCCTCCTTCTCCTCCTCTCCTCCCTCCTCCTCTCCTCCCTCCTTCCTCCTCCTCTCCCTTCCTCCTCCTCTCCTCCTCCTCCTCCTCTCCTCCCTCCTCCTCCTCTCCTCCCTCCTCTCCTCCCTCCTCCTCCTCTCCCCTCCTCCTCCTCCACTACCTCCTCCTCTACTACCTCCCCCTCCTCAACTAGTACCTCCTCCTTCTCACTCCTCCCCTCCTCTTCCCCACTCCACGCCCCGGGACTCCCTGCCACTCCTCTCCCGTCTGCCCCTCTCCCTCCATCACCACCTGAAAAGAAAAGAAAGAGAAATAAAGAAATGTTTTAGTGGGTTTGCCTGCTCCACCCTCGTCCCCCATTTTGATTGCCTCTAACACTATTTCTGCTTTGATATCAATGTTGTAACTAACTGCAGTAATCAACCTTAAGTGGACAGAGCCTGTGACAGCAGTGGGAGGGGTGTACAGCACCTCTCACTCTGGACCTGAGAGGCGCTGATGAAACACGCTATATCAATACTTTCCTAAACATTGTGGAAGGGTCAGTTACAGTTTGCATATATACAAGGTATGCGGCTATTTACTGTGTGCTTCTATCATGTGTGGGGAGTGGCCCATGTCTGAGGCCACTAATATCCTATCTGCATTATACTCTGGGCGTGGTACCTATCCTGAAGCCATCTTCTGTACCAGAGGTAGTAGGAACTACATGGTCCTGCTGTTCTAGGCTGAAAATAAGTTCTTGTCAAGCCCCATTGAAGAAGCAGTTTGGAACACCTATGTGTATTGCAAATATGTGTAGAAATCTCAATCAAACTCAAACTCAAAATCAAACTCAAAATCAAACTCAATCAAACTCAAACTCAAAATCAAACTCAAAATCAAACTCACTCAAACTCAAACTCAAAATCAAACTCAATCAAACTCAATCAAACTCAAAATCAAAATCAAACTTAAAATCAAACTCAATCAAACTCAAAATCAAACTCAAAATCAAACTCAATCAAACTCAAACTCAAAATCAAACTCAAACTCAAAATCAAACTCAATCTCTCTCTCTCTCAATCCCTCTCTCTCTCTCTCAATCCCTCTCTCTCTCTCTCTCAATTTCTCTCTCTCTCTCTCAATCCCTCTCTCTCAATCCCTCTCTCTCTCAATCCCTCTCTCTCTCTCAATCCATCTCTCTCTCTCTCAATCCCTCTCTCTCTCTAAATCTCTCTCTCTTAATCTCTCTCTCTCTCTCAATCCCTCTCTCTCTCTCAATCCCCCTCTCTCTCTCTCAATCCCTCTCTCTCTCTCTCAATCCCTCTCTCTCTCTCAATCCCTCTCTCTCACTCAATCCCTCTCTCTCTCTCTCAATCCCTCTTTCTCTCTCTCAATCCCTCTCTCTCTCTCTCAATCCCTCCCTCTCTCTCAATCCCTCTCTCTCTCTCTCAATCCCTCTCTCTCTCTCTCAATCCCCCTCTCTCTCTCAATCCCTCTCTCTCTCTCAATCCCTCTCTCTCTCTCTCAATCCCTCTCTCTCTCTCTCAATCTCTCTCTCTCTCTCAATCTCTCTCTCTCTCTCTCAATCTCTCTCTCTCAATCCCTCTCTCTCTCTCAATCCCTCTCTCTCTCTCAATCCCTCTCTCTCAATCTCTCTCTCAATCTCTCTCTCTCAATCTCTCAATCTCTCTCTCTCAATCTCTCAATCTCTCTCTCTCTCAATCTCTCAATCTCTCTCTCGATATATATATATATATATATATATATATATATATATATATATATATATATATATATATATAGAGAGAGAGAGAGAGAGTGAGAGAGAGAGAGAGAGAGAGATATCCAGATATAATATGAAACAGAAAAATATAAATAACTTACCTCCCTCCACAAAACTCCTCTCCCCACAACAAAAAACTCTCCAAACCTATAGGCCAACAGCAAAAAAAACACAATTGTACTTCTCGCCAGTGTATTCAGTAAATATAGAAATTGGCAAAACATACAAATAAAAGACAGCTTGATAGGATGAAAAGCATGTACAATGCAACTTACCTCCCTCCAAACCCCTAAGGGCCGGATCAAAGATCCAAAATACTCCAAACACCTATAAACAAGCAAAAAACACAATTGTACCTCTCGCCAGTGTATTCAGTAAATATAGAAATTGGCAAAACATACAAATAAAAGACAGCTTGATAGGATGAAAAGCATGTACAATGCAACTTACCTCCCTCCAAACTCCTACGGGCCGGATCTAAACTCCCACACAAGCAAAAATACTCCAAACACCTATAAACAAGCAAAAAACACAATTGTACTTCTTTACATTGGCATCCGTAAATGTAGTAACGGATTCCCGTAAAAAGAACTTAAACCGCGACTTGATAATAAAGCAACTTACCTCCTCTCAACCACCAAGCTCCTGGAACCGCGTGCTACTTCGTCAGAAATCTCAACACAGTCGAGGCGTGGGCGCGTGTCATTCCTATTTATTCACTCCCACTGTCAATCAAATGGTCTATCCTGTAAGTGATTGGCTGTGCGACCTGTGGCGCGATGCATGATTCCGCTATTGGTTGGTTCGTGCCGGACGCGGCTAGTCCGTCCCCCTTCCAGCTTGTGTGCGCGCCTAAACGTCACGGCCTTCCTACATTCTGAAGGCCGCGATTCGCGCCTGGCTAGATTTAATTTACGGCCGCATCCGTTGAAGTCCACACGATGCACTTACGGCATTGTAATGAAACCGGGCTGAAAGGGCCCTAAAAGTATAAAGGAAACAATAAAAGGCATTCGAATTACTGTAAAAACAATCCCCAATGATCAAATATGTTAATAAAAGATATCTTTTTATTGTCATGTACATCCTCAATATGGCGGCCAAATTAACCCTTTAGCACTCAGAAAGGCTAGAATGTGTCCCCTAAACATATCAACATTATCGGATTTACATCTCTTTTATCACATCTACATTTTTTAACACAAATATTGTATATATTTCCACGCCACATTACATAGATCATGTAGCATGGGCACAAATTCAAATGTGGGCCAGAATATTAGGGGTTACTAATTAAAATGGCTAAACAAATCCATAATCAGGGAACTTCATAACATGATGAAGCTTAGTTACACCAGTGAGCTTTTCCATTTGTGAAATCCACCCGGATAATCACAGCTGGGGTAATTAGCAAGCTATATAACCACATCATTATCCATGAATTAGCAAGTCTGAACCATCATGAATAGCAGCAACCTGAGTGTGGCGTATAGGTATGTGAGGAGAGCGCAGCGTCGTTGGAATCGATATTTGTTTCGAATGTTGCAGAGTGGAAACCGGGCTGTCAGGCGTGCGACTGAGGAGTGGCTGAGGCGTGACAGAGAGGGGCGGCTGGGAGTGAATGTGGGTGAGGGTGCTGATGCAATCCATGGTGGTCCGGAACCAAGCCAGGCAAGTGGCTCATCACAGGATATGCCTAGGGTCATGGTGGGGGGTCAGTTAGGGGAGAGAGCTCCAGTGGCACAGGGACAGGGGGATATGAGGGCACCTGCAGACAGGGAGGAGGACCTTGATGTGGGTGATCAGCTGATGGGGGGGGGCAGATGAGAGACCTCCATAGGGTGTGGCACATGAAGTGGGGGTTCCTGCACAGCCAGACCCACAGGGGGGTGAGCAGGCCCAGGAGCCTGCCAGGAGGATTCATGCACCCAGGGTGTACAGGGAGAGAGTCACATTAGAGGGGTTAACTGATGTGAAAGTGTATGAGCGTTTTAGGCTAACCCGTGCCAGCCTGGAGGAGCTCTATGCGTTCCTGAGGGAGGACATGGAGCCTTCCTCACGGACCAATAGAGCCATCCCAGGCATGACACGGATGTTAGCCGCCATACACATCCTATCATCTGGTAGTTTTCAGAACACTGCTAGCATAGTAGGAGGAATGTCTCAGGCAAGCCTTTCAAGGTGCCTGAGCACATTCCTCCATGCTGTCGTTCCAAAAACTGCCAGATACATCAGTTTTCCCCACACTGGGGAAGAGATCTTGAAGGTGAAAGCAGATTTCTTTCAAATGGGAGGTATCCCCAATGTGCTCGGTGCTATAGATTGTACACATGTAGCATTGATACCTCCTAGAGAGCAAGAAGCGCTGTTCCGAAATCGCAAACACTATCATTCCATCAATGTCCAGGTTGTTTGTGATGCAGACATGCGCATACAAAATGTGGTTGCAGGCTTCCCGGGAAGAACTCATGATGCCCATATCCTGCGTCAGTCATCCACCCATCTTTATTTTGAGTCTGGAGAAGCTCCACCTGGGTGGCTACTGGGTAAGTACCCATAAAGGATCCCCTTAAATATACATCAAGTTCCACTGTAATGCTATTCCATTGTTGTGTGAAAAATGCGCAACGACGCATGCGCCAACAGACAAAATAGAGTCCCTCAATAGCGCGCACAACATCTGCGCGCAGGAGTTGAGATAAGGATTTAAGGGTGGACTTAGGGGTTTTAGGCTTAGGGGTCTTTGGGCTAAGGCTTTGGATTATGAGTGTTAGTGTTAGGCATGGGGTCTCAGTGGTTTGGGTTAGAGGGTTTTGGCCCATTAGTCAATAGATTCTACAACTTGCGCTCTTTGATGGACACACATTTTGGCACACAATTTCCAACAGTGTGCTACTGTCGCCGGCTTCTGGCAGCGCCGTATTGTCCGTGCTCATTTGCCGTGCGCCATAAAGAAGGTGTGCCGACTGAGCCATTGCATTGTAGCTTGTTGCTGTGCCTAACCCGATGTGACGTGGTCATAGGAGAATGAAGTTCCAACCCAGAGATCCCTAAACTAACGTCACATTAATCATTGCGTATATTTACAGATGCTTTAACGAGCAGCACAAACTCACATTTATATCTACATCTCCCATTTTTGTTTCCTTCAGGTGATGCAGGATATAGGTGTTTGCCGTGGTTGTTGACCCCTGTGAACAATCCATGCACAGAGGGGGAGGAGAGGTACAATGCGGCCCATGCCAGAACCCGGAATGTAATAGAGCGCACCTTTGGCCTCCTGAAGATGCGCTTCATATGTTTACATTCCACTGGCGGGGCGCTACAGTATACACCAGTGAAGGTTTGTCACATGATCATGGCCTGCTGTTGTCTGCACAATATAGCAGTACAGGCAAACTGTCTGGGTAACATTAATGATGCTCCGCTTGAACCGGCGGAGCGTCCAGTACCTCCCCCTGGTGAGGATAACGTTCAGGGGTCACAACTACGTGCCCACGTCATTCGTGAGTACTTCCCATGTAAGTCTGAAACTAATAACAACCAACTATAATGTACCTTGATTATGGTTACTAATACATCTCTTTTCTCCTTCCCCATTGTCTTCCAGAATATCCAACAGTCCACAGTAGAGGATAGCTTTGTGATGTAACATATGTCTCGTGACGCATTCTTCATACTGGATCAAATACAGCCTGCTCTGATATCCGTTAATGGTAGGTATGCGCACATTCCCATACACATCATATATATTGATATCTGCCAACCTCAAGAAGCTAAGCTAAATGGATTGTCTGATGTATTCCACAATGTCAATGGATATAGGCCTCACAATCGTATTTGAAAACATCTTCACAGAACAGTAATGTTCCCATTGTCTGATTATGCTATTCCACATCCCATGAAGGTCAATATAATTCCTAGCAATCTGGATATATGAACATACCAGCATATTGTAAACCATAATAAATGTACCTCATGGGATGCAAAGAGGGGATGTCCCCTGTTCTTTGTCAGCGAATGCTGGTAAAAGCATTCTTAGTCAGATAACAGGAATAGTCTCAAGGATGTGTTAACTAGGAATCATTGTGCAATATATCATATGGATTGTGTGACTCATCTCATCATATTGCCATTACAGAACTGTTGCCGTGTGTCAACACATTGTTTACCCACACAGACATGGGAAACGACCTGGCCAGCAACAGAACATCAGCTACATCAATGTCGTCTACATTGTAAGTGAGTATTTGCGGGAAACATGTGCATGTATGCATGAGAGGAAATGACTAATAACTCCACTAATGTAGGCCTAACTTTCGTTTTCCCAAGACATCCCCTATGTATTGCTGAAGCGGTCCGAAATGTTTATCGGACCTTGCAGACGTGTCCTGGGGGAACTCCACTTGATCTATCCAAGGTAGAGAACCACATGTGGATGTCCGAACATGTATCAATGTGTGATAGTTGTGATCTTCCCTTTCTATTACAGGCTGCACTGGTCTCTCTGTCTCTCTCTCTCTCTCTCTGTCTGTCTGTCTGTCTGTCTCCTCATCCCACCCACCCCTGTTTACCCTTAATTTATTGAGTCACACAAGTCTTCTGCTAACTATCCCAATTAACCCTTTCCACTATGTTTTCTCGTGTCTTCTTCCTCACATCCCCTGCCTTTTCCTCAGACTCTTCTTTACTTCTCCCCTTTTTGTCTGCATCATTTTCATTTCAACTCTCATGCCCACCTCTCTCCTTTTATTCGCCCATCAGCTAATCTTACTCAAGCTGTGGTTAAACTATGTGTCTCCTGACTGTCCCATCTGCAGATTACGTTATCTGTCCACATGGGGCAGATACCTTATTACATAATAGTGCATCGCACTTTACATCTGATCCCTTTCCTCTCCGACTAATGCATATCTTTCTACTTGACACAACCTCCTTCCTATGTATCTCTCACTTACTTATTAACCTTGCTATTCCTTATCTACTCTTCCCCATGTCCATTACCTTTAACTTGGAAGTGGTGATTTTCGAATCTTGTGTGGGCCTTTGGGAACAAGTCAGTTATCAACAGACTTTACGCTCAAAACGGGGCCCTCCATTTTCTTGCGTTGGCAATATTACATACTGTATATTTTCGTGTTCTTCTCCCCTGTACAGCGCCACGGAATATGTTTGCACAATACAAATAAATGAGAATTAGACTAATCCTAATATTCCCACATCAGGACAAATTAGTCTGGGCCATCATTATCATCGGACAGATGGTTAGCTTGTACGAGATCCCAATGCATAAAATGTGTGCCGACATACCTACATCTGTTGGTGGCTGCTCATATGGCATATGTAAGGTTTCCACTAATATATTATTTGTGTGTTTGTGTTCAAGATCCCGGTCAGAACAAGGCATGATGATAAACATCCTGACATTCCATGGCCATGTCAATGTCCTCATGTATGTGCATGTATCCATTTCATTGCTTTGTTGGATCCAGTTTGATATCTGATGACCTTGACTGAATAGCCGATATGTGTCATGAGACAATTTCAATATACAATGCAGATGTGATGTGACATCTGTCAGCTGATGTTCCTGGTATATCCACAGCATGTGTATGCTCATATAGTCTATCTCGATTCATATGTACCTCTTGGTTTAGACTTTCTATCCTCTCCTCTACTTGGACTGTTGTGAAGCCTGCGGCACCAACCCTTCAAGATCTTTTCTTCAGTGCTGATGTGACCCTCCCTGTGCATATGGGGAAGAGTAAATCCAGGCTTGGGACTTAACAGTTAAGGAGGTTACGTTAATCTTCAGTTATGCATATGCAACAACAGTGAGTATAGATGCTCAATCAGAGAACAAACTATCCTTGATATTGCCTGGTTTGTTGTGAGTTCTCTGCAATAAGTAACATCTGACTGATATGGTCCTGGTCAGGTCACCATCTTTTTGACCAAGGTTATCTATGTCTGCTTATTGTTGCGTGAGAACTGACGTTATGGGCTCATAGCATTCACTGATTGAGCACTTATACTTCTGATGTGGCATCAGAGTGTCCGTTTAACACACAAGCATACATTTTGCTCTCCCCATATGTATATCACCTTATTCTGGATTATTATGGTCTTTCCTTATTGACTGTTATATATATGTCGTAACAATAATGAGATCTATTATATTGCCTAATGTTGGTTGATACACTGTACATCCCATGATCATCTATATCAATGTAATTTTCCCTGCCGGCATTCTGCTCTCATATCCCTATTTCCCTGTGTTACTTGGATGTTGTATCCTACCCCCCTCCACCATGATCCTTTGCATACCTGTGTTGATTAGTCAACCTGTGGCTTTGTGGCAAGCTTGCTTTGTTAATTTCTGTAAATAGTAAATATGATTTATCCGAGATGTTGTTTGTGTCTGCCTTGTCAATGTTGATACCATAGCATTTCCGTAACATCAATGAAAGGACCTTCAGACTCCACATCTGTGCTCTGCACCATCAGTTAGGGGTGTCAATAGAATTCTCACAGTGTGTTTGCATTACTGATTTCAACCATGAGGGAAGGTTGGTATTAACAATCTATATGACACAGAAACAGACAAATGAGACAGGTGTCCGTAAGTGGCTCACATCCTAATAGTGAACATACAGGGCCTCATTAAATTGCGATTTGGCCAATTAAATAAGGCTCAAACTAAGCACAGAACATATATTGTTTCCAAAAGATTTTAGTTAGTAAAAACCTTGCTTTTGGATAGATGTTTACTAACTAAAACATTTTTCCTAGAATATATGTTATGTGCTTATTTCGAGCCCTATTCAATTGGCCAAATTGCAATTGAATGAGGGCCACAGTATCTAACAGAAGTGAGTACACCCGTCACATTGTTGTTAATATTTTAGCATATCTTTTCATGTGACAACACTGAAGAAATGACACTCTGCTACAATGTAAAGTAAGTTTGCTGACCCATCAATAACTCAATACACAGCCATTAATGTCTAAATCATTGGCAACAAAAGTGAGTACACCCCTAATTTGAAATGTCCAAATTGACACGAAATGTCAATTATGTGTGGCCACCATTATTTGCCAGAACTGCCTTAACCCTCATGGCCAGGGAGTTCACCCGAGCTTCCCAGGTTGCCACTGGAGTCCTCTTCCACTCCTTAACGATACATCAGAGCTGGTTGATGCTAGAGACCTTGCACTCCCCCACCGTCAGTTTGAGGATGCCCCACAGATGCTCAATATGGTTTAGGTCTGGCGACAAGCTTGGCCAGTCCATCACCTTTACCTTCTTTAGCAAGGCAGTGTAGTCTTGGCGGTGTGTTTAGGGTCGTTATGTTATGTTGCCCTGCGGCCAAGTGTCCCAAGGGAGGGGATCATGTTCTGCTTCAGTATGTCACTGTACATGTTTGCATTCATGGTTCCCTCAATGAACTGTAGCTCCCCAGTGCCGGAGATAAATGGATGTCACAACGAACACAAAAACATTGATATGAGATGAACCCATCATTTTGAACCTAAACAGTGATGCAGAGAGAGGGGAGGCAGCATCTGACATCATTAGCTAAATGCATATAGGGGGAATCCACACAACATATTATCGAAAACATATATAGACATGCATATATGTTTGGTCTGGGCCTGCATGCATGCTGCCAGCACTGAGGAGCTACAGTTCTTTGAGGGAACCCATGAATGCCAACATGTACTGTGACAAACTGAGAAAGAGCATGAACCCTCCCATAGGAGAACGGGCCGCAGGGCAGTATTCCAACATGATAACGACCACAAACACACCTCCAAGCCGACCACTGCCTGGATAAAGAAGCTGAAGGTCAAAAGTTGATGAACTGGCCAAGTAGGTCACCAGACCTAAAGCCTATTGAGCATCTGTGGGGCATCCTCAAGCCCAGACTATTGCAGACCTTGGCATAATAGATCATCCTAGTACAGAGACTCCTCATAGGATAAGGGAGTCTATTGTATAAAGTGTTTGCATTATCAGACATAACAAAGAAGGATGATCTAAGCAATGTCTGATAGTATCAAAGTAGCCAGGTAGTCTCCGGGAGGTGTGACCCACCTGTTGTCCCTCTATGTGTATTGTGTGGCCAACTATGGGAGATGTGTGTATTGCCTGTGGGAAGAGATGTGTATATATATATTTCTGCCCAACAAAATAAAGTCAGTATTCATTTGACTCCCAGTTGAGTGTCGTCAAATATGGGAGGTTGGGAATGGTGAGACTGTAGTGCTTCTTGGATATTGTACCGTATACCAGCGGAGATATTGGACTGCATGTTCCAACTCCGTTACAGGGAGTGCAAGGTCTCTAACATCCACCAGCTCCATGATATCATCATGAAGGAGTGGAAGAGGACTCCAGTGGCAACCTGTGAAAGTCTGGGGAACTCCATCCCCATGAGGGTTAAGTCAGTGCAGGAAAAAAATGGTGGCCCCACAAAATATCGACAATTTCACTTAGGGGTGGACTCACTTTTGATATTTACCCTGAATTAATCTCTCCATGTGTCAGAAACACGAATATCATGCATCACTGTTACTGGAATCAAACTCAGGAATATTACCTCCACCCTCAGCTGCACTAGTGGCTGTTACCCCAACCCTACATTAACACAGGGCTGGTATATTGAAGGAAGATGTATGTACTAATCCAATAACGTTGGTGTGTAGTATTCATGTGGTGTTTACCAATCATGGTACAGTACAAACGAAAACAAACAATGATAATGTGAGCAATACATAATGTTTAATCTTATGCTTTCAAATTATATAAAAAAAAAAGAAAACTGGAGGCATAAATTCCGGAAAATCAATAAATTGTAACCTAAAGAGATAAGAAAAAAGACATCAATTAGAACAATATACGCATTGACTGCAACACCTCAACGTCAATATATCTTGGACATCAATTGCTTCTATATGCAACATGAACATGTTCTCACCTATTTCTGCTTTCGCTTGTGTGTTTCCTGGCTCTCCTGGCCTTTGGCAAATGTTCCCCTAGGCCGGCCCCGACCTCTGTGAATGGTTGGTGGCTCTTCCGGCCTGGATGCTGGTGACAAGGTCTGTGAGGTTGAAGGGGGTGAGGTTGAAGGGGTAGCCCGGTCTTGGGGATGGCCTTCTCGGGCCATTTCGGGCCTTCGGACATACTCCTCCATCCCAAGGTTATGCCGCCTCACCTGTTTGAACATCCTTTCATTGTGGCGTCTCATCTCCTCGAACATCCTTTCATTGTGGCGTCTCATCTCCTCGAACTTCCTTTCATTGTGGCGTCTCATCTCCTCGAACTTCCTGTCATTGTGGCGTCTCATCTCCAGCATGAACTGTTGATTTTGCTCACGCTCATGCTGGAGATGAGCCAGGAAATCCTGGCACTGGGCCGCTGACAGCGCCGGACTAACTGGCGGCGATCCAGACCACTGTGTCCTCTGGGTGGAGGCACGGCTGAGTGGTGTGTCCTGCCTGACCGGAGTCGCCTGCTGGGCCTGCGGGGCTGGAGTGGCCAGAGTGGCTGGCTGGGCCTGTGGGGCCGGAGTGGCCAGAGTGGCTGGCTGGGCCTGCTGGGCCTGCAGGGCCTGTGGGGCCAGAGTGGCTGGCTGGGCCTGCTGGGCCTGCGGTACCTGCGGGGCCAGAGTGGCCAGAGTGGCTGGCTGGGCCTGCTTGGCCTGCGGGGCCTGTGGGGCCAGAGTGGCCAGAGTGGCTGGCTGGGCCTGCTGGGCCTGCGGGGCCTGTGGGGCCAGAGTGGCCAGAGTGGCTGGCTGGGCCTGCTGGGCCTGCGGGGCCTGTGGGGCCAGAGTGGCCAGAGTGGCTGGCTGGGCCTGCTGGGCCTGCTGGGCCTGCGGGGCCTGTGGGGCCAGAGTGGCCAGAGTGGCTGGCTGGGCCTGCTGGGCCTGCTGGGCCTGCGGGGCCTGTGGGGCCAGAGTGGCCAGAGTGGCTGGCTGGGCCTGCTGGGCCTGCGGTACCTGTGGGGCCAGAGTGGCCAGAGTGGCTGGCTGGGCCTGCTTGGCCTGTGGGGCCTGTGGGGCCAGAGTGGCCAGAGTGGCTGGCTGGGCCTGCTGGGCCTGCAGGGCCTGTGGGGCCAGAGTAGCCAGAGTGGCTGGCTGGGCCTACTGGGCCTGCTGGGCCTGCGGGGCCTGTGGGGCCAGAGTGGCCAGAGTGGCTGGCTGGGCCTGCGGGGCCTGTGGGGCCAGAGTGGCTGGCTGGGCCTGCTGGGCCTGTGGGGCCTGTGGGGCCAGAGTGTCCAGAGTGGCTGGCTGGGCCTGCTGGGCCTGCGGGGCCTGTGGAGCCAGAGTGGCCAGAGTGGCTGGCTGGGCCTGCTGGGCCTGCAGGGCCTGTTGGGCCGGAGTGGCCAGAGTGGCCTGCTGGTCCTGTGGGGGCCACATGCCCTGCCTGGGGCCCATGCTCCAGGGCACCATTGCTTGGGGATCCATACTGTGGGCCCAACTGGGATGGGACCACATTGGGTGGCCCCACATTTGTCCAGCCCACATTGGCTGGGAGCCAGGCGGTGCCATTATCCTGGCTGGAGGGGCCATTGCTGGAAGCAATTGGTGGCATCTCGTGGATGGCCCAGGTGGACTTTGGTATGACAGTCCTGCTGCAGGTGATGTTGCTGCAGGTGGTCCTGCATCTTCACATGGTGCAAGAACCTGCAGAGGCAGGGGACGCCTGGCTGGTACTGAAATGAGACAAGATTTTGATTTGAGTATTGTTGTTTCCATATCTCTGAGATCAGAGTGACTTGTAATTGGCTGTGAATGTTTGACGCTAATCAAAATTGATCTGCATCATTAGTATTGTGGATCCTGGCTGGGATGTTTCCTGTTATGTGACAGCGACTGCTGGCAGCAGTAGTTGGACCAAGGGGCTGATAGATGGAGCTGTTGCTGTTATATACATCATTTTCACCTTACACAGAAGCCCAAAAGCACTAGCCCTCACACTAATCCGAACCCCTTACATTAACAACACCATAACCCACTAAATATTCATGATTATATAAACTCCAGGAAAATGCTGTGACATGTAGAGGCTGCTCACTGCTGCTACCAGCAGTCACGGTCAGATAACAGGAAAGGGCCCATGGCTCATATGACTATATGTAATGCTGGTGCGGTGTGCCAACTGCAGTTAATTAGGACATGTGCTCATCTGAATCTGTTGGCCAGTGTGTGAGACAGACCAATCTGTGACCAATCCTCAGCAATGTGAGTTAACATGTTAATGTAACATGGTCCAGATTATGCTGTTACACGACACAAACTTGCAGTCCATCAGAGTCTGTATCCGCATATGCTGCAGTGTGCACATCCATACATGTAGTCTCATGGGAATGTACCAGCTAGACCGGACCTATCCTGTTGTATGTGCGCATCTCTGGAAGTGCACCGCCAACGACTTTAGCTACGCCAGCCCAGCAGGCCAGGTAAGTGGTTATGGGTTTCGGGTTCTGGCTACAGTTAGGGGGTATGGGTTAGAGTTAGAAAGTGGGGTTTATGGGGTTAGGGTTAGAGGGTTAGGGGCTTTGGGTGTACCAACTATTTTTGACGGCTACATGGGGACGCAAGCGCAGCCGCATCCCTAGAGTCGGCGGCGACACTCTTCCAGCACATACTGAAATGCCAACATAAAACAGGATACATCCGCTATACCTATAATCAAAATGTACATGAATTCTAAGCAGTAGGAGGGTTAAGCCAAACAGCTATGGATGGGCCAGTTTAACATGGAGAAGGGTGTGATAGGGGAACTCATGACAATAAACAAACAATTGCAATGGAGTTGTCATGTATGCTTTATATGCACTGGGAACCAACAGCAAACATAACAGTAACATCAATAGATTTGCAAAACGGTATCATAATCAGTTGTGGGAGGAGGTATTGGACATATATTTCATTGCTAACAATTCTGACTAGTATATTTCTTTACACTGGATTTACATGATTTTTGCGGCCTCATATATCTCTAGTCACAACCAGATATCTTACAGTGCAATTCAACGTCAGTTATCTATCTGTGTGGGGTACATGTGCGTACATATGAGGGTGTTAAGGTGTACATGGTACTCACATTGCAGGCTTTGTGACTGACCCGAGTCCACCAGGCCAAGGAGGCCCACGACTGCCGCTGGCTGAATCATGTCGCGGACTGTGGCCTCCCAACCGGGGTATGTGAAGGTTTCTGGCGGCCCACCACCGGTTCCACGTGCCGCATTGGCCTCATTGGCCATCTTCTTTTTGATGTCAATGCGGCAGTCTTGGTACCGGTGCTGGACAGACTGCCAGGTACGATTCGCATACCCCAGCGAGGAGACCTCAGCTGCGATCTTCCAGGCTTCTGTCCTCTGCCTGGGCCTCACTTCGCTCCCACCGGTTAGGATGGAGTGTCGGGCTTGTACTCCTCTAACCAGTGTTTCTATTTCCTGGCTCGTGAAATTTGCTGCCCTTTTTCGTGCAGCAGCAGGCTGGCCAGCCTATGGCTGGGGGTCCTGCTCTCCATGCCCTTCTCTGCCTTCTCCCTCCATCTCTCCTCCTCTGACAGCATACAACACAGTCACAGATTTACGAATTTCACTCCCTTTTAAACTAGTTGTGCCCTTGATTGTCATCTTCCTATTGGTTAATTGATTTCAGGTTTGATTTCAGGATTACAGGCTTGAGACTTGGCCGTAGCTTCTTAGTGAAGCACGTACGGATTTGGCAGATGATTGCCCTCCAAGCCCATAGCTCGTTATTCAAACCCGTGTGGGCTTGCATGATAGATGAAGTTAAATATCTTTATTTGTGCATTTGAGAGTAGGGGAATGTTGAGCTATTAATTCTAAAACCAAACATCACTTTCACTTTTAATAAAAGTACAGGATGGCTTTTCTATGCTACGACTTGTAAGTTAGCCCTTTACGACCCGTAGGTCTATTTTACCCATTTACGGACTTGACGGAGGCTAATCCCGCAGCCTTTGCCGGTCTGAGGTGCTCCAAGCCCTCGGGACTTTGTACACGGATATTTGACAAGAATTTGAAAATACAAAAATTACGGATTTGAGTGTAGGGGAATGTTGTGCTAATTTTGCTATCACCTACAATCACTTTATAGTCTCCTCAGAGTGCAGGATGGCTTTATTTCGGCTTTATAATGTGCTTAGTTGGTGCAAGCGGGACCTTTTTGGTGCAAGTAAGCTGCGGCTCGGTTTTAGCCTTGCAGAGAGGTTTCCCGTAGCAATTGAATAGCAACCGGGGCTTTCTTGCCGCCGAAACTCTTGCGGCCGTTTTAGATCAAAGGCTTTTCTCCGGCGCGAGCGGCCTCAAGGGATAGCAAGGCGCCGGCCACAAGCCTGCCGGAGCCCCCGGCTGGAAGGGAATAGAATAGCCGAATAGCTTGCGGCCGGTCCTTGCGGCCCCGTATCTCCTACGGCCGTTAATAGAATGAGGCCCCTAGACTTTTAGGGAAAATCCATTGAAAGGACCACTGCAATAGTCTGCCTTTTAAGTTACAAAGATCCATATAAACAAATTGTCAATTTTGTTTTTAAATTATTGATCTTTTATTAGAAAACACTCTGCTTATACTTTTCCATTTCCTTATCTTAAGGCTAGAGCTATTCCAATTTGTTACAAACTGCTTAGTGATAGAGGCAGGGGGTAATTCTCTGTGCAGCAAAAAGAGAAATCTGCAGAGAAATGTTAGTACATTCTATCACCAAATCTACTGTAAACAGTTTGAACAAGATGTAAGGAGCTGCAGCCTACATATAATTAAGTGCAAATTAGTAACATTGACCCATACTTTTCACTATAATGAGGCAATTCAAGTAAATATCATTATATACTATGGACCTCATTCAATTGCGATTTGGCCGATTGAAAAGGGCTCTAAATAAGCACATAGCATATATTTTTTAAAGAAGTTTTTAGTTAGTGAAATTCTATACAAAAGCAAGGTCTTTATTAACTAAAAACTTCTTTAAAAAAATATGCTATGTGCTTATTTAGAGCCCTATTCAATTGGCCAAATCGCAATTGAATGAGGCCCTATGGATGTATAAAAATAACATATATATAAAAATATATTCAAATGCTCAATTTGTAATTACCTTCACAATTTAAAATGTTGATTATTTCTAGGTATGTTATGTAAATTTTAGTACTGTTGTCTTTTTTGTATGTTTATATTTTTTCAGGTAACAAAATGCATATATACATTTTTTTTAAATAATACACAAATATTTTAGAAACACAAATCAAAATGCAATTTGGTATTCTACTGTAAAAAATACTTCCTTCTGTGCTTTAGGAACCCATTGTCTTGGAAATATAGGTGCATTGTTAAAAAGTACTGTACACTTTTTCTTTGCCAGTTTTTTCTAAAAGTTTTATTTTTTTCACAAAAGCATCTCATCGTAGTTGTTTTCAGCATTTATGGCCATTGAAGTAACAAAAACTATTTAATCAAACTCAACCACACATGTTCTTCACTCTCTCCCCAGTGAAAATGAGCAGTAAAAAGACTTCTCCATTGGTTTGCATTCCAAAGCCCATGGCTCAGTCTAATCTGTGGGAGAATGAAATTCTACTGAAATCTTTTCTGAGACAATTGGGGCCTCATTCAATTGCGATTTGGCCAATTGAATAGGGCTCTATATAAGCACAGAGCATATTTTTTACAGAAGTTTTTAGTTAGTGAAGACCTTGCTTTTCGATAAAAGTTCACAAACTAAAAACTTCTGTAAAATAAATATGCTCTGTGCTTATATAGAGCCCTATTCAATTGGCCAAATTGCAATTGAATGAGACCCTTGGCCTAGTGACTATAATAAAGGCATTTGATAGTTGGGTTTCTTAAATATGAGGCTCTGACATTGGTTTGTCTATATGCATATGCTAGAAATAATTGAAGACTAAAAGGGAAATGTGATAAGATGTTTTATTCAATGAAATATATTGAACTGTTCCTTTTTTTCTTTATTGCTCTCACATTTGCTTTACCTTTACTGGCTCCTCTTTGCTCTAACATTTGATTTACCTTTGCTGGTTTATGTTTAATTGGTGCTCCAGCTGAAGCTGCAGGTTTACTACACTTAAAAATGGCAGTAAGGAAACATGCTAATTCTATGCTGCATATGGGTAGGGGAAGATGGCGCTCAGGGAAGTATGGTTCCCTCCCTAAAGAGAGCACAATGAGAGCAAGAAAAAGGAAATGAGGGAGGCAAAATTACAAACCTCATACAGACCAGTAAAAATGGGAAAAAATTCTGGCTCAAAGCAAATCAATAAAGATAGGTGCTTAGGCTTACCAAGTCATTGGTGGTATTAGGTTTCTGTCTATCAAAATACCTAACCCTTTCTGACATCCTATTAATCTTCCAGTAACTGGGCCACATATACAAATTGTTCTAAGTAAACCACTGACTCTTTTTGCAATTTTAAGCAGTTTGGTATAATACAGTCTAAACTTAATTACTTAATAACAACATATACCATATTTTTTTGAAAATGTTGCATTTAATATGTTAAAATTAATAAACTAAACAGGTCATTGTAAGTTGTTATGCATTAAAAATAGCATGTGCAGGACTTAACCATTGTATTAACTTAACATTTATCTATGCAATACAAATAAACAAATAAGTGATAAAAAAATGTAAGGCAGCAATGATAAATGCCTCTCTATTTCTGTGGTAATAACATAACATATTATCTCTTTAAAAATGATGGGGTTTTAAATGAAATCTAACAACATAAAGAGAAGATAAAGAAAACAAATTTATAGTTGCTTTATTTTAGTCACATCCAGATATAAGATATAAGTCATGCAGCAATATAGAATAGATATATTTCAAATTTGTATTATAGAGATAAAAAGTTAATTTTAAGTTTAAACAAAAATAATTTCCCTACTGAGAAAAACAATGTGCATTCACATATGATTATGTAAACGGCACAAATATTATCCTGATTTATATTAAATGTTGACTGTGCATTTTGCCAGTGGTAAGTAGCTGTAGATTTTGATGATGTGATATTGTGATTCATAAAAGAAACAACATGTGGCCATGCAAGTGATGGTGAGTCATACATTTATGTCATAACTAAATGCTGTTCCTTTCTATTTGCTTTGTTGTAATAGTATCCAGGTGGCTATATGTCAGATGGATATTGTTTGCTACTGGATTGACTCAGTATATCTTTAGTGTTTTTTAAGGTTGTTTTATTTAACTATTCATATATTTAAAAATAAGCGTATTGCTGTATACTGTTTTTTGGGCAAACATTTAAGCTCTATATATCTTATATATCTTTTTTTTTTTTTTTCCCAATGCAAGTGCTTTTACTTTAACTTTTAAATGTTGTTTTTTTTTTTTTTTTTTTAATACGTTTTGTGTATCATTGATCATGATTTATATCAATAATAAATAGATAGATTAAATGTTTATTAGTTAAAGGAATACAAAACTGGTGGATAGTGGCATTAGAAGTTATGTCAGTTTGAAGATTTTATGTTTCATGCTCAAAACAAAGCAAACCATTGGAATACAGTACAATGCATAGATAAGATAGATAAATATCTAAGCCTATAAACATAACATTGTGTTAGAACATGAATGTATGACATTTATGAGCACGTATTTGCCTTTCCTTTCGATTTAAATACTATGTGACATATTTTATATACAGGTGTTTGTGTTCCTTGCTTTTTCAGAAACTAGACACAAAATGCACACTGGCTTTTCTGGCATGGATAATTGTCCCTAGCCCATAACATACATGTCAAAACTTGTTTTTCTATCGTTGCCTGTATCCTACATACCATTATTTTAATCTAAGTACAGGCTCACCATCCTCGAAATTTGAAAGTTCTCAAAAGTCTCAAAATACATAGTGCTGTATAAATACAAATATTTTATTTTGTTCAATACATTTAATTTGTTTTTCCTCAATATCTGTAGCAAAAGTTGCTAAGTATGACAGAGGCAGATTCACAGCGAGGTGAGTTTGTGGGTCTGTAAGCAGGACCCAGCATGCTGTAAAACACTTTTGTTGAAAACTCCTTTTAGTTTCTGGGGAAGAAATTAGGCTAGAACAAGCTCCAGCAGTGACATCACAACTGTTTTGAATATCCGGGGAGGGTCTAACTGACAGAACTGTTAGCAACAGCTAGCTCCCTAGCCTTCAATTTGCCACGCACTATGCAGCATATTGGCTACAGCTGCTATTCACCCCTATTACTAACCCGCTCATTACTGACACTGGAGAATGGCTATAAGAAACATCAGAAGTCCATGTAAACATATAGGTGAAAAAGGCATTGTTAAAAATAATATGCATTTTTACTTTATTTTCCCTTTTCCATCTGTATCTAATGAGCATTTTGGACAACTTCATTGGACAATCAAGCATTCCATTACAAGCTTGTGTTGGTTTAGCATATCTATTTGAATGTTTTTATTTTAGAAGAAATTGTTGGTTTGAATGTTTTTGTCACTTTTCATGAAATTCTGTTCAGTCAATATATAGTTGTTTTACAATTAACTTTGGGGCAATGAAACTTTGCTCACTTGTAAGGATAAATTGACTGAATAGATTTGTTCTAAATTTGACAGTTTAAGAATGATAACAGCGAACATTCATTGACTAAAATAATTCAGTTTTATATATAACAGAGCTGGCTGACCAACATGTGTAATTTATTTTTAGATTCCATTGCATATCATTAGTCTTCAGCTTATTTTGAAGATGTCTAATGATGGGGACTCTTGAACTGTTATGGAGCCATATTCAATTGAGGTTTCAGATGATCCGGTAGCCCATAGGTGAGGTTGCAAGTTAATTTGCTATTTAATTGGCGTCTGTTTGCGGGCTCCAAACGGCTCCCGAGTTATAGCCTTGAAAAAATGGCAATGGTTAAACTCGTAACTTAAAGCCTCCCGAAGCCTTTGATCTCTCAAGGCCGCAAGAAATGTGATCGCTAAAATCGCTAATCGCTATTCAATTGCAAATATCGCTCAACACCGCAGCCAAAATCAAACTCGCAAGCACCAAATGACGGCCCAAAGCTTACAGGTTCCAAATAGGACCCGCAAAGGGTTTACAGACAACACTGCAAATGACACTATAAATACACCAATGCACTTTAAAACATGGGGAAAGCAATGGAAGGCATTACAATGACATGCAAAACAACTCCCAAATATTAAATATTGCAAAAAAATAATTTTTATTTTCCACATAGGTTGTAATGGTCATGCATATGCCAATATGAAAAGCCATGCAACATGTTGAAAGCTATTAAAGACACACTACTTCATTAAACTGCAATACAAATACTTGAAAATGGCTGACATATTAACCCTAAAAATACAAAGATCACCTTATATACATATCTCTCATCACATCTACATTGGGACAACAAATAGTGGACAAAATAACACCACCATATGGCAAATATCAAGTACCATTTTAAATAAGGTTGTTCGGTCCCTCACTTGTGTCCAACTCTCTGTGACCCTATGGACTGCAGCACACCTACTAATGTCTCTGTCTGTGCATTTCCACAAGGTTTGCATGCCAGAGTTACTGTAGTGGGTTGCCAGTTCCATCTCTAGTCAACTGGGATTTGTCTGACCTCTCTGCTATCACATGCCCACCTAAACTGGCCCCACATGGTATAGCTCACAGCTTCATTCAGGTACACAAGCCCATTCACCACCACCACTTTGCAAACCACAAGGGGACCAGGGGAACATATACCACACTAATCTACTCTAACCCATCAGGAAGGGCCGAAAAAACACATGGAGGCTGTGCAGAGGCACGTGGATCAACATATAAACACATTCTATGTGACTGTCTGCATATATATATATTTTTTGGATTGATGTATTCTGCAACATTTCTAAAATTGTAAAAAGAACTGTAATTCT
Source organism: Discoglossus pictus (assembly GCA_027410445.1). Taxonomy (NCBI): domain Eukaryota; kingdom Metazoa; phylum Chordata; class Amphibia; order Anura; family Alytidae; genus Discoglossus; species Discoglossus pictus. Next base: position 298,843,837 of record CM050165.1, on the reverse strand, counting down.
GTCATTTGATATAAGTATTTTGCACATAATTCCTGATGATTTTGAATTGGAATTAAAAGCATTTATTATATAGGTATGTATAGTTGAAAAATGATTGGTGGAACCAAAATATTGTCCCTGTTTGGAATGAAATTAGGACAATACTAAGTCGTAATAGAGCGTTGGAAGATATTTTTTATTCCATAGGCTTAATTAATAAAGACAAAATTAAGTGGAAAATTTAGGACGATTTTGACAAACTTATGATAACTTTTGGAGACCATTAATCCTAACACATCGATTTCCATGCGCTTAACTCTTTAAATATAGACAAATGTCTGTTTGTTTGTGTGTTTCTCTTTTATGTGTATATGTATCTAAAGATTCATAATCATCCTTAAAATTACAATGTATTTATTAGTAGTCATATAAGGAAGGATTTACAAATTGGAGTACTTTTGGAACTGCTTTTGTTATTCCCGTTTGTATGTTTTTATTATAGACATATAATTAGAGATTTATAAACATTCTAAAGGGTAATATAATTGTATGTATTTAAACAAGACATTACTCAAGAATGTCCTAACTTCGGGAATCACTTCTGTTGTTATGGAAACTGTTAAACAGAATCCTGAAATGTTTTTTATTTTTTTTTATTTTCATATTCTTGTACAATTACTCATGTTGTATATAAAAAACTAAAAACAAACAAACAAATAACTCATACTGCCACTGAAAAATGCTTGCTTACACTATAAACACTACCATGCAACTTATGCTAAACAAGTATTATAAACAGCCCCATGGGGTTAACACCTACCAATTTGACTTACAATAATCTTTCCTATCCCCTTCAACAATAATTCTGTCTAAGCATGCCATATATATGTCCTGCCATATAAAATCATATACAATTTTTAAACATGAATCTTAATGTAACAGCAACCTACTGTTGAAACCGCTCTTAGAGGTTATATTAGCCCAGGGATGTAGAGACACCTAGGGTTCCCCATTCAAATTAAATGTTTTTCGAGAAGTGAAAATGCTTTGCTTGTCCCCATGAATAGCCTGCTTACCCAGGTTTATAGTTTGGACCCTACAGTCGGTCAAGGTGGTGAGTAATGGCATTAAAAATAGCTTTGCATAATGTCCAGGGGTTGATCGACCCAGAAAAGCTGAGAATTGCCTTAGGAGAATATAATCTCTTGGGTTTAGATATTGTGTTAATATAGGAAACACATTTTACATTTTTTTTATCAAAATACTTTGGGAGTCACTTCACAAAAACCTTCCATTCTACAGCTTCCGAAAAAAAAGAAGGGTGTCAATTTTGATGCATAAGAGACTGAATTCCATTCATCCTGTTACAAGGTACTGTCAATGATCATGGATATTATTGTTGTTATTCATTCTAATAAATATTTTTTCATATAATACAGGTATGTTTATTTTATGATGCTAAAGCTTAGATATATTGTGCAGTAAGAATTCAGATAATTAAAAATTGGCAAATATATAAAATATTCAATTTTTATTTATATTAATAAATGTTATTAATATTAATAATATCACTGTATTAATTGCCAAAACCACGACAAGGTTCTCAGACTGAGCCCAGGTGAGTCATTCAATTCCTTTAATTCTATTGAATTAACCCAACTTTAGTTGGCAACTGCTTCAGAGGTTGTAACGACTTAGGCACCCTTTAACATGTCCTCTGGGACTGCCCAAACATTGCCCATATGTGTTCGGAGACCTATCATTTTTTGGAGAGATTGTGGGATCGCAAGATTCCCCAAAGGCCGGAGGAAGCTCTATTAGGCCTTCCTATAGAGGGTCTTTGCAAAGAAGCTCAACTGTTATCAAATAAAGTGTTTTTGGCAGTGCAAATTTTTGGCACTAGCCAAATCATGGAAGTCGACGATCCTTACATATAGTGCAGTTTTGGCCAAACTTATATTGATCTATTCCACGAGCATTATCTCAGCCGACCTAGATTCTACACATAGAAAATGGGCTTCATGCTGGGACACCTGGACCCTTTGGGTTGCATGGTAGAGATTCAAGATTAAAATAATAAACAAGGGTAATCTTTCAGGGCAACCATGGCTATATATTTCACCCCTCCTACCCCTTTTTTTATTTTTCTTTTCTTCTCCTTTTCTTCTTTTTCTCTAGTCTGTGCTTTTCTTTACTTAATATTCCCATTTTTCTTTGATTAACAGAGACAACCTGAATACACAAACAGACCCATACTGCAATTCTGAGCTGCTGACAGCACTCATAGAACCAAGTTGACCACCACTGGTCTAGTGTATGTGCACGTGTACACCCATTTTAAATAAAAACACAGACACATTAAGACATTTTCAAAGCTTTACTGAAAATGTTACAATGTATAATAAGAATAGTTAACAAAGTAACCAAATCAGAAGTACATGCTTTCAATATGGTACAAAACGATTCTGAAAAAGGAAGTGGCTGAGAGAAAAATAAAATAAAAAAGTGTCCTTTAAATGATATGGAATATTTCTGGATATCAGTGGGAATATAATGTGCCTATATCTATTTACAATTATGATACATAGTTACATAGTTACATAGGGCCTCATTCAATTGCGATTCGGCCAATTGAATAGGGCTCTAAATAAGCAAACAGCATATTTTTTTAAAATAAGTTTTTAGTTTGTGAAAACCTTGCTTTTTGATAGATGTTTACTAACTAAAAACTTCTATATGTTATGTGCTTATTTAGAGCCCTATTCAATTGGCCAAATCGCAATTGAATGAGGGCCATCGTTTTTACGGTTGAAAAAAGACTTTCAGTCCATCAAGTTCAACCTTTTTAAGATCTCCTCTGATCTGCAATATGCGGATTAACTATTAATTAAATAGTTGTATATAAAAAAATAAAAAATAATAATCAATTCCCTCCTGATCCCAGACACCGGCAACCAGACATCTCTCTGATTCAATACTGCCTCTCTAATTATCCATGATAACCCTGAATTCCCTTTTTAATTAGAAATAAATCCAGTCCCTTTTTAAAGTTATCTATCGAATCCGCTGTCACCACCTCCTCTGGTAGAGAATTCCACAGATTAACCACCCTTACTGTGAAGAAACCTTTTCTTTCTTTAAGGTGGAATCTTTTTACTTCTAACCTCAAGGGATGTCCTCTTGTCAGTTGAAAACCTCTTGGCACAAAAAGCTCCCTTGACAAATCTTTATATTGACCCTGGATGTATTTAGATAAGGTAATCATATTTCCTCTTAGATGCCTTTTTTCTAGAGAAAATAAGTTTAATTTGGTTAGTCTTTCTTCATAACTTAGCCCCTCCATTCCCCTTATTAGTTTTGTTGCCCTCCTCTGTACCTTTTCCAGCTCTAAAATGTCCTTTTTATGAAGTGGTTCCCAAAATTGTACTCCATATTCCAAATGAGGGCGTACTAGAGATTTGAATAGTGGCAGAATTATATTTGCTTCCCTAGCTTCTATACCCTTCTTAATACGTGGTAATTTTTTATTTGCCTTTGCAGCTGCTGCTTGGCTTTGAGCACTGTTACCTAGGTGGTTGTCCACAAGCACTCCCAAATCCCTTTCAATATCCGATACAGCTAGATTTGCTCCATTAAGATTATAAATTGCATAGCTATTTTTCCTTCCCAGATGCATAACTTTATATTTATTCATATTAAATCTCATCTGCCATTTAGATGCCCATTCCTCAATTTTATGTAAATCCCTTTGGAGGGAAAGCACATCACTATCTGATTTAAATACCTTGCACAACTTAGTGTCATCAGCGAAAATAGAGACACCACACACCAATTCTACCTCTAAGTCATTAATAAATATGTTAAAAAGGAGAGGACCTAATACTGAACCCTAAGGAAACCCCACCCCAATCGGAGTATGTTCCATTTACAACAACCCTTTGCTTCCTGTCTTTTAGCCAGCTCTTAATCCATGAGCAGATATTTACTGCAACTCCTGTATCTCTTAGTTTGCACAATAGTCTCCCATGTGTCACTGTATCAAAAGCCTTTGCAAAATCCAAAAAGACTACATCCACTGAGTTGCCTTGATCCCGGTTCCTACTAACCTCCTCATAGAAACTAATTAGATTTGTTTGACATGACCTATCCCTCATAAATCCATGTTGACTCCTACTTATAATCCTGTTCAAATAGACATATTCTTGTATGTTATCCCTTATTAACCCTTCTAAAAGCTTCCCCACTACAGAAGCGAGGCTCACTGGTCTATAATTCCCCGGATTTGCTCTTGCTCCATTTTTAAATATAGGTATCACATCAGCTTTTCTCCAGTCATCTAGTAGAGACTCTGTGTTGAGGGAATCTTGAAAAATTAAATATAATGGTTTGGCTATTACAGAACCCAGTTCCCTTAGTACCCTTGGATGTATTCCATCAGGACCCGGAGCTTTATTAACATTTATTTTTTCCAACCTCTTTTGGATTACTTCCTGTGTTAACCAATTATTTGGCAAAGGCACTGTAGCCCCATTATGTTGCCGTGTCCCAACCACTGGTACCTCCCTTGTGTATACCAAAGAAAATAACCTATTTAGCTCATCTGCCTTTTCTTTGTCACTAATTATCAGATGCCCTGTGTCACATTGTAATGTTCCTATAGCTTCCTTACTCGCCTTCTTCCATTAACATACTTAAAAAATATTTTAGGGTTAGTCTCACTCTCTTTTGCAATTAATTTTTCATTTTCTATTTTAGCCAGTCTAATCTCCCTTTTGCAAGCCTTGTTGATTTCCTTGTATTCCTGTAAAGCAGTCTCTGTCACTCTTTTATATTTTAAATGCCTGTTTTTTATGTACTTTATTTTATTAAGAAGTGCTTAAAGGCTCAGCCCAAAATGATACAACTCATACCTGCTTAGTTCTGACCTCTGTAGCGCATGAAGAAACAGACTATGAAATGCAGTGTTTTAAATTAGTCAATCAGTGGCCATCTCTCATAATCATGTGGCAGATTGTTGCTGAGAGTCTGTCTTCATGTGCTAGAGAACAAAGACTCAAGCAGGTATTATTTTGATGATTTTAGGCCAAAAACAGAGCTTTGAAGCTCTGCCTGTATTAGTAATGACAAAGTCTCTTACAATCTTTTTCCTAAAGTTTGCCATCAAATCCACCTGAGGTGTTCCCAATTTTTGCACTAGCAAGTGAAATACGTCCTGATTTAGTTCCCACTCCCCTGGAACTATCTGGTTACAACTGAGGAAATATACAAATACATGTTTTCTTCCTTATATTGTTGATATTGCTGACAAGTTTTCCTCTGGCCGTGACTTAATTCATGCAGTCAGCCTTTCTAACAGGCAACTTTTTGTTCCACCTTGTATTCTGATGTATGTGACTACTATAGCATTGCCCAATTGAACATGTACTGCTGTTTGATATATTCTGTTTTGGAAAGAGTTCAACTCTCATACTACCTGCAGCTCCCATAGATCCGATGACCACTATGTTTCTTAGTGTGACCAGTGGCCTTGCGCTAACTGTCTTTGACAATACACTCCCCAACTGAAGCCACTAAAGTCTGTGATACTGAATGTCTACTGAGGAGAGCTCCAACCACCACATTTTTTTTTTGTCCAGAGCAATTAGACTGCAATCCCACTGTTGTAAAAGGTGTTTAGCCCCCAAAATTTACATACCACTGCAAAAGTGAACAGTCTGTCTTTTTCTTAACCACCTCACCTGAGACTTTGTTATCCCTGTTCTGGAGTAAAACTCCAACCCCAGGAATGTAATTCTGAGTGTTATCAGCCATTTGGTTTCCTTCCTCTTTACTTTCTCCTTTGCATAAAGTCAAATGCTGATCTCAAAGCATTGGATCTGTAACCTTTGTAATCATGCCAGTCTTTATATAGGAATCTGGCTTGAAATTATCTTGCACTGAATGAAAAATGTTTATTCTTAAATATGCCCCCGTTTTGATGCAGCTTAGACTTATCACCTGCCACCCTCTCCACTAGTGTATTTTCGTGTATTTTCTGTGTATCATGTTTGGTGTATTTTTGTGTATCGTGTTTAGTGTATTTCCTAAGTTCTGCATGCCTGGCATTGCAGAGCCTCGTTTTCATTCTGTTTCCGAATTTTTACGTTTTTTCGGCAGCCATTTTTTCCCCTGCTTTGGCGATTTTCGATCATTAAAAAATACAAAATTATTATATTATCTTTTTGGGTTGAGCTTAATAGTGGAGGAGCTAATTCTAAATGCATATTGGTGGGAGTATGCTATAAACCCCCAAATATAGCTGAAAGTGAGGAAATACAATTATTGTTACAGATTGGAAATGTAGCTAAGCATGGGCAAGTTCTAATAATGGGAGAATTGAATTACCCTGAAATAAACTGGATAAATGAGACCAGCAGCTCAGCTAAGGGGAACAGGTTCTTGAGCACACTCGGGGATCATTATCTGGCCCAGGTAGTACAAGAGCCTACTAGAAATGGGGCCATCTTGGATTTAGTCATCACAAGTAATATTGATATAATATCAAATGTTAAAATAGGGGAACCCTTGGGGAACAGTGATCACAACACAGTATCATTTGAGATTGAATACAAAAAACAGAGTTGTAAGGGGCCAACAAAAACTCTAAATTTTAAAAGAGCTAACTTTAATGGGCTACGGGAAGCAATACTACATATAGACTGGGACAAAGAACTCACAGGGAAAAATACTGAAAATAAATGGACAACATTCAAATCCTTACTAAATAAACATACTCATCGGCATGTACGATATGGAAATAAAATGAATAGGAGTAAATCATATCCCATGTGGCTTAACAATGGCTTAAAGATCATGATGAGGAAAAAGAAACATGTGTTTAAATTATACAAGAAGGAGGGAACAAAGGCAGCTTTATGTGACTATAAGGAAATCAACAAGGCTTGCAAAAGGGCTATTAGACTGGCTAAAATAGAAAATGAGAAGTCAGTTGCAATGGAAAGTAAGAATAACCCTAAAATATTTTTTAAATATATTAATGGGAAGAAGGTCAGGAAGGAAGCTATAGGAACATTATAATGTGACACAGGCCATCTGATAATTAGTGACCAGGAAAAGGCAGATGAGCTAAATAGGTTCTTTTCGTCAGTATACACAAGGGAGGTACCAGTGGTTGGGACACCACAACATAATGGGGCTACACAACCATCACTAAATAATTGGTTAACGCAGGAAGAAATCCAAAAGAGATTGGAGAAAATAAATGTTAATAAAGCCCCAGGTCCTGATGGAATACATCCAAGGGTACTGAGGGAGCTGGGTTCTGTAATAGCAAAACCATTATATCTAATCTTTCAATACTCACTCACTACAGGGTCACTACCGGATGACTGGAGAAAAGCAGAGGTGATACCTATATTTAAGAAGGGATCTAGAGCAAATCCGGGGAGTTATAGACCAGTGAGCCTCACATCTGTAGTTGGGAAGCTTTTAGAAGGGTTAATAAGGGACAGAATACAAGAATATGTCTATTTGAACAAGATCGTAGGTAGCAGTCAACACGGATTTATGAAGGATAGGTCATGTCAGACCAATCTAATTAGTTTTTATGAGGAGGTTAGTAGGAACTTGGATCAGGGCTACTCAGTGGATGTAGTCTTTTTAGAATTTTCAAAGGCATTTGATACAGTGCCACATGGAAGACTAGTGAGCAAACTAAGGGATACAGGAATTGCAGTAAATATCTGCTCATGGATCGAGAGCTGGCTAAAAGACAGGAAGCAAAGGGTTGTTGTGAATGGAACATACTCTGATTGGTCTAATGTAATAAGAGGGGTTCCTCAAGGTTCAGTATTAGGTCCTCTCCTTTTTAGCATATTTATTAATGATGTAGAAGTAGAACTCGAAAGTATTGTCTCCATTTTTGGTGATGACACTAAGTTGTGCAAGGTAATAAAATCAGATAATAATGTACTTTCCCTACAAAGGGATTTGCATATATTAGAGAAATGGGCGGCTAAATGGCAGATGGTTATGCATGTGGGAAGGAACAATAGCCATGCAATCTATAATCTTAATGGAGCAAATCTTGGTGTATCAGATATTGAAAGGGATTTGGGAGTGCTTGTAGACAACCACCTAGGTAACAGCGCTCAAAGCCAAGCAGCAGCTGCAAAGGCAAGTAAAATATTAGAATGTATTAGGAAGGGTATAGAAGCAAGGGAAGCAAATATAATTCTGCCACTATACAAATCCCTAGTACGCCCTCATTTGGAATATGGAGTACAATTTTGGGCACCACTTCATAAAAAAAGACATTTTAGAGCTGGAAAAAGTACAAAGAAGGGCTACAAAACTAATAAGGGGAATGGAGGGGCTAAGTTATGAAGAAAGACTAACCAAACTAAACTTATTTTCGCTAGAAAAAAGGCGTCTACGCGGGGATATGATTACCTTATTTAAATACATCCAGGGTCAATATAAGGCTTTGTCAAATGAACTTTTAGTAGAAAGAGATTTTCAACTGACAAGAGGACACCCTTTGAGGTTAGAGGAAAAATGATTTCACCTTAAACAAAGAAAAGGGTTCTTCACAGTTAGGGTGGTTAAACTGCGGAATTCTCTACCAAACGAGGTGGTAACAGTGAATTCGATAGACAACTTCAAAAAGGGGTTAGATATATTTTTGAATAAAGAGGGCATTCAAGGCTATCCTAGATAACTAGCGAAGGAATATTGATCCAGGGAGAAATTTGATCGCCAGTTTCTGGGGTCAGGAAGGAATTTTGCTTTTTTTCCCCTTATGAGACAATTGGCAAAGTTTCAATGGTTTTTTTTTTCTGTTTGCCTTCGTCTGGATCAATTAACAATTAATAATAAATAGTGCACATTAAAAAGATCAATAGAGATCTAAAAAGGTTGAACTTGAGGGACTAACTCTTTATTCATCCTCCAATACTATACTATTAATAATTATTTAATCAACAAATTAATTAATAACTAATCTGCATATTGCAGATCAGACGAGATCTTAACAGGTTGAACTTGATGGACTGAAAGTCTTTTTTCAACCTTAATTACTATGTAACTATGTAACTTCAAAAATAAACCAAAATGTGTTTCACCCCTTTAAAGAGCTCTTCTCAATGGTAAAACAATATTCCTGGAATATGGAGTTAATATTTCCATAAACAGGAATTATAGTGAATTACTTGTTGTTAAAAATACTATTTAAAGCAAAATCCACGCCAGAAATGCCCAAGCTTAGTGTTTGGCACCGATTTTCAGCATTTCCATTGCTAGGCAATGTTTTAGCCAATCCCGCATCTTGGTATTTTTTTTCTTCTAAGTCCTGCATTGTTCAACTGCTTGCAGCCTAAGGCGATTCCCGCGTGTTTCATTGCATTCACTGCTCGCCTCGCAGGCAATGAGTGCCTTTGGCGCTCATCGCCTTTGTGTTGCAAATTTTAGTGCCTTAACGGCTCACAGGCAATGAGCGCCTTCAGCTAAGTGCTCTAAGTTAACGGCATCACCTAAGTCGCACAAAGCGTGACACGCAAAGTGACTTGTCCGTCAAAAATGATGGGGCAATAACATTTTAAGCCATGGCAATGCTGTTTGCCACACAATGTAAGGCTTTTGCTCCTCTGTGGACCTTCGGAGCTTATTGTGAGCCTATCCCCTCTTGTACTTCAATTGTCCTGCTTTGCAACGATCATCTTTGGCGGTCATTGCAAAGACAGATATATAAGTGCAGTGTAAAATGAGAAAAAATATGAGTACAGTGAATTAATAAAGTAATATAAATTAATAAATGAATATACTTCACATATTTATATTTAATATGCAACAATCAACATCCTGAAGAACTAACAATCTATTTGGATTTTCCTGCATCTGAAAATGTACAGTTGGAGTGCTGATCATGTGAGGAGAAAGTGTCAGCAATCTGCCAAGTGTGCAGTGTAAATAGGCTGCGTGCACGAGGCCAAACTATTTGTTAAGGCGGGTAAAGCGGCATTTCAGAAGCCTATAGCCTTATTAAATTGCGATTTGGACAATTAATTAGGGCTCTATATAAGCACATAGCATATTTTTTTACAGAAGTTTTTAATTAGCGAAGACGTTGCTTTTTGATACAAGTTCACTAGCTAAAAACTTCTGTAAAAAAATATGCTAGATGCTTATATAGAGCCCTATTCAATTGGCTGCATCTCAATTTAATAAGGCTGATAATGTTATGAGTTGTAAGTAAGTGTTGTAAAATTGCACTTTGCGAGCTCGCAAAGTGTGACGACGACTCCCAGTTTGACAATTATAATATGTGATTATTATTATTATTATTATTATATAATATAAAGATGTTTGGCTCCTTTATTGTCTGTTGTTCCTCAATTACACGAGGAAGATGAGGATTTAGAGTCCTCGTTAATAATCACCATCATCCTGAATGATATACTGGAGACAAACGAAAGAGAGACAAACAAACAGATCCATCATACGGCACTGAAGCCAAAGTCTGTATTCTATCAAACCCAATTTCAGGGGAACTACATCCCTGTTTTTAAAAAAACGAATTCAGAAATAGGTGGATAAAATGGGCTCAAGAAAGTTCTTCCAGAAAGCTTTCAATTTAACATGATGAGAGAAAAGCTTTTAGGAAACTGGAGAAATAAACATAGTTTGTTATATGCCAAGTGGACAAAGGTGGCGGGATTGTAATTCAACACTGGGCAGCCTAAATTAATGAGGAATAGAACTTAATAAAAGATCAAAGCACGTATCGAAAAGTTAAAGAAGATCCCACAGAAAAATACCTGGAAAAATATAATTAAGTGGTTGGGCCAAAGCCGAAAGGAAAACCAGCTGTGGATGTGTCTGGATGGGAAAGGAAAGTTTGCTGCTGCAAAGACCAATTCAGAATAGGAACATGGAATGTTAGAACTATGAACCAAGGCAAAGTAGATGTGGTCACGAATGAAATGACAAGGTTAAACATTGATATCCTGGGAATTGGTGAACATAAATGGGCTGGAATGGGACATTTCACATCAGACAACCACCAGATCTTCTACTGTGGTCAAGAATCCTGCAGAAGAAATGGAGTAGCCATCCTAGTCAATCAAAGAGTGGCCAAAGCAGTGCCCAGTTAAAACCCAATAAATGACAGAATTATTTCAATTCGAATTCAAGGCAAGCCATTTAATATCACAGAGATCCAAGTCTATGCTACAACCACAGATGCTGTAGAGGCTGTATTTGTCCAGTTCTATAAAGACATTTAACACGTCATAGATATAACACCAAGAAAAGATGCTACTATCATCATAGGAGATTGGAATGCTAAAGTAGGGAACCAAAAGACACCTGGAGTAACTGGCAAATTTGGCCTTGGAGTACAAAATGAAGCAGGTCAGAGATTAGTAGAATTTTGTCAAGTTAATTCTCTGGTCGTAGCAAACACCCTCTTCCAACAGCCTCCAAGACGACTCTACCCATGGATATCATCAGATGGACAAAATAGAAATCACATTGACTATATACTTTGCAGCCAAAGATGGAAGAGCTCTATACAGTCAGCAACCACAAGACCTGGAGCTGATTGCAGCTCAGACCATGAGCTTCTTATTGCAAAGTTGAAAATGAAGCTGAAGAAAACAGGGAAAACCATCAGACCAAGTAGATACGAAATAATAATGTCCCTTGTGAATATACAGTGGGTGTAAAGAACAGGTTTAAGAGACTGGACATGGAAGATAGAATGCTTGCAGAACTTGAACTGAAGTTTGCAACATTATCCAGGAAACAGCAACAAAGAATATCCCTAAAATAAAGAAAAGTAAAAAGTCAAACTGGCTGTCTGATGAGGCTTTAAAAGTAGCCCAGGAAAGAGGGAAAGGTAGTGGAGATAAGAAAAGATTTGTCCAACTGAATGCAGAATTACGAAGGATAGTAAGAAGAGACAAGGAGACATTTTACATTGAGCGATGTAGAGATTGAAGATAACCGAATGGGTAAATCAAGAGATCTCTTCAAAAATATTGGGAACCTAAAAGGCGCCTTTCATGCCAAAGTGGGTGTGATAAAAGGCAAAAATGGTAGGGACTTAACAGAAGAAGATCAGATAAAGAAGAGGTGGCAGGAATACACTGAAGATCTATATAGGAAGGATCTTAAAAGCAGTGATGACCTCAATAATTTGTCCAATGAGCTAGAGCCAGACATCTTGGAGAGAGAAGTGAGATGGGCCCTAGGATGTCTTGCTGCTAATAAGGCTGCAGGAAGTGATGGAATCCCAAGTGAACTATTCAAAATTCTACAGGATGATGCTGTGAAAGTGCTGCTTGCCTTATGCTTACACATTTGGAAAACTCAACAATGGCCAATAGACTGGAAAAGGTCAGTCTACATCCCAATCCCAAAAAAGGCAGTGCCAAATAGTGCTCCAATTATCGAACAATTGCACAAATTTCACATGCCAGCAAGGTAATGTTTAAGATTCTACAAGCTCGACTCCAACAATATATGGAAACAGGAAATACCAGATGTGCATCTAGGGTTCCTCAGAGACTATTCATAGACTATTCTAAAGCCTTTGACTGTATGGATCACAACAAAATGTGGCATGTCCTTAAACAGATGGGAGTGCCAGATCATCTCATCCTCCTCCTAAATAATCTGTATGTCAACCAAGAAGCCACAATCAGAAGCAAACCTCGGACAACAGAATGGTTCAAGATCGGAAAAGGAGTGCGACAAGGTTGTATATTGTCACCTTATTTATTCAACTTATTTGTAGAGTACATTATGTGTAAGACTGGACTGGATGAATCCAAAGCCGGAATCAATATTGCTGGAAGTAATATCAACAATCTCAGATACACCAATGATACTACTCTGATGGCTTAAAGTGAGGATATACTAAATGATTTATTGATGAGGGTAAAAGAAGAGAGTGCAAATGTTGGCCTGCTGCTCAAAGTTAAAAAGATGAAGATCATGGCAAACAGCAATCTCACTTCCTGGTAAATAGACAGGGAAGAGGTGGTGCCAGTGATAGACTTTATTTTCCTCTGGATCCAAGATCTCTGCAGATGGTGACTGTAGTCATGAATGTAAAAGATGTCTGCTTCTGGAGAGGAAAGCTATGGCAAGCTTGGACAAGCTAGTGAAAAGTAAAGATATTAAACTATCAACAAAGGTCTGCATAGTTCAACTATGGTATTCCCAGCAGTAACATACGGATATGAGAGCTGAAATCTGAGCGCGTTATTAATGACGTAGAAGTAGGACTCAGAAGTAGTGTCTCCATTTTTGGTGATGACACTAAGTTGTGCAAGGTAATAAAATCAGATAATTATGTACTTTCCCTACAAAGGGATTTGCATAAATTAGAGAAATGGGTGGCTAAATGGCAGATCAGATTTAATACAAATAAATATAAGGTTATGCATTTAAGAAGGAAAAATAGCCATGCAATTTATAATCTTAATGGAGCTAATCTAGGGGTATCAGATATTGAAAGGGATTTGGAAGTACTAGTGGACAGCCACCTACGTAACAGTGCTCAATGCCAAGCAGCAGCTGCAAAGGCAAGTAAAATATTAGCATGTATTAAGAAGGGTATAGAAGCCAGGGAAGCAAATATAATTCTGCCACTATAAAAAATCTCTAGTATGCCCTCATTTTGAATGTGGAGTACAATTTTGGGCACCACTTCATAAAAAGGACATTTTAGAGCTGTAAAAAGTACAGAGAAGGGCTACAAAACGAATAAGGGGAATGGAGGGCTAAGTTATGAAGAAAGACTAACCAAATTACGAGTGGATATGATTACCTTATTTAAATACATCCAGGGGCAATATAAGGCTTTGTCAAGTGAACTTTTTGTAGCAAGAGATTTTCAACTGACAAGAGGACATCCTTTGAGGTTAGAGGAAAAAAGATTTCACCTTAAACGAAGAAAAGAGTTCTTCACAGTTAGGGTGGTTAAACTGTCGAATTCTCTACCAAAGGAGGTGGTGACAGCAAATTGGACAGCTTCAAAAAGGGGTTATATATATTTTTGAATAAAGAGGGCATTCAAGGTTATCCTAGATAACTAGCGAAGGAATATTGATCCAGGGAGAAATTTGATCGCCAGTTTCTGGGGTCAGGAAGGAATTTTGCTTTTTTTCCCCTTATGAGACAATTGGCAAAGTCTCAATGTTTTTTTTTTAATTTCTGATTGCCTTCCTCTGGATCAATTACCAATTAATAATAAATAGTCCATGTATTAAAAGATCAATAGAGTTCTAAAAAGGTTGAACTTCATGGACTAACTCTTTATTCATCCTCAAATACTATACTATTAATAATTATTTATCAACTAATTCATTAATAACTAATCCGCATATTGCAGATCAGAGGAGATCTTAACAGGTTGAACTTGATGGACTGAAAGTCTTTTTTCAACCTTAATTACTATGGCCCTCATTCAATTGCAATTTGGCCAATTGAATAGGGGTCTAAATTAGCACATAACATATTTTTTGAAAGAAGTTTTTAGTTAGTAAATATCTATCCAAAAGCAAGGTTTTCACTAACTAAAAACTTATTTAAAAAAAAATATGTTATGTGCTAATTTAGAGCACTATTCAATTGGCCAAATCGCAATGGAATGAGGGCCTATGTAGCTATGTAACTATGTATTGGAGAAGACTGTTTAGAGTCCCTTGGACTGCAAGAAGATCCAATAAATCAATACTTCAGGAAATCAAGACAAACTGTTCACTAGAAGGTATAATCATAAGGCTGAAGCTCAAATATTTTGACCATATCATGAGACGGCAGGATTCCCTAGAAAAGCTTCTGGTGCTGGGAAAGATTGAAGGCACAAGAAAAAGGGGATGGCAGAGGTGGTGATGAATAGATGAGGTCATTGAAGCAATGAATATGAACTTGATGGAGCTCAGAGGGGCAGTGACTGAGGGATGCACCTGGCGTGCTGTGGTCCATAGGGCCATGAAGAGTCGGACGTGACTGAACGACTCAACAACAAACTCTATTTTTCCTTTTCTCTCTGCAGAGAGCTGAGCTGTTGGTCTGTATGGTACCCTTTTTTGGGGTTAAAACATTGAATCTAGTGCGCCATCGATAACATTGCATTACCGGTACGGTATGACGAGGGGACAAATAGAGCTAATATTGTTAATTACCAGAATGTTAATTGCTGGTATGTTGTCATTACTGTTACTGTAATTGATGGTATGTCGTTATTACTATTAATTGCCATTTTCTTGTAAATGTTGTAATTACTGTAATTACTTGTATGTTGTAACAGTATACGTATGATGCAATATGATCATATTGTTGTACAGTAGTGTTATTTATAATAAGTTATTAACAAACTCACTGTTCGGTACTTCTTGTACAAATGACAAATGCGCATTACATTCGCCAGCAAAAACTTTTTTTTGATTCATGGGTTCCAAATTTGGAATGCGCATGAGATCCGATGACGCACTAGATTTGCGTGAATACGGTATATGTGATTTCATCAGTGATGTCATGGATGATGCCATTATTAATATCATATGTAATGTCATAGATGAGTTCATGAATGATGTCATCAGGAAAACCTTTGCGGGGAGGGAGGTATGTCAACAGATATAAGACCACCTTTATCAAATAATTCTGTAACTGTAGTGCTTATTCTTTCTAACCGTAGATATAAATTTAATTTAGCATTAGTTTTTGAATTAGAGGTAAAGAAAAATAAACTTACTGTTCTTTTATATGATTCCTTTATTTCTTTTTTTTACCAACCATTCTCCCTCCTCACTCTTTTCTCCCTGTGTGCTTTTTATAGGTCCTCCCTCTGCTAATCTAAGGGTAAGTCAAACTACAGCAAACAGTTTGATATAGATGATACCTTTTAATGTCTGACATAGTTAACATGGTACCACACAGTACCTAAAAATAGTTTCCTGTTATGTACACTAATTCGAATTTTCAAATATCAATGTTTTCTTTATTTTGTGTCTCATAAATTAAAAATAAGACAGACAAAAATGTATATACAGCACAACATATTAATTGTCAGTCACACTCCTTTCACATAATCACAAGTACCATGGGCTCTTTTCAATACCTCCTAACATATACCCTTACCCAACCTTCCTCATGTGTGTATAAGATTAACCTACTCTTAAACAGGTGTAAGCTATTCAGGGGAGGGAGGTCTTACTCAAAGTATACAGAAAGTGGTATGCTAAACTTGAACCTCTTAGACATGTGGGTGACCCAAGATGTCCTGGTGATTAAAGTGTAGATGGATCTAGGGATTCAGGTAAATATAATTGAAGAATGCTGTGAAAAAACAAAAAACAAATTAGAATTAACTCTCACATAAAAAAAACATTTATCTCTTAGACTTCCCACAAATGTTGCATTCTTCCATGGTATGGGGAAGAGAACAGCATCACTTACTTACACAATATCCTACTTTCAGGTAGGTTTGAGTCATGGACAGTCTTCCAAATGAGCTATCCAAAGTTTCATCAATATGTATTATTTTTGTCTTCAGTTACACAATTAAACGCGCATGTGCTAAATGTCTCATCACTCTCACCTTAAAAATCAGTATATTGGATAATCCTTGTTTAATGGCAAAACCAATCACACAATGGCATTGCAGATATATTGGAGAGAAATGATCTTTAGAAGCTTGATGAAAAGTTTTGGAAACAATTTTTAGCATTTATTTTAATACTTCTATTAAAGAAAAAGTTATATTATATTTTTCAGTTGGTATTAGACTACTGACTTCCTTCACAAAATGTTTATTTGGTATTGCTCTCCTTTGAAAACTTTTTGGGATTTTATTATTATTGTTTTTATTAACTTTTATTTGTAACACGCCAACATATTCCATAGCGCTGTACATGGGAAAAGAACAAGGAATACAATATTAACAGCTGAAGAAAATGGAGGCCCCTGTTTTGAGCTTAGAATCTTTGTAGAAAGTGCTTTTTTCCAAAGCACCTACAAGATAGGAAACTTGCTACTTACAATCTAAAGGGAATGGAAGTGTGAGGAGTTGACTCTGCTGGGTTTTGAACCCTGGTCCCCAGGCTGCTATACCTCTTCCCTACCACTGCGCCAGCCTGCCTGTTGTGAATTCCATTGAGACCTTATAAGCTTGACTCTGCTAGCAATTGTATCAGTACCTAAGTCTCTTCAGCTGTGTCTGGTCAGGTGTCTGGTCCTTGGCCTATATAAGGCACTTCCTGTCTATTGATCCTTGCCAGATTATTGTGTGGTTTCTGATCACTTCAATAAACCTTGTTCCTGGTTTCACCTACAAGTTTGCGGAACTGGATTATTGCTGACCTTGGCTACTGGTCTCCACAACTTTGTGAGTTCTATATCATTACAGAATAATCTGGCCCTTTCATGGAGACCGCCGGGACAGATTCTGCATTGGCCCAGCAGGTTGCTTTATTTGCAAGAACTGTGCAGACCCAGACACAGACCATCCAAGTACTGCAGGACCAGGTAGCTGAACTGCAAAATAAATTTCAGTCAATGCACAGTGAGTATACCAGCTACAGGGCACGTGATGCTGCGGCTGCTACTGTTACACCTGCTCAAGAGGCCCGCTTGCCCCTGCCAGAAAAGTTTGGAGGAGATCGCAAAAAATGTAGGGGTTTCCTAAATCAATGCCGTTTGCACTTCATGATGTTACCTCACCAATTTCCATCTGAAAGAGAGAAGGTGGGATTTATTTTTTCCTTATTCAAAGATGAAGCCCTGGCTTGGGGCTCCCCTCTTCTGGAACAAGACAGTCCAGTCTTGGGTAATCTAAATGACTTTCTTGAGGCCATGTGCCTAGTTTTTGATGACCCCAATCGATGTGCTACAGCAGAAGCCACTCTCCTTCATTTGCATCAAGGGAGGCGCTCTGTGGCTGAATATGCTGCTGAATTCAGACAGTGGGTTGCTGATACTACCTGGAACCAATCAGCCCAGAGGTTCCACTTCAGAAAAGGTCTCTCAGAAGCTATAAAAGATGAGCTAGCTCGTGTTGATCTTCCTGCTGACTTTGATGCATTTGTGCGTTTGGCTATCCGTATTGATCGGAGACTTTCTGAAAGAAGATTGGAAAGACAGGGCTCTTTTAGACCAAGTACTACTCCAATTTCCTATTCAAGAACTTCTACTCCGATCCCACAAACACCTACAGACTTTGAGCCAGAGGCTATGCAGGTAAATCTAATAAGAGGGCCATTATCCAACGAAGAAAAACAGTGGCGACGCACTCACAATTTATGCCTGTATTGTGGTAGTGCAGGGCACTATGCCATCAATTGCCCTAGCAAATCCAAAAGAACTATAGCTATGGCGGCTGAGGGTGCACAGATTCGACACCAATCCCAGATTTCGGATCAACTGGATTCTGTCACACAACCCTTGTTTTCTCTGGCTCATGGTGAAGAGGGTATGTTGACTCAACATCCTCATTTTGTGGTGCCTATCACGTTGCAATGTGGTGATCGTAAAATTTCAACTACCGCTATGATAGATTCTGGAGCAGGCGGAAACTTTATGGACATTAAATTTGCAGCAGGAAATAGAATTCAGTCTATCCCTAATTCTTCACCTGTGTTAATGGAGACAGTTGATGGTTCTCCACTTACGTCAGGACCGGTTACACATGAGACTGTGCCCTTAAAGTTGACTGTGGAAGTGAATCACCATGAGGCTGTCTCTTTCCACCTAATTTCCTCAACACAGTTTCCAGTGATTTTTGGGGGTACCTTGGCTTGCTCTGCATAACCCACAGATTGATTGGAAGATCAGAACTTTGTCCTTTCCTTCAGAACACTGCTTAATGAATTGTCAACCCTCTAAGGTAACACCTGTTGCCACAACAATTATATCCATGGACTTTATTGTGGAACTACCTCCCTCTAAGGAACACACTACCATTCTTGTTGTTGTGGACAGGTTAACTAAGATGGGTCATTTCATACCAGCTCGTGGTCTCCCTTCAGCTAAACAGACGGCTGACCTGGTTATTCGGGAAATATTTCGCTTGCATGGAGTGCCTGATGAAGTAGTTTCTGACAGGGGAGTACAGTTTACGTCTCGTTTTTGGAAACATTTTTGTTCTAATCTAGGTATTAATGTAAATCTGTCGTCAGCTTTTCATCCGCAAAGTAATGGACAGACTGAGCGAACCAACCAGACTTTGGAGCAATATTTGCGGTGCTATATTAGTTACCTGCAGGATGACTGGCTGGATTTTCTACCCACGGCGGAGTTTGCCTATAACAATGCCCAACACTGCTCCACTTCTTTGAGCCCATTTTTTGCCAACTATGGTTACCATCCGACCTTTTTTAGTCAGTCTCCCAATTACTACTTCCATTCCTGCTGTCGCTGACCGGCTAACGGCCTTACGTGATTCCCAAGCACTGTTGAAAGAGACTCTTTTGGAGGCTCAGGAATGTTACAAAAGAGCTGCTGATAGGCATAGAAAGGCCCTAGTCTATCACGTTGGTGACAAGGTGTGGCTGTCAACAAGGAATCTCAAGCTTCGGATTCCTTCTCATAAATTGGGTCAAAGTTTCATGGGACCTTTTGAGATCATTGCTCAGATCAATGCTGTCACTTTCCGTTTACAACTCCCGAATTCCATGAAAATACATCCAGTGTTTCACGTTGCACTGCTTAAACCTTTTCATGAAAACACTTTTTCCCTGGCCGAGCCCTGCCTGCCCCACCTCCAGTCCTCGTGGATGGTGAGGATGAGTACGAAGTGGACAAAATTCTTGACTCCAGGATCTTCCGTGGCAAGCTTCAGTATCTGGTTTGCTGGAAAGGCTATGGTGAGGAGGAGAGTTCGTGGGAACCAGTGGACAATATTCACGCTCCTGATCTCCTTCGGTCTTTTCATGTGCAGTACCCTGCTAAACCAGGAAATAGGGCATCCAGAGGCTGCACCTATAGAGGCAGGGGTAATGTGAGGAGTTGACTCTGCTGGGTTTTGAACCCTGGTCCCCAGGCTGCTATACCTCTTCCCTACCACTGCACCAGCCTGCCTGTTGTGAATTCCATTGAGACCTTATAAGCTTGACTCTGCTAGCAATTGTATCAGTACCTAAGTCTCTTCAGCTGTGTCTGGTCCTTGGCCTATATAAGGCACTTCATGTCTATTGATCCTTGCCAGATTATTGTGTGGTTTCTGATCACTTCAATAAACCTTGTTCCTGTTTTCACCTACAAGTTTGCGGAACTGGATTATTGCTGACCTTGGCTACTGGTCTCCACAACTTTGTGATTTCTATATCATTACAGGAAGAGGCAGAAACCTGGGGAAAGAAGGTAAGGAATAGCAGGGTCAGGAAGAAGGTGAAAGTTTGCTTAGGTGGGAAGGTATGTAAACTTGCAAAGGGTTTTCTTTACTGGTAGAGGGAAGTGGTCTCAGACAGTCATTTGAGGTGACTGGCTCTAGTTTGTAATATGTAAGTGGTCAGATAATATAACCTGCACATGGGAAAGTTGGGCATTAGCTTTATAGAGTGGTGGAGGGAACATTTTAGACATAGAGGGACAAAATACAAACACATAGAGCCTGGATGGAGTTAGTAGCCCTGGGGACTGAGCATGGCAGATGAGAGGAAGGAATGAGTGAGGGATCAGGGTTAAAAGATATATCTCAAGGAGCCAGCAAAATAAGCAGGGAGAGGAGATGAGATGCTTATGAGCTTTAGAACAGGAATTAAATAATGACTGGAGAAAGGAGAGGAGCTTGTGGGAGCAGTGCAGAGGGGAGGAAAGCAGGTAGGAGAGATGTAAATGGTGTTGAAGACATAATGTGGAGAAAATGAGGAGGATAGTTTGAGACACAAGAAGGCGCCTAAGATGAAGAAAGTAAAAGAAATTAAAAGGGAACATAGTAGCCAAGAGAGTAATAAGGAATACGTAGGAATAGTAATCATGTTCAGATGATTGATCAGATGCAGGTAGTTTGAGTGCTTCAATAAATGAAAGCTGACCTGGGGGAGGGGTTTGCTGGCTGTGTTCAGAGACCCAGAGAGAGTATTCAGAGAGCGTTTGAGAGAGAACTCCCAGACCCCTGCAGCTGAAATAGACATAGATGTGTAAATTAGGTTGGGGGAAGCAAGGTGATTAGGCATAAGCGTCACAGCATATGAATGGGGATCAGATAAATACTATAAATCAGAATAAGCTTTAAAGTCAAGAAACAACAAGAAACAAATCTATGTGCTTAAATATAATATCACAGAAATGAATATAATAATCAATATGAAGAGGAGATATATGCAGATGTGGCGAGTCCAATGGAGATATCTGGCTTGCTGGCTGTGTTCAGAGAGTGTATTTAGAGATTGTTTGGAAGTTTGAGAGAGGATTCTCAGACCCAGACAGCTGGCTTGCTGGCAGTGTTCAGAGGCCCAGAGAGTCATTACAACCTTGCTCTCATTAGAGATAGCATGCAGAGTCTCAGATAAATTATTTAGGAAAAAAAGAATGAGACCTTCCAAAATAAGAGTGTTGGTAGAAAATGAATATTCTGATGTCAAAGATTGTTTACTGGAATGCAGTCCAACTAGTCCAAAAAAAGACCAACTTTGTAAAAAGGAAAATATGTGACTATTTATCAACATCAATTATGTTCTTGATCTCCTTAAATGTGACTACAGAATGTAATATATAGGAATGACCACTGAGGTTTTCATGTGATGAGTTAATAACCATAAATATAACAAATATTATGTTGAAGACTCGCAATGTTTCTATACCATTTTGTCACAATAAAGAGACCACTTTTGTAATATAAAAAGTGCATAAAAGCTCTGTTTTTCTGGCTAAATTATTTTAAGTACAGGTGTTGCACTGTCTCATAGTAACCAATGAATATCAGAATTCTGCAAAAAAACTAAAAAACTGACAGGAACAAGACACTCCAATACTAAGTGGTTCTTCCCCTTCAAGAAGAAAAAAATATTTTAAATAATTGATTTTATTGATCACTTCAAAAATTCATCCATTTTAAAAACAAAACAGCAATTAAAAACAAACACAAGGGGAACAACATCATCATCCAATACATATAAATATATCAATAAGTGCACTATATATTATATAGAAATTTACAGAAATTAATTGTATTATGTCATACTACCCACATAAAGTGCCTTTATGCAATAAAGTGATATGTGCTTATTAACAGATATGCTGCTCACAATACACACAGCATTGATTACTATTAGCTACTATATTAATCTACCCACATAAAGTGCCTATGTGCAATAAAGTGATATGCATACTAAATTAATAAAACTTGTTTATACAGTACAATAATATGACTTAATATACACATATTTATAAGTCATAACAATACCATGAAAAATACATACAGGATAAGGGTAGTCAATGTGGTGATAGTATTTGGGACCTACCACTTGATGTGGTGCACTAAGGAGGGGTTTGGGTTTTTAGAGCACTGGGCTGACTTCTCACTTTGGTACAATCTCTACAGCAGGGATGGATTGCACCTTAATAATGACGGAGCTTTTGTGTTAGGGGATGGAATGGTAGAAAGGCTGGAGGAGTTTTTAAACTAGTAGGTGGGGGGGGGGGACTAGATATAACTAATGGGGTAGAAAGTTTAGAGGGTAAAAGGGATGAATTAACAACTCATAGGGGAGGAGATGGGGGAGGGTAGTATAGTCAATAGGGAGGTAGTACTAAGTAACTCAAGTACAGAGGCAGGCACTTCAGAACTACAGACTCATAACATAAGGTGTTTGCTTGATAATGCCATAAGCTTGCCAGGCAAAATGGGAGAGTTAGAATTAATAGCCATTAATGAAAAATGGGATTTAATAGGCATTACCGAAACGTGGTGTGATGAATCTCATGACTGGACTGTTAATCTGGATGGTTATAACCTATTTAGGAAAGATTGGGGTAATGGTAAAAGATGAGGAGGGGTTTGTCTGTATGTTAAGCCTTAATTTAAGCCTATAGTCAGAGAAGATATTTATGCTGGAACTAGCAATAGTTTTAAATGCTTGTGGGTAGAGTTAAATAGCGGAGCAGCAAATTCCAAAAGAATATTAGTTGGAGTATGCTATAAACCCCCAAATATAGCTGAAAGTGAGGAAATACAATTATTGTTACAGATTGGAAATGCAGATAAGCATGGGCAAGTTCTAATAATGTAAGATTTTAATTACCCTGAAATAAACTGGATAAATGAGACCAGTAGGTGAGCTAAGCGGAGCAGGTTCTTGAGTACACCCAGGGATCATTATCTGGCCCAGGTTACACAAGAGCCTACTAGAAATGAAGCTATCTTAGATTTAGTTATCACAAATAATATTGATATAGTATCAAATGTTGAAATAGGGCAACCTTTGGGAAACAGTGATCACAACACAGTCTCATTTGAGATTGAATTAAAAAAACAAAAATGTTAAGGGGCCAACAAAAACTCTTAATTTTAAAAGGGCAGATTTTAACGGGCTAAGGGCAGCAATACAAAGTATAGACTGGGACAGAGAACTGATAGGTAAAAACACTGAACATAAATGGGCAACATTTAAATCCTTACTAAATATATATACTTATAGCCATATACCAAGTGGGAATATAAGTAAAAGGAGTAAACCACATCCTATATGGCTTAACAATGATTTAAAGATCAAGATACAGAGTTAAAAACAGGCATTTAAATTATACAAACAAGAGGGGACAGAGACTGCCTTATGTAAGTACAAGGAAATCAACAAGGCTTGCAAAAGCTCTATTAGACTGGCTAAAATCGAAAATGAAAAATTAGTTGCAAAAGAGAGTAAGACTAACCCTAAAATATTTTTTAAGTATATTAATGGAAAGAAGGCGAGGAAGGAAGCTATAGGAACATTACAATGTGACACAGGCAATCAGAAAATGAGTGACCAGGAATATGCAGATGAACTAAATAGGTTATTTTCTTCGGTATACACAAGGGAGGTACCAGTGGTTGGGACACTGAAACATAATGGGGCTACACTACCTTTGCCGAATATTTGGTTAACGCAGGAAGAAATCCAAAAGTGGTTGAAAAAAATAAATGTTAATAAAGCCCCGGGTCCTGATGGAACACATCCAAGGGTACTGAGGGAACTGGGTTCTGTAAAAGCCAAAACATTATATTTATTTTTTCAAGATTCTCTTAATACAGGGTCTCTACCAGATGACTGGACAAATGCAGATGTGATACCTATATTTAAAAAGGGAGCAAGAGCAAATCCGGGGAATTATAGACCAGTGAGCCTCACTTCTGTAGTGGGGAAGCTTTTAGAAGGGTTAATATACAAGAATATGTCTATTTGAACAGGATTATAAGTAGGAGTCAACGTTTATTTATGAGGGATAGGTCATGTCAAATCAATCAAATTAGTTTCTATGAAGAGGTTAATAGGAACCTAGATCAAGGCAACTCAGTGGGTGTAGTCTTTTTAGATTTTGCAAAGGCTTTTGATACAGTGCCACATGGGAGACTATTGTGCAAACTAAGGGATACAGGAATTGCAGTAAATATGTGCTCATGGATGGAGAGCTGGCTAAAAGACAGGAAGCAAAGGGTTGTTGTAAATGGAACATAATCTGATTGGACTAATGTGGTAAGTGTGGTTCCTCAGGGTTCAGTATTAGGTCTTCTCCTTTTTAACATATTTATTAATGACTTAGAGGTGGGACTGGAAAGTTGTGCAAGGTAATTAAATTAGATAATGATGTGTTTTACATAAAATTGAGGAATGGGCATCTAAATGGCAGATGAGATTTAATTTGAATAAATGTAAAGTTATGCATCTGGGTAGGAAAAATAGCCAGGCAATTTATAATCTTAATAGAGCAAATCTATGGGTATCAGATATTGAAAGGGATTTGGGAGTGCTTGTGGACAACCACCTAGGTAACAGTGCTCAAAGCCAAGCAGCAGTTGCAAAGGCAAATAAAATATTAGCATGTATAAAGAAAGATATAGAAGCAAGGGAAGCAAATATAATTCTGCCACTATACAAATCTCTAGTATGCCCTCATTTGGAATAGGGAGTACAATTTTGGCCACCACTTCATAAAAAGGACATTTTAAAGCTGGAAAAAGTACAGAGGATGGAAACAAAACTAATAAGGGGAATGGAAGGGCTAAGTTATGAAGAAAGACTAACCCAATAAAGCTTAATTTCTCTAGAAAAAAGGTGTCTAAGAGGAGATATGATCACCTTACATAAATACATCCAGGGTCAGTATAAAGATTTGTCAAGGGAGCTTTTTGTGACAAGAGGTTTACAAGAGGACATCCCTTGAGGTTAGTAGTAAAAAGATTCCACCTTAAAGAACAAAAAGCATTCTTAGATAGATAACTTTAAAATGGGACTGGATTTATTTCTAATTAAAAAGGGAATTCAGGGTTATCCTGGATAATTAGTGAGAGAGTATTGATCCAGGGAGAAATCCGATCACCAGTATCTGGGGTCAGAAAGGAATTATTATTTTTTTCCCTTTGAGACGATTGGCTATGTTAAACTTGTTTTTTTTTCTGTTTGCCTTCCTCTGGATTAATGATTAATTTAAAAAAAATAGTTGATTAATAATTTATTAACAACTAATTAATTAATAACTAATCCCCATATTGCAGATCAGAGGAGATCTTAAAAGTTTGATCTTGATGGACTGAAAGTCTTTTTTCAACCTTAATTACTATGTAACTATGTAAAAATGGAAGGATATATAATATTTTCGGTGCGCAACCCTCTAAGCCCAACTCCATACCCTAAACACTTAATGACAACAGTAGTGCACAAAAAACACAACTAAGCCCATAATGACAACACTGCCACACACAAAACAGGATAACACAAGAAATGCTGTTAACATATACAAAATAGAAGGACCTATTATGTTTGCTGAGCACCTTTCACAAAATAGACTGCAACCTAACTAATCTGCTAACCCCATAATGCAAACACTGGTGCATACAAATAGGATAGGAGGAAAAATAACCAAAACAAAATAACAAAAAGCTCCTTGAAACAAAAAAACAAAAAAAGTAGCAAAAGTACTAATGTACTACTTCTTTTTACAGATTAATATGGCAGATACTGAAAACAAAGAGGAAAAGAAAAGACGTCAACTAGACAACGTCAAAAAACATGAGCAGGGAGCAAAATGAAAGTCGATGACAAAAAGAACAGGAGAGACTCGCAAGCAAAAGACTAGCGGCTGAGAAACTAACATCCAAGCCCAAGATGGCAACTAAAAAGCAAAAGCATTTAGAAAATGTTGCTGTACAATCTGAGAAGAATTCTAATGATGATTTAGAGAGTCATATTGATATATGTTCTCAGAATTGTCCTTTACTTAAATCTTTAACAGTAGAGGTTCATAATTATGGTATTATGAATATTGTCTGTCAGTTTTTTGGGGCTTATCATTTCCAACAGGAAAGACCCAGTGCTATAAATAGTGCTATATCGTTTGCATCTATGGGTGCAAGATTAGCTGCTAATGTGCCACGACATGGCCCTTACTGTTTCAAAGTACAAGGACAAATTTACCATCGTACTTCTTATTTACATTCAGGAGAAGAGGAGCAAAGAATATTTGCTCAACTATATGTCCTAGATACAATGGAAGCTGTTGAACAATGTGTGCAGCTTCCAGAAAATAAAAAAAATGCTTACCCATTGTTTTTATAGAGCTTGATAAAATTATGTAATAGAAAAGGGGAGGATAGAACAGGTCTCATTTGTGCTGGGGCACACCCTGTTCTGATCTCAATTAAATGGGCCAAAACATTTTTAAATATAACTTTTAATAAATAATGTATTAAAATCCTTGTTGATAAAAATAAAGAGATAATATATATTAACGTATTCCTTTATTTAGACAGACCACGACGCAAAAAATAATAAGAAAAAAATGTTGGTTATAATGACACTTGCGTACTTCACCCCTATCAGAATATAAAATGGTATTCTGATTCTTTCCTGCACTTCAAATTGTCTGGAACTGGTGGCTACTAATGACCAATGTTAAGTATTAACCTTTATAATAAGGGAGAAAAGAAATTAGCACAAATACTCTGCATAAGCCTATGATAGTAATAATAACAGACCACCTAGTGCAATAAAAGAGACAGTATGTTTCCTGGCAGGAAGAAAAAAAAAAATATATATATATATAAATATATATATATATATATATATATATGTGAAAATACGTGGGGATTTATGTATAAAAGCAATCCTCATCTATGCACATGCAAATCATTGCATATGCTTTAAGTAACACAATTAAATTTAAAAATAATGCATATAAATGCTATTAAAAATAAACAAATCACAGTATGCACTTGGGTATGGATATTATGGAATTCCTTGAGAAGGAGATTCCTAAATATATCACTTTAACTATAATACAACGCAGTGACACAAAAATGTGAAAGAAGAAAATGGGGGTTGTGCAACTCCCCTCTTACCTACAGCACCTTGCAGAGGGTACCAGATAGGTGTTTTAGCCTTGATGGGCCACTGACTTAATTATCCACCTGTCAATTGCGTTTTAATGTATATATATATACAAAGCCAATTCAATTCAAAAAATCAACAGAGGATATAGTTAAGGCTTCCAAATAAGCCAAAAGTTCCATCCCAATGACAGTGACTGTGATTTCATTTGCCAACCGGTTTCACCATAGCATGGCTTCCTCAGGGCATAATTTTTGTCTTATTAATCTGGCATTATTTATAGGAAGAATATGGGCCCATTTCGCAGGTTTTTTCCTTTAATTTTACTACCTTCCAGTATTTGATTGGTTTGTCTGTGTCATGTGTCCAAGAACAGGAGCATTATGGGCAAAACAATGTGTAAAGGAGAGTGCTCTCCTATTGGCTTACGCCTAAATGCGTTTTAGCCTGGAACGCATAGTAAATGGAGCCACATTATCATTTGACTGCTTGAAGTGCTCTAATGCGTTCCAGTTTGAAACGCTGGTCTTAAAATAGCGACCGCTCATACAACATCCGGTTTAAACAGGATGTTGCATTAGTTGCGTTTCAAGCTGGAACGCAAGCTGAAAAACGGGGCCATATTAAGCACACTAGCCAAAATTCATACGTTATCCTGCCTATTAATGGGCAGTGAAAATAGTTTTATAAAGAGAAAACTGAGGAGGTTATCTCCCTCAATGATATGTTCCCCTATAATACACATATATATATGTGCTACAAAGGGGACATAACAGGGGGATCTTTAAGGATTAAAGATTAAAAATAAAGAGAGACACAGTCGGACCTACTAATGGAATATAATCTGAATCTCTATTGGTATCAAAAAATGATCAGCATATATTATAAACACCTAAAAATATTGGTGCAGACCATATAGAGAGTGACTAAAACAAAAATATATAAGTACCATTAAAAAGTGACTGGTGCAAAAGTAAAGGTGCGGAGTGCTAAAAGTGCTGCAGTAAGGTGATGCAGTGAAATATTTCATTCTAATGCAATATAGAGTGCTGTTAATAAGGTGCTGAAGAGTTGCTCCTAATTGGCAACATAAATTGTTACAAAGGTCTATACCAATACTAATGTCAGCATTGGTATAAATATGAGCTATATTGCTTATATTGAAATGCTGTATAAAAAGTTGTTTCAATAGTGAATAATTCCTCTGTTAAATTCCTCCCATTAACAAAACCCCTCCAAAATTCTATTAGAAGCTGCTCCATTCAGCAATTTGGCATATTCAGCAGTTGAGGGATATGGGCATTGAACTATGGGCTTAGGTCCATATGCCGAGATGCTAGCTATTGACATCATCAGATAGCGTCCAGCATACTGCATCACCTGACAACGTTTCTGGATTTCCTCAGGGGTTACGTGGCTCTATCCAGCTTCCCTATTTAAAGGCATTATTGCCATAGCAACTTGAATTAAAATATATAACTCAAAATTGTGCCTCTTAGATGCTCAGTTTTATAGTAGACTAGCGAATTGCCCATCAAAAAATGACGGCAATGAAATTGTAAGGTAGCTAATGCTGTTTAGTGTGTAATAATGAAATATATAATACATTAATAAATGAATATACTTTACCTATTTTAAAGCATTGTGTGGAAGAGCTGTGAATGTGTTTTGATGTTGCTGCAGCATTAGTGGTGTGGATCTGCTGTGTAAGCGTGCTGAATGTGTGCAGTGTAACACTGTGCGTGCGCGAGACCAAACCGTTAGCGTGTACTTCCGCATTGGCGTCAAATGGCGAGTAATGTGTGTTATACGTTTGTATCGGAATATCCGTAGGTGTTTTGTGGTGTTTTGCGAGTTTCTTGTGGTGTTTTGCGAGTTTAGAGTGCTGTAGCCTCGTTTTCGTTTTGTTCGGCGGCCATTTTTTCTCTCGCTTCGTTTTTTTTTTAGTCTCTAAACTGTTTTATTTGAAGTAAAATCGAGGTGTAAGTTGTATTTTTGAGGTGCTGGGTGCTGCCTCTTGGTGTAGGTAAGTTTTTTATGTATGTGGTGTGTGTATGTATTGTGTTTTACATTTTGTAATGTTCGCGAGTTGCGTCCGAGTGTTGCGAGTCCGTAATGTGTGTGAACGTGTGTCGTATGTTGTTTGTGAGTGTCGTAATGTGTGTGTCGTACTGTTTGGGTTGCGACGTGAAGTTTGCGAGGGTCGCAGTTGCTGGCAAGGAGCGCCTTCGGCGCTCCATGCCAGCAACTGCGGCCCTCGCTTTGCGAGGTCCTCAGGTGCTGGCATGGAGCGCCTACGGCGCTCCATGCCAGCAACTGAGACCCTCGGGTAGTGCCCTCGCTTCGCGAGGGCACTGCCCGAGGGTCTCAGTTGCTGGCAAGGAGCGCCTTCAGCGCTCCTTGCAGCAACTGAGACCCTCGGGCAGTGCCCTCGCTTCGCGAGGGCCTCGGCTCGCTGCGCGAGCCGCGGCCCTCGCTTCACGAGCCCGCAGCGTTAGCTACAAATCGTACGCTCACAACTATATATGTGATAATTAGAAAACAGTTATGATAAATTGAATTGTAATCAATGTTCTAAAGCAAATGTTTGTCACAGTTACCCTGATGTTTTCATAATCAGGGATAATAATTCCAAGAGGTTTACAATTATTCCTCCATGCACTGTGGCTATGTATTTATAAAGAGCAATGTTTGTGGTAACAAAAAACACCTCAATTGTAAAGAACCCAATAATTGGTGTCATTTTAAATCCACTCTTAAACATACTGAATAGAGTTCTTACATAAATGTAATTCCCATTATAACTGTTTATTTATAGAGAGCAATGTTTGTTTATGACAGACAACATCTAAATCGTAAAAGCAATAATTCAGATATATAATCTCCTTTTTTTATTTTTTTATTTTCATTATGGATTGTATATTTATAAAGAGCAGTATTTTTAGTAACAAAACACCCCAAAAAAATAATAATTGGTATAATTTTGAGTCATTTTTCAGTCATACTGAATAGTGATCTTACAAATATATTATTTCCATTGTAACTGTATATTTGTAGAGAGCAATATTATTATGTAACAGAAAACACCTAGGGCCTCATTCTATTATCGGCCGTAGGAGATGCGGGGCCGCAAGGACCGGCCGCAAGCTATTTGCCTATTCTATTCCCTTCTGGCCGGGGATTCCGGCAGGCTTCCGGCCGGCGCCTTGTTATCCCTTGCGGCCGCACGCGCCGGAGGAAAGCCTTTGATCTTAAACGGCCGCAAGAGTTTCGGCCGCAAGAAAATCCTGGTTGCTATTCAATTGCTCCGGGAACCCTCACTGCAAGGCTAAAACCGAGCCGCAGCTTACTTGCAGCAAAAAGGTCCCGCAGGCACACAATTAAGCACATTATAAAGCCATACTAAAGCCATCCTGCACTCTGAGGAGACTATAAAGTGATTGTAGGTGTTAGCATTAATAGCACAACATTCCCCTACACTCAAATCCATAAATACAATTTCTTTTTAATTTATGTCACATATCCATGTAAAAAGTCCAGAGGGCTTGGAGCACCTCAGACCCGCCCACGCTGCGGCCGGAAAATAAACAGTTAATGTAATGTCGGATTTGGGCTGATGTGCAAGCTTGAGAGGGGGTTGCTATTAATCCTCATGTCCCCCATTATGATCCCTAGCATTTACAGAGCTTTACAGTGCCGTCTTTAATTTATTTTTGCTTTTAAAGTTTGCAGAGCTTACGGCCGGTTGCAAGATATACAGCCGGTCGTAAGGGGATAGCCTTGCGGTGCCGTATAATTGAATTGCAAGGTAACGGGAGCCCCGCAAGGAATCGCAGCTTTGCGGACGATTTACGGCCGATAATAGAATGAGGGCCCTAGATTGTAAGAGACAATAATTGGAATAATGTTGTGCCTGCTCTCAATCATCCTGAATAGAGATCTTACATATATATATAATATTTTTAAATGAATGGCAAAAACGTGAAGCCCTTTTTGAGGCCTAGTGGATTTTTAGTTTGTAAGTTATAAATCCACTTTGCTTCTTTTTTGAGTAGCTCCTTATTTATATCACCTCTTCTTATGGTATTTTTGATACTATCAATGGCTATAAAATTTATGGCATTCATACTTTCAATGGCTATAAACTTTATGGCATAATGCTTTTAGTTTATGTGTACAGTAATACTTTTAGGTGTTTATAATTTATGGTGATCATTTTTTGATACCAATAGAGATTCATATTATATTCCATTAGTAGGTCCGACTGTGTCTCCCTTATTTTTATCAACAAGGATTTTAATACATTTTTTAATAAAAGTTATTTTTATAAATGTCTTTGCCCATTTAATTGAGATCAGAACAGGGTGTGCCCCAGAACAAATGAGATCTGTTTTATCCTCCCCTTTTCCATTACATTCATTATTATCTCAGGGAGCACCCCTGTAATCTTTCAATAAGGTCAAAACTTTGAGTCACCACATCTTCCTTTTTTTAATTGAAAAAATTATGGCCCAAAACCCATACACTCAATCTTATAAAAAATTGTCAGAAATAAAACAAGAACAAATAATTCATGCAGAACTACATCAATTACCAATCCCAAAAGTTAATATGTTTCTTAAAAGAGATCGTCATACTGATAAACAACTTACCAACATCAAATTAAGTTGCAATGGTCTTTCAAAATGATAAAGGGGGGAACCACCATTTCAAAGGGATATTAGAATATATCCCAGAAATGAGGAGCAACCTTACATCAACATAAGAATCTTAAGTACTAATTTAGATCCAATGACATATGCCATTTTTTTCCCCAATGGGGAAGTTAGATGGCCACCTAAATTAACATTTGACAGTTACCCAAATTCTAAAGTACGTGTCAGAAATAATATATGCATGTTTGAATTTAAAGTGGCTCAAACTGCCATTCGAGATAGATTCAATCCCACTTTATGTGGAGGAAAACTGATACAACAATGGATCATTGATTCATATTTGAAAGTTGAGGCAAATAATTTAAATTTCATAAACTATCAACAAGATAAACTACGTGTAGAACAGTATTGTTGACTAATGTATTATGTCGCTGAAGTAGCTACAAACAGAGAGCTGCCAGCTGGTAAAGCCATAATTTTACCTTCTTCTCTCCAAGGATCTCCTCTCAATATGTGAGAAAGATACAATGATGCTATGGCTATTGAAACTAAATTTGGAAAACCAGCTGTATTTATTACATTTACATGTAATTCACAATGGCCCGAGATTGTACATAGTCTGCTAATTGGACAAACTGCTTCCGATAGACCAGATTTAGTGGCAAGAGTCTTCAAAATCAAATTAAATTAATTAATGACATAACCAGAACTCAGTTATTTGGCAAATGTTCGCCTTATGTTTATCCCATAGAATAAAAAAAAAAATAGGCCTTCCACATGCACCTATGCTTATAATCCTTCAAGAGAAATATAAATTGGATACTGGTCATAAGTTAGATTCAGTCATTACTGCTGAACTACCAGATATACATGGTAGACTATATGAGATTGTAACTCATAGCATGATTCATGGACCATGTGGAGATATTAATTCACAATCACCATGTATGTAAAAGAAAAAATGCACTAAAGAATTTCTAAAAGATTATAGAGACAAAACTTATGCTAATTGTCATGGCTATCCATTATATAGAAGAAGAGAAGGCCAAAATGCCATTATTCATGGAAAAAAGTTGATAACAGATATGGGGTGCCATGCAATCCACATTTGCTCATGAAGCATAATGCACACATTAATGTGGAATCTTGCACTTCTATAAAATCCATTAAATATGTTGTAATGATATAGGTATCACAAGGTTTTGGAGACCAGCAGCCTAGGTCTCAATAAATTTCACAAAGGCAGGCTGGCGCAGTGGTAGGGAAGAGGATCAGCAGCCTGGGGACCAGGGTTCAAAACCCAGCAGAGTCAATTCCTCACATATGTCTACACATATATTTACAAAGGCTATGATGCAGCTACTGTAGTGGTCAAAAGTACAGAAAATCCAGAACAAACTCTGTTATTACATGATGAACTTGCATCTCATGTAGATGCTCGCTATGTAAGTGCGCCAGAAGCAATGTGGCCTCTTCTCAATTTTGAAGTGCATGATCGATCACAAGCAGTATATCGATTAGCTGTACATTTGCCCCAAAGACAATTAGTTTATTTCAATGTTGAAAATGAAAGAAATGCTTTGGCACAAAGTGAGCTTCGACAAACTACACTAACTGCATGGTTTCATTAAATTGTACTGACTTGGAGGCAAGGAAATTGTTATACGTTGACATTCCATATCATTATGTTTTTGTTAATGGATTATGGCGGAAAAGAAAAACCTGTGGAAATAAAATTATAACTAGAATTTACACTGTAAGTCCAAGAGACCCTAAACGTTTCTGCTTACGTTTACTCCTTTTAAATGTTCCTGGTGCACAAAGTTTTGAACAGTTGAGAACTGTTAATGACACATTTTATGAAACATTTCATTTAGCTGCGCAACACAGAAATTTCCTGGCTGATGATACAGAATGGGAAAGATGTCTAGAAGCAGAATAATGTCAAATGCCACGGCAGATGAGAGAACAATTTGCATTCATTTGCATCTTCTCAAATGCTCCAAATGCATTAGCTTTGTGGGACAAATTTAAAACAAATATGTCTGAAGACTTTTTGCAATGATACAATGAGCCTATTGCAGAGTTAAAAGCATTAATTAAAACTCAAGAGGTCTTTCTCTCTTATGGATTAAATTGTGCAAATTTTAATCTGCCAGATCCATGACTCATAGATGAAATAAACTTTGAAGACTATGATACTCAGCTTCAAACCCAAATAACACAAGAAAAACTTGCAACTTTAAATACAATACAATTGCAAGCATTTAATGCCATAAAAAGTGCACTAGGCGATGACTTGCTCAAAAAGCATTATTTCTATCTAGATGGACCTGGTGGATCAGGAAAAACGTATCTATATAATTTATTGATGAGTTTTGTTCGCACACAAGGTCAAATAGCACTGCCATTTGCAACAACTGGAATTGCCACACTTTTGTTAGAAGGTGGAAGAACTGTGCATAGTTGATTTAAACTGCAGGTTTCCATTCTGGAAACATCAGTGTTGGATATTCAAACTACATTTTTACAAGCAAAAAAAAATGAAGAAAAGTAAATTAATTATTAATCGATGAAGCTACAATGATGTCATGCCATGCGTTATAATGTATTGACTGTATGTTGCGTGAAGTCATGGATAATGATCTGCCTTTTGATGGAAAGGTGATATTGTTAGGTGGAGATTTTAGGCAAACATTACCTGTTGTTGTCCATGGAAATCGCACGGGAATGTCCATGGACATTGTAGAAACATGTATAAAGTCAAGTACATTATGGAAACTCACTACTCACCTCAAATTAGAATAAAATATGAGATCAGAAGGACAAAATTAATTCACTGAGTGGCTCATCAAAATTGGAGAAGGAAAAATAGAACAAATTATTAATTTACCCGATGATACCATGGAAATTCCATTGCAAATGATTTGCAAACAGGACATTATATCGGCTATATTCCAAAATACAAAAACTAAGGACGATTATGCAGAGCTTGCAACCAAAGTAATATTAGCAACCAAAAATAAAGATGCATTGCTTCTAAATAAGGAAATATTGCAATTAATAGATGCACCACAAAAAAATGTATGCATTCATTAACTCCATCTGGAATGCCACCACATATTTTGCAGCTAGAAAAAAGGTGCAATTGTCATGTTACTGCGAAATATGAACCCAAAAAAAGGACTATGTAATAGGGCCAGATTAATTGTTCAAGAATTAAAAGACCATTTCATAAATGGAAAAATTCTTAATGGTACCCATAAAGGTTAAAGAGTTTTCATACCAAGAATAGATTTGGCACCAAGTGAAAGTAGGTTGCCTTTTGTACTTCAGAGAAGACAATTTCCCATCATCGTAGCATTTGCCATGACCATTAATAAATCACAAGGACAAACTTTTAAATCTGTTGGAATCTTTTTAGAAGAACCAGTATCTGCCCATGGCCAAGTGTATGTTTCATTTTCAAGATGCAAGAATATAGAGATATAATTAATGTTTAGAATGAAAAAACAAAGTCAGGGTGATTTATTAGATTATAGCCGAATTTTTACAAAAAACATTGTCTACTATGAAGTACTGTAAATTAAAAGTACAAAAAATAATAAAAATAAAACTAATCTACAAATAACCCAATTAAGAAAGCAACAGTGCTCTTATATCTATGACAAATTCACAAAAAATACCACAACCAATATAGAGAACAGTGGTTTTATTTTGAGGACGCACTTTTATGTCACTGGGGCTCTTTTTAGACTACCACTATTTCACATAGGAAACTCTATGTGCCATTTTCAATAACTACAAGAATACAAAAAACAAGTGAAAAAAACAACAACAAAAACAACAATAAACAGTGGTTATATCCCATAGACTCAATTACAAGTCTGCTGGGCTCTTTTTAAGGGAACCACTTCGAAATATAAAACAAAAAAAAATTGGAATGTCTTGGAAGTGACTTTTGCGAGGATTGGCCCCACAAAACATGCATTTTCTTAAATTTACTGTTTCAATTTTAAAGTTCATGTTCGTAATGTTAAAATTCTGTTTTCCAAGGACTGAAAAGTTGTTTCATTGTATATAATTCAACTGTTCATGTTAGTAGAAGGATGATAATTTGTGGTAAAATTTAGTTAATGGGGTCGGGAAGGAATTCATTTTTTTGCCCACTTTGAAACAATTGACCAAGTTTCACTGGGGTTTTTTGGTTTGCCTTCCTCTGGATTCAATATTCAAGATTAGTGTATTTTTTGAAAATGTAATTGTAAATGTTATTACATTACATTAATGTTTGCATTGTTAACATTGTATTTTACAAGGTTTCAAAAGTTGTTTTATTGGATGTTATTAAGGGTTTATGTCAGTGGGAGCATAATCATTTGTTCAAAATTGTATAATTACATAGGATTCATCCAGGAAATAATTATTTTTTTCCCCCTTTGATACAATTGGCTAAGTTTCAATGGGGGGGGGGGGGGTGGGGGGGGGTTACTGTTTGCCTTCCTCTGGATTCAATACCTTACTCATGCATAGCTCAGAATTGAAAATGTTAGTATTGTTAAAAACAATTGGTTGACCACTGTTTCTAAAATAAGTTGCATGTTACAAAGCTTTATGTAATGGTTCACAATACATATTCATACAAATTTCTTCCATTGATATATTATTACTGAATACATGACAATTAAAAAGGTTAATATGGTTAAAATTGCCTCCCGCGATGGTGGAGATGAGAGCCTTTGAGTAAGGTTGCAAGTTAATTTGAGGGATATTTTGCCTTTTTAAATGATTGAAAATCGCTGAGGCAAGAAAAAAAATGGCATCCGAAAAAAGATTAAACAAGAAGAAAACGAGGCCGAAGGAAGTAAAATGAAGACGAAGGACGTAAATACGAGCCCTAAGGACTAAGACTTAATGTACACCAGTAACACTTAACTCAAGGCAGTGGGCCCCTAAACTACACAGGCTTATAAAGTACACAGGGGAGAAGCTCGCAATGAGCGGCAAAGGCGCTCTTTGCGAGCCACATGATGAGCGCCGAAGGCACTCATTGTGGGGGTCGCAGTGAGTGCCAAAGGGGATCATGGCAAAGAAGGAAAGGTGCTAGCAATGAGCGCCGAAGGTGCTCAAAGGGGCCATAGCCTCGCATTGTGTGGCAAACAGCATTGCCTGGCTTAATTTTATTGCCTGTTTATTTTATTGCTTGTTTATATATATATATATATACTCCAACCAGCATGACTAACCACCACCAATATATAATAATGAAGAATTTTACCATAATCTACCATGATCTTTTAACCATAATTCTGTGAAGAGAAAAAAACTAATTATTAATAAATGTGGTGCAGCAGTAAATTCATTAATCATCCTTGTTTTGCAAAACTATATAAAAAAGCAATACTTGCAACCCATTACTACCTTACCATAAAACTATTAAGTTCAACCTGAACCAGAACATATAATGAATTACTGCTTACAAACATAATTGTTTATATAGTCTCCTAAAATGTTATAGAGGTTAAAAACATATTACTGCCACAATGGAAGGAGATCATTGTAATAGTTTTGTCAATTCAATTAATCATATTACCTTTTACACTAATTGTTCACTACACTAATAATAATTGAATTATGAAAAACTCTGTAGATAGTAAATAACATGTTAAAAAAGCATAATGACTTAATATATATTTCTCCATTATAATCATAATATCCCTGATTGGATTTTTATTTATAACATATGTAATATATATTATGCCTCAATATACATCCAAATTGATATATAGAAGATAGACCTTATTCTACTATGTACACCTTGAGCTATACTCAACTTCATACTCAACTTAATATTATTGCCTTATTGAATTTGATCTAACATTCATTTATCCTGATAATGAGGTAAGACAGAAAAGCTCATCCCAGAAAAAAACACAATCCAGACATCTGGTTATCATTCCTATGTTCTCCTCAACATTTATAAAAATACAGAGAAAATTACATTTTCATTCAGTCTATAAGGGTTAGTCAGTGTTGAGAATGGTGGTCCAATGGGTTTCAGCTTTAAACAGTTCATCTTCTACATTTCCTAATACCTAAATTAACTCTATGTAAGATCCAACATCTAAGCAAAGGTTTTGAATTATGTGCTGTATAGAAGTGTTTGGCAACTGGGTTTAAGGTCTTATTCCTTGCTAAATTTTGGCACTGTT
Source organism: Discoglossus pictus (assembly GCA_027410445.1). Taxonomy (NCBI): domain Eukaryota; kingdom Metazoa; phylum Chordata; class Amphibia; order Anura; family Alytidae; genus Discoglossus; species Discoglossus pictus. Next base: position 298,805,461 of record CM050165.1, on the reverse strand, counting down.
CTTTATATTGCCAAAATGCTCTCCTACACAATGTCTTACAGATCTTGTAGTCATGCCCACATACTTGAACTGGCAGGGGTATTGAAGGCAATATATAACATTGTGACTTGTACAGTTGAAAAAAACACAGAGCTTAATAGTACATCTTGTAAAGAACCTTGTTTCTTCTCCGGAAATGACTACTAACTAATTGTGTTTCTTATCTTCTCCAACCCACCTAAGTTTTATCTCGTATTAGAGTATTCAATGTGTCATCCGTACAAAGAATGTATGTATGTTTATTTATTTATTATCTCAGTGATTTCCTTCCATCTTTGATTGAACGAGCCTATATATCTGACAGTCATCAAGGATCTTGTCCATTTTTTTGTACTTATAATTCATCTCTTGATGTGTATAATGTTTCAACAACCTGTGGCTATACCCTCTCTGACATAGTCTTTTCATAAATCCTCTTGATCTTTCCTTAAATATGCCTTTTTCTGAACATTTTCTACAAATTCGTAATCATTTTCCAATGGGGATAACTCTCTTAGTTGGAGGGAAATGTGAGCTATCCGCGTACTGTTCGTGGCCGTGATCTTCTAATAAATATCTTTTTGAACTGTCCTGTCCAATCCTTTCAAGATGGTAATGTCCAAGAAATCAATTTTCTTTTCAATGCTTTGTTCTGTATGGATTGTCATTGTTCCTGTACCCCAACCTCTGTCGGTCTCTTAAACTGTGTACATGTGTCCACCCTGTCTTTTTGGATACTGCTCACTATCCTTTCTGGATGTGATCTCTGTCCCATCTCTAAAAAAGTGGAGTCATTGTCACATCTCCTCTCTCCCTACGGATCAGACTTGACATTTTCCTCCTCAGTATCTGATGTCTATAAATCTGAGGATACTTGTGAAAATGTATCAAAACTTATAGGGTATCTGGAAGGATTTCTTAAATAATATTTATGTGTCCAGTCATATATACTTCCTCTTTGATAATCTCTAGTGTCTCTATTACATTTTTCACGTTTAGACTTTATTATTTATCTTTGTTTCTTGTCTAATTCCATTTCAATGTGCTTATATCTCTTCTTGAACTCTTCTAGACCTTCAAATTGTTTGAGTTGTTTATTCAATTGAATGATTTCTTTATTTATTTCACTCAATAACTCATAGTCCAATAGTATTGCAATTAAAGTCTCTGAGCAGTTGGTCAGCGCTCGCTCCCACTGTTCTTTATACTGTTCTAAATGTTTTATTCTGAGGCGTGATACTATATGATGGAGCAAACATCTGTTGGCTGTTGTCTTGTTCCAAAATTAACTCATCTGCATTCTAAGCAAGATATCAAGATTGTTCAGACCTTCGAATCATCCTCTTTCCTTACAATTACCCCTGTCAAAACAAAAAGCTTTTTCAACCACCTCCAATGTTTTATTAAATATCACTTTATAATCAGAATCTAAATCTATATCTGCCATGTTAACCACAATTAATCTTCTCTGTCAAGAGACAATTTTCAATAATGCTATCGTAAATAGCTAATGCTAATTTCAATACCAAAAAAGTAGAAAAGGCTCAGGGTGGAACCTGTATAAATGTATATCAACATATATTATTAATTAATGGATCTTGCTGCTATTATTTGCAAACCCACAAAAACAATAAATAACATCAACACTTCTAGAGCTAATCACTGAAGAAGTGTAAAAACATAAGACTAAATGACTGACAGGAAAATGACACTTCAATACTCAGTGGTTTCTCCCATCATAAAAGAAAAAAGGCCTGAAATTGTAAAACAAATAATTGATTTCATTGATCACTTAAAAAATGCATCCATTTTCAAAACAAAATAACGTTGATCAAAAACATAATCATCCAATACATATAAATACATCAATACGTTCACTATAAATTATATAGAAATGTACAGCAATTAACTGTAGTATTTCATACTATCCACATATACAGCCTTATTAAATTGCGATTCAGTAAATTTAAAAGGGCTATGTTTAAGCACACAGCATATTTTATTTACAGAAGTTTTTTAGTTAAAAACTTCTGTAAAAAAATATGCTGTGTGCTTAAATAGAGCTCTTTTTAATTTACTGAATCGCAATTCAATAAGGCTGATAGTGCCTATATGCAATAAAGTGATATGTGCTTATCAATAGATATGCTGCTCTTTATACACCCAACAATGATTACTATTTGCTAATATATTATCTATACACATAAAGTGCCTATGTGCAATAAAGTGATATGTGCTCATATATAATTCTGATATTCACAATGTATACTTAATTAATTAAACATGTATATACAGTACATCAATATAAATTAATTTACACATATTGAAAAAGTCATAACAAACACTGTTACAAATTAGCTTGAGAGAGGTAAGGGATTGGCTAATTTAAATCACTGCACTTTACAGTCTATGAGCCTCATTCAATTGAGCTTTCGGGAGATTCGGGCTTCGAAAATGTAGCCTGCAAGTTATTTTACCATTCAATTGGCATCTTTTTGAGAGCTCCGATCGGGTTATGGGCTCCGGCCTCGGATTCACTGCGATGGTTCACATTGCAAGTTAATGGCCCTCCAAGCCTTTGATCTTTCACGGCTGCAAGAGTTTTGAACACTAAAATCGCAAATCGCTATTCCATTGCTCCAATTCCCCCTCGCAAAGCAAGCCGTCAAGCCTGAAAATGGCAAAAGTCAAACCACAAGTCACGGGTACCAAGGAGGACTCGCAAAGGGCTTAAAGACATATCCAGAGCACTTTAAAAGCAAATAAAAAATGAAACTACACTCTAATTAAAAGAGAAAGTGATGTTAAGTCTTAGAATTAATACTGCAACATTCTCAAGCTAAAATACTTTATTTCATATTTGATTTCCGTGTTATATCGATCACAGCAAACAATGTGTTAATACATATAATGGAACTCACATGTAATAGAATATCATATTTACGGTTTTATCAATATTGCAATATTTCAGGAATGTGGGTCTGATCGTAACTCGTAATTGAAGCCCGTAGGATTTAGAAATCCAAACTCAGGAGTTAAAGCCTTGGTTAATTCATCTGTTCAAGCTCGCAAATGCTACATACGATGGCATGGTTTCCAAATTTCGCTATAGGCCCATAACTTGCAGTCTTGCCGAGTTGAATAGTACCGTAACTTGGGCCTCCTGTGGGCCCGGAAGAGGCCCGCAGACGCACGGCCTACATTCCCTAATTTGCGGCGTACGAATTGAATGAGGCTCTGTATTTGTTGCTGTAGTTATTGCATGAGCTACAGGGGGATGTCACAATGGGGGTACTATAATTAGTGTACACATTCTAATCAGTGGCACAGTAGGATTTACTAGTTTGGGGAAATGAATCTGACTTTATTAACTAAATATTAGCCCAGGGTTAGATCACTATAAACTCTTTTGGAAATAAATAAAATGTATGAGAAAAAACATTTCTATCAAATATTTAGGTTAAAACTGCCTTTTAGAAAGAACCAATATCCACAGCATACCAGATCCCATTAAACAATTAATATTGCTATTATTATAAGATACTAGGTCTGTATCTACGTTGTCATTAAAATATGCTTTTAAAATAAAATAACTTTTGACATAAAATACTTTTCTTTTTTGTTTCAATATGTTTTATTGTCAAACAAAGCCAGTGTTGTTAGAAACATTTTGCTTAATAAAGTTTTACAATGTTTAAGAAGGAATTTGTTTGCTATGCAGGGTATATATATATATTTTGTTTAAAACCAATGGAACACATTTAAAACATTTCTATTTTCTAAATTTAAAGGTTGTAAGATACAATAAACAATACTGGTTGAGATATTTTGTTGCCAATAACAACACAGAGTTTAGATTTAAAATATCAATGTTTCACATAACATTATAAAAATGGAAATAAAGGAAAAAATGTATTTAAAAAAAAAATCAACTTTGTGCAAACAAACAATACAATAACTTGAACTTAAATGTATATGTGTCCTATGAGCAAATCGGAATCTTCATATATAATCCAAATATCGTAACTGGTACGACTAGGAAATGACCATCAACCAGTCACTCTCCCAGCCCGTAGTACAAGTTCATCCAGCTCCTGGGGTCGACGAAGGGGGATCTGGGTTTATTTTTGAGGGGAGTTTAGACAAGCTTATATAGGTAAAGTGTAATTATCGGTCTAAGTAAGGTCTTGCGTTGAGGAGAGCCATGGGTTCCATATTTCTGGAAATTGAGGGTATGTGTTTGCTAAAGCATGCAACAGTCTGTCATGAATGATTTTAGTATTTAACTTGTTGATTACTTCTTGAATGCTTAAAGTAGAAGACTTCCATTTTTGGGCTATGTAGCTTTTCATTGATATCATTAGGTAATGGCATTAGAATGTTTTACATCATAAAGGTTTCTATACATAAAAGGCTATACATTTGTGTTTTTTCTCACTTATTTGGAGACTAACATTCTCTGAATAGTGGATGAATTAGCCGAGTAGGCCACATAGGGGTGCAGTTTGTGGTATGACCACATGATGGGGATATCTTTGGTTAGAGCGGTCTGACCTCCAACCATAGAACACATCATAGAGAGCACAGAAGTATCAAGTTACTCTCCAGATGGCAGAAACCAAAATGGAGATTTAGCTGGCCATGTGGCAAAGGAATACTTTGTTCTAAGGACATTTGACCTTAACTAACCAATGAAGGAAAGAACATGAGTGTGGGGGTGCAGTTATCTACAGGCCCCTGGTTCAGTCTCTTTATTGAACACCCTTAGAATAATAATAATAATAATAATAATAATAATAATTATTATTATTATTATTATAATCATAATTAATGTTATGAATAATAATAAAGTAATTAATTAGTAATTAACATTTAATGGCGAGCCTGCCCATTTTTCCTACCATGAACATTCACTTGAATTTGGGGGGGGTTCAAACCAATGTCTCTTTAAAGTTACAAGTGAACTTAGCAGCCGAAAAATTGAGCCTGTGATATTGGTGATATTAGTCATGCATTTTCTACGAATAAGTCGTTGGCCACAACATTTGTTTTGGGATCTAGAGGCACCAGAGTGAGACACAGTTGGAGTAAGATGGACTTAATTTCTGGGGATCCTGGGGGATCCAGATGAAAAAATCAAATTGGGGTGCACACTAGTGATGTCCCGAACAGTTCGCCGGAGAACTATTCACACCGATTTTCGCATGTTCGCGTTCGCAACGAACGGCGAACATATGTGCTTTTCGGTCCGCCTCCTATTCTTTATCATTGAGGAAACTTTGACTCCGCACCTTAAAGTCAGCAGACACATTCCAGCCAATCAGCAGCATACACTCCCTTCCAGAGCCTTCCATCTGAATGACAGCCTCCATTTTAGAATCATTCTGTAGCTGCATTCGTTGAGAGAGGACATATATTCTACCTGCTGTTGATTTAAGAGGGAAATATATAGCCAGGCTGTGTATTTAGCTTTCACTACAAACCTGAAGGACTCATTTGATATCTGCTGCAAGGACAGCAACCCAAAAAGCCCTTTTTAGGGCTAGAACATCATTTATTTTATTTTATGATTTTTTTCTGCTGATTTAATAGGGAAATAGATAGCCAGGCTGTGTATTTAGCTTTCACTACACACCTGAAGGACTCCTTTGATATCTGCTGCAAGGACAGCAACCCAAAAAGCCCTTTTTAGGGCTAGAACATTATTTATTTTATTTTATTATTTGTTTCTGCTGATTTAATAGGGAAATAGATAGCCAGGCTGTGTATTTAGCTTTCACTAAACACCTGAAGGACTCCTTTGATATCTGCTGCAAGGACAGCAACCCAAAATGCCCTTTTCATTTTATTTTATTATTTTTTTCTGTGTAATCTAATTGCATATGCCTGCCTGCTAGCGTGTGTGTGAGGCCTATTACATCTACTCTGCCAACTTTTGCCAGTGCACAGTGACACTCATATCTAGTGCAATGAAATAAAAGAACCCTTTTTTTACTGTAATCGATTGAATATCAGTTGCCTGCCTACAGGTGTGTGTGTGAGGCCTATTGCATCTAGTCTGCCAACTTTTGCCAGTGCACAGTGACACTCATGTCTATTGCAACCGTAGTGTGCAGTGAAATAAAAGAACCCTTTTTTTACTGTAATTGATTGAATATCAGTTGCCTGCCTACAGGCGTGTGTGTGAGGCCTATTGCATCTACTCTGCCAACTTTTGCCAGTGCACAGTGACACTCATATCTAGTGCAACCGTAGTGTGCAGTGAAATAAAACAACCCTTTTTTTACTATAATCGATTGAATATCAGTTGCCTGCCTACAGGCGTGTGTGTGAGGCCTATTGCATCTACTCTGCCAACTTTTGCCAGTGCACAGTGACACTCATATCTAGTGCAACCGTAGTGTGCAGTGAAATAAAACAACCCTTTTTTTACTGTAATCGATTGAATATCAGTTGCCTGCCTACAGGCGTGTGTGTGAGGCCTATTGCATCTAGTCTGCCAACTTTTGCCAGTGCACAGTGACACTCATATCTGGTGCAACCGTAGTGTGCAGTGAAATAAAAGAACCCTTTTTTTACTGTAATCGATTGAATATCAGTTTCCTGCCTACAGGCGTGTGTGTGAGGCCTATTGCATCTACTCTGCCAACTTTTGCCAGTTTACAGTGACACTCATATCTAGTGCAACCGTAGTGTACAGTGAAATAAAAGAACCATTTTTTTACTGTAATCGATTGAATATCAGTTGCTTGGCTACAGGCGTGTGTGTGAGGCCTATTGCATCTAGTCTGCCAACTTTTGCCAGTGCACAGTGACACTCATAGCTGGTGTCACAGTAGCTTGCACTCATAGTACCACTAATCGTAAAAAAAATTACAGGCAGAGGCAGGCCACCCCGCAGGGGCCGTCGTGATCATGGTGCTGTGATTCCCTTTGGCCCTAGAATAATGACCAGTTTTCAGAGGCAACGTACCCTGAACTTGAACAGTTCTGAGGACATGGTTGACTGGCTAACACAGGACACCCAATCTTCTACAGCTTGCGCTCAGAACCTAGACGCACCATCCTCCTCCAGCTTAGCTTCAAGCACCTGTCCAGTTACCACTCGCCCGCCTGCCGCCACCACCAACACTAGCACCACACCCGCTTCACTTGATCCGTCAGCAGAGTTATTTACACATCCGTTGGAAGAAATGAGTGATGCACAAACATTAGTGCCAGAGGAAGTAGATAACAGGGATATGTCCCAGTCAGGCAGCATTACACACATAGAGGTACGGTCTGATGATGATGATGTTGTACCCGGTGCTGCTTCCTTTGTTGAGTTTTCAGATACAAGTGAAGCGGTTGATAATGACGATGCGTCCGTGGATGTCACGTGGGTGCCCGCTAGAAGAGAAGAAGAACAGGAGGAAAGATGGGGAAACAGAGAGGAGGAGGAGACGAGTTGGAAGCAGCGGGAGGTCGTCGAAAGTAGCTAGTGGCACAGTCAGACAGCATGCATCGGCACCCGGGGTCAGCCAGACAGCACGCCAGTCAACACATGCTTTTGACACCACCAGAATGCCGTCATTGCAGAGCTCAGCAGTGTGGCAATTTTTGTGTGTGTCTGCCTGTGACAACAGTGATGCCATTTGCAACCTGTGCGAAAAGAAACTGAGTCGTGGGAAGTCCAACACCCACCTACAACTTCTTTGCGAAGGCACATAATGTCACATCACAAACACCTATGGGATCAACACATGAGTACAAGCAGCACACAAAGTCAAAGCCACCATCCTTCTCCTGGTCCAGCATCTTCAGCCACGTCAACCACTGCTGCCCTGCTTGCCCCCTCTCAACCATCCGCCACTCCGGGCCCACAGTCAGGTGTCTGTCAAGGACATGTTTGAGCGTAAGAAGCCAATGTCACAAAGTCACCCCCTTGCCCGGCAACTGACAGCTGGCTTGTCTGAACTCTTAGCACGCCAGCTTTTACCATACAAGCTGGTGGAGTCTGAGGTGTTCAAAAAATTTGTAGCTATTGGGATACCGCAGTGGAAGGTACCCGGCCGAAATTTCTTTGCACAAAAGGCTATCCCCAACCTGTACTCGATTGTGCAAAAGGAAGTAATGGCATCTCTGGCACACAATGTTGGGGCAAGGGTCCATCTGACCACGGATACCTGGTCTGCAAAGCATGGTCAGGGCAGGTATATCACCTACACTGCGCATTGGGTAAACCTGGTGACGGCTGCCAAGCATGGAATACGTGGCTCTGCAGAGGAGTTGGTGACACCGCCACGACTTGCAGGCAGGCCTGCTGCAACCTCCTCTACTCCTCCTACTCCATCCTCTTCCATAACCTCCTCAGCTGAGTCCTCTTCTGCTGCTGCTATGTCTTGCTCCACATCAACGGCACCCCCCCAGCTCCACAGGTACTATTCCACATCCCGGATACGGCAGTGTCAAGCCGTCTTGGGGTTGACTTCCCTGAAAGCAGAGAGACCAGCACCGGACCAGCACTCCTTTCCGCCCTGAATGCACAGGTGGATCAGTGGCTGACTCTGCACCAACTGGAGATCGGCAAAGTGGTTTGTGAAAATGGAAGAAATTTGTTGGCGGCATTGAATTTGGGCAAGTTGACACATGTGCCTTGCATGGCACATGTGTGTAATCTGATTGTACAACGCTTTTTGCATAAGCACCCAGGCTTACATGACATCCTGAAGCAGGCCAGAAAGCTGTGTGCCCATTTCAGGCGTTCCTACACGGCCATGGTGCACTTTACAGATATCCAGCGGCGAAACAACATGCCAGCGAGGCGCTTGATTTTAGATTTTAGAATTCAACGCTCCTAATTTTCGACCACCTGCTCCAACAAGAAAAGGCCGTTAATGAGTATTTGTATGACCGGGGTGCTAGGACAGCCTCTGCGGAGCTGGAGATTTTTTTGCCACGTTACTGGACGCTCATGCGCGATGCCTGTAGACTTATGCGTCCTTTTGAGGAGGTGACAAACCTGGTCAGTCGCACCCAGGGCACCATCAGTGACATCATACCATTTGTTTTCTTCCTGGAGCGTGCCCTGCGAAGAGTGCTGGATCAGGCCGTAGATGAGCGTGAAGAGGAAGAGGAAGAGTTGTGGTCACCATCACCGCCAGAAACAGCCTTATCAGCATCGCTTGCTGGACCTGCGGCAACGCTGGAAGAGGATTGTGAGGAAGAGGAGTCAGAGGAGGAATGTGGCTTTGAGGAGGAGGAGGAAGACCAACCACAACAGGCATCCCAGGGTGCTCGTTGTCACCTATCTGGTACCAGTGGTGTTGTACTTGGCTGGGGGGAAGAACATACCTTCAGTGAGATCACTGAGGACGAGGAACAGGACATGACTAGCTCAGCATTCAACCTTGTGCAAATGGGGTCTTTCATGCTGTCGTGCCTGTTGAGGGACCCTCATATAAAAAGGATGAAGGAGAACGACCTGTACTGGGTGTCCACGTTACTAGACCACCGGTATAAGCAGAAAGTTCCTGAAATGTTACCGAATTACCACAAGTCGGAAAGGATGCAGCACTACCAAAATAAATTAAAAAGTATGTTTTTCACAGCGTTTAAGGGTGATGTCACAGCACAAAGGCAATCTAACAGCGGAAGAGGTGAACATAATCATCCTCCTCCCACGACCATGCCGGCAAGGAGAGGACGCTTTACAGACGTGTTGTTGATGCAGAGCTTTTTAAGTCCTATGCATCACCACAGCCCTTCGGGGTCCACCCTCAGAGAATGACTCGACCGTTAGGTAACAGATTACCTCGCCATAACTACAGATATCGACACTATGAGGAGCGATGAACCCCTTGACTACTGGGTGTGCACGCTTGCCCTGTGGCCTGAGCTATCCCAATTTGCCATAGAACAAGTGTCCTGTCAGAAAGGACCTTCAGTGCAGCAGGAGGTTTTGTCACTTATAAGAGAAGTCGCCTAGGTCAAAAAAGTCTAGAGTACCTCACCTTTATTAAGATGAATGAGGGATGGATCCCGAAGGGACTGACAGTGGGCGATACATTCGATTAAAAAAGCCCTAATAGATGAGCTGCCTTGAGCTAATAATGGTCCACAAACAAACATCAATTTTTCTGGTCACTGCAACAATACCTAATTTTTGTATTTAAATTATTTTATTGTCAGAAGGCATACAGCATGTAATAAAAAATAAATCATTTTTGAACAGTCTTGAATAACAGTTGTGCAAAAATACATATTTACAATAAAGACATTTTGTGAAAGTTAACTGGTTATTCCTTCTTATTTTTGCTTTTTAGGTTAATAATTTTTCTTATTTTTTACTGTGATTGCAATTTAAGAGAAACCCAAAAACATGGTATAACAGACAATAGTAAATAGTATATCTGCAGGGAACACCAAAGTCCAATTAGCTATCATCCCTCCAGCAGTATTAGCTTATTATTTACAATATCTAACCTGGGCAATCACCCTTGGGTTACCCTAGGGCAGGCTTCAGTGAGCGACCTCTCCTTTCCTGGGATGATTTTGCCGCCGGTTGCTTCTGAAGGGTCTCCAGGGCTCCCCCACTCCGGTCCTTCCCCCAGTGTCGCTTCAACCAGTAACAAATGTTTTATATTTGTAAAGCGACCCAATGATCTCCTTGATAGAGGTTTATCTTTACAAATTTTGGAGAACCAATTTAAGACCGGTGTCCCCTGTTTCTGGGTCAGGGAGTGTGTGAAATGCCTCAGCCTACAGTAATTGTAATGTTCTAACAGCGGTAGCTCATGCTTGTCCCTCAGTTCCTCATAGGTGAGCATCTGGCCCTTTACTAACCAGTCTCCCAGTATATCTAGTCTCCTTGACCTCCACCAGTGTTGTGATGTTGTGCTCATGTGTTTCGGGTGGTCAAGAATTGGGGTCATTTAGGTGGATCCAGGGAACAAACCTGTGTGTTTCTTGGCCCATTTCCAGTATAATAGTGAATGTCTGATTAGGGGGTTTGGCGATTTTTAAAGGCTCTGAGGCAATACTGATAGCCAAGCCACCTTGTCCCAGGTTAAGGGCCTTAAAGTGTGGTTCTCTAAATACACACAGGCCAGTTGATGACATATAGAATGTGCTATTGGGAGGAAAGATAGGTGACGGAACAGGTATTAAACTGATAGGAATAAATAGTACAACTTAATACACCACTCCTATCTGGTGGCACCTTAGATTGCACGTGCAGTGCCCCAAATTCGAAGTAGGAGGTCCGACCAAGCATCTTTTTCCATCTCCCTGTTCCAAAAATCCATGCCATATACACGTCACCTGATAGGTGACGTAACAGGTATTACACTGAAAGGAATGAGTAGTACAACTTAATACACCACTCCTATCTGGTGGCACATTACATTCCGCGTGCAGTGCCCCAAATTCGAAAGTAGGAGGTCCGACTAAGCATCTTTTTCCATCTCCCTGTTCCAAAAATCCATGCCATATACACGTCCCCTGATAGGTGACGTAACAGGTATTAAACTGATAGGAATGAGTAGTACAACTTAATACACCTCTCCTATCTGGTGGCACCTTAGATTGCACGTGCAGTGCCCCAAATTCGAAGTAGGAGGTCCGACCAAGCATCTTTTTCCATCTCCCTGTTCCAAAAATCCATGCCATATACACGTCCCCTGATAGGTGACGTAACAGGTATTAAACTGATAGGAATGAGTAGTACAACTTAATACACCACTCCTATCTGGTGGCACCTTAGATTGCACGTGCAGTGCCCCAAATTCGAAGTAGGAGGTCCGACCAAGCATCTTTTTCCATCTCCCTGTTCCAAAAATCCATGCCATATAAACGTCCCCTAATAGCGGACGTAACAGGGATTAAACCGATAGGAATAGTACTACTTAACAGTACACACCTTATAATAACGCAGACAGAGGCAAGGCGTATAATCTTCCATGCTGTGCAGTGGAAGCCCCCAGACTCTGACCTGTGTATAATATTCCATGCTGGGCAGTGGAAGCCCCCAGACTCTGACCTGAGTATAATCTTCCATGCTGGGCAGTGGAAGCCCCCAGACTCTGACCTGTGTATAATCTTCCATGCTGGGCAGTGGAAGCCCCCAGCCTCTGACCTGTGTATAATATTCCATGCTGTGCAGTGAAAGCCCCCAGACTCTGACCTGTGTATAATCTTCCATGCTGGGCAGTGGAAGCCCCCAGACTCTGACCTGTGTATAATCTTCCATGCTGGGCAGTGGAAGCCCCCAGACTCTGGGAGTCTGAAGAAGAGGAGTCAGAGGTGGAAGGTGGCTTTGAGGAGGTGGAAGACAAAACACAGCAGGCGTCCCAGGGGGCTTGTTGTCCCCTTTCGGGGACCCTTGGTGGCTGGGTGGAGGAAGAGACCTTCAATGACATCAGTGAGGACAAGGAACGGACATGGCTAGCTTGGTATCCAACCTTGTGCAAATGGGGAGTTTGCGGTTGTGCAAAGGGACTGTTTGAGGTTGTTTGCGGTGCATTAAACTGGGAGATTGGTCTGTTACTGTATAGTGGGTGTAACCCTTACACTACCTGATCGATACAACATCATACCTGATGTTTTAAAGCATGTTATTCCAAACAATTTAGGAATGTTAGGTGATTTATGCCCTTTATGGCTTAAAACCAGACTCTGCATCAACTATGTAATTTTCTGTGGGAGTTTTGCCATGGATCCCCCTCAGGCATGCCACAGTCGAGGTGTTAGTCCCCTTGAAACAACTTTACCATCACTATTGTGGCCAGAAAGAGTCCCTGTGGGTTTTGAAATTCGCCTACCCATTGAAGTCTATGGCGGTTCGCAAATGTTCGTCCGTTCACGAACATTTGATGGAATTCGAGTCCGCGGTTCGCAAACCGAAAATTTGATGTTCGCGACATCACTAGTGCACACCATTTGATTTGAGACCGGGCTGAAGACACATCAAAGTGTAAGTAATGGAGATAATTGATAAATATGCTGAATGTGGCGATTTTGAACCAGTAATTGTTGAAAATTATAGTATGCTTAGCAGAATACATTACATATGGTTGCAGTGTGAGAAAGTCAATAAATAAATTTATAAGAAGAAGTGATGTTTAAAAAAAGAGAGAAATAAGTAAAAATTCAGATGAATATGGCTATAATGGAGAAAATTCCAGTTGCAACTGTTACAGAAACTAGTCAAGAAACAGACATCTTTTCAAAATGTGGCATAAATGCAGAATATGTGAATACTTTAGAAGATAATTATGAGGCTAGGGGAGAATTGGTAGCTTCCCTTGGAAAATGTTTATCTGATCAGTAGTAGGAATATAACAGACTTAACCCCTCACATTGTAAGATCTCACCCACAAAGTTTAAGACAAGTACCAGATGCTTTACATTCAACACCATTTGAGAGAAATAGAGAGAGGAATTCTATACCTTCACAGGCATCTGCAATAATCAGACAAGACTGAGATAAAATTGTGAAGCAATTGATAAAGATGAAACAATTATTTCCATAATATGATGCAAAGGTAAATGTGTTGTCCAATATGTCTAATCTTGAGCCTTCTGTGAAAGCGTATATGCTTTCTCCTAAAGAGGCACGTGTTATGTTAAATTTGTGTCTTTCAGGAGGTCTAGCATCAAGATTAGAGGCCCCAGTTAGTAATCCAAATTATATCAATAAAGATTGGTTTAAAGAAGATAAATAGGGTACAGAAGGGGACAGGCTGAGAGATGTATCTAGGTTAGTCACAGGGAACAGAGACTTAGATAGCCATTCCCTTGCTGAGATGAGAGCAACTGTACAGGATGACCCATGGGTGTTTGCTTCTAAATTTGCACAAGTGTACAGATTCACACAGATCAGACCCTATCAGATATATTACAGTTTCTAGTAAGAAAGCTTACTTATTTGGACCCTAGCCTACAAATGATGGCAGAGGAAAAGGACACCATGGAGGTTGTGCTATGTATTATTGGTAAAGCACAACAAAACATTTTAAGGAAAGGAGTCATAGGCCCAGCAAAATTGCAGTTGTGACTACTAATGAAGGGAAACTAAATCCATTGGAAACTTCCTTCAGAGGTATTTGTCAATATTGTAATAAGCCTGGATGCAGATTCAACGATTGCAGGCGGTGGACGAGAGAGCATAAGCAAAGTGAGGGATGGCAGGCACATACATCAGAACCTCCGTAACATAGGCATGATGAGGCATACTCAAATACTTCAGGGCCTGCAAAGGATAGGCAAGATCAGATGTTTTCTCTTTGACAGGACAGGCATAAACCTCCAGATAAAACAGGACAGGAATTTGCCCCAAAGCTTTAAGGATGATGATAGTAGGGATGCATAGGAATTAGGAGAGGCAGCATGAGAATAATTCCTCTGTGACATCCTTATCTCACTGAATAACAGCAGCCCTGGGAGACATGGTTCTTATTTGTGGTACATTTAGGGATCATTCTGGACGCCCATATGTCAATGGTCTGATTGCAGGCCATCACACAAAATTGCTCTTTGACACAGGTGCTTCAGTGACTTTGACGGATTTGCCACTAAATCCCCCATATGGGACAAAACAAACATTTCTAGTGGGATTCCAGTCCCAGACTTTTATGATTACAACAGTAAATATGACATTAGGACATCAGTGGACAAAATAAATTCCAATATGGCAGAGTAGAAATAAATAAAGAAGATGTTAGAGCAGAAGGGATGATAGTGGATCTTTGTAACAATGTACTTTGAATGGACACAAGAGGAAGGAAACCAGTTGTGTTAGATGATTTTTCCATGAGTCCTGTGGTATCCATTGTATCAGTTCCTTCAGAAAGGGTGTTGCCGGGACACTGGTAGCCACTCTGATATGAGGAAATTGTTTATGGATTTCCCTGACATTTGGGCCCAACATAAAAATGATTGTGGGATATTGAGAGATGTTGAGATTAAGATTACAGATCCTGACCCCCCTCGACAAAGACAGTACTGCTTCCCAACAGAGGCTATAGAACCAGTTACTGATCAGCTTGAACAGCAGGGTGTGATTAGTAAATGTTCTTCTTCCAATAATTCACCTTTATGACCAGTAAAGAAGAGTAATGGAAGCTGGAGATTAACTGCAGATTCTAGGGTAATTAACACATTTACTGATTGTAAAGTGTCATCTAAAATTCAAACTTTGTTTGAAAAGGGGAGAATGATCACGATCAAAAATATTAATAGAAATTGTCTATGGGATGCAAATTGGGAGGTCCCTATGTAATTCTGGATACATTAGATACTACAGGGCTTCAGGTAAAAAGATCACCCCCCCCCCCCCCAAAAAAAATAGGAGGCAGTCTGGTCACAAATGGGTCCATGTGGACCAATGTATAGTGCCTTGCAAAAGTATGGAGGATTGTTTGAGGATTTGCATCATTTAATTTACAGAACATGACCACAACATTCAAGGTGTTTTATTTTTTTATTTTTTTATTGTGAAGCAATAAAAAAGTCAATGTGCATAGCTATTCACCACCCTAAAGTCAATACTTTGTAGAGCCACCTTTTGTGGCAATCACAGCTCCAAGTCGCTTTGGATAAGTCTGTATGAGCTTGCCACATCTTACCACTGGGATTTTTGCCCATTCCTCCTTGCAAAACTGCTCCAGCTCCTTCAAGTTGAATGGTTTGCGCTTGTGAACAGCAATCTTTAAATCTGACCACAGATTTTCTATTGGATTGAGGTCTGGGCTTTGACTAGGCCATTCCACCACATTTACATGTTTCCCCTTAAACCACTCAAGTGTTGCTTTAGCATTGTGTTTGGGGTCATTGTCCTGTTTGAAGGTGAACCTCCATCTTAGCCTCATATCACGCACAGAGTGGTACAGGTTTTGCTCAAGAATATCCCTGTAATGCAGATTTTAATTAAAAGCAATTATAAAATATATAAAAATTACAACTTAACTGAATTTGATTTTTTTTTTATTTGGATAAAAGTAAACTAATAACAAAATGTTATAATATCATATCTATGAAAAATTAGATATATAAAACTAGAAGGATGGTAAGGTGGGAGCAAGACATCCAAGAAACATGGAGTGAAGCAATGTGGTTTAACGCTTTCACTTTAACAACTAAAGCAGTTAAATGTACAATGCATAGAGAGACTTACTTTAAAATAGTACAACAATGGTACTATGTACCAATACAATTAGCCCAATTTAGTAAAAAAAATATCAGATAAGTGTTGGAAAGAGTGTGGTCAACCTGGGACATTATATCATCTATGGTGGTAATGCCCTAAAATTGTTAAATTTTGGGAAATATGCTTGTTAAAAATCAAATATATTACAAATAAAGATTTATTAAAAATTCCAGAAGCAGTGTTATTACACATCTTTCCAGCAGAAATTAAATATACGACTAACCAAATTGGTTAAAAAGTCTGATCAGATACATAGATGGTCAGAGATACAATATATTTTTGAGAGATATAATGATTTAGAAGAAAATAACTATGAAATTGGAACTTTGACAAAAGTAAGAAATAAGACATGGGAACTATGGGATAAATATTACGAAAATAATAATTATGTTTAAATACTTTTTTGTATCCACTAAAATGTCTCCTCTTTTTCATTGTATTTCTTTTGTATTAAATCTTTTTTCTTTAGGAAATATAAGAACGTATGTTGAATGTATTTTAAATGTTTTTATGTTTTGTAATTGCTTGGACAAAAATTCAAATAAAAAATAAAATAAAAAAAGAATATCCCTGTATTTAGCACCATCCATCAACTTTGACCATTTTCCCAGTCCCGGCTGCTGAAAAATGCATGGGGTTCTTTGGGTGATGTGATGTTTTGGGTTTACGACAGACATAGCGTTTTCTTTGATGGCCGAAAAACTCAATTTTAGTCTCACCAGAACACGTTCCTCCATACATTTTGAGAATCTCCCACATGCCTTTTCGCAAACTCAAAACGTGCCTTTTTTTTTTTTGCTGAAAGTAATGGCTTTCTTCTGGCCACTCTGCCATAAAGCCCAACTCTATGGAGCGTACGGATTATTGTTGTCCTATGTACAGATACTCCAGTCTCTGCTGTGGAACTCTGCAGCTCCTCAAGGGTTACCTTAGGTCTCTGTGCTGCCTCCCTGATTAATGCCCTCCTTGCCCAGTCCGTGAGTTTTGGTGGGCGGCCGTCTCTTAGCAGATTTGCTGTTGTGCTATGTTCTTTCCATTTGGTTATGATAGATTTGATGGTGCTCCTGGGGATCATCAAAGATTTGGATATTTTTTTATAACCTTATCCTGACTTGTACTTCTCAACAACATTGTCCCTTACTTGTTTGGAGAGTACCTTGGTCTTCATGGCAGTGTTTGGTTAGTGGGGCCTTTTGCTTAGGTGTTGCAACCTCTGAGGCCTTTCAAAAAATGTGTGCATATGTAATGACAGATCATATGACACTTAGATTGCACACAGGTGAACATCATTTTACTAATTATGTGACTTCTGAAGGTAATTGTTTGCACCTGGGCTTTTTATGGGCTTCATAACAAAGGGGATGAATCCTTATGCACTGATTTCTAAAAAATAGTTTTATGTATATATTTTTCTCATTTCACTTCACCAACTTAGACTATTGTGTTCTGAGCCATCACACAAAATTCAGATGAACAAAACATTGAACTTAAGGCTGTAATGTAACAATATAGGTAAAAAGTCAATGTGGTGAATACTTCTGCAAGGCACTGTAAATTGTATAAAGGGAAAGAGGTCCCAGATGTAGATATTTCTGCTAAGAACTGATACTTGTTTGATCTTTTCAGATTTGGCACTGAGAAGTCAACAAGGAAGATGGAAATTCATTTATTTTTTGGGATTTTATGGACAATATTATTAATGTGTAATAATTAGGACTTTGATGGACCACAAACTGCCTCTTCCACAAGACAAAGAAGATCAAGTCATACACAGACGATCAAGGCAAGGACAAAGATATGGCGCAGTGACAATCTGGAGAAACCATATTTTGATCAACTGACTTTAAGTGGGGGTGGGATTTTGGACCTTTTTTGGACAAAAAGTCATAATAACATCAGTGGATTTTGGAGGAACAATCTAGGTAATCAAAAGAACTGGGAATGTGAATAGACAAACTAGGAAAATGGACTATAGGTCTAAAAAGGTGAAGATATTAGGTTGTCCCTTAGTTTTCAAAACTCTGTTATGTCCATGAATCAGCAAGGTTATAGCATAAAAAAAGTGAATACTGAGAACATTATTAAAGAAAGTGTAAAATGGAAGTTAGTGGGATCCAACCGGGGTGGGCATGTGAAGGTATCATTAACAATAGATGAGGGTAGGGAACTTCCAACAATAGCCCCTCCACAATTACAGCTACTATGGATAGGTCGTTCATTAAATAGGCAATGGGTCCCAGAAAAATGAATAAAAGAGATATTGTGGATACAGTGGTGGGAGATGTAGGAACTGGTCTAGGGGTTGTGAATTCTATTAAAATCTCCAGTTTGACTACAACCTTACAGTCTGAGGGTTTAGTGAAAATCGAAAGAGTTACACACACAACAAACCCTAAATACACTTGTAGAGGGAATGACAAAGGCAGATGAGATACACATATGGTTCAAACATTGTATATCTAGGGAACAAATTACTCAGGGAATTTACTGTATCATAGACTATCCGGTGAGAATAAGTTCACAGCAGTTTAATCTCACAATGCCACAGGTATTAACCTACAATAAAACCCTGGGGTCTCCTCAATCGTATCAGACAACACACCTTGGCAGAAATGGGTAATGCAACTTAAAGATGATCAGGTACTGCTCAAACACCTAAAAAAATTTGGAGAAAGTGTTCACGTAAATTTTCACCATCATCAGCAAGAACTCCAAAGAATTGAACATACATTTTATGATCTGTCAAGTGCATCCTGGTGGCAGAAATTAGTTAATTTTCATTATGGGGTTCTGCTTTGCGAAATTTCATCCATTCATAATTGTTTTCATAATGTACATATTATGTATTGTTGTTCAAATATGCATGTGTTGCTATGTAAAATCCACGATAGCACATACATATCATTTGTACTATGGTATATGTATGGAAACAGCTCTAGTAAAATAGTAGAAATGCACACACATAAGATATAGGAACTTTTTGAATGAATCATATACTCACTCTTCTTGAACCTCTATTGGAATGGAAAGGTACAGGTGACTTTGATTGCCAAAGCGGGGGTGTTAAACCTGCCTGGCATCATAATTAATCAGGAATGGGTTACAGCATAATAGGTTTTATACACAAAAGGTTATTTATTTGTGTTTTTTCTCACTCATTTGGAGATTAACATTATCTCAATATGAATAGTGGATGAATTGGCCGAGTGGCCACATAGGTGCAGTTTTTGGTATGACCGCATGATGGCAATATCTTTGGTCAGTGCAGTCTGACCTCCAACCATAGAACACATCATAGAGAACACAGAAGTTTCAAGTTACTGTCCAGATGTCAGAAACCAAAATGGAGACTAGCTGGCCATGTGGCAAAGGAATCCTTTGTTCTAAAGACATTTTACCTTAACTGACCAATGAAAGAAAGAACATGAGTATGGGGGTGCGGTTATTTATCAGGCAATAAATGGAGCATCTCAGCCCCTGGTTCAATCTCTTGATTAAACTCCCTTCCTTCTCTTTTTGACTCATACCCCACTGGGTACCCATGTCTTTTTCCCAATTGTTCATTAAAGTGGACTTAATGTTGACAGGAGGGGAATTTAGAATTATATACAAGGAACTTTAAACTCCTAGTTAGAGGAGCCTTAAGTTATGTTTTATCTTGCAGTAACTGTAATGTTCCTTTTGAGGAATGTCACATTTTATCCTAAGTTGATCAAAAAAGATAATTTGGTCGTTGTTTATACTTAAGGGAAATACATAGATTTTGATAAAGTAAACACTAATAAATACATTTGCTATACAATGCTTAAATAACACATAATTTCTAAGAAATAGCTTAACACTAAAATCTGTCAATGTGTACAAATTAGTTTTCTTTTTGGTCATTGTGGTATGATTTTGACAACTCTGGTGAAGCTATTACACATCTAAGAATCATTATCCTTGCCATTACACTATAGATAGTAAACAAAACAGTTAAGAAAAAGACAATTGAATTAGGAAACTGTTCAGCTTAAAACCATGTTTGTGCACTATGATATGACAAGAAATTCTGTTTCATTCAATATTTTAACTAGAAGTAAAATCAGCTGTCAGTGACTAAATATGGTTTTGTGAACAAGAGAATACATTTCTGTAGAGATAAAAATACATTTTAATCACTCTGCATTTTGTTTTTTTATGACTTTGAGGAAAGAGTCTAAGTCATTGTAGCTCTGTCTATTCTCATAAAAAGGTTATATTATACTGAAAATGTAACCTTTCACAAGACAGAGCACTTCATATTTTCTCCTTCAGATGATAGCAATCTGCAACTTATCTGTTGTTTTCTGTAATCTTTTCTGATGTTTTGCTATTTATTATGACATAAACATCCATAATGTTTCAAGATCAGAAATTAGAATTTGGTTCTGCAAGGAGGATTCTGAAATATAAGGCATATGATGATTTCAATTTCATATTTTTGTTTCAAAATCTTATTTCTTCCTCTAGCAGAATATATATTAAGCCTGACTTTGTATTGTCCTCTTGTTTATATACTTCTAGTTTTGCTTGTAGATGTTTTATGGTACAATTTATGTAAAAGCTTGGCAAATCAGCTATGCTTAAGTATACTTTATACAATGTTATGGCAATCACCATATTATTACTTTAGGGTAAGACTGAACAAGGCAAATTATACAATGTATAATAAGAACATACTTCATATTCTTTAATCAATTTTGTTGTGCAAATGCTTGGTCTTAAGATCAAGAATTTGTAAGAACAAGTTACCTCCAAAACACTAACATATCAAACTAAATTCTTAAAAAAACAAGTTCAGTATGTGCTAAAAAAATAAATAATAAAGATATAACATGTCGTCCTATAATAAAACATCAGTACTATATTATCACTGCTATACTCAGAACTGTTCACAGGTTCATATGTAGTCATCTGGAGCAGAATGCTGTCAAGCACTGACCTGTTACAGATTGCTACTTCACTCTCCATTGCAAGTCCTTCAAATATTGTTTTTTAAAAAGCAGCAATTACTGTTGTGCTTGGCAGTTGGCCTTGGGAGAATGTAATATTGGTTGCACACTTATCTGTCGATGGAAACAGGTGTCTAAATATAAATAGTATATAATAAAATGTATGGTAAACAATGGCTTACTGTAACTATATATGCTAAGTGAAAATTAATTACAGTGAGAGATGCAATAATAAATATGATAAAATAATGATTATTATAAAAACATAAGCATATTGGCATTATTTTTAAAGTAAAGTGTAAACTGAAAATCATTAAACATTTGCCAAGTCATTGTGGAACTTGGGGATATTGTTTTCACTGTGGAACTAGGTAAGAATAGATTTCTGCATCAAGTGTGCACCAAGTCTGTAGGTGTAAAAATGTAGGGACATCCTGTACCATTGGATTGGGACCTGCTGATGTTGTTTCTGGTGTGTTGTGTACGACCTATGTAAAACCAACCATAGTGAAATTACCATCCTTGCAAATGCTAGCTTATCTTGATTACTCTTTGAAGCTTGTAATATTGATGCACAATCCATTTTAGAAATTGTGATAATATGGTGGAAAGAAGTTATGATTATTACTTTTTTGTTCATTGGCTTGGCCACACATTAAGGGCCTCATTCTATTATCGGCCGTAAACCGGCCGTAAGGCTGCGATTCCTTGCAGGGGTCCCGTTACCTCGCAATTCAATTAAACGGCCCCGCAAGGATCTCCTCTTACGGCCGGCCGTAAATCTTGCAACCGGCGTAAGCTCTGAAATCTAAAAAGTCAAAAATAAATTCAAGACAGCTCTGTAAAGCTCTGTAAATGCTAGGGATCATATTGGGGGACATGAGGATTAAAAATAACCCATTCTCAAGCTTGCACATCAGCCCAAACCCAAGTTTAAATTAACTGTTTATTTTCCGGCTGGGGCGTGGGCGGGTCTGAGGTGCTCCAAGCCCTATGGACTTTTTACATGGATATTTGACGTATATTTAAAAAAATTTTTTTTACGGATTTGAGTATAGGGGAATTTTGTGCTATTTTTGCTAACACCGAAAATCACTTTATAGTCTTCTCAAAGTGCAGGATGGCTTTATTTGGGCTATATTTCGTGCTTAATTGGTGCTAGCGGGACCTCTTTCCTGCAAGTAAGCTGCGGCTCGGTTTTAGCCTTGCAGAGAGGGTTCCCGGAGCAATTGAATTGCAAATAGGATTTTCTTACGGCCGATTTCCTTGCGGCCGTTTTAGATCAAAGGATTTCCTCCAGCGCGAGCGGCCGCAAGAGATAGCAAGGCGCCGGCCGCAAGCCTGCCGGAATCCCCGGCCGGAGGGGAATAGAATAGCAGAATAGCTTGCGGCTGGTCCTTGCGGCCCCGCAACGGCTGCGGCCGCTAATAGAATGAGGCCCTAAGTAGGCAATACATGTAGAAGTTCATCCTATTTCTCCCTTGATAAAATATTGAGATAATATCTACTTTACATCATATGGACATTTTACTTTTTGCTATCACATAACTGGAAGCTTTAGCCTGGAGACTTAAATAAGAACAGAATTAAGGTTATTCAACACACGTTTTCAGTAGATCAGTGAAATACTTGAGCATTAAAGAGCTTGTCCTTTTTAGACGTTCTTAAAGAAGGGATCAATTGTGGAAAAACACTGCATACTTCATTAGTCAGATAATAAAGTTGGTTAAACCTCTGTAACCTTATACAAATATGGTATTTTCTGTCTCTTTGCTCAGTGTCTTCATGGAATCCAGCAACTTCCAGTGTTGTAATAAATAATTAACACAAAATTGTAAATACAGATACAGAATGTTACAGGACAAGACATGTTCAACAGGTAAGGACAGTTAAGGAAGAGGAACAGTCAACTCTGTTCCAAAATCATGCCCTAAAAATATATAGTCTGTAGTTCCACTTTTATTTAACGGATAAACTTTGTATTTACTGACATGAGCTATAGCAGTTAATTTAAACCAAGTCATATACTCTTTTAAGGTCAGGTGACAGAACAGGAGGCCAGAGGCATTTACAACATTTTGCTATTGATCTCTTATCAACTATATTTAAATATGAAACCATAAATATATATATATATTGCTTTTTTCCATAGAAATCCAACTTTCTCCTAGAATTTAAGTTGTAATTAAGTAAATAAAAATATTGAAAGACCTCTGTGACCTTTTAAATATTAACCTGTGCCACAGAGGTCCCTGAAGGACCTCTGTGGCATTCACAATGAATCCCTTGACAGGGCGTCCTTAAAGTCCTTTTAACCCCTATATGACATGGGGGTCCAAAAAGACCCCCATGTTTTAACCATTAACCCCCTTTATACCATGGGGGTCTACCATCATGGTGTCCTTATTAACCTAAACAAATCCCTAACTGCCATGGGAGTCTATATAGACACCCCTCATAACCTAAAGTTAACCCATGCAGAACCTTGTGACATTCTAAGTAGTAAACACTTCATAATAAAAACCCATTAAAACCCCCAACAGGTCACACAATCAAAAAACAAGAAAAATATCCAAAATAAATAACATAATTAAAAACAAAAAATAAAAAATAAAATTTTCAAAAATAAAAACAATTACACGAAAATAAAAAAAGAATTATATTTAAAATAAAAAAGCATATATAAAATACTAAAATCACACAATAAAAAACTGAAAAATTAAAGTTAAATTAATAATATTCGCCTACCCAAATGATCATCAAGCGATAATCAATGAAATCCAGGTCCTAACTCTTCTGCCCTGGACTATATGGGCCTTCCATTTTGATTGAATAAGGTCTTGGCCTCTTCTTTCTTGATTGAAGTCAGTTATTCCTCTCTTCTGGGCCTGGAAATCAGCATACAAACATAAACCTGGAACTCAATAAAAAAAATACTTAAACTAACTCTGCTCGAATGGCCATTGCTGCACTTTTTTCCACATTCTGATTCTAATTCTCAATTAACCCCCATGGTTATGCAGATCAGTGATCAGGGGTCATCAGTGAATGGGGGGATTGGGTGCGAGTGAGGAAGGGGATCCCCGGGGATTCTCATTGGTGGAAGTGGAGTTTGAGCAAAGTAATGTAGCTCAATCTCCACATTTTACATAATCCTATGCCTTGTGCTTTACTGTCAAGACATGGGTTTACGAGTTGTGGGTGGGTTAAGTAATATAACATCTAGGGAGCATTGTATATATGTGTAACAATACTGAAAAAAAGTAATTGCAGTTGAAAATTGATATTTTTTCGTGTTACGAGTCTCAAATTGAATGAGGCTCTATGAATATTAGGTTTGCATTGCTTCATGCAGCCAGACTTAAAATATTTACACAGAAAGAACCACCATTCCTAGAAATATCAAAAGATGCACAATTGATGTTACTAGAGATAAAAGGAACATGATCATTCAAAATCCAAAGATACTATATAACATAACACATTCTTACAGATCAAACCTCAAACAGAAACAAATTTAGAATGCAATTTACCACTAAAGTTTTTTTTTTACCACTATTTTTTTCTTACTAATAATAATATATATTTGAAAAAGAGCACAGTGAATATATTAGTTATATTTCTTAATATGTCATATTTTAAACTAAATTGTAGATTTTACATCCTATGTAATCTATTTATAATGTTTATATAACATTTTTCTGGCTTACATCATCTTTACACAATACTACTATATACTCTGTATTAAATGCAAACTACTAAACAAAAGAGACTAAAGAAGATAATCAAATGGGTAAATCAGGAGATCTCTTTAAGAAAATTGGGCACCTTTCATGCCAAAGTGGGCGTGATAAAATACAAAAATGGTAGGGAAGATCTGAAGATCTATACAGAAGGATCTTAACAGCAATGATAAACTCACTCAATTGTTAGTTCATTCAATATGTGAATGTAATATAGCAATGTATGGATGTGAATATTTCTATTCTCGCAATAAAAATTATTTAAATGTAAAAAAAATATTGGCAAATAGATTAGCACAGTACTTCCCAGAACTCATACTTAAGGATCAAACAGTATCCATATGCAATTGACACCAACTATCAATATTAGATGAATTATCTATGTGCTTGATAAGACAGAAAAGCTAGATTCAAAATCAGTGAGTCCAAATATTAAACATATCATAAGTCTAGATGCTGAAAAAGCATTCCACCGCATCCATTTGCCCCTTTATTTCAAACACTTTTGGCATTATCTGACCATTTGCTTTGACACTAAAGAGATTATATACATTAGAGAGATTATTTACGAAATCACGTCACACCCTTACTAAATTCCAGTGCCAACACATCATGCCAAATAAAGAGAAGTACATTGTAGGGCTGCCCCCATCACCACTTTTATTTAATTTCACACTTGAACCCATGGCATAAAAAACAGTCTCTGTCAGAAATACAAACAGGCAACACACTAACCAAAATAAGCATATTTGCAGATGAACTTTTGATCTTTATAGCAGAACCTGAAATATAACTGTCAAAAACTGAGGACATTATAAACCAATTTAGCGCATTCTCTGAAAGTATTTTTTTAAAATCCAAAATTATTTGGCCTTCCCTGATACAACTACAATTGTAACTTGAAGATTCCTAATTCAAATCTGCAGAGACAACAATTCAATACTTAGATATACATTTTCACAGAAACCTAAATAGTCTATTTTAATCAAATTACATACCTATTAATTACTATGGGCCTCATTCAATTGGGCAATCAGGAGATCCGGGAGTCCGTAATGGAGCCGGTAAGTTATTTTCCTATTCAATTGGCATCTTTTTGCGGGCTCCGATCCGGTTACGGGCTCTGGCCTCCGATTCCTTGCGATGGTTAACATTGAAAGTTAAAGACCGTCCGAGTCTTTGATCTTTCACGATCGTAAGAGTTACGTTTTCTAAAATCATAAATCCCTATTCAATTTCTCTGATTCCCTCTCACTAACAACACTGCCAAGGCCACAAATGCCAAAAGTCAGACCACAAGTTACTGGTTCCAAGGAGGACTGACAAAGGGCTTTTAGACTAATCTGTAACACTGTAAACACAATAAAAACACACCAAGGGACTTAAAAATATTGCAAAAGCAATGGAAGGCATTAGAATTACTTTCACAACAATCCACAATGATCAAATATGTAAATAATAAAAACAATTATAAATTACATATGCTAAAATTGCATATAAAAGTTTGGGCCTTGTGTGTGAATGTTTGAATCTGATTTACTCAGACAAGTAAAGTGTGTTTTTTCCCTGTGTGCAGTAATTTGGTACAGATGAGAGGGGAGTATTTTTGCCTGGATTAAGCTTGCTTATAAATTTGGGCCTTGTGTGTGACAGTTTGCAGGAGGAAGTTCAAAGAAAAGGGTCAAATTGTAGTATTTTTTGTAATTTGTAATTATGAGTCAGTTCAGTGGCAACCTCACTCAGTGTACATCCTGTCACATGTATGAACTGCTGGAACAGCTGATCCAGGGTCCATACCTCTGTGACAGGTGTGAGCATGTTGCCTCTCTTGAAGCTCAGATTAAAGAACTGGAGAGGAGAATTGCCGCACTTAGTGATATTGCTCCATTGGAAAGGGAGCTGGTGCTCACCGAGCACAGTTTAGCAGGGAGGGTGGAGCTGGGTCTATTGAGGATATCCAGGGAGGTAGCTGGGTTACAGTTACAAGGGGAAGCAGAGTGAACAGGAGCAGGAGGCAGCCCAATACTGAATTGGCAAGCACCAACAGATTTGCCAGATTGAGTGAAACTGTTGGGGATGTCCATTCAGGAATGGCAATGCCAGATAGAGCTGTTCCCTCTAACAGCCGGGAGAACAGTTCTACTGGAGGAGTGGGAGGGCAGAATAGGCAGAGAAACAGACAGGGTTTGGTGGTAGGGGACTCTATTATTAGGAAGGTAGGAAGAGTGATTTGTCACCCAGATCCCAGCAATCTTACAGTTTGCTGTCTCCCGGGTGCTCGGATTCAGCATGTTGTGAATCGTTTAGATAAATTATTGGGAGGGGCTGGAAATGAACTGGCGGTCTTGGTACATATTGGTACCAATGACAAAGTTAGTGGAAGATGGAGTGTCCTAAAGAATGATTTTAGAGAACTAGGTAATAAGCTGAAGGCAAGGACCTCCATGGTAGTATTTTCTGAGATACTACCAGTGCAACGTGCTAGCCCAGGGAGACAGATAAAGCTTAGGGAGGTTAATGCATGGCTAAAAAAGTGGTGCACTAAGGAGGGGTTTGGGTTTTTAGAGCACTGGGCTGACTTCTCACTTGGGTACAATCTCTATAGCAGGGATGAATTGCACCTTAATGACGAGGGAGCTGCTGTGCTAGGGGAAAGGATGGAAGAAGGCTGGGGAAGTTTTTAAACTAATAGGTGGGGGAGGGACTAGATAGAAGTAATGGGGCAGTAAGTGTAGAGGGGGTAAGGAATGAACAAACTAGTAAGGTGGGAGGAGATGGGGGAGGGTTAGAGTAGTCAATAGGGAGGTACTGCTAAGTAACTCAAGTATAGTGGTAGGCACTCCAGAAGTACAGACTCATAACATAAGGTGTATGCTTACTAATTCCAGAAGCTTGCCAGGAAAAAAATGGGAGAGATGGAATTGGGAGAGTTAGAATTATTAGCAGTAAATGTGAAATGGGATTTAATAGGCATTACTGAAACATGGTTAGATGACTCTCATGACTGGACTGCTAATCTGGATGGTTATAACCTATTTATGAAAGATAGGTGCAATGGTAAAAGGGATTTGTCTGTATGTTAAAACTGAATTTAAGCCTATAGTCAGAGAAGATACAGTATTTTGGCTGAAACGTGTGATAATATTGAATGTTTGTGGGTAGAGTTAAATAGTGGAGCAGCAAATTCCAAAAGAATATAGGAGTATGCTGTAAACCCCCAAATATAATTGAAAGTGAGGAAATGCATTTATTGTTGCAGACTGGAAATGCAGCTAAGCCTGGGCAAGTTCTAATAATGGGAGATTTTAACTATCCTGAAATAAACTGGATGAGTGAAACCAGAAGTACGGGTCAAGGGAGCAGGTTCTTGAGTACGCTTAGGCTTGCAAAAGGGCTATTAAACTGGCAAAAATAGAAATTGAAAAATTAGTTGCAATGGAGAGTAAGACTAACCCTAAAATGTAAATGGGAAGAAGGCCAGGAAGGAAGCTATAGGAGCATTCCAATGTGAAACAGGACATCTCAAAGTTAGTAAACAGGAAAAGGCAAATTAGCTAAATAGGTTATTTTCTTTGGTATATACAAGGGAGGAACCAATGGTTAGGACACTGCAACATAATGGGGCTACACTACCATCACTAAATAATTGGTTAACGCAGGTAGATTTCCAAAAGAGGATAGAAAAAATAAATGTTAATAAAGCTCCAGGTCCTGATGGAATACATCCACTTGTACTTAGTGAACTGGATTCGGTAATAGCCAAACCATGATATCTAGTTTTTCAAGATTCACTCAACACAGGGTCTCTACCAGATGACTGGAGAAAAGCAGAGGTGATACCTATATTTAAGAAGGGAGCAAGAGCAAATCCAGGGAATTATCGACGTGGATAGGTCATGTCAAACAAATCTAATTACTTTTTATGAGGAGGTTAGTAGGAACTTGGATCAAGGCAACTCAGTGGATGTAGAATGTTTAGATTTTGCAAAGGCTTTTGATACAGTGCCACATGGGAGACTATTGTGCAAACTAAAGGATACAGGAATTGCAGTAAATATATGCACATGGATTGAGAGCTGGCTAAAAGACAGGAAGAAAAGGGTGGTTGTAAATGGAACATACTCAGATTGGACTATTGTGGTAAGTGGGGTCCTCAGGCTTAATATTAGGTCCTCTCCTTTTTAACATATTTATTAACAACTTAGAAGAAGGACTGGAAAGTATTGTCGCAGCATTTTTGCTGATGACACGAAGTTGTGCAAGGTAATTAAATCAGAAAATGATGTACTTTCCCTCCAAAGGGATTTGCATACATTTGAGAAATGGGCAATTAAATGGCAAATTAGATTTAACATGAATAAATGTAAGATTATGCATCTGGGAAGGAAAAATAACCTTGCATTTTATAAACTTAATGAAACAAATCGAGGGGGATCAGATATTGAAAGGGATTTGGGAGTGCTTGTGGACAACCAGTTGTAACAGTTCTCAATGCCAAGCAGCTGCTGCAAAGGCAAATAAACTATTAGCATGTATTAAGAAGGGTATAGAAGCAAGGGAAGCAAATATAATTCTACCACTATACAAATCTCTAGTATGCCCTCATTTGGAACATGGAGTACAATTTTGGGCACCACTTTATAAAAAGGACATTTTAGAACTGGAAAAAGTACAGAGAGGAACAGCCAAATTAAATGTATTTCCTTAAGAAAAAAGATGTCTAAGAGGGGATATGATTACTCTATATAAATTCATCTAGGGTCAGTAAAAGTATTTGTCAAGGGAGCTTTTTGTTGCCAAGAGGTTTTCAATTGACACAAGGACATCCTTTGAGGTTAGAAGTAAAAAGATTCCACCTTAAAGAAAGAAAAGGATTCTTCACAGTAAGGGTAGTTAATCTGTGAATTCTCTACCAAGGGAGGTAGTGACAGCAGATTCAATAGATAACTTCAAAAAGGGATTGGATATATTTCTAAAAAAAAGGCTATTCAGGGTTATCCTGGTTAATTAGAGAGGGGGTATTGATCCAGGGAGAAATCTGACTGCCAGTATTGCAAATATGTGTAATCTTTAAATATGTGTAAGCAAGTATTAAGTATAAATCTGTATAAAATAGAATATAAAGCAGTAAAATCAAAAACTACCTCTCTCAAATCTCTCCTACTCTCTCTCCAATAGAACCTAACCTCCTACTCCAGGACCTGCGTGCTACTTCGAAAGAAAATACAACGCAGTCAATGCATGGGCGTGTGGGAGGCAAAATTATCATTTGCTACTGTTAAACATATTCAGCTAGACACCTTTTTATTGGCTGATAGGCCTGTGTCGCACTGTGTTATTCCGCAATTGGTTATTGACGGATGAGCGCAGCTTGAGTGCGCGGAGAGGGTTTACAGACTTGGAGTTGCGGCCTGTATCTTGCGGTATAGGCAAATTGAATAGCACTGTAACTCGAGCGCACTGCGGGTTCACAGCAGGCCCGCAGATATAGGGACCTACATCTCGTGAGTTGCGGCCTCCAAATTGAATGAGGCTCCATATATTGAACAACATAAAAGAAAAACTAATTTACTGCAAAGTCCTTCCTATTGGGAAGAACTGCTCTCTACAAAATTATACTTTTACCATAATTAATATACCAAATGCAAATGTAACCCTTGTGACTCTCCAGACATTGCATTATTCAACAAGTTAAAGGCATATTTAAGTTTCCTGGATTTTTTATGCAACTGATAGAAGAGAATCGGTAGAGTATGAAAATATTTGTTTGCATGAAAAAATACCAAAATAAACATTAACAAACTCCCCCTGATGTTTGCTAAATGTCTTGACTTTGCAAGCAGTTGCTTTTTAACACACCTGATATCTCTGCTAAAATTAGCAAAAATTCATAATTTGTTTTGGCAAATCACAGGCAGCTAAAACATTTTAATGCACTATGACAATCTGTGATAGCAGCAGGAAGGGATCATGGGATGTATAGTCCCCCTGTAGAAGGAAGCAGGAGGATCCAGATACTAATCTGTAGATCTCTGCATTGAGCTGCTGGTAGCTTGAAGGTTAGTAAATGGTTCAAATCCATACCCAAATGCAGTGTTTCTTTTGGTAGGTTCACTGTGTCTATGTAAGCAGCTCTGGGGGTGTGGAAAACAAGTTTTATTTTTAAATAGAATAAGATTATATGTGTTTAGAATGAATCAATGCAATATGTGTTTCTGATATAGGCAGCATGAGTTAGATTAGATAAAGGTACAGAATAGAATAGTGGATATTATGTAACAGTTCTTGGTAGTAGGTTAGGTTCACTGCAAGCTCACTGGGCTTTACAAAAACAAATGTGATTAGCCCAGATTTCTTAGAGCCATGTAATCATGCATTATGTACAAACACACCCAGCATTGCATATGTACCAATGACTTATTCGAGTTTACATGTAAGGATTTGCTTCAAGCAGCGTGTAATAGCTATATGGGATTTGTTTTAAGACTTAGGGCCTCATTCAAATACGATTTGGCCAATTGAATAGGGCTTAATATATAAGCAGATAGCATATTTTTTACAATTTTTTTTAGTTAGTGAAGACCTTCTTTTGATAGAAGTTTACTAACTAAAAACTTCTGAAAAAAAATATGCTATTTGGTTATATAGAGCCCTATTTGGCCAAATCGCATTTGAATGAGGCCCTTAGATATCTCCATAAACTATTCTCTCATAGAGTAGTTTGCCTTTTGATTTTAACTTGCTTTATTCACATCTATTTGATTTCATAGTATAGTGGTTGAATATATGTGGGGATTGCATGCTTTTTGTGAACCAGATTATATTACATTTTGAGACTTCTAGACATTTTTATAATTTATACATTTTTATATATTCTTTGGGCACGTGATATGTGCTCTTCATGCACTTTTCGTACTGAAAAAATGCAGCTTCTACTGCATCAAAATTAGAAGTAAAAGGTAATAAATTGATACCCCTATTTTCCTTTTAACAGTCTAAAAACAGCTTGCTTAATTTAAAATGCAGTTCTTCCAAAGAGTTTATTTTAAATATTTGACTTTGTTGCTCATTTAATCCGTCTGCCAAGTGTTTGGAATTTTTTAGTACCTGGACACATTTTAAAAATTTTGCTATGCATTTGAAACATTGAAAAATATTTTTGGGGGGATGAGTCCAGTTTTCTACCAATATGACTTTTATTTGAATTGTATGTCATATTTTAAAGCTATAATGAAATAACCCCCCAAAAAGAAAAATACTTTTCCTTTTGTTTTGATCTTTTTATTTTTTAAATAATAAAAAAAATATATCTTAATAAAAAAAAAATTAAATTTCCACGCTGATACCAAATAGGGCTAGTTTTATGTTAATTTACACCCAAAACAGGGCTACAAATGGCAAGAGCAGTATTTTTTGTCATTGAGGAAATTGATATAAACATTATACATGCCAAAGTTAAATGACTGTAGAATTTCATAATAAAATTGTTGACATCAGCACCCACAGTAATTAGATTCCTCCCCCACATGTGTGTGTGGGGGTTGCAGTTAGTCTAAACATAACAAAAAATAGCTGTCCTATAGCAATTTTTATGAAGATAACATCTGAGTAGATTGGAGGACATTTCATCAGGCACAGACTATTTGTTATGCCCAGTTGTTTCAACAGCCATCTAAGCTAAGCCATCTATCATAAAGGACTAAAATCACTATGCATATCAGGGGCACACAGGATCTACTAACACCCAGTCAGGGTACTCTACGGGCTGGCTAGCATCTGTGTCATCTGCCCCAACATACCCTACTACCTGTTCGAGGATAGCGTGGCCATACTGCTAGGTCCACCTGGTAGACCAACATCTCCCAAACTGGGATACTCAGCACAGACATAATGTGAAAGTTCTGACCATTTGATGGGAACATACGCTTGCACCTGGCTGTGGAAGTAGACCTGGCTGTGACGGTAATTTGGTAGCTCCATCCCCCCTATAAAACTTGGGATTTCTACCAATCAGCATTCATCAAGTTGCTTGCAGATTGGTCCAGGCCTGACTGAGCTGGCCGATCCCAGTAGAGCAGATTCTGATTGTTTGGCCCATGTTGGGGCAGGGTTTGAAATCCCCAAACTAGACTAAAATGTGCCATTTTTTTATTATGTGATAAAAATTTATAAATATGAGGCCCGCAAAAGAAAGATTATACTCTTTCTGGGACACATAGTGCTAGTGGGTTTCATTTAGTGGTAAGGATTTATCATTTTTATTCACTCCAGATTCCGCAATATGTCTTGAACTCGAAAATCTTGTCCTGAAAGAAGGAATCAGAAGAACGGTGTAGATCTGCAGTTAGGATTGGGTATCATTGGTCTTTTTGAAACTCACCGATGAAGCAGATCTTGACAGCCCCCAAGGTACTCAACCCTTATAGGGTCCCCAATTCCCCAATTGCAACAGTCCCCACCCAGCTCTACAGTTTGAGCTTGGTCACGTGTAACATCACCTCCGATGTCACACATAATCCAGGGAGGCCCACAGAGGAATCAGTGAGCTAGGCAGGGCAGCTGGAAAAGAAAAATACCAATCATCAAAGACATAAACTCTCTTTTATGTGACTCTTCTTGCTATAATGAACACTGGATGCTTAGTGAACAAGAATGCATTTAACATAGGAAAAAAGTTTAAAACAATGATAAATATAGAAAGGCACCATCGTTTAAGTATGCGATTTATTAAGAAAACATAATTAATATAAAATCTCAGACTTCATTGCATGTGTTACAGTTTGTAATATAATTGTATGTAATTATAGCTGTCACTTTATCATATCAAAATTCATATGGTTCATTGTGCTTTTAAAATTAGAGAGTATTATGAATATTCTCTACTTTTAGCAGAAAAGCTTTTTGCATTGCTTTGTTTGGTTTTCTGTGTGATTATTAACTTTAGAATATATACTAAGTGATTTAAATAGAGGGGTAAGGACTTTTCCATTTGAAAATATTTACTTTCTACTAATGAACATGTGCCACTTAAAAACAAAAAAAGCTCACAATAGAAGAAAAAATGGTTGTAACAGTATATTATATATTTTGAGAAAGTCTTTGTGTCTGTATATATGTCAATAACTACAAATGCTTATCGCTTTTACAAGTTTTCAATTTTTTTTTCAATTTTCAATTTTTCAAGTAACATTTTTAAACAACAGTTTTTACAACAGATCAAGACTGCTTTTCATCACTCTAATGTGATTACACCAGATCTCTGACGTTGTATTATCTGATATTTTGCTTAGTTACACATTTGTTCTCCACTGGTGGAGAGTGAATATAGAAAAGGCAGTGTAATATAGAAATCCTTCTATCTTGATCTCTACTTTGTCATGGTGAATGGCTTGTGTTATTCAATGAAGCTGTGAAACCTACCATGTAGGATCACCAAAGATAGACAGGTCATGGTAGAGAGGTCAGACAAATCTCGGTCCATTGGAGAAGAAAATGGCAACCCACTCCAGTATCCGTGACAAGAAAAGATTATGGATAAGCACAGCCTATGGATCTGGTGTGCTGTGGTCGATAAGGTCACATCACAAAGAGCTAAACAATATAGAAGTAGAATGATAGGAAACTGAAAGAGTAAAGACATGTGTGAAGCGCACTAAATACATGCAAATATTGTTTTAAAATGATTAAAACCAATTTCATTTTATTGAAAAAAATATTATTACCGTAATTTACATAGTTTCAGCAGCAACAAATAAACAAAAATAAATAAAAAAATACCTAACAGAGCAGCATTCATCTTCCGGGTAAACTATGGTTTTAGAAGGATGATATTTTACTTACAGTATGCACACATATATTCACTGTTGATTATGTCATCAGAGGTATGCTCAAGGTCTAGCCTAGCTGGTGGGTAAAAACATTAAAGTTCAACATGGACCAAAATATAGTTTTGCTACAGCTAATACACTAAGGGGGTATTGAACATGACGGTGAAATGAAGGCATGGCTGGATTTCTCATTGGGCCAACGAGGCAGCAGCATAGGGGAGCTTCCCTGTGATCTATAGATCTACAAGAGGGAGGAAGCTGCTGTGAGACTTATTGCATGCAGAGAATCTGTGAATACTACAGGAAAAAATAAAAATAAAATTATATATATATATATATATATATATATATATATATATACATATATATATAAAACCAGGCCTCTCTCCCTCCCCCCTTTATAATCCCCTGATGCTCACTTACCTGTGCACACGTACTTCAGCATCCCCCACCCTCCCTCTCCTCGACATCAATCGACCCTAGGCCCCTTTGAACAAAGCTAGGGTTGGATTATTCACAAGCTAGGAATCCCACCAGAGTACAGCCGTTTCAAGGTTACTGCTTCTCATCAGCGTGTGGTTGTTTCCTTAACTTGTGTAGTCTATATTTTTAGTAGGTAGTTCACCACGACAATCATTTAATTTATGGTGGGCGATAGAAGCCCTCCACTGTACAGTAGTACAGTAATTAAATAGTACATGTGTGTTCACATTTCAATGTCTAAAACAAGTTAAAAAACTTGTTTCATGACCAGAATTACACTGCATTCTGAGAACCTTGGCAGGCATATGAAATGTGTATAATCCAACCCTAGCTTTGCTCAAAGCTGTTTTATACAGCAGGCATATGCTTAAGGGAAGCCATGTGTGTAGATTGCAAGAGCAAAGACATTGTGGACACAATTGCATGTCCCTGCCAAGGTTCCACATATATAGTTGTTGTACTGCAAGTTGTCGTCACGCTTTGCAGGGTTTGTGAAACGAGGGACACAGTTGCGGCCTGCAACTGTGGCCCTCGTGATGATCGCCATAGGCACTCATCACTAGGCTCGTGGGACTCTGGCTGCAATGAGTGCCCAAGGAGCTCTTTGTAGGCCTTGTGATAAGCACCGCAGGAGCTCATTGCGAGGACCGCAGAATTTAGGCTGCAATGAGCGCTGAACTATTCAAAATGGATTATTCAAGCCTGTATTATGAAGTGAGGGTGTAATTTACAAGATGGCTCCATTTTGATTATATTAACTTAGGGAATTTTGTGGGGCATTGTCAGTTCAGTACCTTGTGCACATGGACGTCAAGCATGAGATGTCTGCATGTCACCACCTTTCTGGTCTGCTCTTCCATTTCCTGTCCACCTCAGCAGAGCTTCTCTGACTCAATATGCTGGCTAACTGACAGGCAGTTGTTGGTCTAAGTATACCAATTTAAATTCTCACAATTTTGCAAATCCTCACTAATGTGCACATATGGGTGGCTAAGAAAGCTGTAATGTTAATTTAGCATATAATTTAGCCATAGCATATGATACCTATATTTTAGGGACCATATAAGTGTCTTAAACACTGAATATCTAAAGTTATGTAGAAATAGAAGAACACTTATAGTCCCTATATATAAGGACCACTAATAAACAATTAAACTTTATTTAAATGGTACAACAAAGGCGTAATATAAATTATTACAACTTAAATTAAGAGGTGGTCTGATAAAAGAACATAGACCACTTTCATCCTCCTACAGGGGAATATATTGATGCAAGGAATATTATTTTAAATATGCTGGTTATAATACTGGTCCCAGTATATTTTGGGCTTTTACGCTAATAATCCCTTGTACACAATAAAAGTATACACTGAATTTATATAAGTAGGGGTTAATTCCCTTGTACTTATATCTATGTCTTCATTATAATGCTTAGTCGTAAGCCTCTATTATCATGGGAAACAAAAAACACCAGTCTTAAATATATCTAGGCTCCAGTTTTACCTTATCTTATTCCTTCATTATCCTGCTACTATATATAACTCAATGAGACTGTGAGAGGATTAAACTATGGAAATGCTTTATTTCCCCCAACTCTGGTGAGTTCACATTCAGTAAACCTAATCTATACACTGGTCTGTGTGTTGCCCAGTGAGTATATGCCATGAATAAGGCATTAGTATATCTGATCTATCCTCCTCTCACCCTGTCTCGCTGTTCCCCTGAAGTTCCGGATGGCGTGTGATGTCACTAAGACTCGATGCCCACTAAAATGACGGCCCTACGCAGCGTTTCGCACTCCCGCTTGTACAGGAGCCGACACGGATGTGCAGAGGGGAGGATGCTTTATAGAAGTGGTTGTCTATCAATCTGTGCATCGGGTTAACTATTTGTTAGCCACATAAGTCTATGTCTGTAATCAGAACAGATTAATATGTGTCACAGTGAAGTTAATTCCTTCTTTCTTATCTTTGGTATCTTTATTATAGTCTGGGTTGTAGTGTCTAGGAGTATATATTAATACTTGTATTACATTAAATAACTATACCATGATTATTATATAGGGGTTTAGTCAGCATATGTATATATATATATATATATATATATATATATATATATATATATATATATTGAAGATTGAAGCAGCCGTGAATGTCCAGTAATCTAGTAATTTAGTAATTATTAATCCATATAAATATAGATTAATGATGAGTATTGCAATATAATTTGATACCTTTTGTATTGGACAAACGTTATATTTATAATGACGAGCTTTTGAGAGGCTTAGCCTCCCTTTATCAAGTCTCAAGCAATACTACATGAGATGGAACCCTCAGTTTGAATAATAACAGCAGATGCAGAGAGAGTGGAAACAGCATCTGACATCATCAGGTAAATTCAAATATGGGGAATAAACACAACATAGCAAAGGAAACATATATACACATATTAAATACACATATACATCAATATATACATGAAAAAGCAGAGCACTGTAGTCCACAGTGATATCTTTCCTGTTGGACAAACACCTTACTAAGAGTGCTAAGTCTGTTATTGTGGAAGAAGAAAAAAAATCACATGAAATTCTGATAATGTGTTAGAAAGCCCAAATCTATATTAAGTCCTGTGTTTTTAGAGTTGAAGAATGTGATCATCTTTATTTCAAATGCTTTTCTCTCTTGGATGCTTTTAAATTTTCCTCTGAGTATTTTGACTTTTAAGTTTTGGATGGAGTGATCATTCTGGCTAAAATGGTGTCCTACTGGGCTACAATAACTGTCTTCATTATGTTTTCTTATTGAATGCCTGTGTAAATTCATCCTTAAATGCATTTTTTGGTTAGTTTCTCCAATGTAACAGCCTGTGTCACATAAAGTGCATTGTATCATATAAACCACATTTGACGGTGTACATGAATATGATCCTTTGATGTTATAGGTTTTGTTGTTATGTGTGGCTGTATCATCATTACAAATGTGTTGGCATAATTTACAGGCACGTTTGTTACAACGTTTAGTTCCATTTTTTGTATTCAGTTGTTCATTGGCCAATTTTCTGCTGACAAGTTTTTGTTTCAGGTTTGGTGCAAAACAATAAATATGGCCCTGATGTTATTGTTAAACTAATAGAATATATCCTTACCCACAACTATTTTACTTTTAACCAAGATACCTACCTACAGATGATGGGGACTGCCATGGGTACCAAAATGGCTCCACAATATGCAAATCTATTTATGGCCAATCTAGAAGAAACATTCTTATCTGTATCCATTTACAAACCATACAAATACTACCGTTACATAGATGATCTGTTCATCATATGGACAGAAGGAGAAAGCAAACTCAGAGACTTTCATAATTCATTCAACGCCTTCCATTCATCTATAAAACTTAAAATGGATTTCTCCACAGAACAGGTAAACTTTCTAGACACTACTATATCCATCACCAATGGCACTCTCCACTCATCTAGATATAGGAAACCTACAGACAGATGTAATTACCTACACAGCTCCAGTTTCCATCCCTCCCACACCAAACAAGCCATCATCCATAGTCAAGCTATTAGATACCATCGGATTTGCTCAAACACTGGAGACCGTGATAAAAATTTAAAAACTCTGTCTGAATCTTTCAAACAAAAGGGTTACAAACCCCGTATTATTACCCAAAAAATATCAACTGCCATCAAAATACCCCGAGAACAACTATTAAACTACAAAACAAAAGAAACTACTTCACGTATACCTCTAGTGACCACATACCATCCAATTTTAGAGAAAATTCAGAAAATAATTAAAGATTTACAACCATTACTAATTGAAGATACTGAATTAAAAAATATATTCCCAAAACCTCCCATCCTTGCATTTAAACAACCACCAAACCTGAAACAAAAACTTGTCAGCAGAAAATTGGCCAATGAACAACTGAATACAAAAAATGGAACTAAACGTTGTAACAAACGTGCCTGTAAATTATGCCAACACATTTGTAATGATGATACAGCCACACATAACAACAAAACCTATAACATCAAAGGATCATATTCATGTACATCGTCAAATGTGGTTTATATGATACAATGCACTTTATGTGACACAGGCTGTTACATTGGAGAAACTGGCCAAAAAATGCATTTAAGGATGAATTTACACAGGCATTCAATAAGAAAACATAATGAAGACAGTTATTGTAGCCCAGTAGGACACCATTTTAGCCAGAATGATCACTCCATCCAAAACTTAAAAGTCAAAATACTCAGAGGAAAATTTAAAAGCATCCAAGAGAGAAAAGCATTTGAAATAAAGATGATCACATTCTTCAACTCTAAAAACACAGGACTTAATATAGATTTGGGCTTTCTAACACATTATCAGAATTTCATGTGATTTTTTTTCTTCTTCCACAATAACAGACTTAGCACTCTTAGTAAGGTGTTTGTCCAACAGGAAAGATATCACTGTGGACTACAGTGCTCTGCTTTTTCATGTATATATTGATGTATATGTGTATTTAATATGTGTATATATGTTTCCTTTGCTATGTTGTGTTTATTCCCCATATTTGAATTTACCTGATGATATCAGATGCTGTTTCCACTCTCTCTGCATCTGCTGTTATTATTCAAACTGAGGGTTCCATCTCATGTAGTATTGCTTGAGACTTGATAAAGGGAGGCTAAGCCTCTCGAAAGCTCGTCATTATAAATATAACGTTTGTCCAATACAAAAGGTATCAAATTATATTGCAATACTCATCATTAATCTATATTTATATGGATTAATAATTACTAAATTACTATATATATATATATATATATATATTTATATATATATATATATATATAACCCTACATCACTCTATATAATATAGGGAGATTATTTAATTAATCACACCTATATGAATAAATGCAGCATGCTATTCTTATCAGCTCAGATTTATTGGTGTAAAATAGAATTATACATCTTTGATATTTGTCCTTTGACATCACAATCTTAGTCATTATTTTGTATAATGTAACAATATGGGGTAATTTTATATATTTTGATCATATCCCATATCATCAAAATGAATATCAAAATGGGACCATTCTTCCTCTTTGATTACAAGAATACAGTGAAATGTATTTTATCATTGAGCCCTTTAGGGCTCATTGTATCCAATAGTACAATCCATTTGGTCTCCCTTCTCAGAAGTTCTTCTTCTAAGTTACCTCTTCTGATCCGTAAGTTCACTTTCCCCAAGATCCAACATTTTACTTTAGGTTTTGATTCATGATATGTCAGAAACTGTTGTGCCACAGATGTTAGATTTTTTCCTTCTCCTTGATCTTTTAATGAATTCTTACTGTTGCTGTTCCCCTAGTCGCCTTCTAATTTCACGGGTAGTGATCCCATACTTTTTTGGGCATTCACATTCCAGACAGTATATTACACCAGTTGTAGTACAGTTGTGAAAACCTCTTATCACATGTGTATTACCTGTGCTGTCCTGAATTTTTGTGATTTTAGTCATATATGGGCAGAACTTACATTCGCCACATGGATATGTTCCTATCGGT
This sequence comes from Discoglossus pictus, assembly GCA_027410445.1. Classification (NCBI taxonomy): domain Eukaryota; kingdom Metazoa; phylum Chordata; class Amphibia; order Anura; family Alytidae; genus Discoglossus; species Discoglossus pictus. Next base: position 298,764,664 of record CM050165.1, on the reverse strand, counting down.
AGGCTATTTTTGGTCTTAGGTCTTAGAAATTGGCTTTACACAAGTTTGACCTTGAGCATAGAGCTCCTCTACCAGCTTGTAAGTACCCTTGGTCCTAAATATTCATCAAATGCATTATCTGTCCTCAGAATCCTACTGTGTCTATTTAGGATATCACTGATCTCTTTCCATTGAGAATTAAATTTGGTTACAAATCTTACTTCTCCGGTACTTGATTTTTCAATTTTAGGCACCATCATTTGTTCCCTGTTGGTATGCAATGCTTGTTGGTAACCTTTCCTAATAAGACTATTGCTGTAAGTTTGATTTTTAATTATTTGGCCCTGATGTTGTAGGTATCCAAGTCACTACAATTTCTACTTATCCTAAGAAATTCCCCTGTTGGTATAGCCTTCTTGGTTGATGGGTGGTGGGCACTACTGTAGTGGAGAGTGCTTTTGGTAGCGTTTTTCATCAATATAGCGCACCCATAAGAGAATTTTCTCAGTTAGTGCGCTATATTGATCAGAAAATGCCACTTCCATCTCCCACCATCCCAAATACAAGTTTGCAAATGTAGGCGCACAAGCAGCCCCCATAGCGGTTCCTCTCTTTTGTAGGTAATACCTACTATCAAAGACAAAATAGTTATGGGTCAGTATAAATGTAAAAACAGATTTATGATGAAATTATTTTTGTCTTGATTCTCTCTGGACTCCATTTCCAAAAAATGGCTTACTACTTTACAACTAACCTCATGTGAGATTGAGGTGTACAAAGATTCCACGTCACATGTGATGAGGAATGTAGTTTTATTAACCGGGACACCTTCTATCTTACTTAAAAAATCCATTGTGTCTCTTACATAAGTAGGAAGGCTATTAATAACGTACATATCCTAGATAGGCTACATAACCTTGTAATCTGATATCCAGGTGTCTACTGGCCTGTTCTGTCAAACTCTCTATCCCGGATATTATAGGGCGTTCCATGGTTTGGTTAGATGTTTATGCAATTTAGGCAGCATATAGTAGGTTTCAACTCTAGGATGTGGCACTCTGAGGAAATTCAATTCTTTATTGTTAATCAGGCCATCTGTTCCAGCGCCCTCTATTAAATTTGTTATATGATCTTAAATCATTTTCAGTCGGGTCTGTTATTAGTCTCATATAACATTCAGGATCATTCAATTTTCTATTAGCCTCTTCCGTATAGTCTTCAATCCCCTAGAGTACAACATTTCCACCTATGCACGATTGTTTTATCACTATATCCTGCCACTGCATCATCTCAAACAGGGCATTTTTTTTTCTTTTCTAGTTATATTAGAATTTTTAGGAGAATTCAGTGTCAATAGATAACCTAGTACCATCTGTACAAATAACTCTATTGTTGGGTAGGAGGTTATTGATGGATTAAACCTTGTTTTGGTTTTAATATTAACCAACCAGTTATCTGTATTCTCATTGAATTGCTAATTTTCTTCCAACATCCCTAAAAAAAGGTCAAATGTTTCCTGTTCAAGTTCCTCTGAATCCTCAGAGGATTTATTAAAATACTTATGAATGGCAAGTTTCCTTGCAAATAATTGCAGATCTTTAATTACCCGTATATACTCGAGTATAAGCCGACCCGAGTATAAGCTGAAGCACCTATTTTACCACAAAATACTGGGTAAAATGAGTGACTCGAGTATAAGCCGAGGGTGGGAAATGTGCTGCCCCCTGTGTCACTCTTGTGCCTTCTGTGTCCCCCTCTCACTCCTGTGTCTCTTCTCCCCTCTCCCTTCCCTGTGTCTCTTCCCCCTCCCTCTTCCCTGTGTCTCTTCCCCCCTCCCTTATCACCCTCCTCAACCCCCCTCCTCATTCTCAACCTCCCTCCTCAACCCCACTCCTCATCCTCAACCTCCCTCCTCATCCTCCCTCCTCATTCTCAACCTCCCTCCTCAACCCCCTCATCCTCAACCCCCTCCTCAACAGCCCCATCCTCAACCTCCCCATCCTCAACCTCCCCATCCTCAACCCCCCCTCCTCAACCCCCTCCTTGACCTCAACTCTCCTCCTCATCCTCAACCCCCTCCTCAACCCCCCTCCCCCTCCTCAACCTCCCTCCTCATCCTCAACCTCATTCCTCATCTACCCTCCTCAACCCCCCTCCTCAACCTCCCTCCTGAACTTCACTCCTCAACCCCCTCCTCAACCTCCCTCCTCATCATCCCTCCTAAACCCCCCCATCATCATCCTCCCTCCTCAACCCCCCATCCTCAACCCTCTCCTCAACCTCCCACTTCAGTAGGGGGGAGGGAAAGAGACACGGGGGGTTAGAGAGACACAGGGGGTAGAGAGACACGGGGGGGTTAGAGAGACACGGGGGGTTAGAGAGACACGGTGGGGAAGGGAGGGGGGAGTGACTCGAGTATAAGCCGAGGGGCCCTTTTTAGCCTTAAAAAAAGGGCTAAAAAACTCGGCTTATACTCGAGTATATACTGTATCTCAAATAAATCATAATTTTTGGATGGTGCAAACAATAGACCTTTTTTTAAAAGATACGCTTGTTCTTTAGCAATTGTCTTATCAGTAAGATTAATTATTTGTGTAGTGTCCATCTCTACCGTCTCTGTATCTGTGGCCAACTTCCTCTTTTTTGGTTTTCCACCCTGTAACCCCATACCTGCCGATCCCTTATGTTGCTCCTCTGAGTTTGTTCTATCTTTTCCTCCCTTGGGGGATTACTATCTCTTGGGGTCTGCTTTTTGGGCGTGCGTCTAATTTGGATGAGTTTGTTGGTATCCACTAGGCTCTGTTCTTAATTCAACATGAGATTTATCCTCAGTCTGTGAGGTGTCATACTCTGTTGAAGGTGCCTTAGCGGATATTCTTTGATATTTTTTATAACGAAATGGCCTACGTCTGTTATCTTTATGTCCCCATCTATAGACTCTCTCTAGTTCATGATCTTGGAAGTCTCTATCAAATTTACTTATTTTATTAATTATGATGTCACTTTCCAATTTATCTAAGCCTTTCCTAATTTTGATATATGAGACCTTGAATTCTTCCATACTCTCAAATATTTTTAAGTTTGTATTAAGTTGGGTGATTTGGTTATCTAGTTGCTTTAGGACATATGATTCATAGTCTGACAGTATAGCTAGTAGTGTTTCAGAACAAGGCTAAGAAACTTGTGCCTAGGGGCACAGGGGATTTAAACCCAGCCCTGAATGGAGGAGGTGGAAATTTGATCTCCATTTTTTGATGGAATTGCTTAGTTTTTTTAAAGCTTTCATTGCGATTTTTTTATTTGGTCAAATGAGTGATAGTGGACTCAGGTTCTAAACTCCTTTAACACTGTAAGATGATACAACAATATTTTGACAATGGTAAGGAAGACCACGTTGGTTTCCTTGAAAAAAATCAAGGCTCATCAGAAGCCAAATTCTACAGTTCAACATCATAGTGAATCATTTAGCAAAGGCAGTGACATGGGAAGGTGTTGCATTGCACTCATCTGGGGATTGACGTGAGTACTACCATAACCACATCTGATATACCCATTCCTGTATTTGAATTTGAACAAGAACAATTACAGAATCCTGAGCTAAAAGCTTTAAGCGACATGAATACATTGCCACCTGACACAGAAGTACTTCAAGGTATCCTGTTCAAAAACACCTAAGGTGTACTACTGCTAATACTACCCTGATATTTCAAAGCACAAATACGTTAATTTAAGGCACTTGGGCACATAGGAATGTATCTGCTAACCAAAACTATTTCATCCAGATTTGCAAGGAGTCAGCTAGGAGAGTTGTATGTGAAATGTGCTAATTGTTGCAAACCTTATTTGTGCACAAAATAAGCCCAGACCCAAGTGACAAAAGCCATTTATGTGACAGCCCTGATAGAAGGGAATCTTGAAGTGCTGTGTTATTGCAAGTTTCCATGGCAAGCGTGACAGTGGAAAAGTGAAGATTAGCTTTCTGCAGGCTGTTTTAGCTCGCGAGCTCAGAGGAATGGAAGTAGAACATCCTATAATTATGGATACCCAATACATGTCTACTTATTGCTGTGTGCTTGAAACATATAGAGGAAACATGATGCATTAAAACCATTTCATATTCAGTGCCTGGGACAGAGTCATTTACTAAATGCCATCTTTCCCGAATTCTGAAGTAGCATCCGTCCAGGAAATCTCTAGCACCAGCATACAGAAACACAAAAACCTCTAACCTGTGGGATCCATTCATTGGCCAGTCCAGTGGGTCCCTCCTCTTGACCATCCCTAAAGCAAACAGTCTATGGGAAAACATAAATATTGATTTTGTAGGCCCTTTACCATTAGAAAAGGGTAACCTTAAGAATGGTGGTCTTATTTAAAAAAGGTCCTATGCTATTGTTTTGATCTTGTGTTCTGCCCTGGGAAGAGCAAAGACTCTTATATGTTCACACTCAAGATTCCCAGAAGAAATTGAACATGACTGAGGAATACATTTCAATGGTCATGTTATGGCTTCTCTATGTGGTGTTTTAGGTGTTCAACATCTCTTTCATGTCCCTTAGAGAGTGAGCAAGGATAATGGAATAAATTAATTGAACACTGAAATCTAGACTTAAAATGGTGCTGCTTTCAAAAGGGAGAGAGTGACCTGATAATATATCAGCTGTACTAGTTAGCATAAAGGCAACTCATTTACAAGTTAGAAAGGTGACTCCCCGTGAGCTCATGTCAGGTCCATGGCATGCAAACTGAAAGTCCCATACACAATGATACAGAAATTAGGTCCAACTATGTTACAGGGTACAAACTGTGTTCCCCACATAGAAAAATAAAAATCAAACAAAACATGTTGATTAGTGCAGACTGAGAGAAAAAATGACACCAAAGTCTCTGTCACCAAATAATTGATACTGCTCTTCTTTCTTTTTGTTTTTCAAAAAAAGGGTTTCTCTGGATTACCTAAGGATTCATAAATCACAGGAAGGCCTAATATGTCTAACCCTTACATCAATTCAAGGGGACAACTGAGCGTATTGCTTTCCTAGAATACACTCAAATTTGCAAATGCACTCCAGAGACATTTTTGAAAACTCTTTAAGTGAATCTGTCATCCAGAGACTACACCCATGCTTCTCAAGAAAAGGGAATCTTCTAACTTTCTATGCTTACTCTTATGTTCAACATACTCAGAGATATACAGTTAAAAGCAGGTTGGCTAATATTTAAATTAGGGCCATAAAACATGGGTAAATGGGACAGGAGACACAGCATCAAATTGAGTGCAAGCAGAAGCATAACACACACAGAATTTTGCATAGGATACTAGTAAATGTATCCATACATATATATTGGTGCCATCAAATTAACAATGGATCAAAACAACCCATACATATATAGTACAGGAAATATAGCCATAAGTGCTGTGCCTGTAAGTGCCAATGTTCAGCCTGTGTGTGTAAGTGCCAATGTTCAGCCTGTGCATGTCAGTGCCAATGTTCAGCCTGTGCATGTCAGTGTCAATGTTCAGCCTGTGCGTGTCAGTGCCAATGTTCAGCCTGTGTGTGTCAGTGCCAATGTTCAGCCTGTCCTTACAAGAACCAAAGTTCCAAGCAATAATCTCTCTCTCCCTTTCCCTCCTCTACATCTCTAGAATCCCATTGGGCCCTCATGTCCTCTCAGTACAGTTAAAGTTAAATTAAATTCAGTGATATTCGATCTAATTATTATTTTTTTTAGTTTTATGGTTTTGTATTCAAAAACAAAAACCATCAATTCAAACTAAAGTGTGAAAAATACAGAACGGATTGTTTAATTTACATTGATCACTATGGGAAATGCTGAACGTGGACTTATGGAAAGCTACATTGGTTAAGGGTTTAACCTTGGATATGGGCAAAAATGCTCAGGGTCTATGGGCCCCAATCTTCAATTGAGGGCTAAATATGCATGAAAGGCTTATTGAAAGCTGCATGGTTTAGCAGATACAGGCCAGAATATGCATGAAAGGCTTATGGGAAGCCACATGGTTTAGTAGATATGGGCCAGAATATGCATGAAAGGCATATGGAAAATCACATGGTTTAGTAGATATGGGCCAGAATATGCATTAAAGGCTCATGGAAAGCTGCATGGTTTAGCAGATGTGGGCCAGAATAAGCATGAAAAGCTTGTGAAGAGCAGCATGTTTTAGAAGATAGGGGCCAAAAGATACAATCTAGGGAGATAAAAAGAGTTATTTACTCAATAGACATAGGCGAAATTACAATATAGGGCAACGTGAAAGCTAAAAGCAATACCTTATATGAATGCAATTCGCAGGCATGGCTCTCCAGCGATGCAAATGCCCTTACAGACATTAGGAAAGGGCTGAATTAGAATCAGAAATGTTAGGAGGATCCTTCTCTGGAGCGGTAGCTCGGTTGGTGCTACCTGACCCCTTGATAACCTGTTTGAGGGCTAGGGAGATCTAGAGAAGAACACTGGTTAGGGCCTAAAACCTGCAAATGATGGGCTTGGTAAAAGCCAAAGCACAGGAGATGGCTGAATAGCGACCTCCCAGCACAAGCTTAAAAGTGTGCCAGGAAAGGCCGTGGCCATACATGCTTATGAAAGGTAGAAGAGGGCCCCTCCCACAATCTCCAGGCTACACCTGGACATATATATATATATATATATATATATATATATATATGGTCCTAGTTTATTTCATAGCCGTGTGCCGTCAGAAGATTGGGGTGTGCGGATGCGCCACAGCACCACTTGGTGGTGTAAAAATTTTACTGCAGCCAAAAACTATTCCATCCTCTGATCTGGCTCATATGGCACGCCCGAGGCCCTGGGGGGTTGAGTGCCCGCGGCGTACATAGCGATGGCCTCGCCGTTCGAGTTGCACCACGTCAGAGGATGGTATAGTTCTTTGCCTGCAGTACATTTTTGTGGCTCATCCGCACGCCCCAGTCTTCTGACAGGACATGGCTATGAAATAGAACAGCTATGAATGAATGAATATATATATATATATATATATATATATATATATATATATATATATATTATAAATAACCAGGTCCCTTTCCCTCCACCCTTTATAAGCCCCTGATACTCACTTACCTGTGTACACGTCCTTCAGCGTCCCCCACCCTCCCTCTCCTTGACATCACTCGACCCTAGACACCTTTGAACAAAGGGTTGCATTATTCCCAAGCTAGGAATCGCACCCACGTACAGGCGTTTCAAGGTTACTGCTTCTCATCAGCGCAGGGGTGGTTCCTTAACTTGTGTAGTGAATATTTTTAGTAGGTAGTTCACCACAACAATCATTTAATTTATGGTGGGCGATAGAAGCCCTCCACTGTACAGTAATATAGTAATTAAATAGTACATGTGTGTTCACATTTCAATGTCTAAAACAAGTTAAAAAACTTGTTTCATGCCCAGAATTACACAGCATTCTGAGAACCTTGGCAGGGATATGCAAATGTGTATAATCCAACCCTAGCTTTGCTCAAAGCTGTTTGATACAACAGGCATATGCTTAAGGGAAGCCATGTGTGAGGATTGCATGTCCCTGCCAAGATTCCCAGATTGGAGTGTGATAACTGTATTTCTATGAATTCTTGTCATGAAACAAGTTTTTTAACTTGTTTTAGACATTCAGTTTTGAACACAACTGTGCTATTTATTTATTATATATATATATATATATATATATATATATATATATATATATATATATTTGTGGTCGGTCCCTCTTTTAACGATTGAGTGAGTCAAACCATTGCTCTCCAGTGATGTGAATGCCCTTGCGGATATTTGGACCCAGGCAAACAAGCTGGACTTAAATTTGCAGTTGGGCCCCTCTTCTCGTGTAGCTGAGGCTTGGGCAATTGCTTCACCCTATTTGGCCTGTGAAGAGGGCCAAGGGCCGAGTGATGGTGAGGAGAGGAAGGAAGGCCACGAAAGTGTGATAGTATTGGGGTTTGGCAAAGGGCTGCATTAGCATTAGGACTTGTGAGGACTTATGAAGTGTGATGGAAATTAGCCTGCAAAGGCTGGTTTTGAGACTTATGGAAGGCATGAATGGGTTAAGGCCTAAGAAGGCTGGTTTGGTCATATGATAGCTTAAACGTTGTACACCTGTGAAGGTTGGTGTGGGTCGTGTAGAGAACATGAACAAGGTAAGGTTGTGAAGGCTGGTTTAGGACTTAAGGAATGGCGGAGGAAGGTGAAAGTATGGCAGGTTTGGGCCAAAATCTCCAAAGGAGGCTTATGAAAGTCTAAGAGTGGAGCCTTGGATAAGGATGAGGGTTGTAATCTTAGCCGATTCAGGTAAAACCCACCCCAAATCAGGTAAAACCCACCCCAAAAAGGTACAGGAAAGTTGAAGAACCTAGTAGATTTGGGCCAAAATTTGCGAAGCAGCCTTAAGGAAGCCTAAAAGGCTTAGCCTTGGACATGGACAAGAGACGTAACTTGGCAAATACAGGTCCAAACCCGCCTAAGAAGGTATAGGAAAACTTTAGGCCAGAACTAAGCATGAAAAGCGTAGGCTGAACCTCGGACTTGGATAGCTTAGAACGAGTAGACAACTTACCTTAGATGATGATAGGAAAAGGCCCAAAAAGCAACTGGAGCTAGCGAGGTGAAGCCAGGAAAACTGAAAAACAAGAGAGCGCAGAAGGACAACCTGCAGGCACAGGCTCAGGAATTACCTGAGCAAGCGTATGTGGACAGGAAGAACTTATAAGGCTGAAGGCCCCTTCCATGGCAAGAGGCAGAGTGAGAGAGGGCCTCTCCCACAAACCCAATCCTCAGCCTCGGCTCATTGCACCTGACGTTGGAGCCTCCATCTCCTCAAATGCGGTTTCTTCGCGAGCTCGCAAAGCGTGACGATTTGCAATTTGACAACTATTATATGTGATACTAGCGACTTGCCCGTCAAAAAATAACGGTCAATAAAAATTAAATGTTGTGAAATTTGTTTGCAACACAAAATGAGTCAGCTACATTTGTCCTTTTTTTTTTTTTTTGATTTTTAAAAAATACATAAGAATTTAGAATTAAGATGGATACTACTTAACAAAGGTCAAATTATCTTTGTTGGTATGTAGACAAATAATAGTGCCAATACTTTACCTTTATTTATCTAATTATTTATTTTGATAAATATTCAATTTTAATATTATTCACTTTGCTCACTGCAATCACACTATAACATAATGAGAGCCTTTTAGATGCTCTCCTGAATTAAATATTTCATATGTCTACTGATGTTATACCCTTATGGGCTTTATTTTGAATAATGATTATATATTTCACAGTATAGAGATAGATTCTATAACATGTTTATAGATTTTTTGTTGTCACATACAATAGCTTTATTTATTTTATTTTAATAGATGGCTATTCACTTTTACTATTAGTAGTTAGATTTTCACTTGTTTTCCCTATTTCTAGTGTTGCTCTATTATTAATATTGTGGCCTGTCTCTTTCCCTATTATAGTATTTTTTATTATGTTTGCCTTCATAGTTTTTTAGTTTTTCCAACCTTCTATTTAATTTCTACATAATTCCATTTAATTATCATCTTATATATTTGCCTTTTTGCCTTTTTTGCTTACATTTTATATATCTTTGCGATTTCCTATGGTTGCCGTAGCAACCACCGCATATAAATACCTCGCTAGACATGACTTCCGTGTTTGCCCTTTGAGAAAGACGTCATACGTGCGTAGAAATGCGTCAGACGGTAGCGTCTCATGCGGTCCACCGTGACACGCATATAGACGCTGGCTGTTTGGCTGTACTCTGTCCACCTCACGCTCCTCTATTAATAATCGCTTTTAGCAAACCCTGAATAATAAGATCTTACATCCCTATATTTATTACAAGATATGTTCTTATAGGTGATTGCCTTTAGCTTCTTAGGAATATTTACACTTTACTCTATAGGCTTCTACGGAAACCAGATGAATTTAATGTGCTCTTACCGCTTATACTATAAGAACTAAAAGGTCACATGTTTAGCATTTTTCAAGTATATTTAATATATATTTAATTATTTAATTATATTTATTTAATTATATTTAACTTTTTAGAGTATTTGTGATAATGATAGACACTATATAAGCGATAATGATAGAAGCTATATAAGCGATTAAAAAAAGAACAGAGGCAAGCCAAACGTCCATATCTAAATAACACTAATACTAGCCAATTAAGCTTTTGAGATATTGATTATCCTATAAAATTTGGGCCATCTCTGGCCTCTTGGAAGGCTCTGTTTTTATTGCACCCTTTCTTCCCTTGTTTTTAACGTTTTAATCGTCGTTGTGAGAGATATATGTACCAAATAAATAATCAAATACACATTTGTAATTTTATTCCCAATTATACTGTATATAGTCATGGTAATACCTTTTTTTTTTCTAAAATGCAGTACACATTTATTGTTTTAACATTTTATTTTTTCAACTTTCAACTTATATTTCACCAACATATTTTTTTTTTCAATCTTCAGTCTTTTAATTGTGATATATATAATAACAATATAATAATGTCTTACTTTTTAATGCATACATATTGTAAAGTCTAACATGAAAGTTTGTAACATGCAACTTGTATATTAAACATTCGTTCAACATTTTTTTAACAATAATTACACTTTTCAATACATATTTATCACTGAGTAACTGCAGACTATATTAACTTAGAGTAAGTAAATTGTTTTATCATTTGTAACATTTTTGTTAAACTCTTGTTAAACTAAATTAGCATTGAATCCAGAGGAAGGCAAACAATAAAAAAAACCCCATTGAAACTTGGCCAATTGTATCAAAGAGGGAAAAAAATTAATTCCTTCCTGACCCCATTAACTGGCGATCGGATTACTCCCTGAATCAATACTTTGTCTTTAAATCATACATTTCCAATTATTATGAAATGCTTCAACTTTATACTAACAATACATGTTTGACTATACCACATATATATTTAACAAACTTTTTAAAAAATTGAGAATACACATATTTAACATCTGAAATTGTAACATCAAACAATAACATTTAACTCTTGTAAATCATGAAAAAGTCAGTTAATTGCTTTGTGGGGCCAATCATGTTAATATGAAACTTTGAACCCATTCCAATCTGTTTAAGGATATTTTACTGCTGTTTTTGTTGTCATTTTTTTTTTTTTCTGTTTGTCCTTTCTGCAAATATCCCATAGATTTTCATAAGAGAAATAGTGGTCCCCTAGTTAAAGAGTCCCAGAGAACTTTAATTTTGTACTGGAAGTCAAACCACTATTCTCTATGTTTTTTTGTCCATTCTTTAGATGTTTTACTTGAAATATTGTTTTTGTGCAATCATATTGAGTACCATAAGATGTTGGCATTAAAATGAAACCATTGTCCTCTATCTTTCCAACACCTCATAGTAGACAATGTTTTTGGTGTAAACACATCCATCGTCCAATAAATGACCCTGAGTTTTGTTTTCTTCAACATGCACTTAAATTTTTTTTGGATTAGTGCACCTTGAAAAAGCCACATAGAGTTGTCCATGTGCAAAAACTGGTTCCTTTAAAAAAATCCCAACCGACTTAAAAGTTTGACCTTGGGATTTATTGATGGTCATGGCAAATGCCATGATAACTGGAAATTGTCTCATTTGAAGGACAAAAGGCAAACCACTCTCACTTGGAGCTAAATCAGTTCACCTTTATGGGTCCCAGTTATAATTTCTGCATGTATAAAATGATTTTTTAACTCATGCAAAATTAATCTGGTCCCATTACAAAGTCCTTTTTTTGGATTCATATTTCGCAATAACATGACAATTGCGCCTTTTTTCAATTGTAAAATATGTGGTGGCATTCCAGATGGTGTTAACGAATTAATAAATTCGATCCTAAAATTCGATTCACTGTCTTTATCATCAGACAGAATCGAATCTGCACTGTAATAATTCTTTTGTGGTGCATTGATGTATTTTGAAATTTTGTTATTTACATTCAAGGCATCGATATTTTTTGATGTTAATATCACTTTGTTTGCAATGTCTGAGTAATCCTCATTATTAAGAGTGTTGAGAAATATGGCTGATATGAGTGATTCATTGCAAACCATTTCTGATGGAATTTCAATGGTATCATTTGGTAAATGCTGTATTTCTGGATGTTTTCCTTCTCCGATTTTAATGAGCCAATCATTGAATTAATTTTGGCCTACAGATCTCATATTTAATTCTAATTTGAGATGTGTAAATATTTGCCACAGTTTACTGGTCTTGATACATGTTTCAATGATCTCTGTTCTATTTCCGTGTGGCACAACAGGTAATGTTTGCCTAAAATCTCCTCCTAACAGCATCACCTTTCCACCAAATGGCAACTTATTATCCATCACTTCTTTTAAAAATCTGTCAATACATTGCAATGCATGACATGACATCATTGTTGCCTCGTAGATGATGACGTCACTCCTTAGAGAGTAACCGATCTGCACAGTAGTGTTTGTACGTCTGGCTATGGTATTCACCTATTATTCATTGGAGAGTAGGTAAGTGCACCAGTGGTGTGAATAGTCCCAGATAGGGAGTATAGATTAGCTTTTCATAGGCAGATTAGTGGGTAAATAGTGGGCCCTTATCTGCCTAATCCACTATTTGTATGTAAATAGGGCCACAGTGGTACATTATTTCATCACCTACTGGTTGCATACTTCCTACTCTTCAATGAAATTGGTTAAGATACCCTATTGATTATTCTGTGTGCTTTATTTATAACTCTGCATATTGAATATATTTATTATAGGTATTTGAACCTTGTATTAAGCACACTTAGTCTTATATATTATCTTGTATACAAATGAGGTTGATATATGACACTACTTTGTGCTATCTGGGAGACGTGCAGCATATTTTAATATTTTATGTTTATATACTTAATAAAAGTTATATTTTATACTATATGGGTTTGAGTTATGACTTTTGTCTGTAGATATTTATGTGGATGTTCCTTTGGGGGAGGTGGCTGTCTTGGGAATTAAAGGTGTCTTTTTTTCTCCTCCTTTTTGTACTTAATACTTACACTGCCTAAGACAATCATATGCTGTTGTTCTGTTAATTTTTTTACGTATTCATACCATATTACTATTTACAACCAGTATTACCCCATTTTTTGATTTATTGGCCCATTTTTTTTTGTAAATCATTGTTGCCTCGTCTATGATAATTAGTTTAGTTAGTTTAATTTTTTTTGCTTGTAAGGAATTCAATCGAATCTCTGACACTGATGTTTCCAAAATGGGAACTGGCAGCTTAAATCCACTATGCACAGTTCTACCACCATCTAACAAAAGTGCAGCAATTCCAGTTGTTGCAAATGGCATAGCTATCTGACCCTGTGATCGAATATAACTCATCAAACAATTGTACAGATAAGTTTTTCCTGATCCACCTGGGCCGTCTAGATAGAAATACCGGTCTTTGACCATTTCATCATATGTAGCATTTGTGATGGCATGAAATGCTTCTAACTGTAAAGTATTTAAAGTTGCCAGTTTTTATTGGGTTTTTTGTTTTTGTAGCTCAGTGTCATAATCATCAAAATTGATGTCATCTATAAGTCCTGGATCTGGTAAATTAAAACTTGCACAATTTAATCCATGAGCCAACAATATCTCTTGTATTTCCATCAATGTTTTTAACAGAGCTATTGGTTCTCTGTAACGTTTCAAGAAATCTTCTGACATGTTTAATTTAAATGTTTCCAAAAAAGTTAAAGCATCAGGTACATTGCAAAATATGCAAATGAATGCAAATTGTTGATGCTTCTTCCAGGCACCTCTCCCATTCTGTATCATCGGCTATGAAATTTTGATGTCTTGCAGCTAATAGGAATGTATCATAAACGATGTCATTCACTGTACGTAAATGCTCAAAACTCTGTGCACCGGGAACATGTAGCAGAAGTAATCTTAAGCTGGAACGTTCAATGTCCCTTGGACTGACGGTATAAATGCGTGGTATAATTTTATGTGCATCGTTGTCGCCATAGACCATTTACAAATACAATAATAATAGTGATATGGTATCTCTATGTATAAAAATTGTCTGGCCTGTGTATCCTGACAGTTTAATTTAAACCATGCAGTAAGTGTGGTATCTCTGTCTTCACTTTGATATAATGCAGATATTTAATTTCCTGCAGTAAAGCAAACCAACTGACTTTGAGGCAAATGTACAGCTAAATGATAGATAGCATGTGACCGATCATACATTTCAAATTTCAAAAGGCACCACATTGCTTCAGGAGCACTCATATACCGAGCATCTAAATAATTTGATAGTTCATCATGTAAAATTGGATTTTCGTTTTCATTTGCAGCACCTTGTACAACACCAGTAGCTGCATCATATCCTTTGTATATATATTTATACACATACTTAATTGATTTAATCGAAGTGCAAGCTTCCACATTGATGTGTGCATTGTACTTGATGAGCAAATGTGGATTGTATGGAACGACAAATCTATTATCAACCTTTTGGCCACGGATAATAGCTGTTTGTCCTTGTTTTCTTTTATACAAAGGATATCCATCACAATTTGCATAAGTTTGCATTTGAAATTGTTTTGGAAATTTTTTAGTACATTTTTTATTTTCCATACATGGTGAATTAGGATTCATCTCTCCACATGGGCCATGAATCATTCTATGTGTAACAATCTCCCAAAGTTTTGTATATTTTTTTGGTCTTGTAATTCTGCGTAAATTACTGAATCCACTCTCTGCAGTGTTCAATTTATCTTTTTCCTGCAGTATTACAAGTATGTGAGCATGTGGCAGTCCTCTTTTTTGAAATTCAATGGTGTAAACAAAAGCCACACATTGTCCAAATAAGTGTGCTTTAGTGATATCATGTATTAATGAATTGAGTTTGATTTTGAATACTCTTGCCACTAAATCTGGTCGGTCAGAAGTAGTTTGTCCCAGATTAAAATTTTCCTTGATCTCTAGCCATTGTGGATTACATGCGAATGTAATAAATAAATCTCGTTTTCCAAATTTTGTGACAATAGCCATGGCATCATTATACCTTTCTCGCTTATTGCGAGGAGATCCTTGGAAAGTGGATGGCAAAATAATTGCTCTTCCAGCTGGAATGTCTCTGTTGGAAGCTAATTCTGCCACATAATCCATTAATCCACAATACTGTTCTACTTGTAACTTATTTTGTTGAAATTTAATGAAATTTAGATTATTGGCTTCAACTTGTAGATATGAATCAATAATCCATTGTTGAGTGAGTTTGTCCCTATTTAAAATTGGATTAAAAGTATTAAGGGATAACTTTCCAATTGTAATTTTCGTTCCCATCCAGGTTCCCCATTTGGAAAGAAAATGGGATATGTTATTGGATCTAAATTACAGCTTAATGTATTTATGTTGATAAATGGTTGTTCTTCATTGCATGGATATATTCTAATATCCCGCTGAAAAGGTGGTTCACCATCTTCATTTTTAAACACCATGGCAACCTCATTTACTGTAGGTAAATTATATCGTCTTTGATCAGTGTTGCGATCTCTTTTTAACACCATATTTACTCTTGGCGTAGGCAATTGATGTCTTTGAGCATGTTCCTGTTGTTCTTTTTCAAGCTGTGCTAATTGTTTGTTTGCTTGACTGTATGGTTTTTTTGCCATAATTGTATCCAGCTGTTCAAAGACTATGCGCAAACACTGTTTATTTTCTGGAAGCGTCATTCTTTGTTCCACAGCTTCCATTGTATTTAAGACATATAACTGTGCAAATTTTCTTTGCTCTCCTTCTTGTGGGTGTAAATGTGAAGTTCGGTGGTAAATTTGACCTCGAACTCTAAAACAGTAAGGACCATGTCCTGGTACATTTTCTGCTAAAGTTGCACCCATTGAAGCAAATGAAATTGCACTGTTAGCAGATCTTATATTTTTTTTAAATTAGTATAATTTGGAAATGTTGGATAGCTCATAATACTTTCTAAATAATCCGGAAATGGGTGACTTAGTGGAAGTCTGACCTTTCCTTTCTGACAGCAACTAATGAAATTTCCGTCAGTAGGTCTTTCCTTTAGAAAATGATAGGCCCCACAAAACTGACAAACCACATTAAGTAATCCACAATAATGAGTGTCTACTTGTAGTGCTGTACTAAACATGTTGTCATGCATTTTGTCAACATAGAGATCAGAACAACTTTCTATATGTACATTGGTGTCATGTGTCTCTACATTTAAGTCATTAGGCAATATAGAATTATTGGGTATTGGTTCACAGACATGTTTTTGTTTACTTTTTATTTTCTTGGAAGCCCCAGCACACTCACTTGCTGCTTTCTTACTAATTTTTCTTTTATTTAAAAGTCTCTGTCTCACCGAAGTTTCCGGTGACTGTGCATCTCTCCACCTTTGCTACCTTTCCCTTGCCAATCTTCTTTTGCATTCCATTTTGTCTTCTACATCATCTGCCATTTTAATCTGTAATTGTAAACAGAGATGTAATTATTCTTTGTTGTTTGTTTTCTGTACATATTGTTTTTACCTGTTTCCAATGTTACATTAAATTGGATGAATGAACTAATCCACCATTTTAAATTCTTTTACTTTTTTACACTGAAATAAATAAAACCATTTCAATACTTTTTTATTGACATATAAGAAATAGCAAAGGCCTGCACATATATATATTTTTCAAAGGTAATTATGAATTAATTACTAAAGTAATATGAATGTTTGTTATTGAGTGATTTAAAAAATGGGATAAATGTAGAACTTTCCAAGTTACTTCTATTTTCTAAAGAAACTGAAACATAAATATCTATTAATAAAGTATACATGTATTATAACAGACTCTTATTTTTTTTTAACTCTTGTACTTTTTTTCAATGAAATAAATAAAACCATTTCAATTCTTTTTTTTTGACATATATAACGTAATTATTAATCCTTCAATTCCATTCATTCTTGATTGACTTCACTGCATACATTTAATTACTTTTTTTCGTAAGTCTTCTAACCTTTTTTTTTTTTTTTTTATATTATTATTTTTTTTTCTCTTTGCAAATTTACATAAGTGCATGTTACTAATTGTCCTTATATTCTAAAATAAATATGTTAAGTGATGACTAATTATTACTGAATGCAACTATTATTATACGATAATTAATCAATAATTGTTCTCCATTTTAACAAAATATAATATAGCCTTTTTTGTTCCATCACTTGAGAATTAAATGTTATACCTGTGAAGGGGATCTTTATGGTGTTCAAAGGCTGCAAATGTCACGCTGTGTGTTGATTCAGTTGCAGATCCGATGAAACTGTGAAATAAGAATGAACTCCTTTTTAATATTTTCCTTCATCCGTATCATTCAATCAGCAGCAACAGACATATATTTGGATAGATTCAAAACCTAAAAGCATATTCCTGAATGTATTGCTGTAGTAATATAATTAAATTCTGTACCTGTCAAGATTATCCTTATGATGTTCAATGCCTCCAAACGTCACTGTCTCTGTTCATTCAGCTGCAGATGCGCTGAAATTGTGCAAAAATTTAAAATTAATGTATAATATGTTGCTTCATCCGTATCAATCAATCAGCCTGAACACAGATATTTTTGCATAGATTAAAAACATGAAATGAATATATCAATCTTTCAGCATGAACACAGATATGTTAGCATAGATTCAAAACATGGAATCAATATTCCTGTTAGTCTTTAAATAAGAATCAATTAATGTCCATTAATATTTATATTATATATTTTTTTGGGGGGGGTATTTTATAATGAATATCTTACAACTGAATTAGTAAAATAATGTACATTAATAATTAATGAATCAATGTGTTCCTTTTTTTATGCACATTCTTAAACGTTAAGCTTTTTTTATATTAATGATTACTAATGATTAATTAATTAATTAATTGAAGTACATTCTTAATTTTATTTTCAATTATTTCACACAGGTAAGCACGATATTATTTGTCAATTAAATAAATTTCAATTTCTTGTTTCCTCTATTTTTTTTTATTATTTAAAAATTAATAAAATAATGAATCATTAAGGATTATTAATGTTATTTACCTTTTTTAATGTAATATTAATGAAGCAGTATCCTGAAGAGCTAACAATCTCTTGAGATTTTCCGGCATCAGAAAATGTCCAGTCAGACTGTCATCACCTGAGGAGAAAGTGTCAGTTATGTGTCAAGTGTGCCCTATATATAGACTTTGTGCGCGAGACAAATACGTTTTTTTAGGCGGGAAATCCACGGTGCCGCGAGACAAATGCGTTATTTAAGGCAGGAAATCTCTGTTAATGCGTAAATGTGTAATTTCGTTTCGTAAAATGTAGTTGTTAGTGTCTGTTTTACGCATTGCGCGGTTATTTAGCATCCTTGGTATTGGTATTTTTTGAGCACATACATCTCTGGCTGTGTTTTTTGCACTTCGTAGTAGTGTAGCCTCGTTTTCAATTTTTTCGGCGGCCATTTTTTTCTCCCTTAGGCGATTTTAGATCTTTATAAATCGGCTAAATCGATCTAAATTGGAGTTCCACCTCACTCACAGACGTCCTACCTGTTTCCCCATACTGTAAGTGATATTTTTGTAATTTTTTTATGTGTATTTCGTGTTTTGTTATTGTTTTTGTTCCGCCGCTAATCTCGGAATTTTTTTCATCTCATATTTTTTTTTCTAAGTCCCATGTCTTGTGTAAAAGTGCTACTGTTTAACAGCTCGCCTTGCTCATTGCGCTCATTGCCAAAGTGCTACGGTTTACGGTTTAGAGTCTCGCATCGATACGCGAGGCTCTCCGGTCTATGAGCGCCTGCGGAGCTCATCGCCAAGTCGTACGTACTACGCAAACAGCGTGACGACGAATCGTAGTTGGACAATTATAATATGTGATGTACTATATGTGTTTTTTGGTGTGTAGCTCCTGTGTATTTTGTTACTTTTTCCCAAATATAGAATAATTCAGTTGAGAATTTGTGTGGCATCTATTAATTTTAAAATTTCATTTTTCATGCATCTTTATTTTTTGATGTTATTATTACTTTGTGTGCAAGCTGTGAGGATTCCTCGTTAGTTTTTCCATTTTGAAATATAGCTGATATGAGTGAATCTTTGCAAATCATTTTGTGGGGTATTTCTACAGTATCCTCAGGTAAATTACTTATTACCTCTGTTTTTGCTTCGCCAATTTTAATTAAGCAATCATTGAATTAATTTTGGCCTTCTGATCTCATATTTTTCTCCAATTTAAGGTGTGTAAATAGTTTCCATAGTGGATTTGACTTCATAAATATTTCCAGAATGTCTGTGCAATTTCCATGGGCAACAACTGATAATGTTTGTCTAAAATCGCCACCTAACAACATCACCTTGCCTCCAAAAGGCAAATCATTAGCCATGACTTCCCATAAAAACTGATCAATACATTTGAGAGCATAGCAAGACATCATTGTTGCCTCATCAATTATGAGTTTACTTTTGTTAGATTTTTTGCTTGAAATTATGTCATTCTAATATCCGATACTGATATTTTCAAAATTGGAACTGGTAGTTTAAATCCACTATGAACAGTTCTACCGCCTTCGAGCTATTCCAGTAGTTGCAAAGGGAAGTACTATTTCACTGTTACTTCAAATTAAATTCATCAATAAATTATATAGACACGTTTTGCCAGATCCACCATCTAGATACAAATGACGTGCCTTGAGCATATCACCATCTAGTGCTTGTCTTATGGAATTAAATGCTTTCAATTGCAATGTATTTAAAGTGGCAATTTTGTCTTCTACTTTTTGTTTTTCCACATCACTCTTCAAAGTTTATGTCGTCTATAATTCCTGGATCTGGTAGATTGAAAGTTGCACAACATAATCCATGACAAAGTAAAACTTATTGAATTTCCATTAAGGCTTTTAATTCTGCAATAGCCTCACTGTATTTTTTCATGAAGTCATCATGAATGGCAGTTTGTGCCACTTTATATTCCAGCATTGAAATATTGTTTCTGACACAAACTTTACTATTTGGATAACTTTCCAATGTTATTTTGCTTGCCATCCTGCCTCACCATTAGGATAAAAACTTGGATATGTCATTGGATCCAAATTACAACTTAATATATTTATGTTTATGAAAAGTTGCTCTTGATTTCTGGGATATATTCTAATATCCTGATCAAATGGTGGTTCACCATCGTCATTTTGAAAAACCTCGGCAACCTCATTCGATGTTGGTAAATTATAACGTCTTTGATCACAATGCCGATCTCTTTTAAGAACCATATTGACTCTTGGCTTTGGCAACTGATTTTGTCGAGCATGGCTCCGTTGTTCTCTTTCTACTTCTGCTAATTTTTTTGTTGGCTTGTGTATATGGGTTGTTGGCCATAATGTTATCAAGCTCTTTAAAAACTGTGGCTAATCATTTTTTATTTTCTGAAAGTGTCATACGTTGTTCCACTGCTTCCATTGTATCAAGTAAATATAGCTGTGCAAATTTTCTTTGCTCTCCTGCTTCTGGATGTAAATGGGAAGTACAGTGATAAATTTGTCCTTGTACTTTAAAACAGTACGGGCCATGCCCTGGGACAATTTTAGCTAAAGTTGCACCCATCGAAGCAAATTAAATTGCACTGTTGTAAGACCTGATGTTTAGTTTGAAATTCATATAATTTGGAAAATGTGGGATCACTCATTATACTTTGAAAATGTTGTGGAAATGGGTGTCTTTGTGGCAGTCTTACCTTTCCTTTCTGACAACAACTATTAAACTGACCATCTGTTGGTCTTTCATTTTGAAAATGATAGGCCCCACAAAACTGACAAACAACATTTAACAAACCACAATTATTAGAGTCTCTACTGATATACATGTAAATAAAGGACTTTCATGCAAACATATTTCATCATTACTACCTTTACCATATTGTTCACATGCATCGTTATCATTTTGATTTTTATTAGTAGCTCTCTGACGCATGGATTTAACGTTTCCATTGCAACACTTCTTTTCTTTGCAATTTTCTGCTTATTTTCTTCTCTTATCCTTTGCACCGTCTCCAATGAACGTCATTCTCTCTATCTTTCTACACTTTCCCTTGTTATCCATTTTTTGCTTTTCTCCATGCTTTTGTTTATATTCTACATAGTAATCTGTAATGGTTAATTATAAAAAAATAAAAAATATATAATAATTAAAAAAAACAAATGTCCTATATTTTTTCTCCATGTTCCTTTATTTATTTTTGGCTTACCTTTGTATTTATTTTTATTAACTTCTGTCTCCATTCTTCTTTGCCAACCTATGATGGTCTGTCAATTGCAGTTCATCTGCAAAAAATATAAGTGTGATAATATGATATGAAACCTGTGCTTCAATCTACTTAATTATCTTTTTTTTTATTGCATTTCAATACCTTGAACTACTTTTTTTTCTCTTCTAATTTTTAATAAAACTTCAAGTTGTAATTGACAGTGACCTGTAAATGTTAAAGTGAATAATTAATAATTATTAATTATTTATTAATTTATATTACACATTTTATATAGGTATTTAAACATTACATATATTTTAGGCAACACATAAATAGAAGTAGAATACACAGTGTGATATCTTATGACCTTCAATTAGTAGTTATCTGTCTTATATTTTTTTTTGCAAAATTATTTTTTTCTTTAAAATATTTCTATACATTAATGTAGTTTTTTACTTAGAAAAATAATTAATGAATTGATTAATAATATTTTAACTCTTATCTGTAATATGTAAAATTCCCAATCCTAAAGAGCTTACAATCTCTCTTTTGTAATAACGCAGCAGATAAATGCACAGTCACACTGTTTATCACCTGAGGTAAAGATGTAAGTAAGATCTTCAAATTGGCCAGTATATATAGCAGCAGTCGTGAGACAAAATTGTTGGTATAGGCGGGAAACACAGTTACCAAGCTCTATATTGCTTTTGCAAGGTTCAGAGGCGATTTTACTGGCTTTGGCTAAGTATTACGGGCTTCGGGCTAATTATTACTGGCTTCGGCTAAGTGTTACTGGCTTTAGGGTAGTTTTTTGTGGCTTCGGCCTCCATTTCATCCAGTTAAATTTTTTCGGATGCAATTTTTTTTCTCACTTAGCCGATTTACGATTGAGTAAAAATGCCAAATATGCCTTAAATTAACTTGCAACCTCACTCGCAGGCTCCCTGGCTTTCCCCTGTGCTGTGTGTGAGTTTGTCATTTTTTTTTTTATTTGGCGTTTTTTTGTGGTCTTTCAAGATACATGGTTGAATCCATTTTATGCATTAAATTCGTAAAGTGCATGCCTCATGTAAAGTGCTGAGGGTTTTGGCGGAGATAGCGGGCCAACCGTACCGCCCAGTAATAATCTTCTATGTTAGGTGATGCCAAACCTCCTCTAGTTAATTTCCTTTTAGTTGTTGTAAGATTTATTCTTGCTTTTTCCTTACTATAAATATATTTGTCTATCTTCTTTTGGAATAGATTTCTAATATACTTAGGTATTTTTATTGGTATACATTGAAATAAGTAATTGATCCTAGGCAAGAAAGCCATTTTAGAGGCTAGAATCCTGCCAGACCAAGATAAATTATTATCTCCCCAATTGTTCAGAGTTTCTTGTATATCTCTTAACAGATTAATTGAATTTTTCTTGCTCAGATTATCTAGAGTCGGTTGTATTTTATGCCTAGGTGTGTCAAAGTGTTATCTTTCTAATTATAGGAGTACTTACTCTTCAGATTTTCTATCTCTGTTTTTTGTAATCCAGACCAAATTGTTTGGTTTTTATTCAGATTGATTTTGCAGTATTCATCGAGCAATTTATGAAATGCGTGTGGGGAAGCTTCCGGATTACTTATAGTTAATATTGTATCATCTGCAAAGGCCGTAACTTTGTACATATTTTTACCTATAGAAATTCCAGAAATGCCCTTAGACATTCTAAGGCTTTCAAGAAGTGGTTACAAAACCAATATAAATATCAAAGGGGAGCGGGGGCATCCCTCCCGGGTTCCCTTAGTAATATAAAACTTATCACTCTATACCCACCACCTGGGCCTTGGGTTTGTAATATGGGGCTTTTATAGCTTTATGCCCAAAGTCTCCCAGACCGATTTTTTGTAAAACTAACTCCATAAACAACCAGCCAACCAGGTCAAATGCTTTTTCAGCATCAAGACCCAAAGATAACATAGGTATGTTATTTTTTCGTGTAAATTCTATAATGTTAGTTAATTTTCTTATATTCTCAGGACCTTAACGTTTTTGCACGAAACCTGTCTGATCTTTATGTATTAAGTTTGAGATTAAGTGTTTTAACCTGGTTGCCAGGATTTTGGAATATAATTTTGTATCAATATTCAAGAGTGATCTTGGCCTGTAATTCAGGATATTCGTAGGGTCTTTATTTTGTTTATGTATGGAGATTATTGCTGCTTCGGTAATTTCTTCTGGCATTTGGCCTTTATCTTTTATTTTGTTAAACACTTTTAGGAGTCTAGGGGCTAAGATATTACTAAACTATTTATAATAGCGCCCAACGAACCTATCTGGGCCTGGTGCTTTACCAATTTTCAGACCTAAAATGGCTTTTTGGATTTCATTAAGAGTTATTGGTAGATTGAGTGTCTCAATTTCTAATTTTGAGATTTGTGGAAGTTGGATTTAATTTATTTTTATTTATTTGTTCTTTAGTAGGTTTCATGAAATTTTCTTTTTTATCCAAATTATACAATGAATTATAATAGTTCCTAAAGTAGAGATGTCGCGGACAGTTCTCCCGCGGACTATTCACAGCGATTTTGGCATGTTCGTGTTCACAGCAGACGGCGAACACATGCGCTTTTCGGTTCGCCCACCATACTTTATCATTGAGGAAACTTTGACCCTGCACCTCACAGTCAGCAGACACATTCCAGCCAATCAGTAGCATACACTCCCTTCCAGGACTTTCCATCTGAAGGACAGCATACATTTTAGAATCATTCTGAAGCTGCATTCGTTGTGAGAGGACAGATAGTGTAGCTGCTGGAGATTTAATAGGGAAATAGATAGCCAGGCTGTGTATTTAGCTTCCACTACAGACCTGAAGGACTCATCTGATATCTTCTGCAAGGACAGCAACCCAAAAAGCCCTTTTTAGGGCTAGAACATGATTTAGTTTATTTTATAATTTTTTTCTGTGTAATCTAATTGCATATGCCTGCCTGCTAGCGTGTGTGTGTGACAGGCTAACACCTAACAGCTTATATTGTGCTTATTTTCACTACTCATACCTGGTGGTGTACCATACATTGAAAACAACCATTTTTTTCCTGTATTCTAATTTCAGTTGCCTGCCTGTGTCAGGCTCACAGCTTAAATTGTGCTCAGTGAAATAAAACAACACTTTTTTGACTGTAATAGGTTGAATAGCAATTGCCTGTCTACAGGCGTGTGTGTGAAGCCTATTGCATCTACTCTGCCAACTTTTGCCAGTGCACAGTGATACATCATATCTGGTGCAACCGAAGTGTACAGTGACATAAAACAACACTTTTTTGACTGTAATCGATTGAATATCAGTTGCCTGCCTACAGGCGTGTGTGTGAGGCTTACAGCGCCTACTCTGCCAACTTTTGCCAGTGCACAGTGACACTCAAATCTGGTGGCACCTTAGATTGCACGCGCAGTGCCCCAAATTTGAAGTGGGAGGACCGACCAAGCATCTTTTTCCATCTCCCACTTCCAAAAATCCATGCCATATACACGTCCCCTGATAGGTGACGTAACAGGTATCAAACTGATAGGAATAAATAGTACAACTTAATACACTACTCTTATCTGGTGGCACATTACATTGCACGTGCAGTGCCCCAAATTCAAAATAGGAGGTCCGACCAAGCATCTTTTTCCATCTCCCTGTTTAAAAAATCAATGCCATATACACGTTCCCTAATAGTGGACGTAACAGGGATTAAACCGATAGGAATAGTACTACTTAACAGTACACACCTTATAATGATGCAGACAGAGGCAACGCAGAGAGAGGAGTCTGAAGAAGAGGAGTCAGAGGAGGAAGGTGGTTTTGAGGAGGTGGAAGACCAAACACAGCAGGCGTCCCAGGGGGCTTGTTGTCACCTTTCGGGGACCCATAGTGGCTGGGTGGAGGAAGAGACCTTCAATGACATCAGTGAGGACAAGGAACGGGACATGGCTAGCTTGGTATCCAACCTTGTGCAAATGGGGAGTTTGCGGTTGTGCAAAGGGACTGTTTGCGGTTGTTTGCGGTGCATTAAACGGGGAGATTGGTCTGTTACTGTGAAGCGGGTGTAACCCTTACACTACCTGATCGATACAACATCATACCTGATGTTTTAGAGCATGTTATTCCAAACAATTTAGGAATGTTAGGTGATTTATGCCCTTTATGGCTTAAAACCAGACTCTGCATCAACTATGTAATTTTCCGTGGGAGTTTTGCCATGGATCCCCCTCCGGCATGCCACAGTCCAGGTGTTAGTCCCCTTGAAACAACTTTCCCATCACTATTGTGGCCAGAAAGAGTCCCTGTGGGTTTTGAAATTCGCCTGCCCATTGAAGCCTATGGCGGTTCGCCGGGTTCGCCCGTTCGCGAACATTTGATGGAAGTTTGCGTCCGCTGTTCGCGAACCGAAAATTTGATGTTCACGACATCACTACTCTAAAGTTTTCTCTTATTTCTTTTGGATTATTACGCTGTTTATTATTTACATCTATCAATGTTTCTTTTCGTCTTTGAAATAACTTTTTTTTAAAGATTATTAGCCAGTATTTTATTGGCTTTATTACCCCAATAATACATTTTCTGTTGGTATTTATACATCATATTATCAATTTGTAATTGTGTGATTTTTTAAAATCTGTATTTGTATATGTAGAATCATTTTAGTATCTTCATTATTCGGACTGTTTTTATTCCTTCTCTCAACAAGTCTCAATTGTATATATAAGGATCTCAATGAATTGCCTCTTTTTTTTATGGTTAAAAATGTATTAAGACCCCTCTAATATAAACTTTATGGGTACTCCGGATGGTAACTTCCTGTTTAACAAAGTTTAAATTCAATTTGAAGAACTCCTGTATAACATGATTTAATTACTTAGATCCATCCTCCAACTTCTTTCTGGATGATAAGTGTTATTATTTTCTATCTGTAAAGATATCAATGCATGATCTGACCAGCCCAGTTCATTGATACCTACTTTAATTGTATTGTCTAAAACGTCCTTATTAACCAAAAAATAATCTAGTCTAGAATACATTTTATACCTATGTGAAAAAATGTATAATCCTTTAAATCAGGACAAAAAGTTCTCCAAGCATCATACAGTTGATGATTGAATATTAATTATTTAAATCTATCAGCATTATTTATAATCTGGTTCTCTGTTTTAAGGATCTTTCTATATGTCCTATAAATTTTGACATCTAAGACCATGTTTATATCTCCTTCTATCACATAAAGTCCATTTTTGATTTTATCAAATTTTTGCAAAATGTTTTTTAAGTACTTTATCTGTTTTTGGTTGGGGACATATAGATTAATTAATGTAAATTTCTTTCCATTTATGGAACCCAACCATGCAATATATCTCCCATTGTTATCTATCTCTTTGTATTCCTCCTGTATTTTAAGTTTTTTACTAAAGAGTATAGATACACCTCTTGATTTAGAATTAAATTTAAAACATACTTGATATGAATAATCTCCATTCAAATTAAGTGGTTTCAATTCTGCTTTCCCGTGTGTTTCCTGTAAAAATATTATATCGGCATTTTCTTTAAGTAGATAATCTGAAGCTATCTTTCTTTTGAATGGAGAATTTAATCCATGTACATTTACACTAGTTTCATCACCATTTTTTCTATAATTTTCTTTTTTTTCCTTCTTTTTTTACCTTTCACCATACTTTCTTGTATTCAATTTTTATTTCCAAATGTCTTAAAATTTCTTTCTTCCAAAATATTTACAAAAAACATTCCCACCTACATTTAACATACATAAAAACTTTCTGTTTCTTAAGCTTGATGTTACTAACCTTTACTTTTCCCACAAATTAAATTCCAAGAGAGCCGGCTGAATAAAATACAACTGGACTTCGCTTGAAAAAAGCTGTACCAAGCCTCTCAAAATTAACAGCAATATCTTCAGAGATTTTCTACTTATAAACCCAATCCTCAACCTTATACAGTTTGAATCCATTCCTTTCTATTGGTATCTTAAGAGGTAGGAGAGGTAGATTTTGTTTAACAACTTAAGTTCAACATTTGTCTCTATCAATAAGGACCCAATACCAATCTTATCTATTCAACCTGTATTTTTTCCTATATCCCCATTATTTAAATTTAAATATATTTAATTTTAAATATATAATTTTAAATTATATTCAAATTATAAATTTGTGTTTTTAAATCAATGATTTTACTTTAATTAATGTGTTAAGGTCACTACGTGATGATAATATTAAATTTAACTGTGAGCATTTTCATTCCACATCTATAAATTTCACTAAAAAGAAAAAAAATATATATGTATATGTTTTCCTTTTCTCCTCTCTTATTCCTTATTTAACTATAATAATTTAATCCCTACTTTGCTTATCAGTGATGACCATTTTTCCTTTATTTCCCCCCTTCCCACTCCCTCACTTTCACCCCTCTTTTTATATGTTGTTGTTGTTTCCCACTACAAAGACAATATGTATTCACTTAAATTCATTTCTCCTTCTTTCTGTTTAATTTCTCTTTCCAATTCAGGAATTCAGGGGAGAGTTCAGGGCTTGATTTAGTTATTGATTTCTTCACTTTTAATCCCCATTCACTTAAGATTTTTTCACCTATATTATTTCTTATGATAATACTCACTCCTTCTTTCACAATGTATAAATGTGATGCTGGGTCCCATTTGTGCCTTACTCCCTCTGTTCTTAAACATTTAGTAATATTTCCTTCAGATTGATTTTCCTTCCTCTTTAAATGGGTAACTATCGATAAATCGGGGAAGATTTTTAGATTTTCATAAAGTTGGATGGGATTTTTGCTCTCTCTCTCATTGTTTTTAATATATCCTCTTTGTATGTCAGAGAATGCAATTTTACAATGACATCCCCAGGGGTGTCTGATTTTTATTCTCTGGGCAAAGGGATTCTGTATATTTTAATTATTGGATTTTCATTTGGGGGTTTTGATAACACTAATTCATTCAGGAAGTTTATTACATATTCCTCTAATTCCAATCTGGAAATCTTCTCCACAATTGCTCTAATCCTAATATTACACACTCTCTCTATTTTCTTGAGCAATAGCTTCCCCTTAAGAGTATCAATTGATTCTTATTATTCCTCATTAGTTTAACATAGTTAAGGGTTTTTCCATAATCTTGCTCAAGATTAGTGTAATCTTGTGTCAGATCCTGAAGCCTACTAGATAATGCCCTAATCTCAACTGTGTTGTTCATTATGTCTCATTTCCTCTTTCAAATTGATTTGAAATTCCTCTAATACATTTTTATCATACTAGACACTGTTAATTTATCTTCTTCAATATTATTATGATCTCCTATAGTGTCATCAAAGTCAGTAAGATTTCTATTTAAGTTCGGTTGAGATGCATTTGAGAATGAGGGTGTCTCTAATTGTAAAGCCTCAGGATTTTACACATTTTTGGGGGAAAAGTATGTAGACATTCCCTTTGTATTTTTTTTCTTTACTTTAGTCTTAGTTGCCATATTATTCACCTCTGTATATTATTAATACACTCCTTTAGTAGGTTATTTAAAAAAAACAGCGCCTAAAATTGTATTTTAGCTCAATAATGGTCAACTTAAACTTAGTAATGGTTCTTATTAAAAAAACAGCTCCTTTCAGAGACAGATCCTTGGTGATCAATTCCTTAATCAAATTGGAGTCAGGAATTCTCTGGATAAAATTCATTAATATCCCACAGTATTGATAATTTTAAATGTCCTTTTATCAAATGTCCCAAAAGTCCATTGTACATAAAGTCCCGGTATATTTAAATATCTCAAACCAAATTCTGAAGGATTTTATATACCATCAGTCCTCTTCTAGGGAGGTAAAATTATATAAGTTCTCACCCTCAACTGAAGCTGTGAATTATTATACGCTCATCTAAATGTAATTACATCCAGGACTTTTCACTGTCAATTTCCCAAAGCTAGTGGAGCAGTCTGTAAAGGATATTTAATTTAAATTTTTATTTTTTTATAAATTCCTTGGCCTTTTCTTTTATGGGTCTTGTTGATTGTCTCCTGTTAGCCAGAGCTACATGCTCATACAGCCAAGATATTTTTCAAGCTTCACAGGCAGACGCTTCTCCTTTATAGAACTATATTTTCGTAAAACTTATAATAGTTCCATATCCATCTGCCTCTTTTGGTGTTAAATTATCTTCTTTTCCATATTCATATCAGAAAGTCCAACATTTAAAAAAAATAATTTTCAGTGGGTAGAAGTAAAAAAAGATTATTCAGCTCAATATGCTTACAACCAGAGCCCCACGCTCATACAGTTGTAATTGGCTTACAATTGAGTTGTTTTGCTTCTGCTAATCTTATCCCATCTTATGTTACTTTATATGTAACCTTTAGTTTAGCTCATATTCTATCTCCAATCTCTGAGACTTTACTGTTTGTGTCTTTTGTAAGTGTGGCATCTTGAGAGGTCAGTCTGTTTGTTACAGGGAGACATCCATATCCTGTATATCTTAATGTACATTTCTTTAGTGTATATTCTTATACTACTTCCATGTAGTATGTATAAATCAATCAGGTTTTACCTTTAAATGCGCATTTCCTCATACAGAGGGTTATCCACTGTTCCTCATACTGGTTTTCCAGGTACTCGCCTTACCACCGCTAGATCTGTGTCCTCTGGTGTCTGTATCTCTTCTGGAATCTCCCTGCCTCCAACGGGGCTTTCTCGCAATGCTCTCCGCTTCAGCTTGGCGTCCTGCACACCCCGCGTTGCCATACTGCTTCCGGGATGGGCTCCTGTCAGTCACGCATGCTGGATATTGACAAAGGACTGAGGAGTAATTTTGCGCATGCTCGATAGTTTTCTTTATATTCCACATTTAAGGGGTATCTCAAATAATAAATTCCTACAGCTTTACAGGAATTGTAAAAAATTAACAGACAGAGCAAACTGTACAAGCTGATCTACAAGCTACATTTCTTTAGAGAGAGTATTAAAACATGTTGCGAATAGAGAAAAGTTATTGTATGGTATGAAAGTGCATGACAGGAGGGATGTGTGACAGAGTACCTCCCAGAGTTGTAAGCTACAGATTTCTGAAGGTTTTTCTCCATGAGGTCTGAAGTAGTTACCTCCTGGAGTTCACAGACTTTAAAAGCTTTGCCCAGAAAGATGGGTGGGGCTGTTTGTATGGACTGCAAGGCTGCAATCAGAGAGGCCAGGAGGGAGAAAGAGCTGTGGTACTGCAAATAAGGAAAAATTATATATATATATATATATATATATATATATATATATATATATATATACAGTGCCTTGCAAAATTATTGGCCCCCCTTGACTTGTTACCTATTTTGTTACATTAACAGCCTTAAATTCAATGTTTTGTTAATATGAATTGTATGTGATATATCAGAACACAATAGTTTATGATGGTGAAGTGAAATGAGAAAAATATATACATAAAACTATTTTTTTGAAATAGAAGACAGAAAATTGGCATGTGCATATGTATTCACCCCCTTTGTTATGAAGCCCATAAAATGCTCTGGTGCAACAAATTACTTTCAGAATTCACATCATTAGTGAAACAATGTCCACCTGTGTGCAATCTAAGTGTCACATGATCTGTCATTACATATACACACCTTTTTTGAAAGGCCCCAGAGGCTGCAACACCTAAGCAAGAGGCACCACTAACCAAACACTGCCTTGAAGACCAAGGAACTCTCCAAACAAGTAAGGGACAATATTGTTGAGAAGTACAAGTCAGGGTTAGGTTATAAAAAAATATCCAAATATTTGATGATCCCCAGAACCCCATCAAAATCTATCATAACCAAATGGAAGAACATGGCACAACATCAAACCTGCCAAAAGATGGCCGCCCACCAAAACTTATGGACTGGGCAAGGAGGGCATTAATCAGAGAGGAATACAGAGACCTAAGGTAACCCTGAAGGAGCTTCAGAGTTCCACAGCAGAGACTGGAGTAATCTGTACATAGGACGACAATAAGCCGTAAGCTCCTTAAAGTTGGGCTTTATGGCAGAGTGGCCAGAAGAAAGCCATTACTTTCAGCAAAAAACAAAATGGCACATTTTGAGTTTGCAAAAAGGCATGTGGGAGACTCCCAAAATGTATGAAGGAAGGTGCTCTGGTCTGATGAGGCTAAAATTGAACTTTTCGTCCATCACGAAAACCCCATGTCTGGCGCAAACCCAACACATCACATCACCCAAAGAACACCATCCCCACAGTGAAACATGGTGGTGGCAGCATCATGCTGTGGGGATGTTTTTCTGTTTTTCCGTAGCCGGGACTGGGAAACTGGTCAGTTGAGGGAAATATGGAGCTAAATACAGGGATATTCTTGAGCAAAACCTGTACCACACTGTGCGTGGTTTGAGGCTAGGACGGAAGTTCACCTACCAGCAGGACAATGACCCCAAACACACTGCTAAACAAACACTTGAGTGGTTTAAGGTGAACATGTAAATGGAATGACCTAGTCAAAGCCCAGACCTCAATCCAATAGAAAATCTGTGGTCAGACTTAAAGATTGCTGTTCATAAGCGCAAACCATCCAACTTGATGGAGCTGGAGCAGTTTTGCAAGGAGGAATGGGCAAACATGCCAGTGGTAAGATGTGGCTATCTCATAGAGACTTATCCAAAGTGACTTGTAGCTGTGATTGCTGCAAAAGGTAGCTCTACAAAGTATTGACTTTTGGGGGGTGAATAGTTATGCACATTGACTTTTTCCGTTATTTCGTCCTATTAGTTGTTTGCTTCACAATAAAATAAAAAATAAAAAACATTGTCAAAGTTGTGGGCATGTTCTGTAAATTAAATTATGCTAATCCTCAAATTATCCATGTTAATTCCAGGTTGTGAGGCAACAAAACACGAAAAATGCCAAGGGGGGGAATACTTTTGTCTTATAGGTATATGAACAATCAATGCCTTATAGTTCATTAACAATATACTTACCAATGAGGGGTGGAGTAAACAGTGAATTATGCAATGTTTTAGTAAAATTTTTGTAGAGGATCATCCATTTGTAAAAGGTTAGTCTATTATTCTGACCACATGGCAAAAGTATGATACAGATTTTTGCCACTAAGAACAAGTTTGATATCATTTAAATATCTTATCTTTCCTAAGTCACAATCAAACAAAGGATTTGTACCAGGCAGACTGACTAGGAAATATAAACTATGTAATTGATTTTAAATTTGTGTACATTTAATGACTCATTAAATCAACTTTCAAAACAGTGTCCATCATAAGTAAATATTTAAAGGAGACAAGCAAATCCCTTTAATATGACAGATATTCCGTTGATTATTTATAACAGTTTGATAGGAAATATCAGGCATAATGTCAAGTGATGTGCATAAGAAAATAAAATGCATATATTAAGTATATGAGAGTGCTTTTTACACTTTTTAAGTAAGACAGAAAAGGCCACTAAACCATTTTAATTAAAGAAAACTGTCATGTGTTATTCTTTCTCTATAATATTTTATTTTATATAAGTTTTACAGCAGACAATTAACCTATTTATGCATTACATTGACCTAAAATATTACATTAACAATTAAAATAAGTTAATAAATCCAATATTCTAAGTGATACCTCATGATTTCAAAATATGTAAATATATTATTTTCCAATAAATTATCCCCTCTGTGCATAAACACTGCAACATAAAATGTGACAGGTATAAATGGATGAGCAAATTAATCTTTTATTCATTTATAATATAATTTGTAATACCTATAATATATCCATCAATGATAAACTGTCAAACCAATAGAAAAATCATATAATTATTGATTGGGTGTTGTCTCTGATTTTAATGTATTTATAATATAATATAATTATCAACATTTGGGCTGATGCTGCAATATGATTGCAATGATTAAAAGCTGTTATAATTCATTTATACATTTATTGTTGATTTCTAGAGTAAAAAAAATATTAATTTAGTTTTAAATCACAAAACCATAAAAATAGGACTTTCAATTTAATTGAAAAATGTTCTGTAATTTTAATATAAAACAATAGCGTACTGTATATTTACTGTTCTCCTGTATAAATATTCTATATATTTATATTATAATCTACATTTACTTATCTGATACAAGATTGTTAATCAATACCCAAACAGTTCATATTAATTTGTAATGTTATGTTTTTTTTTATTCAGATAACATATTTGGTTTTAGACGCTTTTAACTGAAGCTTTTCTTTCAAAAAAAGGTAAAAAATATATGACGTTTAATTTCTTTGGATGTCTTTGATACATGCAAGACAAGTACAATTTATGTGCAAGTAGTTTTGTAGGTTTCTACCAGACCCATTTTATCTTGTATAGTATTAGTATATATAATTTCGATCTATTTGTGGAGCAAACAGTGTAGCCACACCTCTCTCCATTGGATGAAATATAGTATACTGTATTCTGATGCTTCCCATAAGAGCCACATAAGTTGTTGTGCTTGATCATCTAGGTAAATAACCTCTTTATGTCTACACAAACATGGCTTTATTTGCCAATTATTTATAATAAAAATAAAAGTTAATTTTCAAAAATGACTTCCCTGGGTCAGAGTGCTCCTATTGGAAAAAAGGTTTTCTATTTATCCATTATTTTATTTTTGTATATTTTTTACTCTGGGAGACACCTGTAATAATATATTTACATAGGACCCTGATATCAATTGGGTTTTTAAATAATGTAAAAAAAAATGATTATGTAAAATCCTGCAAAACACTAAAAGAACATGTTTTGTAACTTTGCATTCAACATACAAAGAAATGTTTTTATAAAACCAGTTCATTTAAATACATTTTCAGTTCAGTTTTCGTTTCTACAATATTTTGCAGATATTAACTTTATTTCACTTTGCAAGACAACATTTTCACTAAGATACATTTATTCTCCTGATAATTTATTTTATAATTGTTTATACTGCTTTCAATATCAAATCTAAGATTAACAGTGTAAAAAAAACAGGATTTGAGAGAAATACACGAAAGCTGTTGGTGTCCTTAAGTGTTAGGAAAAGATTTCTTGTGTTTTTTTTTTTTTTTAATCTTTTTATATATAAATTCAGATGAAATAAATGTTGAAGTATGGTACATTTCCTTGGAGTCCTTCAATCTGTATTCCTACAGAAAATGCATGACCTGCAGTTTAAATGTTCCTATGCTGTCATAGCAT
The DNA here is from genome assembly GCA_027410445.1 of Discoglossus pictus. Classification (NCBI taxonomy): domain Eukaryota; kingdom Metazoa; phylum Chordata; class Amphibia; order Anura; family Alytidae; genus Discoglossus; species Discoglossus pictus. The sequence goes on along the minus strand of CM050165.1, from coordinate 298,730,147 downwards.
TAAATCAAACAATAGAGCTTTCTGTTATATAGTAAATTATTTTTCTCTCCTTGTCTTCAAAACTTACTTCTTGGATTTTGTTGTAAGTGTTATAATATAATTCTCTTTTAGTTTACTATTACTCTGTAGGTAAAAAGAAGCACTGACATTCATTAGCGATCCCTTGTTCAGTTTTGCAGGGGGTATGCTGAAGAATGACATGCTGACAAAATACATGTATTAATTTCTCAGCAGGTACAGATTTAGTTTCATGTCAGTTCCTAGCAAGCGAGAGAAAGAAAAATATGCAATACAGATGAAAAATAGTTTCTTGATACAGGATAGAACAGTGTTATAAAACCATAGAAATGAATACCACAACTATGTTATACAAATTAATATATATATATATATATATATATAATTATTCATTTTTTATAAAGCAAATTCTTAACTTCTTTTTAAACTTTTTTTGATAGTTTGGGCACAATTCATTTTTACAAGCTACAATTAAAACTTCATAATAAAGAGAAAATTAATTTTATGTTAACTATTTTTCATATGTTTTTGCATACCCATGTTTTTCATTAAACAAACTTCCTCCATTAATTAAAAATCAGGAAACCATCTTTTACAATGTTTATATTATTTTATTATCTTTTTTAGCGAAGAGCAAGTATATCTTGTCAAAAAATCTGTTTATCTCTAGATAAAGAGAGGAGACAGACCAGAGTGGACTGACAATGGCTAATGTCAAATATTTTTGAATGAATGCTTAAAAAGGTTCCATTTTCAATGCATTCTTAATAAATGGAAAGAGCCTTCTAAAATGTTGAATATTACATTGTGAGATCTTGAAGAAATGGAATAAGATCACCATATAACCCTTTGAAGATGAACATCTTAGGATGATGAAAATCACTATGGCTAAGGGAAAATTGATCTTGTCACACTGTCAAAAGCAATTATTATAAGAAATGACATGGAAAATTGGTGATGGAATTGCTGCCAAAAAACAGCATATGTTTTGTATTCCTATCAAAAAGATGTTTTCCTCTAGTTGGTTGGTTTGATGTCTTGTGCTTCCATCTTGATTTATCACCACATAAAAGTGAATGAGTCTTTGATATAGAATATTTACACATGGTGTATTTAATATAGGTTATTGTCTTTTGATTTTTGCATATTTATTTTACAGTTTATTACAAAAATTTAGAGAAAATGTCTATGCATCTATTAAAGTAGACACAGTGCCTTGCAAAAGTATTCACCCCTTGACTTTTTACCTATCAATGTTTTGTTAATCTGAATTTGATGTGATGGATCAGAACACAATAGTCTAAGTTGGTGAAGTGAAATGAGAAAAATATATACATAAAACTATTTTTTAGAAATAGAAAACAGAAAATTGTCATGTGCGTATGTATTCACCTTCTTTTTATGAAGCCCACAAAAAGCTCTGGTGCAACCAATTACCTTCAGAAGTCACATAATTCGTGAAATTATGTCCACCTGTGTGCAATCTAAGTGTCACATGATCTGTCATTACATATACACACTTTTTTTGAAAGGCCCCAGAGGCTGCAACACCTAAGCAAGAGGCACCACTAACCAAACACTGACATAAAGACCAAGGAACTCTCCAAACAAGTAAGGGACAATGTTGTTGAGAAGTACAAGTCAGGGTTAGGTTATACAAAAATATCCAAATATTTGATGATCCCCAGGAGCACCATTAAATCTATCATAACCAAATGGAAAGAACATGGCACAACAGCAAACCTGCCAAAAGACGGCCTCCCACCAAAACTCATGGACCTGGCAAGGAGGACATTAATCAGAGAGGCTGCACAGAGACGTAAGGTAACACTGGAGGAGCTGCAGAGTTCCACAGCAGGGACTGGAGTATCTGTACATAGGACGACAATAAACCCGCGTCATTGTTATGGCCTATATATTTTTGAAAGAAAAATAAGGCTAATTATATGATTATGATATCACACTTTATGCATATTTCATGTGTTCTTTGCACCAATATGCGATTTAATGTCAAATTATGTTGATGTTAACATGGAAAGTGTAATCACTTGGCCATAACAACATTATTTACAAATTAACAAAACAATATTGACAGGAAACATAAGTTTACAGTAATCAAATGCATGAAGATATAGAGGTGTCCAAACATATTTGATAAATAAATATTTGATAAATAAATATGATTATGCTATTATCCATATTTTGTTAATCTCTTCATGCAGATGATATTTTAATATATGATTTATATACATCCACTATACCTTCACACAGGATGGGTATACTAAAATCTGATATGGATACACATATCAGATCATTAAAGCACAACATTAAATCATTAAAGTCCCCTATATGTGCTCCGCACCATTAGATATAGAGTAAAAGACCATGTGAAAAGGGTGTTTGAATTTTCAAAATTCATGCTGAATTCACTGAGTTATGATTAGTTGAAGTTAGATTATTTTACTGTGTGGCTTCTACCTGAGTGAGTAATGAGCTCTGTACCATGTGGAGCATAATTAATATTAATTATAATCAGGTGTAGAGTCTTTGAATCCGGCACTGGCTGAATTGTTGTAAATACTTCACTATATCCTAGAAGCTTGAGTAGCAACTGAGCCAAGCTCAGTGTGTAGTGCTGATGTCTATGGTGCCAAAGATTCAGTTGCACATAAAAATAGATATTTTTCTTTACTTTAAAAAAAATCTGAATTATGTTCTTTAGGTTATATTGTCACAATCTACTGCTTCAGCGGGCTTTGAAATAATCTAGTTCAGACCTACCCAGTAGTAATCGTCCCTTGGTATCCCTGTTAGCAGGAATATGGACCAGAACCAGGACAATGACTCCAGGAGCACCAAGGTTACCACAGGAAAGAAAGATTGAAGAGGTTACAGACTGTACCCCTTAACTTGTGGCCCTCTTCACTGGGAGTCCCACATAACATATTTTATTAGACACCCCAAGGGAAATCCTGCATTTTAAGAATAAACATGGCCATATATCATGGCCACAGAAATATTAATCAGTTGTATGAGCATATTAAACCGTATTTACTCCTAGGGAATTATTACTTAGCAGATAATAGCATTGCACCAATGTTAACCCTCTCTATGCTATGATGGCTGCAACAGTCCTGACATCTATGTGGCCACACACCAATCAAAACAGGATATTAACCTATGATTATTTCAGTATTTCGAATGTTAAAGCGGTACATTCTAAAATACTGACATAATCATACCGCCTTCAGACACCATTACCCCTTCCAGCTCTCCTCCTCCCTTTCCCCTTCTCCTCCTTCTCCTCCTCCATTTCCCCGTCTCCCCCCTCTTCCCCTTATTGCCTCACCTCCATTTCCCCCCTTATCTGCTCCCCTTTCCCCCCTTATCCTCCTCATTCCCCCTTATCCTCCTGTCCCTTCCCCCTAATCCTCCTCATCATCCCCCCTCATCCTCCTCCCCTCCTCCTTTATCCCCTCATCCTCCTCCTTTCCCCCCTCATCCTCCTCTTCCCCCTCATCCTCCTCCTTTCCCACCTCATCCTCCTCTTCCCCCTCATCCTCCTCCTTTCCCCCCTTATCCTCCTCCTCTTCCCTCCTTCCTTCCTCCTTCCCCCCTCTCTTCTCTCTTCTTATTAGCATCCGATCCGCTCCTGCTGCTGATCGGAGGCCCGCAGGGCATCTTATGCCTGTCTCTTGAACCGGCATATGCTAATGACGTGAAAAGCTTGTGACATCATTAGCATATGCTGGTTCCAGGGAAAGGCAAACGACGTGCTGCAGGCCTCCGATCATCAGCAGGAGCTAATCGGAGGCTAATATGAAGAAGTGAGAGGTGAGAGGGAAGAAGGATAAGGAGGGAGGAGCAAGATGGGGAGGAGGAAGATGGGGAGGAGGAGGATGAAGATGGAGAGGAGCAATGGTGTGCTGAGGGGGCCCAGGGAAACTCAGGAGCACTGGGCCCTCTCCACATCCTCCCTGCAGTAAGTCCAAGTGTGGTTCGGGGTTACCGATTTAGGAAGATAAGATTAACCCTGAGTCACACGCGAGATTACCGCTAGGATGGTTAAAAGATACCTAAAAAAACATTTTCAGTGTCTGGCTAGCCAGATAGATTATGCAACCTCCAGTTCTATCATTGCAATCTAAAGGTATCTTAGTGCATAGTCTTTCATGCTCCATACTTATCCTTGTATAAACATGAAAAAGGGGTTACACAGTGTCCCGCAAATCCCGTGTTATTAAAATATGTTAATTATTCATTTTTAACTACCACATTCCCCCACTCTCTTCATTCCTTACTGACCAGCTGGACATTCCCTGGCCTGTGGGGGTGGGGGGTGGGGTTAATTAGCACACTAGTGTCACTATCTAGCTTCCTCTAAATAAATAGTATATCTGTGTTCACATTTGAATGTCTAAAGCAAGTAAAAAAAAACTGCTTCCAGCTCAGAGTTCAGAGAAAAACAGTTATTTCACTGCATTCTGGGTAGCTGAGTGGGACGTGCAAATGTGCCCACAAATGCCTCGCTCTTCAATCCGTTGCCATCATCAAACATGGCTTCCTTTAAGCTTATGCATGCTGTATTACACAGTTTTAATGCAAAGCCAAGGTTGGATTAAACACAGGCCGAGTATCCAATCCATGTACAGCTGTTTCAAGCTTACTGGCTATCATCAGCATGGAGCGGGATCTCAGCCTGTGTTGTGGACCTTATGAGTAGGTAGTTCACCACAACAATCATTTATAATATGGTGGGCAAAAGAGCGATAGAAGCCCTCCACCGTACAGTAGTACAGTAAATAAATAGTACATCTTTGTTCACATTTGAATGTCTAAAGCAAGTTAAAAAACCTGCTTCCAACTCAGAGTTCCGAGAAAAATAGTTATTACACTGCATTCTGGGAAGTTGAGCTGGGACGTGCAAATGTGCCCACAAATGCCTCGCTCTTCAATCTGTAGCCATCATCAAACATGGCTTCCTTTAAGCTTATGCATGCTGTATTACACAGCTTTAATGCAAAGCCAAGGTTGGATTAAACACAGGCCAAATATCCAATCCATGTACAGTTGAGTCACATTATTATGACCCTAACACTAATATCCGGAAAAAATGCAGTATGTAGTACGGACAACATATAAACAATGTAGCAGTGAGTCAAGAAGCTGGAAGGTTGACAAGGGTAACTGAAGCCATGCAGACTGCAGTGCATCTGGTGGAGGATCCATACAGCAAACATGCCAATCGAAGTAGTACCACAGGTGCTCGATGGGGTTTAAAAGCGGGGAATTTGGAGGCTAGGGAAGTACTTTTCGAAGTTTTTGTCTTGCTCCTCCAACCACTCCCGGACAATCCTGCCATATTTTGTTGGCTATGTGCTGCTGACGTCAAAAGTAAAAGGTGGTCACAATAACATAGTGAGCCCGCAGCCACTGTGGCCCTATTCATGTATAGTAAGATGGAAAACATATAAAAAAAGATTACAATTAATAACATAATAATTACAACTAGTGATGTCCCGAACAGTTCGCAGGAGAACTATTCACCACGAACGTCGAACACATGCACTTTTCGGTTCGCCCTCTATACTTTATCATTAAGGACACTTTGAACATCATTTATTTTATTTTATATTTTTTTTTGTGTAATCTATGGCTGCCTGCCAGCGTGTGTGTGTGACAGGCTAACACCTAACAGCTTATATTGTGCTTATTTTCACTACTCATACCTGGTGGTGTAACATACATTGAAAACAACCATTTTTTTCCTGTAATCTAATTTCAGTTGCCTGCCTGTGTCAGGCGCACAGCATATATTGTGCTCCGTGACATAAAACAACACTTTTTTTGACTGTAATAGATTGAATAGCAATTGCCTGCCTACAGGCTTGTGTGTGAAGCCTATTGCATCTACTCTGCCAACTTTTGCCAGTGCACAGTGATACGTCATATCTTACATAGTTACATAGTTACATAGTATTTAAGGTTGAAAAAAGACTTTCAGTCCATCAAGTTCAACCTTTTAAGATCTCCTCTGATCTGCAATATGCGGATTAACTATTAATTCATTAGTTGTTAATTAATTATTAATCAATTATTTAATGTTTTTTTTTTTATTATTATTAATTAGTCCAGAGGAAGGCAAATAGAAAAAAAAAAAAAAAACACAAGCGAGACTTAGCCAGTTGTCTCAAAGGAAAATGTAAAAAATTTGGATCAATACTGTCTCTCTAATTATCCATGATAACCCTGAATTCCCTTTTTAATTAGAAATAAATCTAGTCCCCTTTTAAAGTTATCTATCGAATCCACTGTCACCACCTCCTCTGGTAGAGAATTCCACAGATTAACCACCCTTATTGTGAAGAACCCTTTTCTTTCTTTGAGGTGGAATCTTTTTACTTCTAACCTCAAGGGATGTCCTCTTGTCAGTTGAAAACCTCTTGGCACAAAAAGCTCCTTTGACAAATCTTTATACTGACCCTGGATGTATTTATATAAGGTAATCATATCTCCTCTTAGACGCCTTTTTTCTAGAGAAAATAAGTTTAATTTGGTTAGTCTTTCTTCATAACTTAGCCCCTCAATTCCCCTTATTAGTTTTGTTGCCCTCCTCTGTACCTTTTCCAGCTCTAAAATGTCCTTTTAATAAAGTGGTGCCCAAAATTGTACTCCATATTCCAAATGAGGGCGTACTAGAGATTTGTATAATGGCAGAATTATATTTCCTTCCCTGGCTTCTATACCCTTCTTAATACATGCGAATATTTTCTTTGCCTTTGCAGCTGCTGCTTGGCTTTGAGCACTGTTACCTAGGTGGTTGTCCACAAGCACTCCCAATTCCCTTTCAATATCTGATACACCTAGATTTGCTCCATTAAGATTATAAATTGCATGGCTATTTTTCCTTCCCAGATGCATAACTTTACATTTATTCGTATTAAATCTCATCTGCCATTTAGATGCCCATTCCTCAATTTTATGTAAATCCCTTTGGAGGGAAAGCACATCATTATCTGATTTAATTACCTTGCACAACTTTGTGTCATCAGCGAAAATGGAGACCCCACACTCCAATCCTACCTCTAAGTCATTAATAAATATGTTAAAAAGGAGAGAACCTAATACTGAACCCTGAGGAACCCCACTTACCACATTAGTCCAATCGGAGTATGTTCCATTTACAACAACCCTTTGCTTCCTGTCTTTTAGCCAGCTCTCAATCCATGAGCAGATATTTACTGCAATTCCTGTATCCCTTAGTTTGCCCAATAGTCTCCCATGTGGCACTGTATCAAAAGCCTTTGCAAAATCCAAAAAGACTACATCCACTGAGTTGCCTTGATCCAGGTTCCTACTAACCTCCTCATAGAAACTAATTAGATTTGTTTGACATGACCTATCCCTCATAAATCCATGTTGACTCCTACTTATAATCCTGTTCAAATAGACATATTTTTGTATATTAGCCCTTATTAACCCTTCTAAAAGCTTCCCCACTACAGAAGTGAGACTCACTGGTCTATAATTCCCCGGATTTGCTCTTGCTTTTCTCCAGTCATCTGGTAGAGACCCAGCGTTGAGTGAATCTTGAAAAATTAAATATAATGGTTTGGCTATTACAGAACCCAGTTCCCTTAGTACCCTTGGATGTATTCCATCAGGACCCGGGTTTTTTTTAACATTTATTTTTTCCAACCTCTTTTGGATTACTTCCTGTGTTAACCAATTATTTGGCAAAGGTAGTGTAGCCCCATTATGTTGCAGTGTCCCAACCACTTGTACCTCCCTTGTGTATACCGAAGAAAAGAACCTATTTAGCTCATCTGCCTTTTCCTGGTCACTACTTTTCAGACAGCCTGTTTCACATTCTAATGTTCCTACAGCTTCCTTCCTCGCCTTCTTCCCATTAATATACTTAAAAAATATTTAAGGGTTAGTCTTACTCTCTTTTGTAATACATTTTTCATTTTCTATTTTAGATAGTCTAATCGCGCTTTTGAAAGCCTTGTTGATTTCCTTGTATTCCCGTAAAGCAGTCTCTGTCCCCTCTTGTTTGTATAATTTAAATGCCTGTTTTTTACTTATCTTGATCTTTAAATCATTGTTAAGCCACATGGGTTGTGATTTACTCCTTTTACTTTTATTCCCACACGGTATATGCAGATGTGTATGTATATTTAGTATGGATTTAAATGTTGTCCATTTATGTTCAGTGTATTTACCTATCAGTTCTCTGTCCCAGTCTATACTTTGTATTGCTGCCCTTAGACCGTTAAAATCTGCCCTTTTAAAACTAAGAATTTTTGTTGGCCCCTTAAAATGTTTTTTTTTTAATTCAATCTCAAATGAGACTGTGTTGTGATCACTGTTTCCCAAAGGTTGCCCTATTTCAACATTTGTGATGAGTAAATCTAAAATAGCTTCATTTCTAGTAGGCTCCTGTATAACCTGGGCCAGATAATGATCCCTGAGTGTACTCAAGAACCGGCTCCCCTTAGCATAACTGCTGGTCTCATTTATTCAGTTTATTTCAGGGTAATTAAAATCTCCCATTATTAGAACTTGCCCGTGCTTAGCTGCATTTCCAATCTGTAACAATAATTTTATTTCCTCACTTTCAGCTATATTTGGGGGTTTATAGCATACTCCTACTAATATTCTTTTGGAATTTGCTGCTCCACTATTTAACTCCACCCAAAAACATTCAACTTTATCACTAGGTCCACCATAAATATCTTCTCTGACTATAGGCTTAAATTCAGGCTTAACATACAGACAAATCCCTCCTCCTCGTTTACCATTGCCTCTATCTTTCCTAAATAGGTTATAACCATCCAGATTAAAAGTCCAGTCATGAGATTCATCCCACCACGTTTCGGTAATGCCTATTAAATCCCATTTTTCATTAATTACTAATAATTCTAATTCTCCCATTTTTCTTGGCAAGCTTCTGGCATTAGCTAGCATACACCTTATGTTATGAGTCTGTAGTTCTGAAGTGCCTGCCACTATACTTGAAATACTTAGTACTACCTCACTATTGACTATACTACCCCTCCCCCATCTCCTCCCCTATGAGTTGTTAATTCATCCCTTATACCCTCTACACTTTCTACCCCATTACTTATATCTAGTCCCTCCCCCCCACCTACTAGTTTAAAAACTCCTCCAGCCTTTCTACCATCCTATCCCCTAGTACAAAAGCTTTCTCATCATTAAGGTGCAATCCATCCCTACGGTAGAGATTGTACCGAAGTGAGAAGTCAGACAAGTGCTCTAAAAAGCCAAACCCCTCCTTAGTGCACCACATCTTTAGCCACGCATTAACCTCCCTAATCTCCTTCTGCCTCACTAGGCATGCACGTGGCACTGGTAGTATCTCAGAAAATACTACCTTGGAGGTCCTTGCCTTCAGCTTATTACCTAGTTCTCTAAAATCATTCTTTAGGACACTCCATCTTCCACTAACTTTGTCTTTGGTACCAATATGTACCAAGACCGCCGGTTCATTTCCAGCCCCGCCCCCCCCCCAATAATTTGTCTACCCGATCCACAACATGACGAACCCGAGCACCCGGGAGACAGCAAACTGTTCGATTGCTGGGATCTGGGTGACAAATCACCCTGTCTACCTTCCTTATAATAGAGTCCCCTACAACCAAAACCTGTCTTTTGCTCTGCCTATGCTGCCCTCCCACTCCTCCAGGCTTTTAGAGGGAACAGTTCTATCTGGCATTGCCATTCCTGAATGGACATCCCCAACAGTTTCACTCAATCTGGCAAATCTGTTGGTGTTTGCCAACTCAGAAATGGCCTGCCTCCTCCTGTTCCCCCTGCTTTCCCTTGTAACTGACATCCTCACTAGCCCCAGCTCCACCCTCCATGCTAGGCCCAGCTAAACTGTGCTCAGTGAGCACAAACTCCCTTTCCAATGGAGCAATATCACAGAGTGCTGCAATTCTCCTCTCCAGATCTCCAATTTGAGCTTCCAGAGAGGCAACATGCTCACACCTCTCACAGAGGTATGGACCCTGGATCATCTGTTCCAGTATTGCATACATATGACAGGATGTACACTGAATAGGGTTGCCACTGGACTGACTCATAATTATTATTATTGTCTACAAAATTTCAGTGGGAAAAATAAAGAATATAAAATAAGATATTTATATAAAGTTTCCTCCTTTGCACTATAAATCTGCCCTCCCTTTTCTTTGAAGTTCCTCCTTTTATTTAAACTCCTAGGCTTTTACTAGAATTGCACTTGATACTGAAAATGTTTGCAAGCTCACAAGTTCCCCTTCTCCTGTTTATATTAACTTCTGCCTTCTCACCTGGGCACAATTAGTGCACTCTGCAATTTATCAGCCTTTACTTGTAAGGTAAATCCACTTGTAAACAGGCCCCAAACCAGCTCACCAACCTTTTATACAAGTTTAAGAGTCAAACCACACCCCTCTCACCTGGGCACAATTAGTGCACTCTGCATTTTATCAGCCTTTACTTGTAAGATAAATCCACTTGTAAAAAAAACTATATCTGGTGCAACCGTAGTGTACAGTGACATAAAACAACACTTTTTTGACTGTAATCGATTGAATATCAGTTGCCTGCCTACAGGCGTGTGTGAGAGGCCTACAGCGCCTACTCTGACAACTTTTGCCAGTGCACAGTGACACTCATATCTGGCGGCACCTTAGATTGCTTGCGCAGTGCCCCAAATTTGAAGTAGGAGGTCCTACCAAGCATCTTTTTCCATCTCCTTGTTCCAAAAATCAATGCCATATACACGTCCCCTAATAGTGGACGTAACAGGGATTAAACGGATAGGAATAGTAATACTTAACAGTACACACCTTATAATAACGCAGACAGAGGCGACGCAGAGAGAGGAGTCCGAAGATGAGGAGTAAGAGGAGGAATGTGGCTTTGAGGAGGTGGAAGACCAAACACAGCAGGCGTCCCAGGGGGCTTGTTGTCACCTTTCGGGGTGCTTGGTGGCTGTGTGGAGGAAGAGACCTTCAATGACATCAGTGAGGACAAGGAACGGGACATGGCTAGCTTGGTATCCAACCTTGTGCAAATGTGGAGTTTGCGGTTGTGCAAAGGGACTGTTTGCGGTTGTTACTGTGAAGCGGGTGTAACCCTTACACTACCTGATCGATACAACATCATACCTGATGTTTTAAAGCATGTTATTCCAAACAATTTAGGAATGTTAGGTGATGTATGCCCTTTATGGCTTAAAACCAGACTCTGCATCAACTATGTAATTTTCCGTGGGAGTTTTGCCATGGATCCCCCTCCGGCATGCCACAGTCCAGGTGTTAGTCCCCTTGAAACAACTTTCCCATCACTATTGTGGCCAGAAAGAGTCCCTGTGGGTTTTGAAATTCGCCTGCGCATTTAAGTCTATGGCGGTTCGCGACATCACTAATGACGTTCGCGGCATCACTAATTACAACAAAAAAAGATTTTAAATATTGTGAAGATCACCATTATTCACATAGAAGAGAAGATTTAAAACACAGATAAATGTTTCTGTGGGGTAAAATGTTGGACATTCAGAAAAATAAATATGCTCTTAGCAAAATAAATTAGGATTAATATTTACACTGGATTTCAACATTTCCATATTTCTATCATTTCCAACAGACTTTCCATCAAGAGTGTCACTGAATAATTTGCAGCACTGCACGGTGTAACATAGCCTGTAAACTCTGCCGACATTTACAGAAAAAAAATTACACCAAACAGGTAACATACAGAAATACATTTGCTTAACAAAAACACTAAAAAGAAAGAAAAGAAAGTTACTTGAAAATTTCCATTTTTGTTTCTAGATTGCAACAGACACTGCCTGAAAAGTGTTGCAGGAAGATTGGCAGCAGGGGACCCTCTGTCATTTATACACAACAAATTCAACACAACAGGTAAAGTATAACAAGTACAATAAAAGATAAATAATCTATCCTGTTTGTTGTGTGCCAATGTCAAGACCTACTGCAACCTAACTAACCCTCTAAGCTTATCGCCATAACCTAAACCCCTAATGTCAACAGTGGTGCACACCAAACAGGATAGCACAGAAAGTATTGTTCAAATGAACACAATGGAAGGATGTATCCTGTTTGGTGTGCGCCAATGTGGAAAACCACTGCCATGTAACTAACCCTTTAAGCCTAACACCATAACCCTAACTCCATAATGGCACACTGGTGCACACAAAACAGAATACAAAAATAATAATAACACATACAACATAGAAGGACATATCATGTTTACTGTGCACTTTTAATAAAATGCACTGCAACAAAACTAACACTAAGCAGGATAGCAGAAGAAATAAGCAAAATAAAGAAAGTTGCATTCAAAAAACACAAAAATACAAATCTAATGTACTATTTATATTTACAGATTACTATGGCGGATAACGAAAATAAAACAGAAAAGACGTCAAACACGAGAATGTGTACAAAGATCGAAAGATCGACAGATGACGAAGGAAAAGAAAATTAGAAGCGAAAAAGAACGCGAGAGAATAGCAAGCAAAAGACAAGCAGCTGAGAAAGTAACATCCAAGCCCAAGAACATCTAGAAAATGTATCAGAACAATCTGATAACAATTATAATGTTTATTTACAGAGTCAGATTGATATATATTCTCATAATTGTCCTTTAGTTAAATCTTTAACAGTAGAGGTTCATAATTGTGGTATGATGAATATTGTCTGAAAGACCCAGAGATGGCAAGTTTGTTAGTTGCTGTCAAAAAGGCAAGGTAAGACTTCCACAAAGACAACAATTCCCAACATATTTAGAAAGCATTATGACAAAAGCTTGTTTTCCTAACTACCAATATTTCAAAACAAACATACGATCATATAACAGTGCCATATTCTTTGCATCTGCCATTTCAGAGGGATATTACAATATATCCCAGAAATTATGAGCAACCTTTCATTAATATAAGTATCTTAATAATAAGTACTTATTTGGATCGAATGACATATCCCATATTTTTTCCACATGGGGAAGCAGGTTGGCAACCCAAATTAACACTTGACAGTTACCCAAATTCAAAAGTATGTGTGAAAAATAATATTTCTATGCTTGAATTTAAAGTGGCTCAAACTGCCATTCGAGATAGATTCAATCCCACTTTATGTGGAGGAAAACTGACACAACAATGGATCATTGATTCATATTTGCAAGTTGAGGCAAATAATTTAAACTTCATCAAATATCAACAAGATAAACTACGTGTAGAACAGTATTGTGGATTGATGGATTATGTCGCTGAGGTGGCTACAATCAGAGAGCTGCCAGCTGGCAAAGCCATCATGTTACCTTCTTCTTTCCAAGGATCTCCTCACAATATGCGAGACAGATACAATGATGCCATGGCTATTGTAACTAAATATGGAAAAACAGATTTAATTATTACATTTACATGTAATCCACAATGGCCAGAGATTATAGAGAATCTGCTAATTGGACAAACTGCTTCCGATAGACCAGATTTAGTGGCAAGAGTCTTTAAAATCAAATTTAATTAATTAATACGTGACAAAACCATTATTTGGCAAATGTCTGGCTCATGTTTATACCATAGAATTTCAAAAGAGGCCTTCCACATGCACATATTCTTATAATCCTTCAAGAGAAAGATAAATTGGATACTGGTGACGAAGTGGATTCACTGATTATTGCTGAACTACCAGATCTAGAAATACATGGTAGACTATATGAGATTGTAACTCTTCGTATGATTCACGGACCATGTGGAGATATTAATCCACAGACACCATGTATGGAAAATAAGAAATGTACAAAAGAATTTCCAAAAGATTAGAGACACAAAACTTATGATAATTGTGATGGCTATCCATTATATAGAAGAATAGAAGGCCAAAATGCCATTATTCGTGGAAAAAAGGTAGATAACAGATATGTGGTACCATACAATCCACATTTACTCATGAAGTATAATGCACACATCAATGTGGAAGCTTGCAAATTTATAAAATCCATTAAATAGGTCTACAAATATATTTACAAAGGCTATGATGCATCTACTGTAGTCGTCAAAAATGCAGAAAATCCTGAACAAAGTGAGTTATTACATGATGAACTTGCATCTCATGGAGATGCTCAATATGTAAGTGCGCCAGAAGCAATGTGGCGTCTTCTCAAATTTGAAATGCATGATTGCTCACATGCAGTTTATCGATTGGTTGTACATTTGCCCCAAAGACAATTAGTGTGTTTCCATGTTGGAAATGAAACAAATGCTTTGGCACAAAGAGAGCATCGACAAAGTACACTAACTGTGTGGTTTCATTTAAATTGTAACGACTTGGAGACTATGACACTCAGCTTCAAAGACAAAGAACAGAAGAAAGACTTGCAACTTTAAATACATTACAATTGCAAGCATTTAATGCAATAACAAATGCCCTAGATGATGACATGCTCAAAGAGCGTTATTTCTATCTAGATGGACCTGACGTATCAGGAAAAAATTATCTGTATAATTTTTTGATGAGTTTTGTTCGAGCACAAGGTCAAATAGCACTGCCATTTGCAACCACTGAAATTGCCGCACTTTTGTTAGAAGATGGAAGAACTGTGCATAGTGGATTTAAACTGCCAGTTCCCATTCTGGAAACATCAGTGTCGGATATTCAAATGACATCATTGCAAGCAAAAAAAAAAAAGTAATTAAAATAAATTAATTATAATAGATGAAGCTACAATGATGTCATGCCATGCCCTACATTGTATTGACCGTTTGCTACATGAAGTCATGGATAATGATTTGCTATTTGGTGCAAAGGTAATGTTGTTAGGTGGTGATTTTAGACAAACATTACCTGTCGTTGTACATGGAAATCGAACTGACATTGTCGAAACATGTATAAAGTCAAGTACACTATGGAAACTATTTACCCATCTTCAATTACAAACAATAACAAAATATGAGATCAGAAGGAGAAAATTAACTAAATTATTCACTCATTAAATTGGAGAATAGTGATGTCGCGAACATCAAATTTTCGGTTCGAACATCGGCGAACCGCCATAGACTTCAATGGGCAGGCGAATTTCAAAACCCACAGGGACTCTTTCTGGCCACAATAGTGATGGGAAAGTTGTTTCAACGGGTCTAACACCTGGACTGTGGCATGCCGGAGGGGGATCCATGGCAAAACTCCCACGGAAAATTACATAGTTGATGCAGAGTCTGGTTATAAGCCATAAAGGGCATAAATCACCTAACATTCCTAAATTGTTTGGAATAACATGCTTTAAAACATCAGGTATGATGTTGTATCGATCAGGTAGTGTAAGGGTTACACCCGCTTCACAGTAACAGACCAATCTCCCCATTTAATGCACCGCAAACAACCGCAAACAGTCCCTTTGCACAACCGCAAACTCCCCATTTGTACAAGGTTGGATACCAAGCTAGCCATGTCCCGTTCCTTGTCCTCACTGATGTCATTGAAGGTCTCTTCCTCCACCCAGCCACCAAGGGTCCCCAAAATGTGACAACAAGCCCCCTGGGACGCTTGCTGTGTTTGGTCTTCCACCTCCTCAAAGCCACCTTCCTCCTCTGACTCCTCTTCTTCAGACTCCCAGAGTCTGGGGGCTTCCACTGCCCAGCATGGAAGATTATACACAGGTCAGAGTCTGGGGGCTTCCACTGCCCAACATGGAATATTATACACAGGTCAGAGTCTGGGGGCTTCCACTGCACAGCATGGAAGAATATACGCCTTGCCTCTGTCTGCGTTATTATAAGGTGTGTACTGTTAAGTAGTACTATTCCTATTGGTTTAATCCCTGTTATGTCCCCTATTAGGGGACGTGTATATGGCATGGATTTTTGGAACAGGGAGATGGAAAAAGATGCTTGGTCAGACCTCCTACTTCGAATTTGGGGCACTGCACATGCAATCTAAGGTGCCACCAGATAGGAGAGGTGTATTAAGTTGTACTACCCATTCCTACCAGTTTAATACCTGTTACGTCACCTATCAGGGGACGTGTATATGGCATGGATTTTTGGAACAGTGAGATGGAAAAAGATGCTTGGTCGGACCTCCTACGAATTTTGGGCACTGCACGTGCAATCTAAGGTGCCACCAGATAGGAGAGGTGTATTAAGTTGTACTACTCATTCCTATCAGTTTAATAACTGTTACGTTACCTATCAGGGGACGTGTATATGGCATGGATTTTTGGAACAGGGAGATGGAAAAAGATGCTTGTTCGGACCTCCTAATTCTAATTTGGGGCACTGCACGTGCAATCTAAGGTGCCACCGGATAGGAGAGGTGTATTAAGTTGTACTACTCATTCCTATCAGTTTAATACCTGTTACGTTACCTACCAGGGGACGTGTATATGGCATGGATTTTTCGAACAGGGAGATGGAAAATGATGCTTGGTCGGACCTCCTAATTCGAATTTGGGGCACTGCACGTGCAATCTAAGGTGCCACCAGATAGGAGAGGTATATTAAGTTGTACTACTCATTCCTATCAGTTTAATACAAGTTACGTTACCTATCAGTGGACGTGTATATGGCATGGATTTTTGGAACAGGGAGATGGAAAAAGATGCTTTGCCAGACCTCCTACTTCGAATTTGGGGCACTGCACGTGCAATCTAAGGTGCTACCAGATAGGAGAGGTGTATTAAATTGTACTACTCATTCCTATCAGTTTAATACCTGTTATGTTACCTATCAGGGGACGTGTATATGGCATGGATTTTTGGAACAGGGAGATGGAAAAAGATGCTTGGTCGGACCTCCTACTTCGAATTTGGGGCACTGCACATGCAATCTAAGGTGCCACCAGATAGGAGAGGTGTATTAAGTTGTACTACTCATTCCTATCAGTTTAATACCTTTTACGTTACCTATCAGGGGACGTGTTTATGGCATGGATTTTTGGAACAGGGAGATGGAAAAAGATGCTTGGGCAGACCTCCTACTTTGAATTTGGGGCACTGCACGTGCAATCTAAGGTGCCACCAGATAGGAGAGGTGTATTAAATTGTACTACTCATTCCTATCAGTTTAATACCTTTTACGTTACCTATCAGGGGACGTGTTTATGGCATGGATTTTTGGAACAGGGAGATGGAAAAAGATGCTTGGTCGGACCTCCTACTTCGAATTTGGGGCACTGCACATGCAATCTAAGGTGCCACCAGATAGGAGAGGTGTATTAAGTTGTACTACTCATTCCTACCAGTTTAATACCTGTTACGTTACCTATCAGGGGACGTGTATATGGCATGGATTTTTGGAACAGGGAGATGGAAAAAGATGCTTGGCCAGACCTCCTTCTTCGAATTTGGGGCACTGCACGTGCAATCTAAGGTGCTACCAGATAGGAGAGGTGTATTAAATTGTACTACTCATTCCTATCAGTTTAATACCTGTTACGTTATCTATCAGGGGACGTGTATATGGCATGGATTTTTGTAACAGGGAGATGGAAAAAGATGCTTGGCCAGACCTCCTACTTCGAATTTGGGGCACTGCACGTGCAATCTAAGGTGCCACCAGATAGGAGAGGTGTATTAAATTGTACTACTCATTCCTATCAGTTTAATACCTTTTACGTTACCTATCAGGGGACGTGTATATGGCATGGATTTTTGGAACAGGGAGATGGAAAAAGATGCTTGGCCAGACCTCCTACTTCGAATTTGGGGCACTGCACGTGCAATCTAAGGTGCCACCAGCTAGGAGAGGTGTATTAAATTGTACTACTCATTCCTATTAGTTTAATACCTGTTATGTTACCTATCAGGGGACGTGTATATGGCATGGATTTTTGGAACAGGGAGATGGAAAAAGATGCTTGGTCGGACCTCCTACTTTGATTTTGGGGCACTGCACATGCAATCTAAGGTGCCACCAGATAGGAGAGGTGTATTAAGTTGTACTACTCATTCCTATCAGTTTAATACCTGTTACGTTACCTATCAGGGGACGTGTATATGGCATGGATTTTTTAAACAGGGAGATGAAAAAAGATGCTTGGCCAGACCTCCTACTTCGAATTTGGGGCACTGCACGTGCAATCTAAGGTGCTACCAGATAGGAGAGGTGTATTAAATTGTACTACTCATTCCTATCAGTTTAATACCTGTTACGTTACCTATCAGGGGACGTGTATATGGCATGGATTTTTGGAACAGGGAGATGGAAAAAGATGCTTGGCCAGACCTCCTACTTTGAATTTGGGGCACTGCACGTGCAATCTAAGGTGCCACCAGATAGGAGAGGTGTATTAAATTGTACTACTCATTCCTACCAGTTTAATACCTGTTACGTTACCTATCAGGGGACGTGTATATGGCATGGATTTTTGGAACAGGGAGATGGAAAAAGATGCTTGGTCGGACCTCCTACTTCGAATTTGGGGCACTGCACATGCAATCTAAGGTGCCACCAGATAGGAGAGGTGTATTAAGTTATACTACTCATTCCTACCAGTTTAATACCTGTTACGTTACCTATCAGGGGACGTGTATGTGGCATGGATTTTTGGAACAGGGAGATGGAAAAAGATGCTTGGCCAGACCTCCTACTTCGAATTTGGGGCACTGCACGTGCAATCTAAGGTGCCACCAGATAGGAGAGGTGTATTAAATTGCACTACTCATTCCTATCAGTTTAATACCTGTTACGTTACCTATCAGGGGACGTGTATATGGCATGGATTTTTGGAACAGGGAGATGGAAAAAGATGCTTGGTCGGACCTCCTACTTCGAATTTGGGGCACTGCACATGCAATCTAAGGTGCCACCAGATAGGAGAGGTGTATTAAGTTGTACTACTCATTCCTATCAGTTTAATACCTGTTACGTTACCTATCAGGGGACGTGTATATGGCATGGATTTTTGGAACAGGGAGATGGAAAAAGATGCTTGGCCAGACCTCCTACTTCGAATTTGGGGCACTGCACGTGCAATCTAAGGTGCTACCAGATAGGAGAGGTGTATTAAATTGTACTACTCATTCCTATCAGTTTAATACCTGTTACGTTACCTATCAGGGGACGTGTATATGGCATGGATTTTTGGAACAGGGAGATGGAAAAAGATGCTTGGCCAGACCTCCTACTTCGAATTTGGGGCACTGCACGTGCAATCTAAGGTGCCACCAGATAGGAGAGGTGTATTAAGTTGTACTACTCATTCCTATCAGTTTAATACCTGTTACGTTACCTATCAGGGGACGTGTATATGGCATGGATTTTTGGAACAGGGAGATGGAAAATGATGCTTGGTCGGACCTCCTAATTCTAATTTGGGGCACTGCACGTGCAATCTAAGGTGCCACCAGATAGGAGAGGTATATTAAGTTGTACTACTCATTCCTATCAGTTTAATACCTGTTATGTTACCTATCAGGGGACGTGTAAATGGCATGGATTTTTGGAACAGGGAGATGGAAAAAGATGCTTGGTCGGACCTCCTACTTCGATTTTGGGGCACTGCACATGCAATCTAAGGTGCCACCAGATAGGAGAGGTGTATTAAGTTGTACTACTCATTCCTATCAGTTTAATACCTGTTACGTTACCTATCAGGGGACGTGTATATGGCATGGATTTTTGGAACAGGGAGATGAAAAAAGATGCTTGGTCAGACCTCCTACTTCGAATTTGGGGCACTGCACGTGCAATCTAAGGTGCTACCAGATAGGAGAGGTGTATTAAATTGTACTACTCATTCCTATCAGTTTAATACCTGTTACGTTACCTATCAGGGGACGTGTATATGGCATGGATTTTTGTGACAGGGAGATGGAAAAAGATGCTTGGCCAGACCTCCTACTTCGAATTTGGGGCACTGCACGTGCAATCTAAGGTGCCACCAGATAGGAGAGGTGTATTAAGTTGTACTACTCATTCCTACCAGTTTAATACCTGTTACGTTACCTATCAGGGGACGTGTATATAACATGGATTTTTTAAACAGGGAGATGAAAAAAGATGCTTGGCCAGACCTCCTACTTCGAATTTGGGGCACTGCACGTGCAATCTAAGGTGCTACCAGATAGGAGAGGTGTATTAAATTGTACTACTCATTCCTATCAGTTTAATACCTGTTACGTTACCTATCAGGGGACGTGTATATGGCATGGATTTTTGTAACAGGGAGATGGAAAAAGATGCTTGGCCAGACCTCCTACTTCGAATTTGGGGCACTGCACGTGCAATCTAAGGTGCCACCAGATAGGAGAGGTGTATTAAATTGTACTACTCATTCCTATCAGTTTAATACCTGTTACGTTACCTATCAGGGGACGTGTATATGGCATGGATTTTTGGAACAGGGAGATGGAAAAAGATGCTTGGTCGGACCTCCTACTTCGAATTTGGGGCACTGCACATGCAATCTAAGGTGCCACCAGATAGGAGAGGTGTATTAAGTTGTACTACTCATTCCTACCAGTTTAATACCTGTTACGTTACCTATCAGGGGACGTGTATATGGCATGGATTTTTGGAACAGGGAGATGGAAAAAGATGCTTGGCCAGACCTCCTACTTCGAATTTGGGGCACTGCACGTGCAATCTAAGGTGCCACCAGATAGGAGAGGTGTATTAAATTGCACTACTCATTCCTATCAGTTTAATACCTGTTACGTTACCTATCAGGGGACGTGTATATGGCATGGATTTTTGGAACAGGGAGATGGAAAAAGATGCTTGGTCGGACCTCCTACTTCGAATTTGGGGCACTGCACATGCAATCTAAGGTGCCACCAGATAGGAGAGGTGTATTAAGTTGTACTACTCATTCCTATCAGTTTAATACCTGTTACGTTACCTATCAGGGGACGTGTATATGGCATGGATTTTTGGAACAGGGAGATGGAAAAAGATGCTTGGCCAGACCTCCTACTTCGAATTTGGGGCACTGCACGTGCAATCTAAGGTGCTACCAGATAGGAGAGGTGTATTAAATTGTACTACTCATTCCTATCAGTTTAATACCTGTTACGTTACCTATCAGGGGACGTGTATATGGCATGGATTTTTGGAACAGGGAGATGGAAAATGATGCTTGGTCGGACCTCCTAATTCGAATTTGGGGCACTGCACGTGCAATCTAAGGTGCCACCAGATAGGAGAGGTATATTAAGTTGTACTACTCATTCCTATCAGTTTAATACAAGTTACGTTACCTATCAGTGGACGTGTATATGGCATGGATTTTTGGAACAGGGAGATGGAAAAAGATGCTTTGCCAGACCTCCTACTTCGAATTTGGGGCACTGCACGTGCAATCTAAGGTGCTACCAGATAGGAGAGGTGTATTAAATTGTACTACTCATTCCTATCAGTTTAATACCTGTTACGTTACCTATCAGGGGACGTGTATATGGCATGGATTTTTGGAACAGGGAGATGGAAAAAGATGCTTGGCCAGACCTCCTACTTCGAATTTGGGGCACTGCACGTGCAATCTAAGGTGCCACCAGCTAGGAGAGGTGTATTAAATTGTACTACTCATTCCTATCAGTTTAATACCTGTTATGTTACCTATCAGGGGACGTGTATATGGCATGGATTTTTGGAACAGGGAGATGGAAAAAGATGCTTGGTCGGACCTCCTACTTCGAATTTGGGGCACTGCACATGCAATCTAAGGTGCCACCAGATAGGAGAGGTGTATTAAGTTGTACTACTCATTCCTATCAGTTTAATACCTGTTACGTTGCCTATCAGTGGACGTGTATATGGCATGGATTTTTTGAACAGGGAGATGGAAAAAGATGCTTGGCCAGACCTCCTACTTCGAATTTGGGGCACTGCACGTGCAATCTAAGGTGCTACCAGATAGGAGAGGTGTATTAAATTGTACTACTCATTCCTATCAGTTTAATACCTGTTACGTTATCTATCAGGGGACGTGTATATGGCATGGATTTTTGTAACAGGGAGATGGAAAAAGATGCTTGGCCAGACCTCCTACTTCGAATTTGGGGCACTGCACGTGCAATCTAAGGTGCCACCAGATAGGAGAGGTGTATTAAATTGTACTACTCATTCCTATCAGTTTAATACCTTTTACGTTACCTATCAGGGGAAGTGTTTATGGCATGGATTTTTGGAACAGGGAGATGAAAAAAGATGCTTGGTCGGACCTCCTACTTCGAATTTGGGGCACTGCACATGCAATCTAAGGTGCCACCAGATAGGAGAGGTGTATTAAGTTGTACTACTCATTCCTACCAGTTTAATACCTGTTACGTTACCTATCAGGGGACGTGTATATGGCATGGATTTTTGGAACAGGGAGATGGAAAAAGATGCTTGGCCAGACCTCCTACTTCGAATTTGGGGCACTGCACGTGCAATCTAAGGTGCTACCAGATAGGAGAGGTGTATTAAATTGTTCTACTCATTCCTATCAGTTTAATACCTTTTACGTTACCTATCAGGGGACGTGTATATGGCATGGATTTTTGGAACAGGGAGATGGAAAAAGATGCTTGGTCGGACCTCCTACTTCGAATTTGGGGCACTGCACATGCAATCTAAGGTGCCACCAGATAGGAGAGGTGTATTAAGTTGTACTACTCATTCCTACCAGCTTAATACCTGTTACGTTACCTATCAGGGGACGTGTATATGGCATGGATTTTTGGAACAGGGAGATGGAAAAAGATGCTTGGCCAGACCTCCTACTTCGAATTTGGGGCACTGCACGTGCAATCTAAGGTGCCACCAGATAGGAGAGGTGTATTAAATTGTACTACTCATTCCTATCAGTTTAATACCTGTTACGTTACCTATCAGGGGACGTGTATATGGCATGGATTTTTGGAACAGGGAGATGGAAAAAGATGCTTGGTCTGACCTCCTACTTCGAATTTGGGGCACTGCACATGCAATCTAAGGTGCCACCAGATAGGAGAGGTGTATTAAGTTGTACTACTCATTCCTACCAGTTTAATACCTGTTACGTTACCTATCAGGGGACGTGTATATGGCATGGATTTTTGGAACAGGGAGATGGAAAAAGATGCTTGGTCGGACCTCCTACTTCGAATTTGGGGCACTGCACATGCAATCTAAGGTGCCACCAGATAGGAGAGGTGTATTAAGTTATACTACTCATTCCTACCAGTTTAATACCTGTTACGTTACCTATCAGGGGACGTGTATGTGGCATGGATTTTTGGAACAGGGAGATGGAAAAAGATGCTTGGCCAGACCTCCTACTTCGAATTTGGGGCACTGCACGTGCAATCTAAGGTGCCACCAGATAGGAGAGGTGTATTAAATTGCACTACTCATTCCTATCAGTTTAATACTTGTTACGTTACCTATCAGGGGACGTGTATATGGCATGGATTTTTGGAACAGGGAGATGGAAAAAGATGCTTGGTCGGACCTCCTACTTCGAATTTGGGGCACTGCACATGCAATCTAAGGTGCCACCAGATAGGAGAGGTGTATTAAGTTGTACTACTCATTCCTATCGGTTTAATACCTGTTACGTTACCTATCAGGGGACGTGTATATGGCATGGATTTTTGGAACAGGGAGATGGAAAAAGATGCTTGGCCAGACCTCCTACTTCGAATTTGGGGCACTGCACGTGCAATCTAAGGTGCTACCAGATAGGAGAGGTGTATTAAATTGTACTACTCATTCCTATCAGTTTAATACCTGTTACGTTACCTATCAGGGGACGTGTATATGGCATGGATTTTTGGAACAGGGAGATGGAAAAAGATGCTTGGCCAGACCTCCTACTTCGAATTTGGGGCACTGCACGTGCAATCTAAGGTGCCACCAGATAGGAGAGGTGTATTAAGTTGTACTACTCATTCCTATCAGTTTAATACCTGTTACGTTACCTATCAGGGGACGTGTATATGGCATGGATTTTTGGAACAGGGAGATGGAAAATGATGCTTGGTCGGACCTCCTACTTCGAATTTGGGGCACTGCACGTGCAATCTAAGGTGCCACCAGATAGGAGAGGTATATTAAGTTGTACTACTCATTCCTATCAGTTTAATACCTGTTACGTTACCTATCAGGGGACGTGTATATGGCATGGATTTTTGGAACAGGGAGATGAAAAAAGATGCTTGGTCAGACCTCCTACTTCGAATTTGGGGCACTGCACGTGCAATCTAAGGTGCTACCAGATAGGAGAGGTGTATTAAATTGTACTACTCATTCCTATCAGTTTAATACCTGTTACGTTACCTATCAGGGGACGTGTATATGGCATGGATTTTTGTGAACAGGGAGATGGAAAAAGATGCTTGGCCAGACCTCCTACTTCGAATTTGGGGCACTGCACGTGCAATCTAAGGTGCCACCAGATAGGAGAGGTGTATTAAGTTGTACTACTCATTCCTATCAGTTTAATACCTGTTACGTTACCTATCAGGGGACGTGTATATGGCATGGATTTTTGAACAGGGAGATGGAAAAAGATGCTTGGTCGGACCTCCTACTTCGAATTTGGGGCACTGCACATGCAATCTAAGGTGCCACCAGATAGGAGAGGTGTATTAAGTTGTACTACTCATTCCTATCAGTTTAATACCTGTTACGTTACCTATCAGGGGACGTGTATATGGCATGGATTTTTGGAACAGGGAGATGGAAAAAGATGCTTGGCCAGACCTCCTACTTCGAATTTGGGGCACTGCACGTGCAATCTAAGGTGCCACCAGATAGGAGAGGTGTATTAAATTGTACTACTCATTCCTATCAGTTTAATACCTGTTACGTTACCTATCAGGGGACGTGTATATGGCATGGATTTTTGGAACAGGGAGATGGAAAAAGATGCTTGGCCAGACCTCCTACTTCGAATTTGGGGCACTGCACGTGCAATCTAAGGTGCCACCAGATAGGAGAGGTGTATTAAGTTGTACTACTCATTCCTATCAGTTTAATACCTGTTACGTTACCTATCAGGGGACGTGTATATGGCATGGATTTTTGGAACAGGGAGATGGAAAAAGATGCTTGGTCGGACCTCCTACTTCGAATTTGGGGCACTGCACATGCAATCTAAGGTGCCACCAGATAGGAGAGGTGTATTAAGTTGTACTACTCATTCCTACCAGTTTAATACCTGTTACGTTACCTATCAGGGGACGTGTATATGGCATGGATTTTTGGAACAGGGAGATGGAAAAAGATGCTTGGCCAGACCTCCTACTTCGAATTTGGGGCACTGCACGTGCAATCTAAGGTGCCACCAGATAGGAGAGGTGTATTAAATTGCACTACTCATTCCTATCAGTTTAATACCTGTTACGTTACCTATCAGGGGACGTGTATATGGCATGGATTTTTGGAACAGGGAGATGGAAAAAGATGCTTGGTCGGACCTCCTACTTCGAATTTGGGGCACTGCACATGCAATCTAAGGTGCCACCAGATAGGAGAGGTGTATTAAGTTGTACTACTCATTCCTATCAGTTTAATACCTGTTACGTTACCTATCAGGGGACGTGTATATGGCATGGATTTTTGGAACAGGGAGATGGAAAAAGATGCTTGGCCAGACCTCCTACTTCGAATTTGGGGCACTGCACGTGCAATCTAAGGTGCTACCAGATAGGAGAGGTGTATTAAATTGTACTACTCATTCCTATCAGTTTAATACCTGTTACGTTACCTATCAGGGGACGTGTATATGGCATGGATTTTTGGAACAGGGAGATGGAAAAAGATGCTTGGCCAGACCTCCTACTTCGAATTTGGGGCACTGCACGTGCAATCTAAGGTGCCACCAGATAGGAGAGGTGTATTAAATTGTACTACTCATTCCTATCAGTTTAATACCTGTTACGTTACCTATCAGGGGACGTGTATATGGCATCGATTTTTGGAACAGGGAGATGGAAAAAGATGCTTGGTCGGACCTCCTACTTCGAATTTGGGGCACTGCACGTGCAATCTAAGGTGCTACCAGATAGGAGAGGTGTATTAAATTGTACTACTCATTCCTATCAGTTTAATACCTGTTACGTTACCTATCAGGGGACGTGTATATGGCATGGATTTTTGGAACAGGGAGATGGAAAAAGATGCTTGGCCAGACCTCCTACTTCGAATTTGGGGCACTGCACGTGCAATCTAAGGTGCCACCAGATAGGAGAGGTGTATTAAATTGTACTACTCATTCCTATTAGTTTAATACCTGTTATGTTACCTATCAGGGGACGTGTATATGGCATGGATTTTTGGAACAGGGAGATGGAAAAAGATGCTTGGTCGGACCTCCTACTTCGAATTTGGGGCACTGCACATGCAATCTAAGGTGCCACCAGATAGGAGAGGTGTATTAAGTTGTACTACTCATTCCTACCAGTTTAATACCTGTTACGTTACCTATCAGGGGACGTGTATATGGCATGGATTTTTGGAACAGGGAGATGGAAAAAGATGCTTGGCCAGACCTCCTACTTCGAATTTGGGGCACTGCACGTGTAATCTAAGGTGCCACCGGATAGGAGAGGTGTATTAAATTGTACTACTCATTCCTATCAGTTTAATACCTGTTACATTACCTATCAGGGGACGTGTATATGGCATGGATTTTTGGAACAGGGAGATGGAAAAAGATGCTTGGCCAGACCTCCTACTTCGAATTTGGGGCACTGCACGTGCAATCTAAGGTGCCACCAGATAGGAGAGGTGTATTAAATTGCACTACTCATTCCTATCAGTTTAATACCTGTTACGTTACCTATCAGGGGACGTGTATATGGCATGGATTTTTGGAACAGGGAGATGGAAAAAGATGCTTGGTCGGACCTCCTACTTCGAATTTGGGGCACTGCACATGCAATCTAAGGTGCCACCAGATAGGAGAGGTGTATTAAGTTGTACTACTCATTCCTACCAGTTTAATACCTGTTACGTTACCTATCAGGGGACGTGTATATGGCATGGATTTTTGGAACAGGGAGATGGAAAAAGATGCTTGGCCAGACCTCCTACTTCGAATTTGGGGCACTGCACGTGCAATCTAAGGTGCCACCAGATAGGAGAGGTGTATTAAATTGCACTACTCATTCCTATCAGTTTAATACCTGTTACGTTACCTATCAGGGGACGTGTATATGGCATGGATTTTTGGAACAGGGAGATGGAAAAAGATGCTTGGTCGGACCTCCTACTTCGAATTCGGGGCACTGCACATGCAATCTAAGGTGCCACCAGATAGGAGAGGTGTATTAAGTTGTACTACTCATTCCTACCAGTTTAATACCTGTTACGTTACCTATCAGGGGACGTGTATATGGCATGGATTTTTGGAACAGGGAGATGGAAAAAGATGCTTGGCCAGACCTCCTACTTTGAATTTGGGGCACTGCACGTGTAATCTAAGGTGCCACCGGATAGGAGAGGTGTATTAAATTGTACTACTCATTCCCATCAGTTTAATACCTGTTACATTACCTATCAGGGGACGTGTATATGGCATGGATTTTTGGAACAGGGAGATGGAAAAAGATGCTTGGCCAGACCTCCTACTTCGAATTTGGGGCACTGCACGTGCAATCTAAGGTGCCACCAGATAGGAGAGGTGTATTAAATTGCACTACTCATTCCTATCAGTTTAATACCTGTTACGTTACCTATCAGGGGACGTGTATATGGCATGGATTTTTGGAACAGGGAGATGGAAAAAGATGCTTGGTCGGACCTCCTACTTCGAATTTGGGGCACTGCACATGCAATCTAAGGTGCCACCAGATAGGAGAGGTGTATTAAGTTGTACTACTCATTCCTATCAGTTTAATACCTGTTACGTTACCTATCAGGGGACGTGTATATGGCATGGATTTTTGGAACAGGGAGATGGAAAAAGATGCTTGGCCAGACCTCCTACTTCGAATTTGGGGCACTGCACGTGTAATCTAAGGTGCCACCGGATAGGAGAGGTGTATTAAATTGTACTACTCATTCCTATCAGTTTAATACCTGTTACATTACCTATCAGGGGACGTGTATATGGCATGGATTTTTGGAACAGGGAGATGGAAAAAGATGCTTGGCCAGACCTCCTACTTCGAATTTGGGGCACTGCACGTGCAATCTAAGGTGCCACCAGATAGGAGAGGTGTATTAAGTTGTAGTATTCATTTCTATCAGTTTAATACCTGTTCCGTCTATCTTTCTTCCCAATAGCACATTCTATATGTCATCAACCGGCCTGTGTGTATTTAGAGAACCACACTTTAAGGCCCTTAACCTGGGAAAAGGTGGCTTGGCTATCAGAATTCCCTCAGAGCCTTAAATTCTCGTCAAACCCTGTAATCAGACACTCACTATCATACTGGAAATGGGCCAAGAAACACAAAGGTTTGTTCCCTGGATCCACCCAAATGACCCCAATTCTTGACCACCCTCAGGCCCCGAAACACATGAGCACAACATCACAACACTGGTGGAGGTCAAGGAAACTAGATAGACTGGGAGACTGGTTAGTAAAGGGCCAGTTGCTCACCTATGAGGAACTGAGGGACAAGCATGAGCTACTGCTTTCAGAACATTACAATTACTGTAGGCTGAGGCATTTCACACACTTCCTGACCCAGAAACAGGGGACACCGGTCTTAAATTGGTTCTCCAAAATTTGTAAAGATAAACTTCTATCAAGGGGGATCATTGGGTCACTTTACAAATATAAAACATTTGTTACTGGTTAAAGCGACACTGGGGGAAGGACCGGAGTGGGGGAGCCCTGGAGACCCTTCAGAAGCAACCGGCGGCAAAATCATCCCAGGAAAGGAGAGGTCGCTTACTGAAGCTTGCCCTAGGGTAACCCAAGGGTGATTGCACAGGTTAGATATTGTAAATAATAAGCTAATACTGCTGGAGGGATGATAGCTAATAGGACTTTGGTGTTTCCTGCAGATATACTCTTTACTATTGTCTGTTTTACCATGTTTTAGGTATCTCTTAAATTGCAATCACAGTAAAAAATAAGAAAAATTATTAACCTAAAAATAAAAAATAAAAAGGAATAGCCAGCTAACTTTCACAAAATGTCTCTATTGTAAATATGTATTTTTGCTCAACTGTTATGCAAGACTGTTCAAAATGCTTTATTTTTCATTACATGCTGTACGCCTTCTAAAAAAAAAGATTTTAAATGCAAAAATTAGGTATTGTTTCATCGACCAGAAAAATTGATGTTAGTTTGCCAAGCAGAAAGTGCCCTAAAACATTGTGCTTGAACCCTAGTTGGTGGCGGATAAGTCACGCAAGTCATCCGGCATTCAGGGATAAAATACAGCAGCGTGTGGACCATTATTAGCTCAAGGCAGCTCATCTATCAGTCCTTTTTTAATCGAATGTATCGCCCACTTTCAGTCCCTTCGGGATCCATCCCTCATTCATCTTAATAAAGGTGAGGTAATCTAGACTTTTTTGACCTAGAGTCTTATCAGTTACAAAACCTCCTGCTGCACTGAAGGTCCTTTCTGACAGGACACTTGAAGCGGGGCAGGACAGAAGTTCTATGGCAAATTGGGATAGCTCAGGCCACAGGGCAAGCGTGCACACCCAGTAGTCAAGGGGTTCATCGCTCCTCATAGTGTCGATATCTGTAGTTATGGCGAGGTAGTCTGTTACCTGGCGGTCGAATCGTTCTCTGAGGGTGGGCCCCGAAGGGCTGTGGCGATGCATAGGACTTAAAAAGCTCTGCATGTCCTCCATCAACAACACGTCTGTAAAGCGTCCTCTCCTTGCCGGCGTGGTCGTGGGAGGAGGAGGATTATGTTCACCTCTTCCACTGTTAGATTGCCGTTGTGCTATGACATCACCCTTAAACGCTGTGTAAAGCATACTTTTTAATTTATTTTGGTAGTGCTGCATCCTTTCCGACTTGTGGTAATTCGGTAACATTTCAAGCACTTTCTGCTTATGCCGGGGGGCTAGTAGCGTGGACACCCAGTACAGGTCGTTCTGATTCATCCTTTTTATACGAGGGTCCCTCAACAGGCACGATAGCATGAAAGACCCCAATTGCACAAGGTTGGATGCCGAGCTAGTCATGTCCCGTTTCTCGGGACATGACTCCCCAGCCACGTACAACACCACTGGTACCAGATAGGTGACAACAAGCACCCTGGGATGCCTGTTGTGGTTAGTTTTCCTGCTCCTCCTCAAAGCCACATTCCTACTCTGACTCCTCTTCCTCACAATCCTCTTCCAGCTTTGATGCAGGTCCAGCAAGCGATGCTGATAAGGCTGTTTCTGGCGGTGATGGTGACCACAACTCTTCCTCTTCCTCTTCACGCTCATCTACGGCCTGATCCAGCACTCTTCGCAGGGCACGCTCCAGGAAGAAAACAAATGGTATGATGTCACTGATGGTGCCCTGGGTGCGACTGACCAGGTTTGTCACCTCCTCAAAAGGACGCATAAGTCTACAGGCATTGCGCATGAGCGTCCAGTAATGTGGCAAAAAAAATCCCCAGCTCCGCAGAGGCTGTCCTAGCACCCCGGTCATACAAATACTCGTTAACGGCCTTTTCTTGTTGGAGCAGGCGGTCGAACATTAGAAGTGTTGAATTCCAACATGTTGGGCTGTCTAAAATCAAGCGCCTCGCTGGCATGTTGTTTCGCTGCTGGATATCTGTAAAGTGCGCCATGGCAATGTAGGAACGCCTGAAATGGGCACACACCTTCCTGGCCTGCTTCAGAATTTCCTGTAAGCCTGGGTGCTTATGCACAAAGCGTTGTACAATGAGATTACACACATGTGCCATGCACGGCACATGTGTCAACTTGCCCAAAGTCAATGCCGCCAACAAATTTCTTACGTTGTCGCAAACCACTTTACCAATCTCCAGTTGGTGCGGAGTCAGCCACTGATCCACCTGTGTGTTCAGGTCGGACAGGAGTGCTGATCCGGTGTGACTCTCTGCTTTCAGGTAAGTCAACCCCAAGATGGCAAGACACTGCCTTATCCGGGATGTGGAATAGTACCTGTGGAGCTGGGGGGGTGCCGTTGATGTGGAGCAAGACATAGCAGCAGAAGAAGAGGACTCAGCCGAGGAGGTTATGGAAGAGGATGGAGTAGGAGCAGTAGAGGAGGTGGCAGCAGGCCTGCCTGCAAGTCGTGGCGGTGTCACCAACTCCTCTGCAGAGCCACGTATTCCATGCTTGGCAGCCGTCACCAGGTTTAGCCAATGAGCAGTGTAGGTGATATACCTGCCCTGACCATGCTTTGCAGACCAGGTATCAGTGGTCAGATGGACCCTTGCCCCAACACTGTGTGCCAGAGATGCCATTACTTCCTTTTGCACAATCGAGTACAGGTTGGGGATTGCCTTTTGGGCAAAGAAATTTCGGCCGGGTACCTTCCACTTCGGTATCCCAATCGCTAAACATTTTTTGAACGCCTCAGACTCCACCAGCTTTTATGGTAAAAGCTGGAGGGCTAAGAGTTCAGACAAGCCAGCTGTCAGACGCCGGGCAAGGGGGTGACTTTGTGGCATTGGCTTCTTACGCTCAAACATGCTCTTGACAGACACCTGACTGTGGGGAGATGAGCAGGAACAGCAAGAGGCGAGAGACGGAATGGCGGATGGTTGAGAGGGGGCAAGGAGGACAGCAGTGGTTGACGTGGATGAAGATGCTGGACCAGGAGGAGGATGGCGGCTTTGAGTTTGTGTGCTGCTTGTACTCATGTGTTGATCCCATTGGCGTTTGTGATGTGACATCATGTGCCTTCGCAAAGCAGTTGTACCTAGGTGGGTGTTGGACTTCCCACGACTCAGTTTCTTTTGCCACAGGTTGCAAATGGCATCGCTGTTGTCAGAGGCAGACACACAAAAAAAATGCCACACTGCTGAGCTCTGCGGTGACGGCATTCTGGTGGTGGCAACAGCATGTGTTGATTGGCGTGCTGTCTGGCTGACCCCGGGTGCTGATGCATGCTTTCTGACTGTGCCACTAGCTAGTTGCGATGACCTCCCTCAGCTTCCAACACGTCTCCTCCTCCTCTCTGTCTCCCCATCTGAACTTTCCCCCTGTTCTTCTTCTCTTCTAGCGGGCACCCACGTGACATCCACGGACGCATCGTCATCATCATCACCCGCCTCACTTGTATCTGACAAATGAACAAAGGAAGCAGCAGCGGGTACATCATCATCATCACATCGTACGTACATGTGTGTACTGTTGCCTGACTGAGACATATCCCTGTTATCTACATCCTCTGGCAATAATGGTTGCGCATCACTCATTTCTTCAAACTGATGTGTAAATAACTCTTCTGACTGATCAATTGAATCGGCTGTGGTACTAGTGTTGGTGGTGGCGGCAGGCGGGCGAGTGGTAACTTGAGAGGTGCCCGAAGCTAAGCCGGAGGAGCATGGTGCGTCAATGTTCCAAGCTGAAGATTGGGTGTCCTGTGTTAGCCAGTCAACTACGTCCTCTGAACTTTTCAAGTTCAGGGTAACTGGCCTCTGAACACTGGGCATTATTGTAGGGCCAAAGGGAATCACAGCACCACGATCACGATGGCCCCTGCAGGGTGTCCTGCCTCTGCCTTTAATTTTTTTTCTGATTAGTGGTACTATGCGTGCAAGCTACTGTGATTGGATTGGTTGAACTTGGCACAATACTTGTAAGCCTGACACACACACTGGCTAGCGGTCAGGCAAATGAACTTAGATTGGCGGTCAGGCAAATGAACTTAGATTTAAGAAAATAAAATTATTGTTTTTTTAAATGTAGACTGCTGGTACCCCAACTAGATTGGATTTGTTGAACTTGGCACATTACTTGTAAGCCTGACACACACACTGGCTAGTGGTCAGGTAAATGAACTTAGATTGGCGGTCAGGCAAATGAACTTAGATTTAAGAAAATACAATTATTGTTTTTTTAAATGTAGACTGCTGGTACCCCAACTGATTGGATTGGTTGAACTTGGCACAGTTTTTTTTTTTTTTTTTTACTTGGCACAGTGTATTTTGACATTATGAGAAACATAATCTGTAAACTAAATAAAAATCATTTTAGGAGGTTAAGAGAAAAATAAACCGAATGGGGGGATACCGAGCAGAGCACACCATCTACAGCCCACTGGGAGACAAACTCATCCATTCCCCCAGTGGACAAAGCCAGGTGGTACTCTGCCCGGATACGGGAGCGCACCAGCACCCGGAACATGGCCTCAGGTGACAAGGGAACCCCACCTATCAAACACTGCTTCCTGGACTTATATATAGCCAATTTGGCTAATGCCAGGAGCAGGTTGACGAGGAGGTCCCTGGCCTTATTGCCCCGGGACACTGGGCGCCCAAAAATAAAAATCTGAGGGGAGAAATGCAGCCAGAACTGCAGGAGGAGGCCGCCTCAAGAGTGACAAGAGGGGCTGCAGTCTGGCGCAACTAAAATAAAAATGACACACGGACTCTCCCTTGCCACAGAATGGACAAGTGGAGGGAGAGTCTGTGAATTTAGCTAAGTACTCTCCCGTGCTAAGTGCACCATGGAGCACTCTCCAACTCAAGTCCCCGGTGGGTCGTGGAACTAAATCAGAATAAAGTTCCCTCCACCGGGGCCTCTTGCCCTCGTCAGCTGGAAGTGCACTGTATGGAGCACGAGAGAATATAAGCTCTTCCTCGGCATGCCGCGAAAGCATGCCGAGGGTATGTCCCTCAACTTCGAGAGGTTGGGGACAGGAGGAGCCTGAGCGGAAACACGGGGCTTGTGTCCAATGCAAACAGCCGGAGCAGGGGTGTTGAAAGGTGCATGTGGCACTCCGGCCTGCAAAGCCCCGCGAAGGAAGGTGCGCGAGTCGGGGGAGATGGCATCCCTAATCTCCTGGAGCAAGCGCCCTGAGACTTTGGGCGTCACATATCCCAAACGGAGCGCAAGCTCCTGGGGTGACACCCAATCAGAACGCCCGTATTCCAAGAGATCCCCGACTCGGGTCATCCGTGCATGACTAAGGCGGCGGATGATACTGGGGGACTGTAACATTGGAGCCCCCACTGCTGGATTAAATAGCAGGGGCTCCGTGAATATTTCATCCCCCAAAGGCACGCCCTGCCTGGTCACGGAGACCATGCTCCAGGCCTTGAGGGTTTCCTGGTAGTATGCCAGCAACACAGAGAGGTCTTTTGCAAACCCCTCGGGCCTGATCAGAAATAATTGCCGGTCATACCCAAGGTTGCGCAACTGGCGATAAAAGCTGGATGCCAGTGCGCACCACTGCGGAGAGGGATCTGCATATAGGTATCTCTGCAGGTACTGAAGGCGGAAGGTGGACAACTGGGAGCACACACAAACTACTCCCTGTCCACCCTCCACCAAAGGCAGACTTGCCACCCCTGCAGAGACCCAATGCCTTCCCATCCAGAGGAAATCTAACAAATTCCTCTGGATATTGGTGACAAACTCGGGGGTCGGACTCAGACAAATCAGCCGGTGCCAGATCTGAGAAGCCACCAGCTGATTCACCACTAGAGTCCGCCACCTAAGGGAAAGCATTTTTGCTAGACCCCTCCATCGTCCCAGACGAGAGAGGACACTGCCCTCTAACTCCCTCCAGTTGTCTTGGACGGAAGCGTCCGCAGCGGACAGGTAGACCCCCAGATATTTAATGACATCTGCCTCCCACGTGATGTCACAAAACGTGGGATACAAAGAGTCTACCTGTAAATTACCCTCTAAAAGGCCTGTGCATTTGGACCAGTTGATCTGAGCGGAGGAGGCAGCTGAATATACCTCCTGGCACTGTTTTGCCAGCTCAAGATCAACTGGATCCTGGGCCACGGGGAGCACATCGTCAGCATAAGCTGAAAGGACAATCCGCATGTCTGGATCTTTTAGCACCAGCCCTGTGAGCCTTTTCCTCAGTAGGCAGAGGAAAGGCTCGATGGCCAGTGCATATAACTGTCCAGACAAGGGACATCCTTGACGCACCCCTCGTCCAAATACCAAAGGTGCTGTTAGGGACCAATTGATTTTAAGTAAACACTCTGCAGAGGCGTACAGCGTTCTTATAAAGCCCACAAACTGTGGGCCAAAGCCGTACGCTTGCAGAGTGGCTATGAGGTAACCATGGTCCACCCTGTCAAACGCCTTCTCTTGATCTAAAGAGAGAAAGGCGAGTGACAGACCAGTCCTGCGAGAATAATGCAATAGATCCCGGACCAGAAAGATACTATCAAAGATAGTCCGGCCGGGGATCGCATAGGACTGGTCAGGGTGAACCAATTCTGCCAGCACAGACCCAAGTCTAAGCGAGATGGCTTTAGCTACAATCTTGTAGTCTGTGCTGAGCAGAGAGACTGGTCGCCAGTTCTTAATAAGCCGGAGATCCCCCTTTTTGGGCAGCAGGGCAAGTACTGCCCTGCGACAAGACAGGGGCATCTCCCCGGTCTCCAGGGCTTCCCCAAGGACCAGATGGAAATCAGTTCCCAGAGTCTCCCAGAAAAAATGGAAAAACTCTACAGTCAGTCCGTCCAGTCCTGTAGACTTCTCACAGGACATGGCACGGAGGGCTTCAGAGAGCTCTTGAAAATATAGTGGTGTATCAAGCCGCTCTCTTACACCCGCACTGACTGTGGGGAGCCCCTCCCATAGCACCCTGCAGGCGTCTGGAGAAATGGGATCCGGAGAGTAAAGATCTTTATAAAAGTTCCTGGCTCTATCCCAGATACTCTCCGGATCTGTAAGTGGGGCACTGTCTTCATCTAGAAGACAGGTGATGTGCCTACTGTTACCCCCCTTTTTCTCCAGTGAGTAGAAGAGGCGCGAGCCGCGGTCTAGATCTTTGAGAAAACCTAAGCGGCTGCGCACGTATGCCCCCTTGGCCTGGTGTCGTTCCAGGTCACAGAGGACACCCTTCCTCTCTACATACTCGCTCTGCAGGGATTGGTCCCTACAAGTGAACAGCCTCTGCTCCAGATAGAGTACCTCCCCCCGGAGTGACTCCAACTCAGCTTCGCGCTGCCCACTCGCACCCTTGGTATATTCCTGACACAGAAGTCGCAAATGAACCTTGCCCACGTCCCACCACAGTTTTAACGTGGCAAAGTCTCCCTTGCAACCCCTCCAGTCCGTCCAAAACTCCCGGATCAATGTCACGAGCCCCTGGTCCTTCAACAAAGCATTGTTGAAGTGCCAATAGGCGGCTCGTGGCGCTGTTGGCGTTAGCGCCACCGTCACAGACACACAGTTGTGGTCTGTGAACGGAGCCAGCCTAATGGCACAAGAACCGACTCGTGACATATAGTGACTAGATATATATAGTCTGTCGATCCGGGAGTGGGACACCAGACCGGCTCTCACCCTGACGTAGGTGAAGTGGCTGAAGAAGACCCTGCCTCTCCACTCCAGTTGCCACAAGGCCTCAGCCTCTGGAGTGGTGTGAGTTTCCTGCAGGAAGCTCACAGAGTACCCTCCCTGATATAAATAGGAGAGTACCTGGAACCTGCGGAAACTGTCTTGACAGCCATTGGTATTTAGCGTGCTGATGTGCAAAGCCATTACTGCGTGTCAGGAATTGTGCGTTCCTCAGACCCTTGAGACTGCTGATAGGACACGCACATTTTATAGAATTTCCGGACGCGGAGATGCTCCGCAGTCCCAGAATTCTTGGCCCTAGTGCTGACCACTAGATATTGCTGGAGAGAGTGGAGAATAAACGACATATTCTTCCACCTCTCCAAGGCCAGCCGCACCTTCCTTTTCTTTTGTCCATGAAGGGTGCTCTCAAGGAATAGATCTATTTCCTTGACAGGGATAACCCACCCAGAATCTGATGTTCCTTCTAGTGGGTCACCCCTGGGCTCCTCTTGGCTGAGGGCTTTTACTCCATCCTCCCCGGCTGGAGTCAGTTTCCTCAGCTTTATTCTCAGGGACCCCCTCTTAGATGATACAGAAGGAGTCCCTTTAGCACCCTTCAAGGTAAATAATGGACCCTTGGATTGCTGCTGCACCCCTGTAGCTTCAGGAGTGCATTCAGGGGTAGCTGGCTGGACAGCAGTGGCTGGCATGGCTTCCTTAATGGAAGCCTTGGAGGCTTTATATGCCTCCTCTGCCAGTTCCACCGCTGCTTGCTCAGCTTGGATGGCACCGATGCTAGGGTCAGTGGATGGCTGAGGAGAGTAGACAGGCTCTCCCATGATGTTAACAGGAAAACCTGTTTTATCACCCTCCCCCATTTCCACTTCCCCTTGTGCCACATCCCCCCTGACAGACAAATTCATGGGGTCCTGAATGGGGGTCATGCCTATATTCCCCCCCTCCAGTAGTGACACGGCCTGGGGCTCTAACAAAGCCCGAGGTACGTCACTAGAGAGTGACACTGGAGGAGGTGACTGACTGGTGCCCTTGAAGCTCAGCACCTCAGGGACACTGACTACCCATTCAGCAGGGGATTTGTTGGGACCCCCCTCAAAGGCCAGAGGCAGAACCTGACCTTTCTTGTCTACCCCTGCCTCACTTGGGAGACCCTCTTGCCCCTGCTTTTCCTCCAGACCCTTTTCCACATTAACCCCTATAGGGTCTGGAGAGAGAGATGTGTGGTCTGGCACCGGCTGGCTGAGCTTAATAACCGGGCCAGACAATGTCACCGGATGAGGAGGAGATGTTTTGTTCCTCTTCTTGCTTTTAGAGGGAGGTGCTCCACTATAGAGCACTTCCCACTTATCAGCAACCTCCCTGTTGGTTTTATGCTTCCTCTTCCTGGGGACGTCACTCCTGGAAGAGGAGCTGCCACTAGCTGCCTCCCCTGCAGAGGGCTTATTATCCCTCTGCTTACACTGTGCCCCCACACTAACTGATGTAATTATGGTGGGGGCAGATTGGGACTTGGGAGATGCAGCTGTGACACTGGGAGGACCGGTGACATTCTTCCCCTTTTTCCCCGTGTCTGCAGTCTTGCTGGAGACCACAGACACAGATGGCTTTTTTGGGGAAGAAGGGGGTTTGGAGGCCGTGGTGGTGGCTTGAGGAACGGCCTCCTTGCCTGAGCTCTGTGGGGGGGCTATGACCCTTGAGGTCCCCGCTGTTATGGGCTCAGCGGGGATGGGTGCCGTACTGACGGAGGTGCCATTTGCTGGGGCTGGAGCATGATGCTTTACATTAGGACAATTCCTACGTGTATGCCCCAACCCCTTGCAATGATAGCACTGCACCTCCGTAGTGCTGTAAAAAATCCTGTACAGCACCCCCTCAAATGGAACCCCAAAAGACCCCTCTATGTTTTCTGCGCCCTGAGGCAGGCACATTTGTACCTGCCTCTTGAAAGAGAGCACATGACGAAGTGCTCTCTCTCTGCACCCCAGGGGAATTTTAATAAATAGTGTTTTTACTTCCCCTAGGGTTAGCAGGTGGGGGCGCAGGAGGGAGTCTGGTAGGAAGGGGGGCACATTAGAGAGTGTTACTTTTGTGCCCAACCCTTCCAATGCTGTAGACCCCAGACATCTGACATTTAACCCCATGCTTCCTGGTGATCTGCCCCTCAGCCCCAGGTATTAGCCACAGGGGTAGGTCTGCTGGCAGAACCACCAGGAGCTGGTGCTGCCTTATCTGCCTGGGGCCTATGCTGTGCAGTGCTGCAGCTAGGATTTTCAGGGGCCATTATTCCCCCTTTTGACCCCTGAGGCTTCTTAATGGTCTTATCCCTCATGTTTAGACCCTTTGTTTTTTAGTTTATTTGTTTTATTTATTTTTATTTTTTGTTTTATGATTTTCTACTGTTTTCTTTTTTTTTAAATATAAAAGTGTGAAAAAGAAACAAAAAGACAAAACTAAGGGAGACAAAAACTAAGGGTGAGAGAGAGATGATGTTTGGCAGTGGAAGGGTTAATGGCCTGTTGCAAGGTGTTACTAATTGCCACAACACAGAGAACACAGAGGCTTTTTAACCCCTCTGTGTCTCTGTGTCAGATGTTAAAAAAGCCTTTTAAACAAAACTTCAAATTGTTTTCCCCCCCACTGCCTACAAAGATGTTACTTGTCTTCTCTCCCCCCAAAACATAAAACCCAACACAAACAAACAAAACTTTAACAAAACCTGAAAACCTTTTTTTTAAAAAATCAGTAAAAAAAGTTTCAGGAGTGAAGGTAAAGTGCTAAGGGAGGGGGTGTGGCAAAGTATCCAGGAGACAGCTCACTCTCCTGGGATAGAGAGTTGAGCCTGACCCCCAGAAAACTAAAACTTAAATTAAACTAAGAAAAAAAAAAACACAAAAACTCCCAAAAATGAATAACACCGTGCACAAAGTGCTTATTAACAGAAAGGTGTTAAAATAAAACTTGTATTTGAGGGACTAAGACCCTAAAAAGCCTTTTGTTTGGAGCTCAAGCATGCACACAACCTCATGGCACAGTACTTGTAAGCCTGACACACACACTGGCTAGCGGTCAGGCAAATAAACTTAGATTGGCGGTCAGGCAAATGAACTAAGATTTAACAAAATAAAAGTTTTTTTTTTTTTTAAATAGACAGCTAGTAAACAAGATTGTATTGGTTGCACTGTGCACACACAGTATAAGCTGTGAGCCTGACACACACACTTGCTAGCAGGGGCTAGCAGGGAGACAGGCAAATGAAGTTAGACAGAAAAAAACAAACAAAAAAAAATAATGTTATAGCCCTAAAAGGGCTTTTTGGGGTGCTGTGTTTACAGCAAAGATCTGATGAGTCCTTCAGCACTGCACTGGACACTGAATAAACTTGCCTAGCTATTGATTTCCCTATTCAATCAGCATCACCTACACTCTTCCTCCTCTCAGTAAGACTGCATGTTAGTTATGATTCCAAAATGGCTGCTGTCCATGAGGTAGAAGGGTATGGAAGGCAGGGTATGATGCTGATTGACGGGAATGTGTCTGCTGACTGTGAGTTGCAGGGTCAAAGTTTGCTCAATGATAAAGTATAGGGGGCGGGTCGAATATCGCATATGTTCGCTGTTCGCCGCAAACGCGAATATGCTATGTTCGCTGGGAACAGTCCGCCGGCGAACTATTCGCGACATCTCTATATAGAAGCAATATAATTCTGTCACTGTTCAAATCCCTAGTATGCCCTCATTTGGAATATGGAGTACAATTTTGGGCACCACTCCATAAAAAGAACATTTTAGAGCTGGAAAAAGTACAGAGAAGGGCAACAGAACTAATAAGGGGAATGGAGGGGCTAAGTTATGAAGAAAGACTACCTAAAATAAACGTATTTACCCTAGAAATAAGGTGTCTATGAGGGGATATTATTACCTTATTTAAATACAACCAGGGTCAATATAAGGCTTTGTCAAGTGAACTTTTTGTACCAAGAGATTTTCAACTGACAAGAGGACATCCCTTGTGGTTAGAGGAAAAAAGATTTCACCCTAAAGAAACAAAAGGGTTCTTCACAGTAAGGGTGGTTAATCTGTGGAATGTTCTACCAAAGTAGGTGGTGACAGCAAATTTGATAGATAACTTTAACAAGGGGTTAGATATATTTTTGAATAAAGAGGGCATTCAAGGTTATCCTAGATAACTAGCGAAGGAATATTGATCCAGAGAGAAATTAAATTGCCAGTCTGTGGGGTTAGGAAGGAATTTTGCTTTTTTTCTCCTCAATTGGCAAAGTTTCAATGATTTATTTTTTTCTGTTTGCCTTCCTCTGGATCAATTAACATTTATTATCAAATAGTCCACATATTAAAAGGATCAGAAGAGATCTAAAAAGGTTGAACTTTATGGACTAACAGTCTTTATTCAACCTCAAATACTATGGGCCGCAAAGCTGCGATTCCTTGTGGGGCTCCCGTTACCTTGCAATTCAAATAAACGGCACCGCAAGGATATCCCCTTACGGCCGGCCGCATATCTTGCAACCGGCCGTAAGCTCAGAAATCTTTAAAAGCAAATATAAATTCAAGAAGGCACTGTAAAGCTCTGTAAATGCTAGTAATCATAATAGGGGACATGAGGATTAATAGCAACCCCCTCTCAAGCTTGCACATCAGCCCAAATCTGAGATTTCATTAACTGTTTATTTTCCGGCCGCAGCGTGGGCGGGTCTGAGGTGCTCCAAGCCCTCTGGACTTTTTCCACGGATATTTGACATAAATTAAAATAAAAATTATTTACGGATTTGAGTGTAGGGGAATGTTGTGCTATGAATGCTAACACCTACAATCACTTTATAGTCTCCTCAGAGTGCAGGATGGCTTTATTATGGAATGTATTATGTGCTTAATTGTGTGCCTGCGGGACCTTTTTGCTGCAAGTAAGCTGCTGCTCGGTTTTAGCCTTGCAGAGAGGGTTCCCGGAGCAATTGAATAGCAACCGGGATTCGCTTGCGGCCGAAACTCTTGCGGCCGCTTAAGATCAAAAGCTTTCCTCCGGCGCGTGCGGCCGCAAAGGATAACAAGGCGCCGGCCGTAAGCCTGCCGGAGTCCCCGGCCGGAAGGGAATAGAATAGGCAAATAGCCTGCGGCCGGTGCTTGGGCCCCGCATCTCCTACGGCCGATAATAGAATGAGGGCCTTTGTAACTAGGTAACTATGTAACTATCAGCCTTATTAAATTGCGATTCGGCCAATTCTAAAGGGCTCTATATAAGCACAGAGCATATTTTTTTACAGAAGTTTTTAGTTAGTGAAGACTTTGCTTTTGGATAGAAGTTCACTAACTAAAAAGTTTGGTAAAAAAATATGCTCTGTGCTTATATAGAGCCATATTCAATTGGCTGAATCGCAATTTAATAAGCCTGTATGTTAGGTCATACATTGTTGCTAGTTTGTGCTGACTCACCAGCCCCACCTGAACAAACTAAAAGATTAAAGATACAGGGGTCTTTGGAAGATACGCAGGTCACAAAGGCAGATAGCTTGAGTGTTTACAGCACTACAAGAAGATCAGAACACCATATACACTTTAACAACTGGGTTAATGCATCGCCAGAATAAAATGTAAACGTGTATGATTAAAATAATATATGTATTATGTGTGATTTTAATGTAAGGGTATATTGTGGGGGTAAAAGCTGTGTAGGTCATGAGGCCTAACTGTATATTTATATACGAGCGACTTGCCCATCAAAAAAGGATGGTCAATAAAATTTGAAGCCATGGGAATGCTGGTTGAGACATAAATGAAACCGTTTTGTACTGTGAGGACCTTCTGCGCGCATTGCGAGGCTCTCATATCGTGTACTTTTGGTCCTCTGAGAGAGATATATATTTCTATGTAGCTAAGTAATAATTAATGATTTATTCAATTAATTAATTAAGAAATAATTAATTATTTATGCAATAAATTAATATACTTTATTTATAATTGATATATGCAGCGTGCAATAGCCTGAAGAGCTAACAATATGTTTGTATCTTGCATCTGCATAGAATTTACATTGTAAGTTTTAGTGCCCTGCTTATAAAGTGTAATGAATGTTTGAACTGTGCTTTCTAAATAGGTTGCGTGCGCGAGGTAAAGCCGTTGGTTTATTGTGTAAAGCGGAATTGTATAGTCGTAATGTTATTAATGTGGTACGCGTCTCGTGAGCATTTTCCTGCTTTTCTAATAGTGTATGTTGTAGGTCGTAGTGTGATGTGTAAAGTGCTACGCATTTGGCAGTGTTTTGCGCAGTCCGGGATCATGTAGCCTCATTTTAATTTTTTTCGTCGCCCATTTTTTTCCTCGCTTACGCGATTTCCGTGTGGTGAAAATTGTCTAAATCGAGTTAAATTCATGTTCCACCTCACTCACAGACATCCTGGCTGTGATGTTTTGGGAATTTTTGGGGTTGTATTTAGTGTGTTCTTCGGGATTTTGGTTTGACCGGTAATCTCGTAACTTTTTGCGTCCTGTATCTTTTTTTTTCGAAGTCCCGCATCTCATATTTTTATTTTGGAATTCCCCCTAAGTGCTCCGAGTTTAACGGCTCGCTGGCAATGAGCACCTTTGATGCTCATTGCCTAAGTGCTCCGAGTTTAACGGCTCGCCTCGCTATGCAAGGCTCGCAGACGATGAGCACCTGTGGCGCTCATCGCTAAGTCGTACGTACCACGCAAAGCGTGACAAAGTCTCATAGACCATTATAATATGTGATATATATATATATACATATATATATATATATATATATATATATATATATATATATATATATTTGGGGTCAGAACTCTCTCCTCATTTAGATTAGGTGTGGCCTATCATGACCTGGTAAGAGGGCCAAGGGATGAGTAATAGTTATGAAAGAGGTGAGGGAGGGTGGTGGCACAGGAAGATGTGTGCACATGTAAGAAGGAGGAGAGGACTTATAAAGGGGAGGAGGGAGAGGGGCCCTCTCACAATCCCAGTAATTTAACCTGGAAAATTGCGGTTTACTGTCAGAGCCTGACAAAAGCTTGTCTGATTTCGATCTTGGGGTCTGGAATGTAACGACTTTAGCAATTAGACTTTCAGAGCCCAGTGGCCTTGATGATGTGAGCCAGGGTTTGATTTCTGGATGTTGAAGTGACTCCTATATAAAATGAATGACCAGAGTATTTAAAGGGATCAAGACCTAATCTTGTGAGAATAATTTTGATATAGTGAATTAAAGTGGAAAGGGATAGTGGCTGGCTTGAGATACTGAGGAGTGGTTGGTGAGCAGGGTTGTTTTGGAGGGAGGACATTACAGTATGTTACATGCAAACTGGACAAGTGGTATCATATGTTGGGTAATAAGTGATAGATACAGGTGAATTGTTCATTTTAGTGGAGTGGAGTAATAAGGAACAAGTGTTAGCAGAACAATTGATGTTGAGTTTGGTTAAGTAGTGTTGCTGTGAAGGTGATAAGGTCTGAAAGTGTTATTAGAGAAGTTATTTGGTAGGTAATGAGAAAAAAAGTTGAATAGATGCCAAGCTCTTTTATAGAAATATCTGGTATTGGTGTGCTATCTTGCATGGGTCATATGGGTGGATGAAAAAGTTATAAAGGAGAGAATGAAAAACTTGTTCCATGAGGAGGGCATAGTCAAGGGGTCTGGAGATTTTAGCTGCTTATTCATGATGAAAGTCTTTGGAGAGGAAAACATTTATCTGAGAGGGTGGTTTCTCAGCATTCCTTACCAGGCATTGGCACAGGAGTGGAGGAATGACATGGCGTATAGTTGAATTTAGTTTAATGTAATCTAGCTAACAGGATGTGATAATGTGATGGTCGAATAGGATTTTGAAGCAACTTTTAGAGATTAATTTATTGAGTAAGAAGGAATAATCTTCCATTCCAAATGGATATGCAGTTTTTCCATAGCATCAAGTCTTGGAGGGATTCGTCACTGAGGGTAATTGCATTAACGCTATCTGATTTAATTAGGTCCATGAGAAGA
The DNA here is from genome assembly GCA_027410445.1 of Discoglossus pictus. Classification (NCBI taxonomy): domain Eukaryota; kingdom Metazoa; phylum Chordata; class Amphibia; order Anura; family Alytidae; genus Discoglossus; species Discoglossus pictus. The sequence continues at coordinate 298,685,743 of CM050165.1, read as the reverse complement.
CTGCTGAAAGGGGTCTTCCTTGTGGTAGGATTATTGTACATTGAGAAGGTTATCACATATATAGGAAGTCTGAGGCAATGCTAGCACCCCAGTGTGAAAACACAATGTAAATCCAGAGAGCAGGTAGGAGACTAAGAGCCTCATTCAACTGAGTAATTGTAGGAGAGTTTGGTTATCATGCGATGAAGCTGTTGGTACTGGTCAGTAGGCATGTTGGATGGCGGAGGATTACTTTGCTGAGCTTCCTGCAGAAGACACAATAATAAAAATGTTCTTGCAGATGCAGGGAATGGTATTCCGTGACTATTGAGCTCTTGTGTGAGCCTTGGCATGGTCCAGTGGCTTGGAGAAGCTGGACTGGCAAGAATTGATGTGTATCTGGCTGGAAAAGAAGCAGACATTGAGGGAGATGTTCTAGGATCTGAATGAACAGATTCCTTCATAATAAACCTAAGGTGAATGTGGAAGATTGATGTGGTGAATGGATGGAAGTGTCATGGTTGAAAATATGAAAAGGATGTCTGTGGCAGTAAGATTACTGCAATTAAAGAATTGATAGTGGCAACAGAGTTGTGACATGTGCTAGGAATGGAAGAGATATGAAGAGAGGAATGATAGTAAATAAGGAACAAAGTTGGTTGCGAAATTAGAAGGACGGATAGTGTGGCTTGAGAAGTCAAAGCCAGATAGGGGAGTTAGAGGAAGAAGGAGCAGATAGAAATGGAATGGAAGGGTAAATAAACATAAAATGAAAGAAAATAAAAATGTAGATTAAATAGGATGTATAGAAAAAAGGAAAGGAGGCAAGTGAAAGGGTAGAGGTAGATGGAATTGAATGGTATGGGTGATGAAGCCAGGCAAGGAGGTGGAAAAAAAAAAAGGGGAAAGAAGGATGAGAAGGAAGGACAGTGAAAGAGACAACACTAAGAGGAGAGAGGTATAAGAGAAATTGAGTGAAGGAATAAAAGAGACAGAAAAATGAAGAAGGAATAAGGTAGAGGAAATTAACGATAAAGAAGTAGGATCAAGAGAATAAGAAGGAAGACAAAGTGGTAAGGAAAATGGGCAATGCAAGGGTTAATGTGAGAAAAAAATATTGAAGTGAACAGTATATATATATATACAGTATATATCAAGTATTTGATCCCATGCTGATTTTGAATGGTTGTCCACTCACAAAGAAATTATCAGTCTATAATTTTAAAGGTAGGTGTATTTTAACAGTGAGAGCCAGAATAACAAAAAAAAAAAACAAGTAAAACAAAAGTTATAAATTGTTTTGCAGGTCAGTGAGGGAAATAAGTATTTGACCGTTTCTTGTAATTGGCCACCAGGTTTGCACACATCTCAGGAGGGATTTTGTCACACACCTCTTTGTAGATCCTCTCCAAGTCATTAAGGTTTTGTGGCTGATGTTTTGCAACTCAAACCTTCAGCTCCCTCCACAGATTTTGTATGGGATTAAGGTCTGGAGACTGGCTAGGCCACTCCAGGACCTTAATGTGGTTCTTCTTAAGCCACTCCTTTGTTGCCTTGGTTTTGTGTTTTGGGTCATTGTCATGCTGGAATACCCATCCACAACACATTTTTCACTGGCTGAGGGAGGGAGGTTCTCGCCCAAGATTTGATGGTACATGGCTCTGTCCATCGTCCCTTTGATGCTGTGCAGTTGTCCAGTCCCGTTAGCAGAAAAACAACCCCAAAATGTTTCTACCTCCATGTTTGAGGTTGGGGATGGTGTTCTTGGGGTTAAAGGCAGCATTCATCCTCCTCCAAACATGGCGAGTTGAGTTGATCTCAAAGAGCTTGATTTTGGTCTCATCTGACCACAACACTTTCACCCAGTTCCCCTCTGAATCATTCATATGTTCATTGGCAAACTTCAGACGGGCCTGTACATGTGCTTTCTTGAGCAGGGGGACCTTGTGGGTGCTGCAGGATTTCAGTCCTTCACAGCGTAGTGTGTTACCAATTGTTTTCTTGGTGACTATGGTCCCAGCTGCTTTGAGATCATTAGAAGAATCCTCGCCATGTAGTTCTGTGTTGACTCTTCACTGTTCTCACGATCATGGAAAATCCACGAGGTGAGATCTTGCATGGAGCATCAGACCAAGGAAGACTGTCAGTTATTTTGTGTTTCTTCCATTTGCGAATTATCGCACCAACTGGTGTCAACTTCTCACTAAGCTTGTAGACCATTCCAGCCTTGTGTAGGTTCTCTATCGTGTCCCTCACATCCCTGGACAGCTCTTTGGTCTTGGTCATGATGGAGAGTTTGGAATCTGATTGATTTAGTGCTTTTGTGGACAGGTGTCTTTTATACAGGTAATGAATTGAGATTAGGAGCACTCCGTTTAGGAGAGTGCTCCTAATCTTAGCTCATACCTATATAAAAGACACCCGGGAGACAGAAATTTTGCTGATTGATAGGGAATCAAATACTTATTTCCCTCACTGACCTGCAAAACAATTTATAACTTTTGTTTTACTTGTTTTTTTTTTTTGTTATTCTGGCTCTCACTGTTAAAATACACCTACATTAAGAATTATAGACTGATCATTTCTTTGTCAGAGGACAAACGTTCAAAATCAGCAGGGGATCAAATACTTGTTCCCCCCACTTTGTATATACCATGAAGGTCCTTCCAGAACCTCCATTACACCCCTATGCTGGGGGCTCCTCTAAGGACCTCTCCTGCATCTAAAATAAATCCCCTATTAACCCCCTGGCTCTTAATTAAAACAGCATGCCACGGATGTTGTTAAAGGACCTCCATGGCTCATAACCCCCCCACCTTACAGTGGTTTATTCAGTATTTCCCAGGGCTTCCCTTCTGCTCATTGGAGTTTGGAATCCCCAGGTATCCCTTCAGGGTGGGAGGGGGTAATCCCAGTTGGTGTCTCCATTTAGTGTACTTTAAATGGGGGAATCCTGGGTATCCCTGGGCTCATAGGGTTATGGTTATTGGCGGGTTCAAGGAGATCCACCAAGTATGTGTAGTGTTAAGTTATTGGGTGCATCTTTTTAATGCGGTATCAGAGCTGGATTAATCTACTGAGTGAGACCAGATTGATATACTACAAGATATTTATTGTTAAAAGAGGCTCTCAGATATCATGCCAAAGGTTAGCTTGTTCTCTGAATCAATGCCTCTGACTGGATATTTGTTTTATTGTAGAACAGTTACACCTAAACTTAATGCATACACACTCTGCATAACAGATATATTTGTGGCCTAATTTAATACTCACAGGCAGGGGCGTAGGAACTGGTGGGAGGGGGCGGTGAAAAATCCCCCTCCCCAGATTAAACAAGTAGGGGACACAAATATATACACTGTATATATACAGTATATATACAGTATATATATATATATATATATATATATATATATATATATATATATATATATATATATATATATATACATATATACATATATACATATATATATATATATATATATATATAGGTGTCCTATCCTCAGCGTGCAGAACAGTTGCGAGACGTCACAAACGTGCCGACACATACGCACACTGACAACTTTGCGCAAGACAATTGAGAGCCTGACAACTGCACGCAGTGGACTGAGCTAAGGTGAGTATAGGGGTGTTAGGCTTAAGGGTTGTAGACTTAGGGGTTTTAGGGTTAGGCTTAGAGGTCTAAGGGTTAGGGTAAGGTTTAGGGGTTGAAGGTAAGGGGGTCTTAGGGTTAGGTTTACCTCTGACTTAGTTATTTTGTTTATGCAAATTACCCTTGGGGTTTAGTCTCCCTAAGGGTAATAGGGGACTCCAGACGTGGAACCATTGCTCACTGTGCCTTAGGCAGTTCAGCTGCACCTCACTGACGAGGCCCATAAAGGCCGAAATGCGTCTGTGGTTTGCTGTTTCTCCTGTTCAGGGTAGAATTGCCTGGCTGGGTCACTCTTTTAAGTGAGACCAGACTCATATACTTAAGGATATTTCTCCCTGTGAAGGGCACAAGTGAGCTAAAAGAGGTGCTCTCAGAGTGGATTATGATGTCCATAGAACTAAGCTATTAAGTTTGGTTTGTTCTCTGATGAGTACCTCTGACTTAGTTATTTTGTTTATGCAAATTACCCTTGGGGTTTAGTCTCCCTAAGGGTAATAGGGGACTCCAGACGTGGACCTTTTGCTCACTTAGAGAGTTCAGCTGCACCTCACTGACGAGGCCCATAAAGGCCGAAACGCGTCGTCGCACATGAAAACATTAAAAACACAATAAATACACACAACAAATACATAAAAAGCTTACCTACAGTAAGGGGGGGGGCACCCAGGACCTCGAAAACGTAAGTTACACCTCAATTTCACTCGAAATAGAAGAATTTAGACACCCGAAAATCCCCTAAGCGAGAGAAAAAATGGCCGCCGAAAAAAACAAAAATGAGGCTACAGGACTCTAAAGACGCAAAACACCATCAAAAACCAACGCATTTTCCGAAAAAGACAGACGCGATCCAAGAACAAGGACGCCAAATCAGTACCACACATTAGGCGCCATTTTACAACACTAACTTACACAATGCGGAAGTTTATAGATACCCTAACGGATTTTGCTCGCGCACGCACACTATTTACACTACACACTACACATATTACTGACACTTACACAGCAGCTCCACAGCCCTCAAAACACACATTGTATGCTGCAGCAACATCCAAACAGATTGCCAGCTCTTCTGCACAATGCTTTCTGCAGATATTACTTCAAAAAAGGTAAAGTATATTCATGTATTATTTTATTAATTATTTCATTAGCATTAGCAAAAAAAAACAATGCTCATAGCACACAAACAACCAACAGGCGCTCAAAGAGAGGCTTGCAATGAGCGCAGAAGCATCTTGGAACACCAACAAATTAATCTCTCAACCGAACACCATTACCTGCCTTAAAATCTTATTGCCTTCATTTTTTGACGGGCAAGTCGCTAGTATATATATAAATATAAGATGGCATATAGACATACATTATATATATATATATATATATATATACATATATACTAGCGACTTGCCTGTCAAAAATCATTACAAAAATTGTAATGCTGGCAATGCTGTTTGCCACCCAATGTGAGCACCTTTGGAACTCACCGTGAGCCTCTTACCCCCATCTACTTCCTCCCTTGTGTCTCCTTTCCCCCTCTCTCCCTCCCTTGTGTCTCCATTCCCCCCTCCTCTACTTCCACTGTGTCTCTTTTCACCCCTCTCCCTCGCCTGTGTCTCTTTCTCTCCCTCCGTTGTATCTCCTCCCTCCCTCCCCTGTATTCCCCCCTTCCTCCCATGTGTCTCTTCCCCCCTCCCTCCCATGTGTCTCTCCCCCACTCTCCCTTCCCTGTGTCTCTTCCCCCCTATCCCTTCCCTGTGTCTTTTTCCCCTCTCCCTCCCCTGTGTCTCTTTCCCCTCCCCTGTGTCTCTTCCCCCTCCCCTGTGTCTCTTCCCTCCCTCCCCTGTGTCTCTTATCCCCCTCTCCTGTGTCTCTTCCCCCTCCCCTGTGACTCTTCCCTCCCTCTCCTGTGTCTCATCCCCCCTCCCCTATGTCTCTTTCCCTCTGTGTCTCTCCCTCCTGTGTATATTCCCCCCTGTTTCTCTTCCCCCCTTCCCTGTGTCACATCCCACCCTTCCCTGTGTCTCTTCCCCCCTACCCTGTGTCTCTTCCCCCTGTGTCTGTTTCCTTCCTCCTTTCCCCTTTTCATCATCCTCCTCCTCTTCACTCCCCTCATCCTCCTCCTTCTCCTCAACCTCCTCCTCCCTTCCTTATCCTCCTCCCTTCATCCTCCTCCTCCTTTACTCCCCATATCCACCTCCTCCCTCCTCCTCCATTTCCCCCTCTCAAATTACCCCCCTCCCTCTTCCCTCACTTACTTTCATCAGCAGCTCCTGCTGCTGTCCATTGCGTCTTCCTGTTGCGTCCACCCTGCATATGCTAACGACGCGACACACATGTGACGTCACGTCATTAGCATATGCCGGGTCCTGACACAGAAGATGCTATGGAGAGCAGCGGGATGAAGGTAAGTGAGGGGTGGGGGTGGGGTGTTAATCTTTAGAGGGGGAAAGGGAAGGAGGTGGAGGATGAGGGGAGGGGAGGGAGGGAGGGAGAATGAGGATGAGGGGAGGGAGGGAGGAGGAGGATGGGGGAAGGAGGGAGGAAACACCTGGGCTGATGGCCCTCTCCCTCTCCCCTAACTTACCTTCATCAGCTGCTCCTTCTGTTCTCCATCACGTCTTCCTGCTGCATCCGCCCGGCCTATGCTAATGACGTGACGCACATGTGACATCACATCATTAGGGTATGCTGGGTCCCAACACAGCTAGAAGACGAGATGGAGAGCAGAAGGAGCAGCTGATGAAGGTAAGGTGAGGGAAGGGGGGGGTAATTGTAGAGGGGGGAATGGATGAGGATGAGGGGAAGGAGACACTTTTGGGGGTGAATTGAGGGTGGGGGGCCTCGCGATGTGCGCCTCCATTGCTCATCACGAGTTCTCCCCTGGCAGGAACCAGGTAGTGCTGTGGCCCTCGTGGTTACGGGCCGCAGTTGCGGCCCTTCGGCGTTCTTTGCCAGCAACTGCTGCCCTCGCTTCACGACAGCCAATCAAATATTGTTAGATATTTATTTTTTTAAGCCCGCAGGGTTTTTTGGAGGGGCCCTGCCGCTGAAGAATTAAAGGAGGACAGGGGAATTGTGGAAAGGTAAGTGTACTATTTAGAATGTTGTGTGTTATATGTTGTAAGCATTTATATATTAATTGTACTGTTTGTTTGTTTTTTGTGGGGATGCCTGACCTGTGGACATCTTGGATTGGGCCCTTGCCTAGGGACGAAGCAAAGAAAACCGTCGTCACTGGAGGGGCATTTTGGCAAGGTAAGTGCTATGATTTACTATTTATTTTTGTTGGCTTTGGGTTTTCCTGTTTAGTTGTCATTTGGTTGTATTTGTTTTAGGTTATTTTATGTAATTGGCATTTTTTTATTTTTGTTATGGTCTTTTTTTATTTTATGTAATGGTCTTTTTTATTTTATGTAATGAAGGTTTTATTTTTTGTGCTATGTAGTTTTTTATTTTATGTAATGTAGGTAGAATTTTTTTGTGTAATATAAGTCTTTATTATTTTTTTACTTTTTTTATGTGTTTAGTGGGGTACTAGGTGGTTTATTAGGGGGTCGGTAGGTAGTTTAGGGGTTAATAGGGTAGGGAAGATGGGGCTAATTAGTTAGGAGGGGTTATTTGGATATAATGGTTCAGTGGGGGGTTAGTGTAGTGTAGTGTACTGTTTGTACTTAGTGTCATGAGGGTCCTGGAGGACCCTCATGGCACTTATGGGGTTACTATTAGGGTTATTATTGTCCCATAAGGGTCTTGGCGGAAGGGGAAATTGGAGCAATTCAATAGCAAAGTGGCCATTTTTGCTCTCTGGACTCTTGCGGCCATGAAAGAACCAAGGCTTTGAGGAAAGTAACTTGCACTTGGAAGGAAAGTAAGAGAAAGTAACATGGAGCAAGAAACCGATTGGAGACTGCAAGTAGAAGGCAATTGAGTAGGAAAGTAACTTGCAATCTCCATTTACTGCTACTTTTTGAAATAAGTAGCAATTGAGTGAGGCCCTTCACCTTTATAATCTCAGCCTCTATAAACATATACTGTATACTGCAGAACAGAGCTAATCCTGCAGATTTTCACTGTAGAGCATATCTCTGTAAGCGCTAGTGAGATGGTAATAGACATCTATCTTTAGATTCTATCATGTTTTGATTGGGTCTGTGCCTCTAGCGTGACACTTATCTCTATTTATTTTCCTCTTCTCTGACTCTCATATATATTATAGCTTAACGGTTTCCCATTCTTATAATGCTTCTTTAATATTAAAGTGATATTGGGGAAGCCCTCTCATTATTTTCAGCATATAAGCAGAGGCTGTGTCAATAGTGACAATAGTGAATCCATTTATCTATCCTTCAGACTTTCCCTTGCATTCACATTCTCTCTGCCTCTCATGCAAGCAGCTTTTCTCTCTATTTTCACCTCTCTTACAATATCAGTAATCAGACTTTCATGACGTTAGAGAATATTTCTTGATAATTTCTCTTGAAAATGCTGGGAAGAGATTAATTGCCCCTTTTTACTCGCTGTTATTCCTACTCATGCTGATATCTCCCTCACGCAGTTTTACAGGTCCTGAACAGCAGGAATTCAGAATCTAGACCCCAGTTATATATAAATTGTGGAAATCAGCCGTATTTTCCGATGAGCCATCACCTTCTCAGCTCCTTCATAAATTGCTTCACCACACGATTCACATGCAATGTCTACACACAAAGCACACAGGCATGTTGTTGGAATGCTGTTTAGAAACAAAGGGTCCTATTCTATAGTCCAGTTCGTAAATTTATACACACTTAAAATCATTCTTAATATTCTATTAGTTACTCACAATCCGATTACAAGTTACCTGCCCACAATCACTATGGGCCAGCCAAAGCCATAAATTTGGCATTAGAACTCCATTGGTTTTAGCACAGTTCGAACATTATGAGCACTAAATAATTAAAGGAACACAAAATAGGTACAATGTCCGCAGTTAACCATTAACCATAAATAAAACAAACACGAAAAAAAATATTGTAAAATAAAATTAAATCACATAAACTGATATCAATATATAGTATATCAATATATGCAATAAAATCACTAATTAGACAAGTGTTTCTGTATTAGACAGCTTTCTTAATGATACAGTTTCAGAATAAATGTTAGTAGACATACCTGGAAGCCTAGCGTGGATGATCACTATTTCAAGCTTACGAAAAGTACTCCTGCCCTCACAAGAAGTGTCCATTGAATTTATCGCAACCACATATATGGAAGCAGTAAACAGACCAATTGCATCTCCCTTGGGACTGTGTCATTGTTACCATAGTAATCCAGTATTCCGTGGTGCCGATAATATAGTACGAAGGGTTTATCTCATAAACATAGTTTGTCTTGCTGTACGTGATCGAACATCGTTATATAATATAATATATTGCCAAGGACAGGCAACTCCTACCACCTCATGCAGACCCCAATGTTTATGGGTGCCATGCGGCTAATAGGCATCATATTGTTGATTGTATAGTATACAAGAATTACCTCATGGGTACAAGATGTTGTATATTCCACATATAGTACATCAATAATGATAAACACGTGAATACATGCTGGTTAACCTTTGGGTCCGCCAATGTAAACATACCAGGACGCAGAGCAGTTCTAAAGTACCAATTCCACCAACTAGTTCTACAGATATGAGGAATACAATAATGTGGAGTAATAGGACATAAATATAATTATTATGCAAAAAACCAAGAGGAGGAGATATCAACACTCAACTTTTACAGCTAGAAAGTAGATGGATTTTTACTTTAAACTCACAGTATCCGAATGGCCTAAATGAGGGTTTCTCGTACTCAGCATTCTTATGAGTACTTACCATTGTTTACAGATCTTATACATAGTACTAGACCTTTATATAGTATCCAATATTTTCTCAACTCCAGATCCAGTATATACAGCTAAGTTTATTAGCTTTTTCATCTCTATCAAGAGCATTTTACTTTTTATAATTTTTCAGATTCTAACAACCTACAGTACTTCACCTCCCATCACATTTTTTTAACACTTTCTTTTCAAATAAATCACATTCATTGATTACTCACTCTTTTTTCCACTAATACACTTCAACAATCACATTTACCATACACCAGATATTCACTTCTCCTACATTCATTTCTCCCAATCCAATCCAACCCACACAATTATCACACCATCACAACCTCTCACCAATAAACACACTCACATTTATATGACTAAATAAGTTTTTATTTTTTAACTTTTCACTTTTTTCCTATTTCATAGGTTACATACATATCCCCATATCACTTACTTCAAGCTTTTCTCATGACAAACACCTTTCACTTATATTTAGTCCTTCATTTTGCCCTTATATTTACTAAGAGACTCCATCTACTATCTTATTATTTTTATTCATTAGACTATATTTTCTATATTATATTATATTTATTAATCTACAATGAATCATCCACCAACCATCATCTTTTAATATAATTTATATAACTTTTATTTTTATTTTATTGTTACTTCTACTTTCCAGCTTTAATTGTCTGTATCCACCTTAAGTCCCTTACTCCTTCATACAGTTTACATAATCACACACCATAAACCTCTCACCAATATACACCCTTCTCATTTATTTCTTCTAAAAGTATTTACATCTCACTATTCTTCTATCTCTTAGGTTACATACATATCTCTATATCACTCATATTAAGCTATTTCTTATACACTTTTTACTCTTATTTAGCCTTTTATTTTGCCCTTAAACACACTAAGGGACTCCATCCACCACCTTATAATTTTTATTTACTAGACTATATATTATATATTATACTCAATTTACCCATTTACCATTCACCTTCCACTAACTATCATCTTTTTATATAACTATATTTTTTATATTTTATTTTATTTTATTATCTTTTCCACTTTCTAGCTTTAATTGCTCTTATCCACCTTAAGTCCTCTACTCTTTTATACACCCACATACTCTGTCTATGTGGGTGGTGCCCAGCACACATCAACAAAGTATGCAATGACTCTGGATGTTTTTCCAGCGTCTGTCATTGAGAATAAAGTTTTACTATTTAAATCACGTCATGACGTCACACGCATGTCACGTGATCAACGTTCATCACGTGACACGCTAACCAGGAAGTAAAAGCCATAGTGCCTAGGCCTTGAATAGGCCACTCATTCTTACACTCATTAGCCCATGAGTAAGCCCCATTAAGTGGCGAAACGGACCGTCGGGAGCAGGGGAGAGATGGTACACTCTATTCTATGCTCTTTGTGAGCTACAGCAGAACAACTATTCCCTTTCGTGGCATTCCAAAAAACGCAAGTATACATGTATTTCTTTATGTCTTAAAGGGGAGACTTAAGATACTCCTATCCTTTTTCACACTTAAGCAGTAAAAGCCTAAACTTTATGTAGTGGTTTGATGATGCTATAAGTGACTTACATGTATATTTAAGGATTTATGGTGATATCTTCCTCCCCTATCATACTCTACATTATAGTGTACTGCGTTCATATTTATATTTATACTAAAGGTACCATTCTCTACCCCCTGCCTTTTTGTTGTTGTTTTTAAACTTTTCTTAGTTTAGTGCACTTTTTTACAAAATAAACAGCGCCTATCCTCAAACCTTTCATCTATAATATATGTTGCTGCATCCCTATGATTAGCAAATACCTTTTGCATATCAGGCTTCCATACCAGCATTATCTTATTATCATTATACCATTTTTGATGCTTTTTTTGAAGCTCTAGAGATTTAATATCATACAACTCTATTTGTCATAATTTCACCCATTTTGACTTACTGCCATTATTTTAGGATAGACGCTTTTTTACCTCTTTTGTTACTTATCTTGCTTTATCCTGGAGTACACTAAATAAGCCCACTAATTTCCCTATTAAATTTCTTCCCTCGTTTTTTGAATTTAGTGTTAAGCACTAGGAAATAGCTTAGGTCATAAATTTATATTTATACTTTGTATGATGTTACTTTTTCTTCAATTTATACAGCCAGTAATATAAGCTACATTGTTATATAGAATTTTTACTATACCATTTGTATGCAGTACTACCTTGTTACCAAACTGCATTGTACATATTCACCATCACCATGTAGCGCTTTTAATTTTGACTAAAAACAAAAACTCCCAGTCTATTTTCTATTTTTAAAAGTGTCTAAACTTAACTTTGCTTTTAAACTTAAATGGACGTGTACCTCACTTTAAGTGCTATTCATGTTAAAATTATCTATTGTTTTTTTTTTTAATTACACTAAAAACAGCATAAAATCTGCAGTCCTAGGTCTGTTTGCAAACACACTCCTGAGATTTTAAACCCCAACAGTCATTTTTGACTGAATCCAGCCGTCCTTCCCCTGCACAGATGCAATCGTGAAGGGTTACTTCTCTTTATGCTCTCTGCAGCAGCTGCAGTTGTGGCTTTCTCTGTGAAAAAAGAATGTATTTCAAAAATTAAAAAAGTATTTCAACATGGCATTATGAGAATTTTACAATGGTGTGCTCCACGTTGTATTGAATTAACTGGGCCTTTCACTTTGGTTACAAGAGCCTATTTGTTTCTTTGGATCTACTTCCACAGATGGGAGGAACATTTTGATGTAGAGCAAGATTTTATGTGAAACAATGAAAATGTGGTAGCTTAAATTGACAATGCTTTCTATAGAACAAATGAAAAGTTAGTTTGTTTTACAAAGAGACATACTCCAAATAAGCAGCTGAAAGATGCAGCTCAGTAAGGGAAACTTAACACCACAGTAAAGAATAGTAAAATATAAATACATAAATAAATATTTAGTAACTGTTTTTTGTTTTTGTGGTTTTTTGGCATCTAAAAATATTTCAAGTATTTTTTAAAGACCATAAAGAAAAAATGTAACTACTGTGGTTCCTAAAAATGCATTAGACTAGTTATAAAACCAAATTAAGTAGTCTATGCTCATGAAAAATTTCCACCTACGTCTAATAAATATTTTAAATTTCAGTCTAAGTTTCTCATTCCACAAAACCAAAGATACTGTAGGATAAACCATTATTTTAACAATATACCTATATATTAGGTGTATCTGTTTAGCCTGCTTGTTGATACAAGTGACCTAAATGCGTCAGCTTCAGAGAATTCAAATACAGCTGATATCTAAATAGTTCAGAAAACAATTTTCTGCTAGCGTTTCAAACAGGGTATGCATTAAAGCATTTTACAGAAGTGTCTATCATTGCAAATCGAAATATGTATTTGTTAATGATGGTTAGAGAACCACAAGAAAACATCAGGAAGGAATTGACAGTGCCTTTGCAAATGAAAATGAAAATACTTATTTAAATACACATAAGAAAAGCGTTTATAGATGTTGTATTCATTCTTTCTAAATAAGAACATGATCTGTGCAATTTCTAAAGCTATTATGCACCAACATACACTCCATCAACGAGTTTCACAAAAGAAACGTGTACAAAAAGTTGTGCTGTCTACACTAAAATAAAATAAAGCAATCTATTTAAATAAACAAAATGAGTAAGTGTTTTTCTTTTTTTTGGGGGGATTTGAGAATATTGTAATACAGGTAAGTTTTCCCAAAAGAGCAATTATTTGCATTTGAAAACAGCACTGTGATCCTATGATGCCTTTATTTGTCAACATAGCTCAATGTTCCTCTAATGATGTTATTACACTACACTAGATGTCAGAAACTATATGTATATCTATTTATATACATAAGCTTAATGGAAGCCATGTTTGATAATGGCTATGGATTAAAGAGTGAGGCATTTGTGGGCACATTTGCATGTCCCTACTCGGCTTCCCATAATGCAGTGTAATAACAGTTTTTCTCAGAATTCTGAACTGGAAGCAGGTTTTTTACTTGTTTTAGACATTAAAATGTGAAAATAGATGTACTATTTGTTTACTATATATATATATATATATATATATATATATATATATATACAGTGCCTTGCAAAAGTATTCACCCTCTTAACTTTTTACCTATTTTGCTACATTACAGCCTTAAATCCAAATTTGTTATTCTAAATTTTATGTGGTGGATCAGAACACAATAGTCTAAGTTGGTGAAGTGAAATGAGAAAAATATATACAAAAAACTATTTTTTAGAAATAGGAAACAGAAAATTGGCATGTGCGTATGTATTCACCCCTTTTGTTATAAAGCCCATAAAAAGCTCTGATGCAAACAATTAGAAGTCACATAATTAGTGAAATGATGTCCACCTGTATGCAATCTAAGTGTCACATTATCTGTCATTACATATACACACGTTTTTTGAAGGGCTTCAGAGGCTGCAACACCTAAGCAAAAGGCACCACTAACCAAACACTGCCATGAAGACCAAATAACTCTCCAAACAAGTAAGGGACAATGTTGTTGAGAAGTACAAGTCAGGGTTAGGTTATAAAAAAATATCCAAATATTTGATGATCCCCAAGAGCACCATCAAATCTATCATAATTAAATGGAAAGAACATTGCACAGCAGCAAACCTGCCAAGAGACGGCAGCACACCAAAACTCACAGACGGGCCAAGGAGGGCATTAATCAGAGATGCAGCACAGAGACCTAAGGTAACCCTGGAGGAGCTGCAGAGTTCCACAGCAGAGACTGGAGTATCTGTTCATAGGATGACAATAAGCAGTATACTCCATACAGTTGTGCTTTATGGCAGAGTGGCCAGAAGAAAGCCATTACTTTCAGCAAAAAACAAAATGGCACATTATGCGTTTTTGAAAAGGCATGTAGGAGACTCCCAAAATGTATGAAGGAAGGTGCTCTGGCCTGCTGAGACAAAAATTGAACTTTGTCTGGCGCAAACCCAACACTTCGCATCACCCAAAGAACACCATCCCCACAGTGGAACATGGTGGTGGCAGCATCATGCAGTGGGGATGTTTTTCGGCAGCTGGGACTGGGAAACTGGTAAGCGTTGAGGGAAAGATGGATGGTGCTAAATACAGGGATATTCTTGAGCAAAACCTGTACCACTCTGTGCGTGATTTGTGGCTAGGACGGAGGTTCACCTTCCAGCAGGACAATGACCCCAAACCCATTGCTAAAGCAACATTTGAGTGTTTTAAGAGGAAACATGTAAATGTGTTGGAATGGCCTAGGCAAAGCCCAAACCAAAAACTGGATTGTCTTAGAATCAGTTATACAAGCTCTGGGGCCAGGCTTTTATACATAATTGTTTGTGAACTTGAGAATGTTGTGGTCAGACTGAAAGATTGCTGTTCACAAGTGCAAACCATCCAAATTAAAGACCTGGAGCAGTTTTGCAAGGAGGAATGGGCAAAAAATCCCAGTGGTAAGATGTGGCAAGCTCATAGAGACTTATCCAAAGCGACTTGGAGCTGTGATTGCCCAATAGGTGGCTCTACAAAGTAGTAACTTTAGGGGTGTTAATAGTTATGCAATTTGACTTTTTTCTGTTATTTTGTCCTATTTGTTGTTTGCTTCACAATAGAAAAAAAACATCTTCAAAGTTGTGGGCATGTTCTGTAAATTAAATGATGTAAATCCTCAAACAATCTATGTTAATTCCAGGTTGTGAGGCAACAAAACATGAAAAATGCCAAGGGGGTTGAATACTTTTGCAAGGCACTATATGTAACTAAGTGTATAACAAGCCAGGGACAAGTGGGTGAAGGGAGTAGTTCCAAATCTAAAGAAAGTAACAATCTCCTAAGTTATTATAACAGTGATACATTCATACTAATATTAATAAAAACTGGGGTAGCTGACGGTGATACTGTGCAATGATTCAAAATGCAGAGAGAGAGAGGACCAGAGACAAACAGGGCTTGTACCATAGACTCAAGTGAAAAGAGAAGGAGAGAGAGAAAGGGTTGGGGAGGGGGGGGGGAGGCCCCTCCTCTCTCCTTCTCTCTCCTCTTGAGGGTGCAAGGGAGAGGGAGAGAGAGACAAAGAGAGAGAGAGAGAGAGAGAGAGAGAGAGAGAGAGAGAAAGAGAGAAAGAGAGAGAGAGGTAGGCATCTGCATTATATTCATTAAATACATTTTATAAACAAAGCCCACATATTGTACCAAAAAGCAAGTGCAGCTTCATTGCAATGCTAATTGGCAAAAAGAGCAGGCAACATCAATACAATTAAAACACCATCAAAATCAAACAGCAGCCACAAGACACCAAAGTAAGGTGGCATGGACAAAATTCAAGCACCCACACAACCACCCAAAGTGCTAGAAAAATGGAAGTGGCCACACAGCCACACTGAGAGCTCAGTAAGGCAGCTGTCAAACATTGCCAGAAACTGACATTAGCTAAATTGCCTCACTCAGAGCTAAAAGGTGTACAGGAACCACAAGGCTGTCCTCAACATTGAAAGCCAAACAGCAGATCACACAATATGCAAACCATGTAGTAGATGGGCTTTGTGGAAAAACTCAAGCAGCAGTCCACATGAATGTCCATAAACAAATATCAGGCAAGTGGATTCAAAAGCACAGACAATGTTGGTACAACTCTGATGTAACTCTCATACAAATGCAAAAGCCAAACAGGAATATTCTGTTATCAGAAAAGCAGACGTCACAGAGGTATTAAAACAGCACAAAAACTTTTACTGCACTCAGACCAAGAGCAAACAAACACAGAAAACACAAGACACACACATCCAAAGAACACACAGGGATTACAAGGCACACAGGCAATTGCAAGTCACACAGGCCCTGCAGTGCTCAATCACAAGAAGTACAGGGCAAACAAGCCAAAAAGAAACATAGCGAATTGCACAAAGAAGCACACAGGAACCAAGGCACAGAATTATACAGAACACCGGACTTAAGTCACACGTTAGAGTGAGAGGCACCACAGAAGGACCAAAGGCTCATGCAGAACACCAAGAAGACATGCATACACATATTTGTTTCTTAAAAATATGTGTATGAGAGGTTTACATTTTAATCAAATAGTTTTTATCTGGAACCTTGAATAGGAGGGTCACTCTATTCTAATTCTTCTGGATCTCTCTGCCGCCTTCAATACAGTTGACCATCCTTTTCTAATCCAAACTCTTCACTCTTTTGGCATCCTGGACACAGCTTTCTTATGGTTCACATCCTATCTAAAAGATCGTAAAAGAGTGTTTCCTTCTCTGGCACCTATTCTTCACCTCGCCCTCTGTCTCTTGGCATTCCCCAAGGTTCTGTCCTAGGCTCCGCCTCTTCTCCATCTACACATCCTACCTTGGCACCCTAAAAAATCCTTTATCTAAATGCAGATGACACTCAAATCTACCTCTCTGCACCAGATCTATCCCCCTCTATCCCCGTCTCCAACTCTCTAGCATATCATTCTGGATGTCTGCCCATCAACTCAAACTCAACATAAAACCAAACGCTTTATCTTTCTACCATCTACTACAGCTTTTACTCCTCAAATATCTCTCACTGCTGACAATGCCATAATCACTCCCACCTCTTCTAAGCACATAGCATATTTTTTTAAAGAAGTTTTTAGTTAGTGAAAACCTTGCTTTTGGATAGATGCTTACTAACTAAAAACTTCTTTAAAAAAATATGTTATGTGCTTATTTAGAGCCCTATTCAATTGGCCAAATTGCAATTGAATGAGGGCCTCAGTGTCTGCAGCTCCTCTTCGTCAATCACTCCACTAGCTTCCCAAAGCCTCCAGAATCAAATTTAAAACCATGACCCTAAAGCCCTCAACAGCAGCATTCTTTATAAGGTGTTCATTTTGTTTTTTCCGTGTACTTAACCACGGTACAGCGCTCCAGAATATATTGGAGCGTTACAAATAAAGATAATAATAATAATAAGAAGAAGAGAAAAGTCTTACATAAAAAAAATGAAGGGACAATCCTCTAATCATATATACAAAATATTCTCCAAAAGTCAATATATATATATATATATATATATATATATATATATATATATATATATATAGAATGGTGCATAATATAGAAATAGAACAACTATTTCATCCAGTACATCGCTATTATTGCTATTAACTTGAAGACATATCTAAGTTTCTTGGATTAATACATTTCTGCACTCATTAGACAAAAAGCATACTTGATGGAGCATTTGGGGACCAATTTTAACCCACTATTC
The DNA here is from genome assembly GCA_027410445.1 of Discoglossus pictus. NCBI lineage: Eukaryota > Metazoa > Chordata > Amphibia > Anura > Alytidae > Discoglossus > Discoglossus pictus. Next base: position 298,667,956 of record CM050165.1, on the reverse strand, counting down.
ACCAGCTAATAGGAGAGCACTGATGTCAGCCCCAAAGTGACTGCTGGGATATGACCCATCTGGCTGCTTCCTGTGTGGTAAAATCACAAGCATGCCCAGCTGCTGCTTAGTAGAGATAGGAAGGAAAAAAACACCTGCAACAGTAGTTGATGCAGGGGTAAAAATCAAGTGTTAATGTGCTGCACAGAGAGACTCTTATATGAAAATACATTGCACCTTCTAACATGGTGCCACACTATATACCCCAGGCTGCTTTACAGCACAGACAGGAACTCCAGAATTCGATGCAAATGTTTCAGCCTTTGCTTACTCCTGATTGGCCAAAATAATTACGAATGTTATGCTAATTTAGCCTGGCTTTGAAGGGGATGTTTACACAAATTTACATTATAAGACATTTTGCTAACTTCAAGGTAAGTTTTTAAGTGTTTATTTTTAATTTCTTCCAGCAAAAAAAATGTTTGCATACACTGCTGATTCTTCTCTATCAGAGGCATTCATAATCCAGGAATCTTAGATATGCCTTTCATCTCAAGGTATTAAGAAAGTTCAGTAACTAAAGTATATTATCGTTATTATATCAATTACAAATTCATTTTAAAAGGGGGGGAAAAAAAACAATGATCCACAAGAGTAGGAGTGTAAAAAAAGAAGTACTTCAAGGAAACTAATATTAAAGCTGTCTAAGCCTAACATTGAAAATATTCCTATATGAGTAGCAATACTAAATAGCTCCGTTGAGTACAGAGAAACCCTTAACAGGCTGAATAAACCACATAAATGTCAAACAATATGCTATGTACAGGGTTCCACTTAACCACATTTAATTATTAAGTTCCCATAGTTTTAAGTCCCAACCATCAGCAATTAATCAAATTTCAAACAGAATAATTAAAATGATCATTTCCAATTTTCTGACACCACAAATGAATGTAGATTGCCCATCTCAAATCTCCACAGCCCAGTACCTTAGCATTAATGCATCAGAAAAACATTAAGGGACCCATTGCAATTTTTTATGCAGGCATTTACAGTGCAAATTGAGTTGAAGAGAGTAAGATGAGCTGTGTTGGCAAGTTAGGAATAGCTGTCACATTCAAATGCCCTCCAGTCGGTTCTACCCGAGCTTCACACATGTTACTTACTGTGTATAAGCCCTTTTTCCCTCCCCAATCCTATGTGTACTGATGACCACCTGTAGAGGCAGAAAAATGCCTTTGAAAAGGATTCAAGCACAAGGTCAGGCTTGATTTCTCATATCTGACACAATTAAGGTACTAGTAATGTGCACCCTAACATACTACACATCTCAAATACTTTGGTGGTCTCATGGATTTCCCCTAATACGCTTATCCCTATGAGCCTAAGGATCCCCAGGATTCCCAATTTAAACTACAGTAAATGGGGAAAACCTTGGGATTCCTCCCTCCCACTCACTGAAGGGAACTCCAGGCATTCCCATGGGCAGGGCACTCTAGAGATTCCCCTGGCATCCCCTCCCTGCTAACCCCCAATCTCCAAATAATATATAACTATGGGGTCTATTGAGATTCCCATGGCACCTAACAATTAACCCTGTGCCACAGAGGTCCTTAAAAGACACCTAATCTGAAACTCCTACCACTTGGGACCCTAATGGACCCCAGTGGCAATCTAAATGAACCCCTATGCCATGGGGGTTCTGTAATAACTAGTAACCTAACCATGGAGGTGCTAGCAAAGAACATCCGTAGTTTTTAAACATTAACACCTAGAACTATGGGGGTCTTATTAATTCTGGTCTATTAAATAAGGTCTAGAACTTGCAACTGTGTTTGCTATTTTAACTTGGTGTTGCATAGGTATGTTTTCCAATCTACTCCCCATGACAGAAATGAAGGGTGTTTTATACATGATAAATGATGTCTGATGTTTTTCTATCTTTAGTTTTTTATGCATTTTGTTCTAGTATGAAGTGGTGGTAAAACTTATAGTTTTATGCTTTTGTGGGCACATTTGCATGTCCCTGCCAAGGTTCTCAGAGTGAAGTGTAATAACTGTGGTTCTCGGAATTCTGGGCATGAAATAAGTTTTTTTTTTAATTATTTTTCTATTCATAGACATGTTTTATAAATAAATAACGATGACTCTATTATATAAATTATTAATTATTTACTATATTCTTAAGAATAGTTAACATATTACGTGTAGCATTTGCATATATTGTGGGCCTCATTCTATTAGCGGCCGCAGCCGTTGCGGGGCTGCAAGGACCGGCCGCAAGCTATTCTGCTATTCTATTCCCTTACGGCCGGGGGCTCCGGCAGGCTTGCGGCCGGTGCCTTGCTATCTCTTGCGGCCGCTCGCGCCGGAGGAAAGCCTTTGATCTAAAACGGCCGCAAGAGATTTGCAATTCAATTGCTCCGGGAAACCTCTCTGCAAGGCTAAAAACGAGCCGCAGCTTACTTGCAGGAAAGAGGTCTCGCTAGCACCAATTAAGCACATAAAATAGCTCAAATAAAGCCATCCTGCACTTTGAGAAGACTATAAAGGGATTTTAGGTGTTAGAAAAAATAGCACATAATTATCCTGTACTCAAATCCGTAAAATATTTAATTTTTAATATCCGTAAAATATCCATGTAAAAAGTCCAGAGTGCTTGGAGCACCTCAGACACACCCACGCCGCAGCCGGAAAATAAACAGTTAATTTGAACTCGGGTTTGGGCAGATGTGCAAGCTTGAGAGTGGGTTTCTTTTAATCCTCATGTCCCCCAATATGATCCCCAGCATTTACAGAGCTGTACAGTGCAGGCTTGAATTTATTTTTGCGTTTTTATATTTCACAGCTTACGGCCGGTTCCAAGATATGCGGCCGGCCGTAAGAGGAGATCCTTGCGGGGCCGTATAATAGAATCGCGAGTTAACTGAACCCCCGCAAGGAATCGCAGCCTTACGGCCGATTTACGGCCGATAATAGAATGAGGCCCTAAGAATATAACTACTGTATTGATCATGCAAACAACCTCCTCCCATTTTAAAAATTGTCCTCATTATTATCATGTAAGTTAGTTGCAGAACAATATCAGGTTTGCTTATTTTACAGTGCCTTGTAAAAGTATTCACCCCCCCCCCCCCTTGGCATTTTTCGTGTTTTGTTTTCTCACAACCTGGAATTAACATAGATTGTATGAGGATTTGCATCATTTCATTAACAGAACATGCCCACAACTTTTAAAGATGTTTTTTATTTTTTTACTGTAAAGCAAACAACAAATAGGACAAAATAACAGAAAAAGTTAATGTGCATAACTATTCACCCCCCTAGAGTAAATACTTTGTAGAGCCACCTTTTGCGGCAATAACAGCCCCAAGTCGCTTTGTATAAGTCTCTATGAGGTTGCCACATCTTACCACTGGGATTTTTGCCCATTCCTCCTTGCAAAACTGCTCCAGCTCCTTCAAATTGAATGGTTTGTGCTTGTGAACAGCAATCTTTAAGTCTGACCACAGATGTTCTATTGTTTGAGGTCTGAGCTTTGACTAGGCCATTCCAACACATTTACATGTTTCTCAAGTGTTTTGGTTTAGCAGTGTGTTTGGGATCATTGTCATGCTGGAAGGTGAACCTCGATCGTAGCCTCAAATCACACACAGAGTGGTACAGGTTTTGCTCAAGAAAATCCCTGTATTTAGCACCATCCATCTTTCCCTCAACTCTGATCAGTTTCCCTGTCCAGGCTGCTGAAAAAAATCCCCACTGCATGATGCTGTCACCACCACTGTGGGGATGGTGCTCTTTGGGTGATGTGATGGGTTTGCGCCATACATAATGTTTTCTTTGATGGCCGAAAAGTTCAATTTTAGTCTCGTCAGACTAGAGCACCTTCCTCCATACATTTTGGGAGTCTCCCACATGACTTTTCACAAACTTATTTTTAATTTTTTGGGTGTTAGGTTATAGCTGTGATCTTAATACATGTGTAGTCTATCCATGGGCCCCCATATCTCTATAAATTGGAGTATAGTATCTGCAATGGAGTGAGAAATTCTCTAATTTGTAACAGTGGAATGTATTTTTGCTTTGATTGCCCCTATGTCTAGGAGGTTCTTTTTCCAGTTTCTGGCTATCTGGGACTTTGTAGCTAATAGGATATATTGCAGAAGTTGTTCTGAGGTGTGGAGAGTGTTGGGTCATGTATTCCTAGCAAGCACGTTTCTGCTGTTAATTTTACAGAATGGTGAAAGATGTTTGTTGCTAGGTCACCTACATTCTTCCAGATTTGTTGGACTTTACTGCACTTCCACCAGGTATGGATGAATGTGCCTATATCAGGGCCGCCTCTGAAACATTGAGGGTTCTCTAACTTGTTCCATGTAACTAATCTGTCCGGTGTAAGATATGTACGATGAAGAACTTTTATTGAGGTTTCTAAGATGCTATGATTCACAGAGCCCCTGAAGATATTCAACCAAGATTCTTCCCTATTATTTGAATCACATTGAAGTGTTAGATCTTTTTCCCACTCCCACATGTATCTTTCCCTATTTTCCTCTCTAGGAGAGTTAAGTATGTCACCAATCATACATTTAGTGAGAGGAACATCTTGGCAAATTTTTGAAAGCCTGTTGTTTTTAGGGAGGCCTATTGTGTGAATTAATCGACATACAGATTGTATCAATATAGTGTAATTATAATGTTCATATAAGGGGATGGCATATTCGTCTCTAAGTACTTCAAATGAGAGAATTTGGCCGTACCTTACCCATGAGCCTAGTCTGTAAAAATTTTGGGATTTCCACTAATGTTGAGAGATAGATTAGATATTTTTGGGGGCTTGGGTGTGTGTAAAGACCGAAATTAAGTGAGAGGATTTAGGAAAGAGTGTGGAGAAGCGGTGGGCCCAAGTAACTCCTGATACCGTTTTTTCGGTCATGGGGTTGGAAGAATTTTTTATCCCAGACAGTAGTGGGTTTAGCCAAGTTACTGTGTCCCAGTTATAGGGGTACATGGCACAATTTTTAATAAATATTCAAGCTGGTTGGTAAACAATTGAGTCCATTAAGGGTATAAAGGCCAGTTGTCCTGCCCTGTAGTATGTAGGACCTCCTTGGGATTTGTGCCTGTACAAAAGTGTTGTGGCGATTCTAGCAGGTCTTTTATTCCAAATATATCTAAAAATCAATCTTTGGAAGTATGTTAGATCCTTCATGGTGATCTGAAGAGGTATTGACCTAAAGAGGTACAATTTTTACTGTGGTAACCCTCCCTAGCCACAATATATTGGGTTTAGACCAATTGTTTAAATATGTTTTTAGTGTATTATATAATGGAATATAATTATACATATCTTCTGTTTTTGATGTTATGTGTATCCCAAAATGTTTTTTGGCCCATTGACATTTTTATACGTTTGTGAAAGAAGTAATTTTTCTGCAGATGTCATATCTAATGCTAAGGCTTCTGTTTTGTCTGTTCATTTTTACACCAGATATGGCCCCAAATTTATCCAGGATCTGCATGAGTTATGAGGTTGGATTTACAGGATCTGTGAAAGAGCAGAGCAGGTCATCTGCAAACAATTACAATTTAAAATGTTGAAGTACAATTTGAATACCTTTAATTTCTGTAGTCATCCTGATTAATTGTGCTAGAGGTTCTATAGTAAGGGCAAAGAGAAGAGGGGATAATGGGCAACCTTGTCTCGTACCCCTCTGAATGTGGAGAATAGGTCTCTCCCTTCCCGGCAGTTTTAAGTTTGCTAGTGAGTCTTGTTTATATTATAGGCTTATGAATCCATCAGGTCCTGGGGCCTTGCCTGTTTTAGAATAGCAAGTGAGCTAAAAGAGACTGCTCTTTGAGTGGGTAACCAGACCTATAGAAACAACCTGCTGAGGTATTTTTTGTTCTCAGATGAGCACCTTTACTTGTTTTGCATACATTTTCCTCACCTTATGGGTGATAGGGGGATCCAGACGTGGACTCCTTGCTCACTGTGGCTTAGGGAGTACGGCTGCACCTCCCTGGTGAGGCCCAACAAGGTCTAGCGAGTGGGTGACTGGTTCGTGAGGACCCCTTTAGTCAGCCTTGGACTCCTTCCTTTGGGTTGTGGTCCATGCTGCTATTGGCTGTTGAGGTCTTGCTGCTATTGGGATGGTAGCATTCCCCTTTACGTTCGACTGCGATGACCTATCATGATTTTTTTGTCGGTCCGTGTACAGATAACAGAACAAATGAGGGAAAAGTTTACTGAGACTTTTCTATTTGCAGAAATACTGTTGGGCCTGCTCAAATTTAGAACTCAAAATTTCCTATGTGCCCAGGACTTCTCATGGTTCAGGATTTTTGATCTGACTTTCAAATCGACTGACCTCTGTATGAATTTCCATCAGAGATTTCAGGAGAATATAGGTAACCCTAAATTAGCAGGTATAAAGCCAGAATACTTGTTTATAGAAGATGAGGTATTGTTAAATATTCATGTTTTTAATCCCTTCATTAGAGAAGAGGATGTTACAGCTTTTCTGTATAAATATTGCTCTCATGTGGAGCCTGTGAGAAAACTAATGAATTCACAAAATGTCTTCACAAGAGTCAATTTATAGTCCACTTTATGAGAGACTATACATGCCATTGGGGGTTAAAACAACCTCCTGCCAATTTTTCGATAGGCCCAGATAAAGGGAGAGCTTCATTCAGTGGTCAGCCTTTGTATTGTCATACCTGCCTTAGCTATGGGCATCTAGCCATCGATTGTCAATAACATTTGTGTAAGAATTATGGCAGTTCTGAGCATTATACATGTAAATGCCCAATAAAATCGTTTAATTGCTGTAATGTTGTTCAGAGATTGCCCAAAATGGCAGCGATCTTATGCTGAAGATGCAGGCTTTTCTCAAGGAAAGAGTGCCACTAGAGTGGAGATTAGTAAAGACCCAAATCCAGAGGATATACCCACGCTTTTGGTACAATCCAAGGATAAAGGGGCTGAGAATATGGGTGAGGTCCTTGATGTAGACATTGAGGCTTTTCCGGTGCAGATTCCGGATGTTATTTTGGAAGACCAGGAAAGAGTTGACTACGTAGGGGGTTCTCCTCTTGTTGCCTTCGATAAAACAGACCCAAAGCTGCAGCGGAAATGCAAGGCAGTGAATCTAAAGCAAGTGGTCCGAGATGATGCCCCATCTGACACCAAAATAGTGTCCTGCAGTCTTGCGGAAATTAATCTTCCAATAGTACATGATCCTATTATAGAGGATGTGGTTGATGCAAATCAGATATGGAGAGCATGGTCTCTCAGCTAGGCGAGGAAATTGCCTCGACTTCTTCTTCCTTGACAGGTGTACCTTTAGGACTGCAGACTATCTGGGAGTATGAGGTGGAGACCATTGGAACGAACGTGTCTGGTGTCGAAGCCTTGTTGGAACAGATAGACACTAGTGAAAGCACAAAGAGAAACCTGTGTGTGGAAGAGAAGGGAGAAGAGCCGGACACAAATACATTTACTAGCGAGAGGACCAAAGTGTCAGATTCTGAGGGTGTTTTGGAGGATTTTTGTTCACCTATTTCTTCTGGTGATGGTCATTTGGACATTCTGTGGGTTTCATCCAATGACGATTCAATCAGCGGATATATCTGCACAGGCTGTAAAAAGGTGTAAAAACATAGAAAAATATGATGGATTTAAAAATGTTGTCATTAAATACGCGCTGTATCACGACACAGGCGAGGAGAGCAGCATTCTTTGTTTATGTGGCCACTTTAGGTGTGCAAATTGTGTTATTGCAGAAATGTGCCTTGTCCTCTAATGTCAATGTTTCTCAATTACAGAAGGAATGGAAACATGGCCCTTCCGTGTGGTCGGGAGGGGAGGAAAACAAATCTATCGGAGTGGGAATTTTGTTCACTTCCAATGATTTTAATATCCTGAGCGTCCAAGACATAGTACCTGGTAGGGCGCTGTCTGTGAGGGTGAGTGTACAATCCAAGGTTTTTTCCATTGGAAATATTCATGCATCTCCATATAAGTAGGAGAGAGCAGAGTTTTTAAAAAACATTTGTTTCTTCCTCCCGAAGACTGAACCATTGATTCTAGCAGGCAATTTTAACACTATTGTTCAGTTGGAGGGTAGGAAGATAAAGAGAGGTGATAGTAAATTGGACATCACTTCAAAGGTTCTCCAAGATATTATAGACGATTTTAACTTAACAGATGTGTGGAATGTGTTGAATACAAATTATCCTGGCTATATGTGGTCAAACTATGTTTCCCAGTCTAGAATAGATTATGTTTTTTGTTCCTCCTTTTTCCTTCCCAAACAGGCAGTGCTCAAGGTAAACGTGTTCTCAGGCCATAAATCATTGGTGGCATCATTAGAGAGCTCAGGGTCTATGGTAAGAGTACGGGGATATTGGTAGATGAATACATCTTTGTTAGCAGAACCTGAAGTTAGGGATACACTTTTTAGATTCTATAAGGGCTTACAATTTGCCCATTTTTTTTGCAGTTCTCACCTTCTTTGGTGGTTTATGGTGAAAACTAAGATTAAAGGTTTTTTTCGCATTTAGGACGATTATGAGCTATGGAGAATAAAGATCATTATAAGGTTTTACAGAATAAACTTCAATTACTCTATAAATTAAAACATCAGGGCCTGTTAGTGGATGATGATATTACAGCTACTAAGACTGAGTTAAAGAAAAAAATAGAGGAAATAGGTAAGAACGTTATTTTTAATTCTAGAGTAAAGGACGTGGAGGAGAAGGAAACCTGTTCTTTCAAAACCTGTTTTTTTTTAATTACATAAAAGGAATGATATGTCTTTGTTGGAGGAGGAAGGGGAACAGGTGTCCTCAGCAAAAGATATTCTGAGAGTGGATAAAAACAAGTTATATTCAGTGGAACAAATAATAAGTCCCCTGCAATGGATGGGATCCCATTCAAGTTTTACAAAACTTTGTGGGAACTTATCAAAGCTGACTTGATAGAAGTCTGTGTCTTTCGTATGTCTGGTAATGCTATCCATTCAGACTTTAAAAAAGGTCTGATTGTATTGCTCCCTAAGGAAGGTAATAGGACAAATATTAGGAACTGGAGACCAATAAACTTTCTAAATTGTGATTTTAAAATTGTGACTAAAATACTTGCAAATAGATTGAAAGAGATCATCCATAAAGTAGTGCAAGATGATCAGTTATGCGCAGTTCCGGGGAGAAATAATTTTGATGACTTTGACTTGATGACTTAGTTGACTTTTATACGTGATGTCCTTTATCAATCTAGAACTCAAAACCAAGTGGCAGCCGTTCTTCGTATTGACTATGAAAAAGCCTTTGATTCAGTAGCCCATGAATATCTGTTTAAAGCCATAGAAAGAATGAAGTCTCCAAAATTGTTTATTGATATAAAAAAGGAAATTTATAGAGAGAGTGCCAGTGCACTTCACTTTAATGAATATAGTGTCAAGGAATTCCCTGTAAAAGCTGGGGTTAGACAAGGGTGACCACTTTCCCCTATCCTCTTCATTTATGCAATGGAACCTTTTTTAAGTAAGGTGAGAGAGGATAAGGTTTGTTAGAGGAATTTTTGTACCAGGGACCGGGGGCCAACAGATCAAATGTGTGTCTTATATGGATGATGTAAACGTTATCTGTTTATCTTATGCTTTAATCCACAGGTTTATGCTATGGGCAAAAATGTTTACATCTCCTGGTGCTGTAAGGGTAAACATGTCTAAGTGTGTGTGCATGTTATTTGGACAGTGGAACGATGACATTCCTTTTGGAGGAAGGTGTCTAACTCATGTCTTATTCATTCCCAGCAGGACTTGGCATGGTCCGCGGTCCATGGCTGCATATCAACTCATGCTTTACAGCACAGTGGTGCGATCAGAGAAGTGTCCAAGAGTGTTCTGCGGGAGTAGTGAGAGTGTGTGTCACCTGTTACCGTAATGTCCATTTGCAAGGCAAGTTTGGATGGAGTGCAACCCAATTATCAGAGTCTTGGGTGGTATAAAGAAAATAACCTATAATATGATAATATTTGGCTTGGGCTTATGCCTGCAGAAAAATAAACATACAGTTGCATGGCAATTTATAAACACAGTAAAATCTGCCTTATGGAAATTTAGGAATTTGTTTCTCTTTAGGAGGGAAGATTTGCCCCCTACAGAATGTTGTGGTTTTATTTTTGCCACTGTGTATATATACTTTCTGGTGGACAAAAAGAAGGATTGTGTACTAGCAGTAAATTCATGGCAACCACAATTGTGGTCACATCAAGTGTTGTGGTAAATTCAGTTGAGTAATTGTTTTTTCTCTCCTTTCTTTTCAGAGATTCCAGATGCCAACCAGGAAGGGACAGCTATTGAGGGATAGAAGAGGGACAGCTGTAAGTACAGCGCAGCTAGTAATAGGGCCTAGGTGTTTCAGTCAGTAGGGATTTGGTGAGGGGTGGCTGGAGGGGATAGTTTTTTTGTTGTTGTTGGCATGTGTTTTCTTTTTCTCATGTTCTGGAAAATGTAAATGTAAATATGCTAGACGGTTATATATTTAACTGAATGTTTTACTGCCTTAGACATCTGGTTTGGAAAGCAAGACTTCTGTGTTGTCCGAATACTTTTTCTGTTTTACCAAAAAAAAAAAAAAATTCTGTACAAAGTATAAATAATGATGTAAATTTGGGATTCATGGCTTGTGTATAACTAAGCCTAGATTTGCTCAAAGATGTTTGATGCAGCAGTCCTATGCTTAAGGGAAGCCATGTTTGATATGGTTATGGATTGCAAGAGTGAAGCTTTTGTGGGCACATTTGCATGTCCCTGCCAAGGTTCCCAGAATACAGTGTAATAACTGTACTTCTCAGAATTCTGGGCAAGAAACACATTTTTTAACTTGTTTTAGACATTCAAATGTGAACACAAATGTACTATTTATTTACTATATATATATATATATATATATATATATATATATATATATATATATATATAGATAGATAGATATATGTCATGGACCCCTTTCCAGGGCCTGGATCCTAGTGCATACTGCCCCACTGGAAAATGAGTAACATTGTAAAATGGGTAAGGGAATTATATTGCCACATGGAAAATGTGGGCAGCCTCAAAACATAGGGCCATAGTATACCACCATACATCATGTGGTCTTATGGCATATGTCTCTGCCTAATCCTGTATACTATATTTAATCCCCCATGTTATATTACTGTGTTCTGTGTTATGTTTAAATTGTAACTAAATGGTCATGAAACCAGTTAAACAAAATAGGTCTACAATGAGACATTGTAGACAGACAGGATCCCATAATTGTATTGTAACGTGTTTTGTCCCATTGTTTGCCAAATAAGCTATTTATCTCGGATGTGCTAGACAGCTAAAAATGACATGTGTGTATTGGAGGTTGGCCTATTGTTCACAGGTGCCAGACAGGATGCCAGACTATTAGATCCCATGCAGTGTCAATCTCCGGTGTTTGTCTGCGACTCCCTGTCATTATTGTGTTGTATACACCCCCTCTCTGTATCTATCACCTATAAATATTGTTTGAATTTCCAAAAATAAAACAGTTGACTGCTGAGACAAATAGAAATTGTATGTTCTCTTATTTGCTCCTGGTGGCTGAGATACAAATACTATCTCCACCCTGCAAGTATCTTGTCCTGGTCACTACCACAGGAAGGTTACTGAGACTCCTGGAAGTGCTGACTCCTGATGGAGAGACCCTGACTGATACAGAAGACAGATATTAGGGTGCTGGTGCCGAGATTTCCAACCCAACAGGCCTTGTGAGTAGTTAAACTGTAGTCTATAGCAGGTGGCCATGGGCGGTAATAGCCCCTACCCCTTGATCATCACAATATATATGTATTTATATATATATATAGATATATATATATATATATATATATATATATATATATATATATATATATATATGCATACATCCACTATGCTCTATATTTACATATATTTTAAATATTATTATGAATAACTATTGTCTTTTTGCCCCCAAATGCCTCACAATATAAAAAGTGTAACATAGAGGACGAGAGGAGTAATTCTAAACAAGCTGGAAATCAGAAGTTAGGTTTAATATGTGACATATAGTATATTATTGTTTAGGCCTCTTTCAGTACAAAGTTGTGAACATTTTAAAGTATGTTCCAATCCACCATGAAATACTTTTTTAGAGAACCCCAAAAAAATATAGCAAAATACGTATCTATATTAACTATGAGACTGTAATGTACAAAATAGTCAACACCAGTAGCCCATATATCATCTAAGACAAAACATACTCTATTTTTTTTTTATATAGTTACATAGTTACATGGGTCCTCATTCAAATGCAATTTGGCCAATTGAATTGGGCTCTAAATAAGCACACAGCATATATTTTTTAAAGAAGATTTTAGTTAGTGAAAACCTTGCTTTTGGATAGATGCTTACTAATAAAAAACTTATTTAAAAAAAAAAATATGTTATGTGCTTATTTAGAGCCCTATTCAATTGGCCAAATTGCAATTGAATGAGGGCCATAGTAATTAAGGTTGAAAAAAGACTTTCAGTCCATCAAGTTCAACCTTTTAAGATCTCCTCTGATCTGCAATATCAGGATTAGTTATTAATTAAATAGTTGTTAATTGTTAAGTAATTATTATTCAACTATTTTTTTTTTTTTTTTTAATTTGTCATTAATCCAGAGAAAGGCAAACAGAAAAAACCCAAGTGAAACTTAGCCAATCGTCTCAAATGGAAACAAAAATGAATTCCTTCCTGACCCCAGATACTGGCGATCAGATTTCTCCCTGGATCAATACACTCTCTCTAATTATCCAGGATAACCCTGAATTCCCTTCTTAATGAGAAATAAATCCAGTCCCCTTTTAAAGTGATCTATCAAATCCGCTGTCACCACCTTACTTGATAGATAATTCCACCGATTAACCACCCTTACTGTGAAGAATCCTTTTCTTTCTTTAAGTTGGAATCTTTTTACTTCTAACCTTAAGGGGTGTCCTCTTGTCAGTTGAAAACCTCTTGTTACAAAAAGCTCCCTTGACAATTCTTTATACTGACCCTGAATGTATTTATATAATGTAATCATATCTCCTCTTAGACACAATTTTTCTAGAGAAAATAAGCTTCATTTGGTTAGCATTTCTTCATAACTTAGCCCCTCCGTTCCTCTAATTAGTTTTGTTGCCCTCCTCTGTACCTTTTCCAGCTCTAAAATGTCCTTTTTATAAAGCGGTGCCCAAAATTGTACTCCATATTCAAAATGAGGGCTTCCTAGAGATTTGTATAGTGACAGAATTATATTTGCTTCCCTTGCTTCTATACCCTTCCTAGTACATGCTAATATTTTATTTGCCTTTGCAGCTGCTGCTTGGCTTTGAGCACTGTTACTAGGTGGTTGTCCACAAGTACTCCCAAATCTCTTTCAATATCTGATACCCATATATTTGCTCCATTAGGATTATAAATTGCATTGCAATTTTTCCTTCCCAAATGCATAACTTTACATGTTTTCATATTAAGTCTCATCTGCCTCATTTCTAGTAGGCTCTTGTATAACATGGGCCAGATAATGATCCCTGAGTGTACTCAAGAACCTGCTCCAATTAGCTGAACTGCTGGTCTCATTTACCCAGGTTATTTCAGAGTAATTAAAATCTCCCATTATTAGAACTTGCCCATGCTTAGCTGCATTTCCAATCTGTAACAATAATTTGATTTCATCACTATCAGCTATATTTGGGGGTTTATAGCATACTTTTACTAATATTATTTTGGAATTTGCTGCTCCGCTATTTATCTGTACCCACAAACATTCAACATTATGGCTAATTCCACCACAAATATCTTCTCTGACTATAGGCTTAAATTCAGGCTTAACACACGGACAAATCCCTTCTCCTCTTTTACCATTGCCCCTATCTATCCTAAATAGGTTATAACAATCCAGATTAACAGTCCAGTCATGAGATTCATCCCACCACGTTTCGGTAATGCCTATTAAATCCCATTTTTCATTAATTGCTAATATTTCTAACTCTCCCATTTTTCCTGGCAAGCTTCTGGCATTAGCAGGCATATACCTTATGTTATGAGTTTGTAGTTTGGTGGTGCCTGCCACTATATTTGAATTACTTAGTAATACCTCCCTATTGACTATACTACCCATCCCCCCATATCCTCCCCTGTGAGTTGTAAATTTATCCCACTACACTTTCTACTCCATTACTTATATCTAGTCCATCCCCACCACCTACTAGTTTAAATACTCCTCCAGCCTTTCTACCATCCTATCCCCTAGCACAAGAGCTCCCTCATCATTAAGGTACAATCCATCCCTGCTGTAGAGATTGTACCAAAATGAGAAGTCATTCCAGTGCTCTAAAAACCCAAACCCCTCCTTAGTGCACCACATCTTTAGCCACGCATTAACCTCCCTAAGCTCCTTCTGCCTCCGTGGGCTACCACGTGACACTGGTAGTATCTCAGAAAATACTACCTTGGAGGTCCTTGCCTTCAGCTTATTACCTAATTCTCTAAAATTATTCTTTAGGACACTCCATCTTCCACTAACTTTGTCACTGGTACCAGCCCCTCCCAATAATTTATCTACCCGATCCACAACATGCCGAACCAGAGCACCCGGGAGACAGCAAACTGTTTGATTGCTGGTATCTGGGTGACAAATCACCCTGTCTACCTTCCTAATAATAGAGTCCGCTACCACAAAAACCTGTCTGTTGCTCTGCCTATTCTGCCCTCCCACTCCTCCAGTAGAACTGTTCTCCCGGCTGCTAGAGGGAACAGCTCTATCTGGCATTGCCATTCCTGAATGGATATCCCCAATAGTTTCCCTCAATCTGGCAAATCTGTTGGTGTTTGCCAACTCAGAACTGGCCTGTCTCCTCTTGTTCCCCCTGATTCCCCTTGTAACTGTAACCCAGCTACCTCCCTGGACATCCTCTCTAGCCCCAGCTTCACCCTCCATGTTAGGCACAGCTAAACTGTGCTCAGTGAGCACAAACTCCCTTTCCAGTGGAGCAATATTACTAAGTGCTGCAATTCTCCTCTCCAGTTCTCCCATTTGAGCTTCCAGAGAGGCAACATGATCACACCTCTCACAGAGGTATGGACCTGGATCATCTGTTCCAGTATTGCATATATATGACAGGATGTACAATGAGTGAGGTTGCCACTGGACTGACTCATAATTATTATTATTGTCTACAAAAATTCAGTGGGAAAAATAAACAAGAATAGAAAATAATATATTTGTAGAAAGTTTTGCAAAAAAAAAAAATATATATATTTATAAAGCTGCTTTCACTTAGTTTTTATAATTTCTACTAGTTTCTGCTAGTTATAGCATTCTTAAAGTACCATGTGGAATGTAATTTGAGATATAAATTTTGAAGTAATAGGTGCGTAACCTCATATATAATTTAGTTCTTACTATCTTTAGAGAGATTCTCTGTGTCCTTGTGATATAAAATTGTAATAAGAGATAAATAACAATCTTTTTATTATGTAAGTTATTATTCTACCTTTTCTAAAATAGAAAGTAGCGTATTAAACTCCCCTTCTCTCTTCCTCTGTAAACACTTGTGAAAATACGTAAATACCATTTAAAAGTGTTCATTATTAAAAAAAATTAAAGTGGCTTTCTCTATAAACTTATAAAATAGAATTGAACTAAGGAATCAAAAAAAGTTACCCATTATTAAGAAAGGATTTTTCCCCACAGCCTCTTCTGAAGTGAGAGATTAGAGTCCCATCAAAGATAGGTTTATTTAACTCCCCTTAATTAATTTTACCCTTCTTCGTTATTCACTCAATAGCAGTTAGTTTCCATTCTTCTATCAATTTCCTTCCCTCAGAGATTGACTTAACCACCACTTCCCAGTCAATTATTTTAGAAAGAGGGATTCTGTGTATTCTATCTATCATCTGTTCAAAAGAGTAATCAACTTTTATAAAAGAGTTTAGAAAGGCATAGGCATATTGTTTCAAATTCGAGTAAGAGATGTTTTCAGATATACCCCTAATAGGTATATTATTGCATCTAGAGTGGTCTTCCAATTTGTTGTATTTTGTTTTTAGGTATGCCAATTCCTCTTTAACTGAGGCAAGTTCTTTTCTAAAAAAGTTTTGTTCCTCAAACAGTTTCTTATACTACCTTTCCAGAATCTCTGTTTTTAAGTATAACTCAGTTATAGTTCTGAGTTTTTGGAAATCTCCAGGTTCAATTCATTAATAAGAGATATTTTAAATTCTGCTAATAAGGCTTTCATGGTTGAGGTTGTTAATCTTTCTTCATCTGAAATAATTAATATTGATCCTTCAACCTCTTCCTCTCCCTAATACCTGTCTGATTAAGTGAAATTTCTAGTTTATCAATAGGAATTTCTTCCATTTGCGATTTGTCTAATATTTTTTGTCTTTGCACCTGATTACAAAAAACTTACTGGAGATTTCACATTGCTATTTTTCTTAGCATTGGCTCTAGCTGCTTGGCCCTCTTTCTTCATCTTAAAGGGTTAATGGCAAAATGTAATCAGCCAATTATACCGGGGTGACTATCTACAGATAGGAGCTTTAGTTACACCTTTTCCCCTCTGAATGTGGCCCATTTTCTTTCCAATATACCCCTCCTAATTCTAGAAGTTATTTAAATATAAGGTGGGGAGGGCCTGGCTAAGGTATAGATAGAAATGTTGTTACCCTGTTTCTAAAATGTTAGTATATCAGAAACCACCCTTTAAGTAGGGTCTGCTAAGAGCAATTGTCCTTTTTTATTGAGTTCTAAGTTGTTACTGTTGCTAACAAGAAACCGATGTTGAATCAAATTTATACAAGTCTGTTCTTTCTGATGTAGGATAAAGTCCCCAAATATATAAATCCAAAGCTACATTCCTCCACTCTTTAATATATGGGATGATGCTGGTGAAGTAAATTATCTTCAAAGTTGATATAAGGGAAGTTTAGAAACTGATAGGCTGGATGGTTTTGCCTTTTATAGATCTTCTTGATGTATCTATAGAAATGTATGTGTGTTAAACTTACAAGGACCATTTCAAATATTCCCTAATGTATCTAAAAAAGAACAGTGTTTTAAAGGTGATGTTAGGAAGCAACAATTTCCATGGCTTTATAAGGTTCACTTTATTGACTCTGAAGGCTTTTTCTAGTTTGATGGTTTTCCAAAGTGAGGTCTCAAGAATGGGACACCATAGTAGTGAATGGTGTGTGTATACACAAATTGACCTATTTGTAAGACCAAAATCCCATCTCCCAGTCCTGCAAAGAATCCTCTGAGCTCTATGGCTCTGGTACAGGGACAGTATTTTATAAGGGCACCATGGCCCCTTCCAGAACCTATGTTGGTAAGGCCTGTGTTCAATCCTCCTGTCCTTCCAAATGGCCTCTGGGCTCCCTTTTTCTCTAAAGGGAGCTAGCTTTTCCCAGACATATGCTCACAGGAACTTTAAATCTGGCCAGCTGTTTGATAAAACGAAAGGTAGACCAAAAAAAGACTCTGTTAGTTTGGCCTCCAGGGAACACTCGTGCTCTTCTTTTTACCCACGTTGTATTTAAATTTAGAGAGCCAGGTTAGGGTATTTCTAAATCGTGTAAGATACCTCTCACCCACCTTGCTTCACAGAGAGAATGTTAGTTTATTCTTAGAAATTTGTTCCAATCCCATTGCCCAGTTAAATACTCTGTGGGGAATTAAAAACATGTATCCACCAAATCGCTGATTTTCCAGGGTAGAATCTCTAATAAAAGGGAACGTAGGACCCATATATTTGGATGTAAGAAGAAAGTTCTACTTATGGGGCCAAGAACCATTTGTCTGGTCTCCCAGAAAGTTTGTCTGTGGCAACTACGCACTGTGGTTTAAATGTGGGGCCCAGTATGAGTGTGCACTATGGCAGTCATCGCATAATTTAGCTCAAGCCCACTATCAGGGAGACTTTTATGTGTGGAGACAGTCTATGTATGAGTACAATCAGATCCTCCAGATATCAAGCTTTAAGCTCTATGGCACAATCACAGGACTCCAATACAGAAATGCACAGCAGCATTAATCATCTCTTTATGGTCTTACCTGCTACCAACAAGATAGGGTTGAGGAACAGTGTCAGGTTTATGTCCGCCTGATGCTTCCTCACTCATGCAGGATTGAGGTGCCATCTTCCTCCTCTGCGTTTGGTCCGGTTGTTTTGCTGAGATGGAGCTGCTCTCACATAGTGCTTCCAATTCTGAGCAAATTGGCCATCTAAAGGGTGGATAGAGTTGGGAGAGCTAGGTTCTCAGTTCATGGCTGAACGGAGTTTGGTGGCGGATCCCTCTCTCTGATTGCTCTCTAGGGTTATCACAGCATTACTTGCACCTCAGCATCAGCCCCCCAATGGCTGCTAACTGCTCATCCTGGCAGTTTCCGGGGCGTGATTCCACACCATAGCATACACAATTTTAAACACCAATATGAACATCTTTCCTATTTTCCAGATAATCCATAAAACAACCCATTTGCTCTGCTCACTGTGTTTTTCCTTCTTATTTATCCATTCATCCCATCCTCGACTGCAGGACTTACTGCAGGCTGCATGCTCTCTGTGGAAATCATTACCTTTCTTCAAACTTTCAAAGATTAAAATACTCTCTGAAACTTTTCCTGTTCAGAGAAGTTGTCACTCTACCATCAAATCCAGAACATACATTGTCACCCTAAATAACAACAAAACTTCATTAACTGTCACTAAGGTCAGACAGCTACCTACAGAGCATTCCCATCTTCTCCTGTCTCTTTTATCTTTTCATCTCCTAAAAAAATAATACTAATATTACTTATTATTATTCATAAAAACAAATATACACATAACAAAAGATTTAACACTTTAACTATATTAAAAGGCAAGTGGCCACACCAGTCATTTCCAATTGTTGTCTAGAGATACATTTGAAAGAAACTGGAAGTAAACTACAAGGAAGTTCTGACCCAGCTGTAGTTGAAGTCACCTGTGAACCAAGGCTGTACATCAGTACAATGTAAGTAATGTTACAGTAATTTTTCCCTAAATATTTATTCTACCCATTGTCTTTTCTCTCAAAACAAAAACCTTTCCCTAACTCAGGCCTCTATTCCATGGCTCCTGTAAGAATTTTTTAGAAGCAAATTTGTGGAGCTATTCCATGGCTCACTCAAACAAAACCATGTTAAAATGTACTGACTCATACCAGTGGGTTTTTAGCTATAGCTTTCATATGCTTACATGCTGCCAAAATATACCTATAGGAGACTTGGAGTATGAAATTTATCAGTTTCCAGAGCAATGCTATGTAATGTCACCAACTAACGTGAACACACTACATGAGACCTAACATCTTATCATATGCTTATATGTCTATGCAAACCCCTTTTCATGGAATGAAAGGAGCTAAATAATAAAAAATGCAGACGGTTTATAACTCCCTTATATATGACCTGCTACTCCCTTTGAGCTGGGTGTCTCCCAAGATTCCCTCTCAATACCGGATACATCTATGAGCCTGGATATCCCCTTTGATTACCCCTTTACCCTGGGAGTCATCAGGCCCCTTTTCCCCACCCCCATGGTAGTCTAAAGTATAAGTATACACCTGTAGGTGGGCAAAATATTTAAAAAAGTTGGACCTCTTCTATCTTGATTGACGATCCTGGACAGGGCCTCCAACTAAAACAATGTAAACTAATGGAGCTCTACTTCTAAGGACATTCCCCGCCAACTAACGACTTTGTGACCATTCCCTTACTATACTATTTCTATAGCTTCTCATTGGCTCAAATATGTGTCAATCATACTTTAGCCAATTAGAATCAAGTATTTCAATTGCTCCCGTCCCATTTCTGCTTGGTTTAAAATCAGTGCATTTTAATTGGTTAGCCTTTAACCAATCATAGAATTCTATTTTCCCCTATCCTGAATAAGTCAATCAGAAGTCAGTAAGAATAGAGTTTAATTCTACCGTTACTAATATGGAAACAGCCAATCAGAGAACAGAATGATAGAAATGGGTATTAGCAATGCAGATACTCGCTTCTGGCTATGTGATTGACACATATTTGAGCCAATCAGAGGCCTTAAAAATAGTTTATAAGGCAAAGTTATTGTCAGAAAGCCATTAGCTGGCGGGGAAGCTCCTCAAATGAGGAGATATGCTAGTTTATTTAATTTTTTTTTTTTAAGATTGGCATGGTTTTTTAAGTGGAGGTTTTTTCCATGGGTGAAAAATGATATTCCTGGGTCTTCAGATAAGTCAAGATAGAAGAGGACCGACATCTTTAAGCAAAGCAGCAAACGACTGAGGACCAGTGCATAAATGATTGTCACCATGGGTGTAGGAGCCAAAGAAAATCTGTAGGGAATACCTCATATAGTATAAAGATACCACACAACTGCTTCTCTACACACATTGAAAAATCTGGGGGGGGATGGGATTTGTCCTCCTCATTCCCCCCAGTTTCAATACCCATGATTGTCACTCACCAAGTAGTGGGTAATTAGAATTTGTCCCATATAGGTGTGGCTTTTATATTTTTTGATCGTTTTGTTTTTCTTTTCTTTTTTCTTTTATCTGTAATTCTTTTTTCTTTTATGTAATTATGTTGTGCACATTTTTATTGTATTTAGTTTATTTAATTGGAGTTTGTGTTAGGGACTATGGGGGTTGATCTCCATGGGGGGAATAGGATGCATGGGGGTCCCTACGAAGCCCTATAGTGGTTCATAGGTTGCACTGGGGCTCCATATGGTCTCCAGTGGAAGGGTATTAGGTTTTGGTACCATGGAGGTCCATAAGAAACCCCATTGTTATAGTTCAGTATACTATGAAGGTCTGTAGGGACCCCATGGATTATGGTTTAATGTTAGGTACCATGGGAGTCCATAAGGACCATTGCACTATAGGAGTTAACATAACATGACATAATTAAGGTGTTAGTTTATAGTGTTCATAGTGTTGGATTTTAGCCATCAAGGCTTCTCAGATGCATTTTGTGCCTTTACATGGGTTGAAGGTACCCATAGGCTTTTTTTTATTTCTGGTACTTAGAGAGACTTGGGCAAATGTCAGCAAGATCAGCAATCATTACAGAAGGTATGTGATTGCAAATTAAAAAATATGTATGGAACAAGTATGTGATGTGATAGCTCAGCAGTGTTTTATGAGTGAACTCCACATGTTTGATTCATACAGGAGCCAAAGAATAAAGGCCTCAGAGCAACTAACTCAATTATTATTTCCCCATTTCCCTCAGTTTATATTCTGCAAACTCTTAAATTTTTCCAAAAACATATTTTCATTCCTGCCATATTTTCATCTGCTTTTCCTCTTTGCCCCTGGCTCCCTCATTTCCTCTGCTCTAACATTCCTGTTCTTATTCTAGATTACTTCAACATAGCTGTTGATAATTCAGCTTCCCCAGGCACTAAGGCCCTCATTCAATTGCAAATTGGCCAATTGAATAGGGGTCTAAATAAGCACATAACATATTTTTTTAAAGAAGTTTTTACTTAGTAAACATCTATCCAAAAGCAAGGTTTTTACTAACCAAAAACTTATTTTAAAAAAATATGTTATGTGCTTATTTAGAGCACTATTCAATTGGCCAAATCGCAATCGAATGAGGGCCTAAGTCACTAATAAACCTCTGCTGTGAAAGCAATGGGGGAGAATGCTTAACTGACTGTTAGGAGGGTAAAATTGTAGTGAAAGCTGGATTAGAGTCATATCAACATGGACCAACAAAACTGATAATAATTAAGCACTCATGTAAGATGAACTATTTTAATTCAACTAAAGCATTGCTTTTAGGATCTTTTGTGTGCTCCAAAATGTCTACAGTACCTCAGTTTTTGCTGAGTAATAATGCAGCCACATAGTAATGGAAAATGTAATTATGATAAAAACAGACACTTAAAGAAAGTACAATGTTTTATGAATGGTTTTATGATTTCAGATATTTAATGACCTAAATTTAATGCGAGAATAAGATGTAACAATAAAGGAAACACATTGTATCTCAGATTAATGGAAAGTTCAAGAGCAAAAGGAAAGAAAGCAAAAAAAGGTCTTAATTATGAAAAAGATGAATGAAGCATAATTCTGTTTCCCCACAGTGCTCCACCTTGATCATTAATTCCCTCAAAGGTAGCTACATCTAAAATAAATCACTAATGTTATTGATGTCACTTTGCGAATTAGATGCAGCTGAAATAAAATGTGTAGCAAAAAGACTGTTTTGTTGTATTATCATCACGGTGCTTCAGTATACATATTGTTTTAATAAATGTTAAAATAGTCATGTTTCACCTTTTAAATCTGTATATAACAATGCTATTTTATTCATAGCCTTAATAATGCTGTTGAGAGGTATACTATGTTTTCTGTTTGCAAGAAAGTAGCAAACAGTATTTTCAGTAAATATTAATAAACAGAAAAAACTACTTACGGTAGTTATGATTATTTCTTCATTAATTACTTATATTTTCAAAGCAATGCATAGTCTTTTGGGCAAACTTCAAACTGCTTTGCAAATCATTAATTATACATTCTGCCAAGTGATATGGTACAATTGTCCCATCATTCAAATTATAGTTAGGTTTTTGGAAACAGCCTAAGTAAGAATGATACAACCAGTTTACTTCATGAAATAGTTCAAGATAATTATCATTAATGTAATTTACTTCTGCACTGCCATAGTGTATATTATTTTGAAATTAATTAGCAATTTATTTTTCTGTAAAAAAATCTATTTTAATATGACTTAAGATGATGATCATGAATAAAACAAATTGTTAATGGCATTTTTTGACATCACACAATATATGTGTTTTAGCATATATTCATTTATACATTCTGAAAGATATCCAGACTGTAAAGTATACATATTTTTTTCTTCCTCTCCAAGATTTTGCCTTAAATAGGTACATTTACCATTTACATTTACATTTTTTACATGGAAAAATAACTGCATATGATGAAGTACCTGCATTCAATTCTATACCAAGAACAGTAAAATATACAGTCTATATATGATCTTTAAGTTTTAAAATGTTCATCTATTCATGATAATGTTAAAAAGTAAATTAAAAGTGAATCAAAGCAATACAAACACTTTATTAATTTAATTGTTTACTCCAAAATACTGTAAGCATCAAACACCTAAAATTACTGTGCTTATCTTTATAACTGAAACTTATCTTAACTTATTAGGCTCTCAGACAATGCTAAATAGTCTGTAACGAATTCAGGTAGGTAGAAAGAAAACATCCATTAATTATTAACAAAAGTACAAGTACAAGTCTTCAGAGGAAGTAAATATGGGAACATTTCTATATATATTGCAACATGATTTATAGTAGGTTAATGATTGCACCTTGTAACTGTTAGGGCCTCATTCTATCAATGGCTGTAGGAGATGCGTGGCCGCAAGCTACGTAGCTATTCTATCCCTTATGGCCGAGGGCTCCAGCCGGCTTGCGGACGACGCCCTGTTATCTCTTTGCGGCCACCCCCGCCACAGGGAAAGCCTTTGATCTGGGGGAGATTCGTCCGCATGGAAGTACCAACTCTATTCAAATGCTCCGGCCTTCGCCAAGCTCGCAAAACGTCCCGAAAGGGCCACAGCTTACTTGTACACTGGAGCAGTCGCAAGGGCTGTGGATGCCTTGCAACTGCTTCAATTAAGCCCACCGCTGGCTGCAGGGGACCCGTTCGTGACCCCTGCAGTGTCCCCACAGTGTCCTCACATCACCCCTATAATGCAGGGGTCCGACTGCATAGGTGCACACATTAACCCTATAATGCAGGGGTCCTCCATCTAACCCATCACTTATGGGGGTCTATACAGACCCCCATAAGCCTCCATCTAACCCCATCACTTACGGGAGTCTATACAGACCCCCATAAGCCTCCATCTAACCCCATCACTTACTGGAGTCTATACATACCCCTATAAGCCTCCCCCTAAGCCCATCCCTTATGGGGTCTATACAGACCCCCATAAGCCTTCATCTAAGCCCATCACTTACGGGAGTCTATACAGACCCCCATAAGCCTCCATCTAACCCCATCACTTACTGGAATCTATACATACCCCCATAAGCCTCCCCCTAAGCCCATCCCTTACGGGGTCTATACAGACCCCCATAAGCCTCCATCTAAACCCATCACTTATGGGGGTCTATACAGACCCCCATAAGCCTCCATCTAACCCATCACTTATGGGGGTCTATACAAATTGCACTTGTTCCTGTGGTATCAAATGAAAAGTATTGTTAGAGCTATATCCAGTGACGGCTGGTGAACTTTCAAGTTGGAGGGGCCCCAGAGCAAGACTTGGCTCCTCCCCTTAAAAAAAAACCACCTATTTTAACTCCCCCCCTGCTGTCATATGGCACTTTATATGCCCCACCCAACTACCTTATCCTTGCCATGCCCATTAAAATAGATGATTTTTGAATACTGTTCAAAAATTCTAGAATCTTGGGATTCAGGCAAATAATAACATTTCTCTTCTGCATGAATGCAATGACACTCACCAACAGTTGACTCACTTTCTCAGGGTGTCTTCAAGTGTAGTAGTCCAAAAGAGTCTGCAGTGTGTTTAGACCTGGGGGTAATATAAAACAAGCAAACAAATCAGAGAGTGCAAGACCCCAACCGCACTTAAAAACACTTAAGAAACCAAGTGAGAATATCTAGGCCCCAACCATACCTAAAAAAAACATAATATACAAAGCGGGACTATATAGGCCACAACCGGACCTTAAAAACCCACATTACACCAATCAGGACTATATAGGCCCAGTCCGTACCTAAAAAACATAAAATACCAGCAGGACTATATAGGGCACAACCGGACCTTAAAAACCCACATTACACCAATCTGAACATTAGGGGCCCAAACCGTACCTGAAAAAAATATGAAATACCAAGAGGAACTATTTAGGCCCAAACCGGACCTTAAAAACCCACATTACACCAAGCAGGACCATATAAGCCCCAGCCGTACCTTTAAAACCTTAAAATACTAAGCAGGACTACATAAGCCAAAACTGTACCTAAAAAAACCTTAAAATACCAAGCGGGAATATATAAACCCCAACCAGACCTTACAAACCCACATTACACCAAGCGGGACCATATAGGCCACAACCAGACCTTAAAAACCCACATTACACCAAGTGGGACCATATAGGCCCCAACCGTACCTTTAAAACCTTAAAATACCAAGCGGGACTATATAGGCCCAAATCGGACCATAAAAACCTACATTACACCAAGCGGGACCATATAGGCCCCAACTGGACCATAAAAACCCACCCCTCTCTCCCTCCTCTGTGTCTCTTCCCCCCTCTCCACCTCCTCTGCATCTCTTTTCCCTCCTCTGTGTCTCTTCGCCCCCTCTCCCCTCTCTGCGTCTCTTCCCCCCTCCTCTGTGTCTCTTCCCCATCACCCCTCCTCTGTATCTCTTCCCACCTCTCCCCCTCCTCTATATCTCTTCCCCCTCTTCCCCTCCTCTGTGTCTCTTCACCCCTCTCCCCCCTCCTCTGAGTCTCTTCCCCCCTCTCCCCCTCCTGTGTCTCTTCCCCCTTCCTTTGTATCTCTTCCCCCCTCTACCCCCTTCTGTATCTATTCCCTCCTCTTCCCCCCCTCTGTGCCTCTTTGCCCCCTCCCCCGCTACTCTGTGTCTCTTCCCCCTTTCCCCCCCTCCTCTGTGTCTCTTTCCTCCCCCGCTCCCCCTCCTCTGTGTCTCTTCCCCCCTCCCCTGTGTCTCTTTCCCATCACCCCTCCTCTGTGTCTCTTCCCACTTCTTCCCCCTCCTCTGTATCTCTTTCCCCCTCTCCCCCTCCTCTGTGTCTCTTCCACACTCCCTCCGTTGTTTTTCCTTCCCCCATCTCCCTCCCCTGTGTCTCTCCCCTCCCCCTTCCCCCTGTGTCTCTCCCCCATCCACTCCAAAGGGTCTCTGCCCCCCTCCCTCCCCCCTCTGTGTCTCTCTCCACTCCCCCTCCCTTCCCTGTGTCTATAGGAATGCCATTTAGTGTACATGAGAAGCCCTGACCATACAGAGTACAGAGACACATAATACATACACAGATATATATATATATATATATATATATATATACAGAGTACAGAGACACATAATACATACACAGATATATATATATATATATATATATATATATATATATATATATCTGTGTATGTATTATGTGTCTCTGTACTCTGTATGGTCAGGGCTTCTCATGTACACTAAATGGCATACCTATAGACATATATATAGAAGAATTGGATTGTTGCTGGTGGTACAGTGGGTTAGAGCTCTGTGCTTCTACAACTATTGACCTGAGTTCTAATCTGAGTCAGTTCCACTGGAGAAGGAACTGGCAACTCACTCTAGTATCACTGCCTGAGCAAACTTACTTGGTTGATGAGATCAGCAGGAAAGAATCCAGTCAGTAAAAAGAGCGGGAACAGAGTGGGGGAGTGTTTGAGATAATTGGCTTTATATAAAGCCTTCCTGATGTCATATCATAACAATAACCTCTATAGGCTTGGGGGCGTGAACTGTCTGAGGGTAGGTTCCAAGCAACATAGCAACCAGGCAGCCTGCAGCACTGATTCGTTGATGCTGCAAGCTGTCAGTCAGCCAAATTGATACAATTGTAGCAGAGTGAACCAACTTGGAGCGTTACAGCATGATGCTCACACAGTAATATGATCTGGCCGTGCAGAACTGGAGAGAGAGAGAGACCAGGCAAGGGGGAAGGCACACAAAGGGCTAATTTAAAGTAATAGCTACATATTCTTAATCATCGTAAAGAAGACATGAAAGCTGATATACAGATATAATTAAATTGTATTATCTATATACATTTAAAATACAATATTAAAGTGATTTTTTGTGGGGCGCCTGCTCAATTTCCCCCTATGCACCAGCCGCCCCAGGATATATCTCATAAAAGTTAAGTTGTCTTTTTCTTGTTCCTAAATTCTTCTTTATTGTTATTGCTTCATTATGGGGATACTGGGTGCTACCCTTTATGCAACCATTCTAGTGTTCATTTTTAAGCTAAATTGAATAAAGATTAAATTCCTGTGTGAAGGATTTGATAATTTAATTGCCAGATCTTGAAGTGTTGTTGCTAGGAGTGGTGATCATGACATCGGTATGGTCAGACTATGTTATATCATTCAGTCTAATATCAGCCACAAGCAGAATTAACTCTGGTAATTAAGCTGGTATTAGGAAAAAAATAATCTGGAGTGGGTTAGTCCAAATTTATAAAAGCGTGTAAAATCTTTTTGACAGATGTAATTTTGACGGATATCAAAGAGGCTGTGATAAGCCAGTTTTGAAAAATGGTTCATAGTTACATAGTCTGTTCACTTTTCTCTCTTTTAGCTGGGACACATTCAAAGACTGTAACAACATTAAAGGAACACAAAATGCAAATGTTCCTTTCATACATTTAAAAGAGCATCTTCGCTTTAGCATCAGATTACTGACTTTAAATATAATAGTGCACTTGACAATATTGAAAACCAGGGGGAACCCTAACTCTAGGTATGCAATAAACCACCCTAGATTCAAAATATTTTCTTCCTAGTATATACACTAAATTGTGTGTAGAGGGCCACTATATCTCATGCATTTGTAGTTATCAATTAGAGAGCTCAAAGGATGAAAAAGGAGCACCTGTCAAAGTATCTCAATGGTAAACCTTGGTAGATATGGGCTGGGATAGTAAATAATTTCAGTTTACCATTGGTGGCATGTTAGCTAGTCTTTAAAGGTGTTTATTTTTCCTTTGGTATTGGTAAATGTATTGACACTACTAGTCTAACTTTGAGACACAAATATATTATAGGTCTGTTTTTAAAAGCACATACACTTATGAATGGTTTACCCCTTGGGATCCAGTGTCTCATGTCCCACTCGCACCTCTACGTCCTCTCCTCCTATATTAGTTATACAATCAAAGCCATATACTGTGCTTCAAGAGCTTAATAAAAAAAAAAAGAAGCACATTGTTCAACATTGTCAAATGCCCTCTTTCAGATGCAACAAAGAAAAATGCATTCAGTGTCTCTCTAAGGCTTCCACTGATTATCAGAATAATTTGGGTTACTATAGAAAGTTTGGTATTTGTGCAAAACCTAATCTGACCTTTCCTTAAACAGTAGATATTAACCAATGTGTACAGATGATTAGGCTACCATATATGTTTGTTTCAATGTAAGATGCTAAATTGGTTACTAGTAATGCTACTCCTCTGGAGCATTTAGAATATCAGGATTTTACAGTCCATTAGATACTATAACAGCCTTATTAAATTGCGATTTGGCCAATTAAATAGGGCTCTATATAAGCACATAGCATATTTCTTTACAGAAGTTTTTAGTTAGTGAACTTCTATCCAAAAGCAAGGTCTTCACTAACTAAAAACTTCTGTAAAAAATTATGCATTGTGCTTATAAAGAGCCCTATTCAATTGGTTGAATCACAATTTAATAAGGCTGTAAGTTTGTGTGTCTTCAATCTTAGGTTCCTTGGAAACAAGCATTATGCAGGTTTAATTTAAAACTGAAAGACAGAGCCCTCCATTCTTTTGCAATGTGTTAAAAAATTTTGCCTTGGACACAGCGAGGGACGCAGTTTGGTCCGCAAATGCGGACCCTTAAGAAACGAGGGGCCGCATTTGCGGAAGGTGGAGGCTCCAACGTCGGCTGCAATGAGCCAAATGCTCATTGTAGTCCGCAACTGCGGACCCTTGCACACCCACACAAGCAGCACTTTGACAAAATAGATCTAACACGCAATCACACGCAGCGGAGAACATTAAAAAAACAATAAATACACACAAAAATGACATGAAAAACTTACCCACAGCTTAGACACACGAAAATCCCCTAAGCGAGAGAAAAAATGGCCACCGAAAAAACGAAAACTAGGCTACAGGACCCTAAAGCGGCAAAACACCACCAAGCACATACGGCTTTTCCAAAATCTGTACGATGTACAAGATACACTATTAGCAAGGACGCTAAATCATCCACACCCACATACCACATACAGTACACATTTTACAACACTAACTTACACAATGCGGAAGTACACAGCTACACAAATGGCTTCCCCTCGCGCACGCAGCCTATTTACACTACACGCTGCACACATTGCTGACACTTACACCTCAGCTCCACATCAGTGCCAACCTACATTGTATGCTGCAGGAACATCAAAACAGATTGTCAGCTCTTCAGCACAATGCTTCCTGCATATATTACTTCCAAATAGGTAAAGTATATTCATTTATTAATTATTTAATTAGCATACAAAAATACATATACACAAAAAAATTAATAAAAACACTATTGCAAATAACACAACAGCTATTCACCGAGCGCCTTGCAACGAGCGCCAACGCTCCTCATAGCACACAAAGCCTTGCAATAAGCACAAAAAACAGATCAACGCCAACCTTACAATAACAGCAAAAGCTCCTCTGATAAAAAAAATACAACCAAGAGCCTCGCAATGAGCGCCGAAGGATCTCAGACCACCAAAAAATGAATGTCTGTGGCAAACAGCATTACCTGCCTTACAATTGTATTGCCCCGTCATTTTTGACGGGCAAGCCGCTAGTAGTAATAATATGACTCTTTTGGTGAGATATAGGAAAAAGAAGAGAGAATAA
The DNA here is from genome assembly GCA_027410445.1 of Discoglossus pictus. Taxonomy (NCBI): domain Eukaryota; kingdom Metazoa; phylum Chordata; class Amphibia; order Anura; family Alytidae; genus Discoglossus; species Discoglossus pictus. The sequence continues at coordinate 298,638,189 of CM050165.1, read as the reverse complement.
AACAAAAAAAGACTTTCTTGGGTGTTCAGACACATCACAGGTACAGATTCCCAAACAGTAGTTGTGGTTGGACAGAAGCCTATATTATTGTATTTTATACATACACCTCTTTTTTTTTTTTTTTTTGGTTTTCTTTTTTGTAAAAGGTATCACTAATAACCTTTTAAAAATTTGGCGATGAATTATCACATTTTGAATGGGTACTTTTATTGGAGAACATGGAATTCAAAATAAAGATAAAGGCATATTTAAGTTTCAAGGATTATGAATGCATCTGATAGAGGAGACTCAGTAGTGTATGAAAACATGTTTTGCATGAAAAAATACCAAAATAAACATTATTAAACTTATCCTAAAGTTTGCTAAATCTCTTGAGTTTGAAAGCAATCAATTTTCAAAGTTAACACCGCTGGAAATCTCTGCTAAAATTAGCATAAAATGAATAATTAGTTTTGGCCAATCACAAGAAGCTAATGCATTGTATCAATCTGTGATGGCAGTTTGTGCAAGAAGGCATCATGGGATGTGTGCTATGAATCAATGAAGAGCCCAGACATTGCTTTGCCAATGTCTGCAATGTGCTGCTGTTGGTACCAAAAGTTAAACACAGGAAAACATAGATATACCTTTAAAACCAAGCTCTGCTATTTGAAATGTGAATAATATTTCACATACAGAAAATTAGAGAAATGGGTGACTAAATGACAGATGAGGTTTAATACGAATACATGTAAAGTTATGCATTTAGGAAGGAAAAATAGGCATGCAATTTATAATCTTAATAGAGTAAAACACGGGTATCGGATATTGAAAGGGATTTGGGAGTACTTGTGTACAACCTAGGTAACAGAGCTCAATGCCAGGCAGCTGCTGTAAAGGCAAATAAAATATTAACATGTATTAAGAAGGGTATAGAAGCAAGGGAAGCAAATATAATTCTGCCACTATACAAATCCCTAGTACGCCCTCATTTGGAATATGGAGTACAATTTTGGGCATCACTTCATAAAAAAGACATTTAAGAGCTGGGAAAGGTACAAAATTAATAATGGGAATGGAGGGGCTAAGTTATGAAGAAAGACTAACCAAATGAAACTTATTTTCTCTAGAAAAATGTAATCTAAAAGAGGATATGATTACCTTATATAAATATATCCATGGTCAATAAAAAAACTTTGCCAAGTGAACCTTTTGTGCCAAGAGGCTTTCATCCTTTGTGGTTAGAAGTAAAAACATGTCACCTTAAAGAAAGAAAAGATATCTTCACTGTAAGGGTGGTTAAACTGTTTCATTCTCTACCAAAGGAGGTGGTGACAAAGGATTTGATAGATAACTTTAAAAGGGATTGGATATATTCCCAAATGAAAAAGGTATTCAGGGTTAACCTGGGTAATTAGAAAGGGAGTATTGATCCAGGGAGGAAATTAATCACCAGTATCTGGGGTCAGGAAGGAATTCATTTTTTTTCCTTTTGAGACAATTGTCAAAGTTTCAATTGTTTTTTTTTTCTTTTTGCCTTCCTCTGGATCAATTTACCATTATTAATTAGTCTGAATATTGCAGATCAGAGCAGGTTTTAAAAGGTTGAACTTTTTTTTAACAAATGTTATTTTATTTTAATACAAGACATAAGATATATACATTGATCAACCATCGTACCATATTGTAATACATGTTTTACCTAGTTTCATTGGTTTAAACAGTTCTTGAGACATAAACATTCAAAACAGACAACAAAAACAGAAAAACAACAAAAAAAAGAAAAGAAAATTGAAAGTTACCTTGAAGTTCAGTCTGTCCCATAGTGCCCATTTGACTATGTCTACGGGAAGATGGTGATATTAATTGTATTCCTTTTCAATACCTCTAGTTATATTGACCTCATCTTTTACAGACTTCCAGGAAGGAATATGGGCCGGTTTCTAATTGCAAGATATTAGCTTTTTGGCTACCATAAAAAAATTGAATTAAATAAGCTTTCTCTTTCTGGTTCATATTTTCAGGAATATGTGGAATAATGCCATTTCAATAGTGGGTTTTTTTAATTTACGAGAGTCATAGAAAGATAGTAAATACCCTCTTTCCAGAATTGTTGTAATTTGTCACACTTCAACCATATGTGATTAAAAGTTCCTGCTGTATTACATTTTCTCCAGCATTTATCAGATTTATTATCAAGCTTAAAGTTGGCTATTACACTTGGGACATAATACCATCTTTGAATGATTTTAAAATGCATTTTTCTATGAGAAGCACTTTTAAGGTATCTGTCAGAGTCTCGAAAGGCCTGGATCCATTGATCTTTAGACCAAGAAGAATTCATTTCTTTCTCTGATTCCTTTATCCTAAAAGACTTGCTCATGTCCATATTTGATCTAAGTATTTGTAAACATTTAGAAATGAAGTGTATGTTTTGTTTTATACATCAAATATGTTCTATCGGGGAAAGCTGGCAACTCAAAGTTTGATCACCTTTAAATGTAGATAACAAATATTTAAGTCTGTTGTATTTTAACCACTTATTTGCAGGTAGGTCATATTTCTGACCTAACTCTGCAAAAGAATATAACCTGTTATTCCTATATAAATCTTTTTTCTGGTAATGCCCCAATGTTCATAGTTTACTGGACATGCAATGTTGTTACTAGAAATTGAAGAGACAACATGGGACTCAGGTATTGGATTAGGGCTAGTTTTTTATTCAACTTGTTCCAAAAATGTAAACCTTTATAGACCACACATGACTGTCGTGGGTTTTGTCAATTTATATGGTGATATTTTTAATATCAATAACCTTTATTAACATTAATTAAAAATTTACATATTTCACATATTGGCCAATTTAGACTAATTTCCAAATTCTTATTACACAATATATTAAGAGCATTGGCCTCATGAAATAAACAGAACTGTATTATGTGAGAATATATTTATTAATAATGAATACAAAAAATAATTCAGTATATTTTAGTATAACAAGTTAATATAAACAATTGTAACAGATATATCAAAGTACATCAATTGTAAATTGTTAGTTATTATTGCATTATCCATGTAATCATATAATAAGACATGCACAATATGCTTACTATAATTAAATATGGTAAATTATGACATCAGACATGGTTTTAATTATTTTTCGTATGTTTACACATAGCTATTGATTAAGCTATCATACCCTTTTCATATCATATGATTTTATATTCAAATTATAGTATTATCTCTAATTAAAATGTTGTCTCTAATTAAAAAGAGAAAATATTTGTCATTACAATTAATTATCGGATATATTAAATTGCTATAAAAGCTGATATATTTGTTGTATTTATAAAATGAATTAGCAAATTATACGTCGACTTATAATTCGCCAGTTATATGGTATATTTATATATATCAGAGAATATTGATATAGCAATTTATTCTATATTATATTAATAAAATATTTAAATTATTGTAAAGAAAAATAAATAACATATAAAAAAATGTTATACTTTATATCATACATGGTTCTTTTGTTGGGTTTCATCAAATGTCTTGAATTTTGGATCTTTTGAGAAGTTCTTGGTGTGTGAGTGTGTAAACTCTTTTTCTAGGAAGCTGTGTAAGTTTCTTTGTAGATTGCATGTTTAAGACTTATATGTGTTTGGGATGTCCCAAATAGTAAGTGTGTTCTTTCTAGGAGTATCAAAGTTTCTGCTTTGGGTGTCTCTGCCCAGGAATCTGTGTCTGTTGAGAGGTGCGTGGATGTGTGTCTGTTTCTCTAGCTCTTCCTCTCAGATTTCTCCTTTCCTTTATTAGTCTTAGTTTTTCTTTCCCAACTAGATTCTGCCAATTGTACCTGCAACTTCATTTGCTTATCAGAAATTCCAATCAACCCTTGTGTTTGGCAACCAATCAGAAATCATCATGATGTCACAAAATATTTAACTCTTGATAGTATATATATTTTTAATTGAAACATTTAATTCCTTGGACCACAAGATGGTGCTCTTGGACCTTCAAATTACAACAAAATTATAATTAAATTAGTCAATAATCCTTGACCTCAATCGGTCATAAATGAATCCATAAACATGACATGCTTAGCAAGTTAGTTGATAAGAAGTGTCCTTTATGTATACATCGGAAACATGAATAGCCTGGGAATGAGACATAAAGTCTATGTATGTATGAGAACTATATATATATATATATATATATATATATATATATATATATATATATATATATATATATATATATAGGATATAACCTATTAATACATATTATATATAAAAAGAAAGGTTAATAATTGGAATATTAAATTAGCTTATAATTACCATATAAAATTGGATTTTATTCATCAAAAGTTCTGACATAACGATGATGAATTTTCACTCGTGGATAGAGGACTTAGCCACAAGAGATCTGAAAGAGACCCTCTTGCCAAGGAAGCTTTTTCTATTTGATACCACCTATTTATTCTTGCTTTCTTATGATTATAAATATACTTATCTATGACTGTCTGTAGGTGTCTAATTAAATAACCAGGGATCTCTATCAGAATTGCCGGCATCAGATAATTTATTCTGGGTAGAATGGACATTTTAACTGCTGCTATTCTTGGAAATTCGATTTCCATTTTCTCTTTGATTTACATTTTTCCTTAATTTTATCTAACAGCTTTTTGTAGTTAAGTTTTATAAGATGTTTGAAGACATGCATGAAAATTATTCCAAGATGGGTAACTTTATTAGTGCTCCAATTTAACTGATACTTTATTTTGAGTGCAATGCGCTCAGTTTTAATTATATTTAATGTCAAAACTTCTGATTTAGGCATATTTACTTTATAGTAGGAAGCCTGACTATATCTATTCAGAGTGTCAAATAGATAGAAAAGCAAGTTTGCTGGGTTGGTCAAAGTCAGGAGGACAAAATCTGCAAATGCCATCAATTTGTATGTTTCTTTATTAATAGAGATTCCTTTGATATTATCTGTTGCTTTTATGAATTGGATTAATGGCTCAATCATTAAGTTGAAAATTTAGGTGGGACAATGGGCATCCCTGCCGCGTTCCATTTTTTATTGTAAATTTATCTTGTGTTTGACCTATACCTGCTACATTGTTGGATTAGAGTAAAGAGCTGCAACTGCTTTCTTGCCAAAGTCCCCCAATCTGATATTTTGCAGTGTGGCCTCCATATATGCCCACCCTATTCTATCAAATGCCTTCTCTGCTTCCAGAGACATTATGATTGCTGGAGATTTATTTGTGTTTGACATAGAAATCAGGTTTATCAGGCTTCGAGTATTATCTGCTCCTTGTCTTTTGGTCATAAACCCAGACTGGTCTAGCGAGATTAATTAATTAAGTCTAGTGGTTAAAATGTTGGCATACAGTTTGATGTCTGCATTGATTAAAGAGATGGGGTGATAGTTTTTACACATGAGTAAATCTTTATCCTGTTTAGAGATCAAGATAATGGCAGCTTCCAGATTTTCAACTGGGGCCTGATCTGTTCATTAAACATATTTTTTAATTGAGGGATGAAGATTTCTGAAATTACTTATAGTAAGTATTTACAAAACCATTGGGTCATGGCGCTGTATATAGTTTTAAACTAAAGATTGCTAAGTTCCTCCTCTGAGATTCCTCTATTTAAATATTCAGCTTCTAACTGTGATATTTTAGAGAGAATTAAATCGTCTAAACAATTGTCTATCTTCTGCGGGCATGCTTTAACAAAATCATCCGAAATTTTCCTAATTGTACAGAGCTTTGTAGTACTCAAAGAATACTTTGTTAATTTCTTCCGGATTCTCGCACATTAAACCATTTTCTTTTTTAATTTTAAGTATTCTTTTATTACCTTCTCTTTGCGTTAAAGAATTTGCCAGAGGGTTACCTGCCTTATTACCCTGATGGTAAAATCTCTGAAGATATAACCATCTGTTCTTATCTACCTTAAGTTGTAATACTTACTTTATTTGGGCCTGTATTCTCCCAATTTCTGCCATTGATATTTGATTCGTATTGATTGTATTATTTATCTTGTGAAGTGCCAATTGAGTGTATAAATCTCTTAAAGAGACCGTAAGACCTCTTTCTAAAGTTTTCTCCATAACCTACTGCAAGCATGGTCCCCAGGAAACCCACTGCCACGCAATATAACATATAACATAACGTATAGCATAATGAAACAAAAATGACAATCACTATCTAAAGAATTAAAACAACTTTCTTGATGGTATAAGACATTAGATCTTCTACTTTGGATGGCCAGCAGTGCCGTCTACTGGCGGCCCAAAGACATATCAGAGCATGAACCGATGGTTTATTTACTAAAAGTACCTTTCAAATATAAATTGGGCTAGCCTCGAGCCATCTAATAAGGTCTTATTTTCCTTACTGCCTAACTAGAAGGTATATGATTAATATCTTTTAGATTCTATATTGCCGTGTCGTGAAAGAGACATCAAAAATTATTTAATTACCCTTAAACTGTATAGCTCCATATATGAGGGGTTGTTCTGGTATTGGGCTAATTCCTATCTAATGAGTGAGGGGATATGTTAAATTTTATCATAATGCCAATTCAACATGGCTCTATGTAATAAAGCGAAAAATATAGTGTGAAACCCCTTTTTCTATAGTATGTGCAAGGACTTGTGTGGGCACAACGAATGTGAATCAAACATATATTTGCCATTCCTTGTGAGTGCTATACTAGTGACATGAAGTGAATTAGTGAATCTATGTATGTCTATTATACTATGTATTACATGTATCATAGATTATCTTAATTTTGGATGAGGCTCATAAAAGCCATTATTATATAATAATAGCGTAGTAAATATGAATACTGCATTTGAAAACTCGAGGTTACAATACATTTATGACTTGTAAACAATCTAATTAATGAGTGCTTATAAAGAATTGTCCAACCGTTAAAAGGTTAAATCGGCAACTAAAGTTTCCCAATCTTAATCAGTTTGTGAAGTGTCCATCCCACTCTCTATCTTTCCCACTTCCTTTGATTCCCAATCACCATTACAATATCCCCCTTCCCTTAAGGGTCTAAAGGTTTACTTGACCATTGAACTTAACTCCTCACTAGCTAATAATTCCCAATTTTTAAGAGGTTTTCACCTTCTGCGCCATTTTGAACAACATAAGATTGTTTATTTCTAGTGAAGAGTTTACCCGGAAAACCCAATTTATATGGTGTCATTTCCTCCATCAGAATATTCGTGATTTTTGGGAATTGTTTTTGTTCCATCAGAGTGGCACTTGACAGATCGTTATATGGTAACTAGCAACTTGCCCGTCAAAAAATGACAGCAATGAGATGTGTTTGTTTGGAAAGTTGTTTAGTTATTAATATACGTATTTGACACTTGTAAGATTTTAGTTATGATGAAATAAGTAGTATTGTGATATTAAACATATTTATTTTTGTAAAATGTTCTCTTGGTGAACAGTAACTGTTAAAGCATTTTGTATTAAAAGTATTAACATTTAAATGTAAGAACAGTTGAACTTTAAATTAATAAGTATTGTAAACTTGAGGTAATGTTTTTTTAACTCAAGAATTGTTAACTTAAATATACATTGAATCCAGAGGAAGGCAAACAGTAAAAACCCTCCTTGAAACGTGGCAAATTGTATCAGAGAGGGAAAAATATTAATTACTTCCTGACCCCATGAACAGGTGATGTAATGATATAGGTATCACAAGGTTTTGGAGACCAGCAGCCAAGGTCAGCAATAATCCAATTCAGCAACTTTGTAGGTGAACCAGGAACAAGCTTTATTGAAGGGATCAGGAACCACAATAATCTGGCAAGGTACATTGACAGGAAGTGCCTTATATAGGCCAAGGACCAGACACCTGACCAGACACAGCAAAAGAGACTTAGTCACTGATGGTATTGCTAGCAGAGTCAAGGTTATCAGATCTTTAGGAATTTCACAAAGGCAGGCTTGCATGGTGGTAGGGAAGAGGATCAGCAGCCTGGGGACCAGGGTTCAAAACCCAGCAGAGTCAATTCCTCACATTACCCCCGACTCTATAGGTGCAGCCTCTGGATGCCCTATTACCCGGTTTAGCAGTGTACTGCACATGGAAAGACCGAAGAAGGTCAGGAGCGTGAATATTGTCCGCTGGTTCCCACAAACTATCCTCCTCACCATAGCCTTTCCAATGCACCAGATACTGAAGCTTGTTGAGGAAGATCCTGGAGTCCAGAATTTTCTCCACCTCGTATTCATCCTCACCATCCCCGAGGACTGGAGGTGGGGCAGGCAGGGCTCGGCCAGGGAAAGTGTTTGCATGGAAAGGTTTCAGCAGTGAATCGTGAAACACCGGATGTATTTTCATGGAATCTGGAAGTTGCAAACGAAAAGTGACAGCATTGATTTGAGCGATGACCTCAATCGGTCCCATGAACCTCTGACCCAATATATGAGAAGGAACCCTAAGCTTAAGATTCCTTGTTGACAGCCAAACCTTGACCGATCAGTGACTGCAGGAATGGAAGTAGTAATTGGGAGACTCACTAGAAAGGTTGGATGGTAACCATAGTTGGCAAAAAATGGGCTCAAAGAAGTGGAGCAGTGTTGGGCATTGTTATAGGCAAACTTCGCCGTGGGTAGAAAATCCAGCCAGTCATCCTGCAGGTAACTAATATAGCACCGCAAATATTGCTCCAAAGTCTGGTTGGTTCGCTCAGTCTGTCCATTACTTTGCGGATGAAAAGTTGACGACAGATTTACATTAATATCTAGATTAGAACAAAAATGTTTCCAAAAAAGAGATGTAAACTGCACTCCCCTGTCAGAAACTACTTCATCAGGCACTCCATGCAAGCAAAATATTTCCAGAATAACCAGGTCAGCCGTCTGTTTAGCTGAAGGGAGACCACGAGCTGGTATGAAATGACCCATCTTAGTTAACCTGTCCACAACAACAAGAATGGTAGTGTGTTCCTTAGAGGGAGGTAGTTCCACAATAAAGTCCATGGATATAGATCCCCAGGGATGATGAGGAATCGGAAGAGGCTGAAGCAAGCCAACAGGGGATGAGCGAGGAGTCTTATGTCTGGCACATACATCACAAGAGGACACATACTTCTTTACATCCTCATAATACTTGGGCCACCAAAAGGAGCTCTTGTGTCTTTTGGATTCCTGGATGACCTGCTGGTTTTGAGTCATGGTAGAGACGTAAAAGATCCAGTCGCACTGACTCCGGAGCAAACAGACGTTGAAAAATCCAAAATCCATTAAGCATCGTCATGTGGAGATCACGAGGAGGATCACGAAGAACTGGGTCTTCAGCGTAGCCCTTTTTAATGCGAGACATCAGATCAGAAGGAAATGTAACTGCTATAAATATATCCTCCGGCAAGATGATGGTCTTGGTTACGGTAGTATGGAGGGGGTCAGCTATTCTAGACAAGGCATCCGCTTTACCATGGCTTCATCTTTGAATAGGGAGAAAATAAATCCCACCTTCTCTCTTTCAGATGGAAATCGGTGAGGTAACATCATGAAGTGCAAACGACATTGATTTATGAATCACCTAAATCTTTTGCGATCTCCTCCAAACTTTTCTGGTAGGGGCAAGCGGGCATCTTGTGCAGGTGTAACAGTCGCAGCCGCAACATCACGTGCCCTGTAGCTGGTATACTAACTTGACTGAACTTTATTTTGCAGTTCAGCTACCTGGCCCTGCAGCACTTGAATGGTCTGTGCCCGGGTCTGCATGTTTCTTGCAAATAAAGCAACCTGCTGGGCCAATGCAGAATCTGACCCGGCGGTCTCCATGAATGGGCCAGATTATTCTGTAATGATATAGGTATCACAGGGTTTTGGAGACCAGCAGCCTAGATCAGCAATAATCCAATTCAGCAACTTTGTAGGTGAACAAGGAACAAGCTTTATTGAAGGGATCAGGAACCACAATAATCTGGCAAGGTACATTGACAGGAAGTGCCTTATATAGGCCAAGGACCAGACACCTGACCAGACAAAGCTGAAGAGACTTAGTCACTGATGCTATTGCTAGCAGAGTCAAGGTTATCAGATCTCCAGGAATTTCACAAAGGCAGGCTGGTGCAGTGGTAGGGAAGAGGATCAGCAGCCTGGGGACCAGGGTTCAAAACCCAGCAGAGTCAGTTCCTCACAGGCGATCAGATTATTCCTTGGATTAATGTTTAACATAAAAGACAATATTTACATTGTGACTTAAAACGTGGTTGAGCTCTTAACATGAACTTTGTAATATGTTGAAGTAAAGAACATGAAAGTATATTTTTTGAAACGTGAAGTTTCTTATCTGTCTAAGTAATGAACTTGAAAATATTGTTTTGAAACTTGTAACATTAGAAACAGTAACATAGTTAATTAACATTTTAACATAATTTGTAATTACGAAACTTGAAAGTAAATATTTTAAAACTTGAACTTTCTTATCTCTCTAAGTAAGGAACTTGACAAAAAAAAAATTCAAACTTGTAACATTAGAAAAAGGGACATAGTTAATTAACATTTTAACATAATTTGTGAAAATAAAGCAAGGCAAGTGTTTTGTGAGGCTAATGATATATAAACAGTACTTCCATTAATTATGACTGAATTGTCTATTGATTTGTATTTTTGAATGGTTGACCTTTGTTTGTTGCTATAGTAATTGTTTTAAATCGCACATATAGTTTGGTCTCTGGAAAAGTGGTTCTCTATATTGTGGTTTTTTATATTTTTGCATTTGCTTTTAAATTTGTTTTGCATGGCTTTTATTTCTTTAATGAAAAGTTATAGTACTTCATAGTAGATAATGTTTTTAGTAAAAACACGTCCATCTTCTAATAAATCACCTTGACTTTCATTCTTTTCAATGTAAACTTTAATAGCCTGTGGATTTTTGCACCGTGATAAGGCAACGTACAATTGGCCATGTGCAAATACTGGTTGTTCTAAGAAAATACCCACAGATTTGAACGTTTGTCCTTGTGATTTATTAAAAGTCATGGCAAATGCCATAATGATGGGAAATTGTCTTCTTTGAAGTCTAAAAGGGAGACTACTTTCACTTGGTGCTAAATCTATTCTTGGTATGAAAACTCTCTCTCCTTTATGGGTACCAGTTAAAATTTCAGCATCTATAAAATGGTCCTTTAATTGTTGAACAATTAATCTTGTCCCATTGCATAGGCCTTTTTTGGGGTTCATATTTCACAGTAACATGACAATTGCACCTTTCTTTAGCTGCAAAATATGTGGTGGCATTCCAGGAGTAGTTAGTGAGTTTATGAATTCAGTGGAAAAGTTATCCTGACTTTCATTGTCATCAGCAAGTACAGAATCAGCACTGTGATAATTTCTTTGTGGTGCATTAATTTTTTTAAAGATTTCATTATTGAGGATTAATGCATCCTTATTTTTACACGTTAGTATGACTTGGTTGGCAAGCTCTAAATATTCCTGGTTATTTATGCTACCTTCAAATATAGCCGATATAATATCTTGGTGTCGTCAGGTAAATATGTTATTTTTTCTGTTCTGCCTTCTCCAATTTTAATAAGCCAATCATTGAAATCAGTTTGGCCTCCTGATCTCATGTTTTGTTGCAGTTGAAGATGGGTAAAATGTTTCCATAGTGTGCTTGACTTTATACAGATTTCGATGATGTCAGTTCGATTTCCATGTACAACGACAGGTAATGTTTGTCTAAAATCGCCACCTAACAACATTACCTTTCCACCAAACGGAAAAGTATTATCCATGACTTCACGAAGCAAACGGTCAATACATTGGAGGGCATAGCATGACATCATTGTGGCCTCATATATTATAATTAATTTACTTTTTTTCAATTTCTTTGCTTGCCAGTAGTGGCAAACTGCAGTGCTATTTGACCTTGTGCTCGTACAGAACTCATTAATAAATTATATAGATAAGTTTTTCCTGATCTGCCAGGTCCATCAAGATAGAAATAACGCTCTGTCACCATGTCATCATCTATTGCATTTTTAATGGCATTAAATGCTTGCAATTGTAACGTTTTTAAAGTTGCAAGTCTTTCTTCTGTTCTTTCTACTTGTAATTGAATGTCATAGTCTTCAAAGTTTATGTCATCTATTAGACCTGGATCAGGCAAATTAAAGCTTGCACAACTTAATCCATGAGTTAAAAATACTTCTTGGATTTCCATTAACGCTTTTAAGTGTGCAATGGGTTAATTGTATCGTCGCATAAAGTCTTCAGCCATATTACTTTTAAATGTCTCCCACAAAGCTAATGCATTTGGAGCATTTGAGAAGATACAAATAAATGCAAATTGTTCTCTCATCTGCCGTGGCATTTGACATTGTGCTGCTTCTTCTAAACATCTTTTCCATTCTGTATCATCAGCTAGTAAGTTTCTATGTCTTGCAGCAAAATGGAAGGATTCATATACTATGTCATTAACAGTTCTTAAGTGTTCAAAACTTTGTGCTCCAGGAACATTTAAAAGTAATATCCCTAAGCAAAAACGTTCAACATCTCTTGGACTAACTGTGTAAATTCTTGGGATTATTTTATTTCTTCTGCTTTTACTATGTCTCCATAATCCATACACAAAAACATAGTGATATGGAATTTCAATATATAAGAATTGTGTTGCTTCTGAATCTGTGGAATTTAATTCAAACCATGCAGTTAGTGTAGTGTGACGAAGTTCACTTTGGGCCAATGCATTACTTTCATTTCCAGCATAAATGTCTTTGTGGCAAATGTACTGCTAATCTATATACTGCATGTGAACTATCATGCATTTCAAATTTTAAAAGCCGCCACATAGCTTCTGTCGCACTGACATAGCGAGCATCTACATGAGATGCAAGTTCATCATGTACTAACTCAGTACTTTCAGCGTTGTCTGCACTTTTAACGACTACAGTACTGCATCATAGCCTTTGTAAATATATTTGTACACATATTTAATGGATTTGATGGAAGTGCAGGCTTCTACATTAATGTGGGCGTTATACTTCATGAGTAAATGTGGATTGTAGGGTACTACATATCTATTGTCAACTTTTTTTCCACGAATAATGGCATCTCCTTCTCTTCTTTTATAAAGTGGATAGCCATCACAATTGGCATAGGTTTTGTCTCTATAATATTTTGGAAAATCTTTGGAACATTTATTATTTTCCATACATGGTGATTGTGGATTAAGCTCACCACAGGGTCCATGAATCATGTGATAAGTAACAATCTCATATAGTCTACCATATAGTTCTGGATCTGGTAGTTCAGCAACAATGACTGCATCCACTTTGTCAGAAGTATCTAATTTATCTTTTTCTTGAAGTATTATGAGAAGATGTGCATGTGGAAGGCCTCTTTTTTTAAATTCAATGGTATATACATAAGCAAGACATTTGCCAAATAATTGACTTATAGTGATGTCACGTATTAATTAATTTAATTTAATCTTAAAAACTCTGGCTACTAAATCTGGTCTATCAGAAGCACTTTGTCCAAGAAGTAAATTTCGTGTAATTTCTGGCCATTGGGGATTACATGTAAATGTAAGAAATAAATCGGGTTTGCCAAATTTGGTGACAATAGCCATAGCATCATTGTATCTTTCTCTCATATTTCGAGGAGATCCTTGAAAGGAAGATGGTAAAATTATGGCGTTGCCAGCTCTCATGTCTCTGCTTGTAGCCACCTCAGCAACATAGTCCATTATTCCAAAATATTGATCAACACGTAGTTTATCTTGTTGATATTTTATAAAGTTTAACTTATTGGCCTCAACTTGCAAATAGGAATCAATAATTCATTGTTGTGTTAGTTTTCCACCACATACAATTGGATTAAATGTATTTCAAATGGCAATTTGAGGTACTTTAAATTCAAACATAGAAACATTATTTTGGATTCTGGCTTTAGCATTTGGGTAACTGGGAAGTGTTAATTTTGGTTGCCAACCTGCTTCTCCGTGTGGGAAAAAATGGGATATGTCATTGGATCTAAATTTGGACTTAAGATACTAATATTAATGAATGGTTGCTCCTCATTTCTGGGATATATTCTAATGTCTCTTTGAAATGGTGGTTCTCCTTTATTATTTTGAAACACCATTGCAACCTCATTTGATGTTGGCAAGTTATAACAACGTTTATCAGTATGTCTGTCTCTTTTAAGCACCATATTGACCTTTGGCATTGGTAATTGATGTCTTTGTGCATGAAGTTGTTCATTTTCTACTTCTGCCATTTTTTTTATAAGCTTTAGTGTAGGGGTTATTGTCCATAATGTTATTTAGCTCTATAAAAACACTGGGTAAGCATTTTTTTTATTTTCTTCCAGCTGCATACATTGGTCAACAGCTTCCATTGTATCTAGGACATATAGTTGAGCGAGTTTTCTTTGCTCTCCTTCCTCTGGATGTAAATGTGAAGTATGATGATAAATTTGGACTTTAAAACAGTAAGGACCATGTCCTGGTACATAAGCAGCTAATGTTGCCCCCATAAATGCAAAGGATATGGCACTATTGTAGGATCTTATGTTGGTCTTAACATTTTTGTAGTTTGGAAAAGTAGGTTCAGTCATAATGTTTTGTAAATAGATAAGAAATGTTTTTCTTTCTGGAAGTTTGAACTTTCCTTTTTGACAGCAACTAATAAATTGGCCATCTCTGGGTCTCTCCTGTTTAAAATAACAAGCCTCACAAAACTGACATTGAGTATTTATGTCCCCACAACTATGAACCTCTACTGCTAAAGACTTGAGTAAAGGACAATTTGCAAAGCATATAGCAGTTTGACTTTCAAATTCATCAGGTGAAATGTCATTTGATGTTTCAACAACAGGTTCTAAATGCTTTGTTTTTTTTGGTGGCTTTTTTTGGTATCTCTTATTTTTTCAGGTAAAATGTCATGTGACGTTTGAGGAACAGGTTCTAAATCCTTTGTTTGCTTCTTAGCTTTGTCGTATCTTTAATTTTTGCAGCTGATAGTCTTTTGCTTGCAATTCTTTTCCGTTCTTCTTCTCGTCGAAATTCCTTTTCCTCTGGTGTCTGCTGGTTCGCCCATCTCTCTTGTCTTTTTCTAGTTTGACGTCTTTTCTCTTCTTGTTTGCTCTCGTTAGTAGCCATGTTAATCTGTAAAAGAAAATAATGTATAATTAGTTTAGTTTGAGATGTTAAGTTTGTTTTTGACATTTTTTATTATCAACAGTTTGTTTATATATGCTTGTAGTTCATTGTAGCGGTACTTTCTTTGTATTGTTAAATAAGTGTTTTTTATTTTTTGTGGTCTTACTTTCTGTCGTATGTTGTAATTTTTGCCTTACATGAATAGCACACTCAAGGAACTGATACTATACCTTCTTCTACATGTAGTAGGTGTCTAGTGTTAATTGAAATGTATATTTTAGTTGTTTAGGCAATTTCTTTTTTTGTTGTACTTTTAACTTACAGGCATAGTAGAGGGCAAAAATTATTATTTGTCATGTTTACTTCAGGGGATTATCATAATAGTATTTTGATATTTTATTTAAAGGCTTATATATTTGGGCAATTTTTTTTTTTTTTTTCATGGGGTGTTAGTACTATTTGTTTTAGTATTCTGTTTTATGTCTGTGTTTAGGTTTTATGCTTAATATTGTACATTACGACTGGTAATTTAGAATGAAAAAATTGTATTCAGTCTGTGTTTTGAGACTTTTGTGGACTATGCTATTTTCTTTTTTTGGGGGCTAGATTGAAGTTTGGATTTACTGTTAAACATTATTGTCCATAAAAGACAAATAAGAGGTAAATAAGAAATGTGTCAGTTATATTTTAGTAAAAGTTATAGTTAGTGGTTGTTATTTTTTTTTTTTCTGTTGACATGGATGCAGAGCAAACATGTTTATTTAGTTTTCTCTTTTTTTAATTGTTATACTGTACCTTGGTTGAAGTGTGATTTCAAGCAGAATCTTTGTTGGTCCTCTGTTGAAAATCTTCGTCCGATGGTCTTCACGCAGTGTCTGTTGTAAAAGAAAAATTGAAATTTTATTTGATTTGAATGTATTTGTAATGAATAACATATTTCATTCATTATTTTTGTCTATTGTATCTGTTATGGTGAATTTTTCTGCTATGCTGTTTTTTGTGCAACCTTTTAAAAATACTTTAATTGTATTTGTATATTCCATTTTTTTATACTGTAATTAATAATGTTTTTTTATACTGTATTTAATAATGTTTTTCTTATTTTGGATATGATCGCAATGTTTTTAGCATTATCCTGTTTTGTGTCCACCACTTTTGGTATGCTTATTTAGGCTTCTTTGTAAGGATTATAGGTTCTTAAACATTAAAGAAGAATAGTAATTTACTTTGCTATGTGTTTCTGTGATTTTTGGTACAATCCTAATTTGTGTCTACCATATGTTGCATACTTTATTTGCTTAATTAGTCTTTTTTATGAAGGTTAAATGTTTTTCTACAGTAAAAATGAATGTTTTTGCTATTTTGGATATGATGACAATGTTTTTAGCATTATCCTATTTTGTGTCCACCACTTTTGGTATGCTTATTTAGGCTTCTTTGTATGGCTTATAGGTTCTTAAACATTAAAGATGAATATTAATTTACTTTGCTATGTGTTTGTGTAATTTTTGGTACAATCCTAATTTGTGTCTACCATATGTTGCATACTTTATTTGCTTAATTAGTCTTTTTTATGAAGGCTAAATGTTTTTCTACAGTGAAAATGAATAATTTTGCTATTTTGGATATGATGGCAATGTTTTTAGAATTATCCTATTTTGTGTCCACCACTTTTGGTATGCTTATTTAGGCTTCTTTGTAAGGCTTATAGGTTCTTAAACATTAAAGAAGAATATTAATTTACTGTTCTATATGTTTGTGTGATTTTTGGTACAATCCTAATTTGTGTCTACCATATGTTGCATACTTTATTTGCTTAATTAGTCTTTTTTATGAGGATTAAATGTTGTTATACATTGAAAATGAATGTTTTTCCTATTTTGGATATGATGGCTATGTTTTTAGCATTATCCTATTTTGTGTCCACCACTTTTGGTATGCTAATTTAGGCTTCTTTGTAAGGCTTATAGGTTCTTAAACATTAAAGATGATTATTAATTTACTTTTCTATATGTTTGTGTAATTTTTGGTACAATCCTATTTTATGTCTACCATATGTTGCATACTTTCTTTGCTTAATTAGTCTTTTTTTTATGAAGGCTAAATGTTTTTCTACAGTGAAAATGAATGTTTTTGCTATTTTGAATATGATGGCAATGTTTTTAGAATTATCCTATTTTGTGTCCACCACTTTTGGTATGCTTATTTAGGCTTCTTTGTAAGGCTTATAGGTTCTTAAACATTAAAGAAGAATATTAATTTACTTTTCTATATGTTTGTGTGATTTTTGGTACAATCCTAATTTGTGTCTACCATATGTTGCATACTTTATTTGCTTAATTAGTCTTTTTTATGAGGATTAAATGTTGTTATATATTGAAAATGAATGTTTTTCCTATTTTGGATACGATGGCTATGTTTTTAGCATTATCCTATTTTGTGTCCACCACTTTTGGTATGCTAATTTAGGCTTCTTTGTAAGGCTTATAGGTTCTTAAACATTAAAGATGAATATTAATTTACTTTGCTATGTGTTTGTGTAATTTTTGGTACAATCCTATTTTGTGTCTACCATATGTTGCATACTTTATTTGCTTAATTAGTCTTTTTTATGAAGGTTAAATGTTTTTGTACATTGAAAATGAATGTTTTTCCTATTTTGGATTGATGGCAATATTTTTAGCATTTCCTGCTTTGTGTCCACCACTTTTGTTATGCTTATTTAGACTTCTTTGTAAGGCTTATAGGTTCTTAAACAGTAAAGAAGAATATTAATTTACTTTTCTATGTGATTTTGTTGAACTTTGTTTAGTTCCTTATTCAATTTGTATGTATTTTTTATTTTATTTTACTTGAAATTGTTATATTGGCGGCCATGAAACATATATAGTTCCTTTATTTTTTCTACTTGTTCTACTTTACCTTGATTGAAGTGTCCGAATAACAGAAGTTCCCCTCCTGCCAATCTTAATCCGCCGGTCTTCTTGTAGTGTCTGTTTGAAAAAGAAAGTGAAATGGTTAATTGTATATTTCTTCTTTTTGATTTAGCAAAGCATGGTCTTTTTCAGCATGTAATGTATTTTTCTATCTTACCTCTTCTTCTTCCTTGGTGTTCATTAAAATGGATTCTGGTTCACAGTACACGGTGCAAATTCTTGAGTGATGCTGTTGATGCAGAGTCTGTTTGAATACTAAGAAAAGGGGAAAGATTCAGCTTTAGGTTACATATGTATTAGTGTCATTATTTTTTGCTGTTAGTTGCAGTAAATTAATGTCATTTAAATATACTTCTTTAATTAGTTTCAATTAACATTAGTTTGTTTTATGGCCTACACACATAAATGTGCGTGTCAGATGTCACTATACATGATACACATATATGTGCGTGTCACATATCACTATACATAAATCACATTTTCATAGTTAAAGTTATTTTAATGTCATTTAAATATACCTGTTTAATTAGTTTGGGTTAAGATTAGTTTGATGTAGTGGCAATACACATAAATGTGCATGTCACATGAATCACAGTTTCATAGTTAAAGTTTTTTTTTTTTGTCCTGTCTTGATAATAAAATGTAATATATTATAGCTTACCTTTCAGTTGTAATTTGCACAATGTAAAGTAGGAAATTAGGAAACAATTCTCTTCTCAAGTAACAGCAGTTAACTATCCAGTCACTCCGTTCATCACCTGAGTAGAAATGTAGAATTTTCTGTAAAGTAGGCAGTATGTATAAACTTTCAAGTGCCTCAGACCGTTAGAACGCAATACGCATGCGCTATTTGCGTTCCAGCTTACAATTTGCGTTCCATCCGCCATTATATGCGTAGAAGTTTTCAAAATGGTGGTTAATATCAGTGTGGTACATGCCGCATAGTATGTGTTTCAGTTTTGCAAATCACTGTAGTATAGTTACGTCTGTAGCTTTGTTTTCGTTTTGTTCGGTGGCCATTTTTTCTCTCGCTTACGCGATTTTCGGCAGTTTAAACTAGTTTTTTTGGACTTAAATGGACGTGTAAATTAACTTTTCGAGGTGCCGGATGCCCCCCCTTGCTGTAAGTAAGCTTTTTATCTGTTCGTTGTGTTTATTTCTTGTGTTTCTGATGTTTTCATGCACGCCGTTTTCGGACAGTTTTGCGTGTTGGGAATGGTTCTTTTCGCGGCCGTATTTTTTTTGAGAGGGACGAGATTGGTTTTTACGTGTACGACACAGTTGATTTTTTTCTTTGAGTTTTTTTTGTAAGTCGTGCGTGTGTGTGTTACACAGCCGACGTTGGATCTTCCACCACCGCAAATGTAACTTTTGCCCTTAACATCTTAACTTCTGATTTCATTTCAACCACTTGTTTGTTTAAAGTAACATTATCTTGTAGGATTCTAGTTTAATCATCTTCTATGGCTTCTATGGCTGAGACTTGTTTCTGAAGGGTTTTAATTGCCTTAGTCTTACTGGCTATATCGTGAGTATATTCCTCTCTCAAAGAGACTTGAAACTCTTTTAAGAGTTTATTCATTGCCGTTGTAGTGAGTATTTCCTCCTCACTTGTGTCTGGAGGGCTTAAACCTTGAACTGAACTAGTTTGTTCATCTACTCTATTGTACGGTAATGATTCAGAACTAGTGGAGGAGTCTAATATAGATTTTTCCTTAGCAGATTCTTTACTTTTAGGAGCAAAAAATGCAGTAGAAGATTTGAGAGTCTGCTTTTTGTCTTTTACTTTCCCCTTTGTACCGCTGTTCTCCTTTCCCCTAATTTTTGACAACGATTACCTTACAACTATATCTGATATAGGTAACAAGTACAGAAATGTAAAGAATCAAATCCGTAGTACATCAACAAAGTACATTCATTGCAACATCAATATCAGTCCTTGCAGTCAGAACTTTTGATAAAGGGTAAAAGCAAAGAGGTCAACTAAGTGATGTTTTTCCCCTATGCCTCTTGTGGGAGGAGAAAGCTTCTGCAACATTAAAAAATATTACCAATTCTCTCAAACTTGTAATTGTCCAGATTTATAATGTGTAAAAAATATTCAATTGAGTCTTCAAGAACCTCCTCCGTAGGCTTTAGGGTCTTTTTATATACAAGTTGAAAAACTCTAGGTGGGTAACTGTGTAAAATGACAACCAGTCCAGTTTATATAGGACAGAGTCATATATATTGCTTACAGGAGCAATTCTACTCCTCTTAAATTTGTTACAATATAACTGGATAGATTGTTAAAATGAGGACTGCGCTCCTTACATTGCCCTTTCACTTGGGGCCAATATAAAGTTATTAAATTTGATCATAATGAGTTCCATCAGTGCACCACCATGCTGCCTAATAATGATAATATTTTTCAGCTTAATATTATTAATGTGTCTTGTTAAGTTCCACACTCGTTGTGAGCCCATAGGCCCTAAGCTTTATAATGACTGAAGGTGGGCAGGAGCTATGTGTTAGAGTCTTTAATTTATGGGGGCAAGATTGTATACCCCCTAACATTGAGTATATGGTAGAGAAATAGATTTAAAAAAAGAACTCAGTATATGAGATTGAGTGTGGTTGGCACGCCCGATGCTCTACAGCTTCCACACCGAGAAGTGATCTCCTGCATTCTCAGTTAGACAAGTAGCATGGATAAATTCTTGACCTTGTTTGTTCCACATACTCTCATTGCAAATTTCTAAATGTTACAAGGTCCTGACATTGCACTTGTTTAACATCTCTAAACATGTAGAGGTAGCTTAGCATGTTTCAGTTGGATTTTTAGTAGCCATAGAGGATTGGCTGGCCCACTGCTGTGTATACATGTCGATTAAGTGTCTTTTCATATGTATTGATCCAGCTAGATACAAAGGCTTTAATTAAATCGCCTTGTAATGATAGACATTTACAAGCTGTTCCACAGCTTTCTTATATTATAATTATACTGTAAATTATAATATGTGAAGCTTACCCTATGGGCCAATGCTTTATCTGTTATATAAGCCCCACTGAGGCATGAATAACCAAAAATGACCAACAGACTCTATTGCTCTCAATTGTGCGGCCTGTGAATTTTTAATCACTCACTGCGTTATGGCGTTTCCCTTTGATGTTTCCTGTAGCTCACGTCTCTTTCCCCCCCAGATACCAGTCTCCATGAGACAAGAATCTAACTGCACACTCACCCCGCCGGCTTCTTCGCGATGCGCTGACTTGCCTTCCAGGGCGCTGTCTGCTAAATGTGCCGTTCCGGGAGTCGCTTGCCACATGAGACGAGGATCTCACGCCACACTTCCTACTCACCCTGCCTGCATTTTTGCGCACTGCTCGTTTGATGGTACTTTCCGAATGGGGGAGAAAGCAGAGTGCTGGGGATGGGCTGACTTGTCTTCCGGGAGGCTGACTGCTGTGTGTGCCGTTCCAAGAGACACTTGCCACAGCTCTATGCGTCTTGGCTGCAGCTCAGCTTCAGCTCCTTCATTTTTTCTAAGAGGCGCCCTTAACCACATCAACAGAAGGTAATGCTGCCTTCTCTGTGTAGACTGCTCGGCTCACTGCTCGGACATCTTGCCCTGATTAGCAGACCATGCTAATCACGCCCTGGGCATGGCCCTCACCATCCCGTGAATCGCACCAAAGTTAAAAGGTTGAATTTGATGGACAAAAAATATTTTTTCAATATCAATTACTATGTAACTATGTAACTATATTTTATTAATTACAGAAAGAATATTGGTATTGAATAGGAATCACTGATTCAGTAATCCTGATTGACTCATCTGTGCACATAAAGGATATCTTCAAATCAAGGCAAGTGTGTGGCCCTCCAGGACCAAACTAGCCCACCCCTGGATAAGATAATTTTTTTACATATGTGGGTATAGTGGATACAGTTTATATACTATAAGTAGATGTCCACATAGGAGATTTTTACATTTAATCTTATCTTGGAACCAAATGGGTCTATTTACCTAACAGTTAAAACATGGAATTGATCCACACCTTACTTTACTAGTTGGCCCTGTAGTGTTTATACTCAATTCTTTAATTAATATTGGATTCAGAGAACTGTTGATTAAATAATTATTGTTGCTATGGAAATGAGACAAACAGCCTGTTCATTATTATCATGTGGTTATTTGTTAAGTTTATTACCCATACTATGTTTAAAAGCCCAGTGAAAATTATATAAACCGAAGTGAAATTACTTGGTAATCTAATAAACTAGCGACTTGCCTGTCAAAAATTGATGGCAATAACATTTTAAGGCAGGTAACGCTGTTTGCGTTCCTCTGGGTTGGTGTATTTGCGCTTATTATAAGGTCCGCAGTGATCTGGTTTTGTCGCTTATTCCAAGGCTCTCCCCTGGTGTAGTTTGTGTCCTATGAGCACCGTTGGCGCTCCTTGTGGGTGGCGCGGTGAAGGTGTTTGCAATAGTGTGGTGTTAATTTGTTTTTGTATTGTGTATATTTATTTTTTATGCAAATTAATTAATTAATGAAATCATAAATTAATATATGGTATATATTGTAATTAATATCTGCAGCAAGGAATGTGCTGAAGAGCTAACAATCTGTTTTGATGTTAGTTCAGCATATAATGTAGATTTGCAATGTTGTTGAGCTGAGGTGTAAGTGTCAGCAATGTGTGCAGTGTGTAGTGTAAATGCGCAAGGGGAAGCCATTTGTGTAGTTGGGTACTTCCGCATTCTGTAAGTTAGCGTTGTAAAATGTCGGCGAATGTGTATGTGGTAGGCGGGTTTGTATGATTTAACGTCCTTGCTAATGGTGTATGTTGTAGGTCGTACAGGTTTTTTTAAAAGCTTTTCGAGTGTCTAAACTTTGGAAATTTGACAGAATAAAAGGTATAAGCTGTGTTGCAGTGGTCCTGGGTGTCCCGCCTTGCTGTGGGTAAGGTTTTTATTTTATTTTTCTCTGTATTTTTTGTGTTTTTTAATCTTTCCCGCTGTGCGCGGGTTGTCCGGTAAGGTCATAGTTTTGCAAGTGCGTAACAGAATTATTCTAAGTCCCGCAAGTCGTATTTTTTTTTTGTGTAAGTCCGCAATTTTCTTTTTTCTAAGTCACTCGGCTCGTATTTTTTGTGTAAGTCCGTAGTTAGTCATTTGGTGTTTATTGTTTTTTGTCAAAGTCCCGCTTGTGTGGTAGTTTATATCCGGTTGTGAGGCGCTGTAGAGCCTCTACCTCTGCAAATGCGGCCCCACGCTTCGTGAGGGACCGCATTTGCGGTCCGAAAGTCGTACGGGGTTGCAGGGAGGAGTGCTCATGTCAACCAGCGCAAGGAGCGCCTTCGGCGCTCCTTGTTAGGCTGCAACCGCGGCCATAGCTTTGCGAGGGCGGTAGTTGCTGCGGGCTCACTTTGCGAGCCCGCAGTTTCTCTGTTGCGTTACCAATGGATTTTGGCAAGCCCGGCTGCTGAGAACTATATATGTGATATATTAACAGGATTACTGTGATTGACCCTACATATCTTAGAATCAAGTGGAACAATATACAGACTTGCATGGACTATATACCCTCCAGGTGTTTGTGTAAATATTAACAGGTACAATTATAATATCCATTATTAACTACTGCTTTATTTTTCGATTGATGTTATCAAAATAATCAAAACTGTTTATTTTGTGAGTTCATCTCTAACTAGAATACATCAGAACATAGCAAGGTCTCAATTTATGACAAGGCAAAAAGAAAGCACACTAGATAACTGTCAGATATTTACTAAATTAATAAATTATAGTGTTCATAACATGTGCTATTACATATTCTAGTAATGTCAGTTGCTTAACTCTGTGTTTTAATATTATGGCTTTTCGGTTATTTGTCAGACAATGATTAGAACGCTATATATTTCCTGTTCCCGGCAACAAATACTTGAACACCTGCTGCTTCATTGCTATTACTGAGTTTTCTAACTCTGCTGCTTGTGGGTCTAGTTTAAATGTTATTTACAAAATCAAATTGAGAAAAAATAATTACTAAATTTATTCTTATTATTATTTGTATAATGTTGTAAACTTTAATAATTGCTTTGAAATATATTTAATTTTGACAAAATGATAAAGTCAAGTGCTCCATGTTCCTTACAATTCTTTTTGTTTTAATTGTAGTGCAAACTCAAGTAAGGAGAGCACCAATATAAACAGAATACAGCTAGCAAAAGAGATAAAAGAAAAGTCAAGAAGCAAATATAGGTTAGAATTGAAAAAATACAATTCACAATGAACTGATTGCAGGCAATAATGCATTAGTAGTATTTTTTACCACGCCAGTTAGGCCTACCTTAAAAGAAAAGAGAAACGTTATACAATCAACTTTTTATTTTGCATTAGTCAAAACTGAATATTAACCAACAATATACAGATTCAATTCTTCAGTACCTGTTGACTGCATTTCAGCCCTCTTAGTGTATTATCATCCTCTAGTGTCCCATTCATGAGTACATTTTCTATGTGTTAGTGGAGTTTAGAAAGTGTGTGGTATGAAAACCACAAGCCTGTATTCAATATTCACTAAGCATTTGACATCATAATATTTGTCATTTTCACCAATAATGTTGATGCAGTAGTGAAAAGACCAGTAAGTAGAGCACCAAAATAAATAGAAAGGCAGCAGAGGAGAGAAATGTAGAAGCTCATTCCTGGCATAGTAACATGGAGCAAGAAGCAGTAAACAGAGTTTAATGTAGCAATGAGCAAAGCTAGAATGTGAAGGGTTCATGTTCTGTATTTTACATGGTAATTAAGTGAAACAAGACAAAATCACATGCACTATAGCAGTGAGGGAGCTAGAGAATGGAGGTCCCTGGTGCAAAAATAAGTTTTGGGCCCCCATCTGGGGGGTTGTAAAAAATATTTTGCTCAGGGCCCCACAAGAACCAAATCACTCACTGCTCCTCCCCCAGACCCCTTTTTATAACTGCTCCCCTCCTGAAGGCTCCATCCCCATCAAATCCTTGTTAGCAAGGACACATCTACACATACATACACACACACGCCTATATAAATACTTCCCTAACTGCACTCCACTTTCCGGGGTGAGGAGGGGCCATGTCAGGCCAGAGGGGGGCCACAGGGGGCTGAGTTAGGCCACAGGGGTCTGAAATGTGGCACAGGAGACTGAGGTAGGCCATAGTGGGCTGTGGGGCTCCATAGGAGGATTACTGGGGGCCACAAGGGGCCAAGGGAGGCCACAGAGGCTGCAGGGGCCCATGGGGGGCACAGCAGGCTATGGCAGGTTGGTCTTGGGGGGCAGCACTGGGCTTCACCAGCAGTAGCTCTGCCTCTGTCTCCCATAATTCACTGGATGTACCCTATTTTTTGGAGAAAGAAACCAAAGTCTCATCAACATACAGGGTAGGCTGTTTCAGGAAAAACTACAGTCAGCTGAAGCCTGATTTATTCATTTATTAACAAAATATGTTTAAATGTCTTATTTTTGTTCTTAATTTTACATTGCATATCATTAAAACAGAGCTGGCATTGATTGTCAAGTAATTGTTAAGAATTGAAATATTTGATTGTGTTTGTTAGACAGATATGTGCCACTTTATAACATTGTTACTTTATGTCAGGTGCTGTATTTTCAGTATTTAGCAGCAGTAGGAGCATTGAAGAAAAAGCATCCAGATTCTAAACTTTTCAGGGATCTTGTGACATGTGTTAAAACTTCGGGGCAGCAGATATAACAGTGTGATGTTGAGGTTGTGTCGAGGGGGGGGGGGGGGGTGGTGGCATATTGATAAGTATAACATTCATAAGATTAGCAAGGGTCCAGCATAGGCTGTATCGCTTGTACATCATTCTTCCTAATGATGCAGCTTGCAGTAAAATAATCATTTGTCAAATAGAAACTATTGATAACAGAAACTATCTACTTTCATTAAATTAGTTTTCACTCTTTACCTCGTCATATTATTTAGCATGGATTAGTACTGACCAGTTAAAGGGCATTATTCAGTGACCATCGGCCAAGACATTTCATTAGTGTGATGCCAAAGATTAAAAGCTGTGTTAGTGTCTGTCAGTT
Organism: Discoglossus pictus; assembly: GCA_027410445.1. Taxonomy (NCBI): domain Eukaryota; kingdom Metazoa; phylum Chordata; class Amphibia; order Anura; family Alytidae; genus Discoglossus; species Discoglossus pictus. Next base: position 298,612,029 of record CM050165.1, on the reverse strand, counting down.
TACTGTAAAATGGCATATACCCAGAAACAGTGTGTCCTAAAAATGCATTTATATATTCGAAATATCACAATAAAGAATAAGCACAATGTATAATGCTTTTATTGTTAGAATTCAAAACATTAGCATGTAGTAAACACTTTAAATAAGTACTAAAAGTACTTGACACTTGGTTTAAAGCAAATGCACTCTTTCTAATTAAAACTCATCAGTATCACCCTTTTAAAATGTACTCACCATCAATAAAAATGACAGAGTAACTGCAATTAATATTTTATATTTGTTTAAATGACTAATGATAATTTCCATGTGTTCATTTTTTAACAAAATATTACAGCAGAGAAGGTGGGAGAAGTAGATATTTGTTCAAAGGTGACATTTGTAATCTGCACAATTTATTTCACAAATTAAAAATGGATACAAAGATTGAACACTGTATAAAACCTAACTATAGTTGAGTGTGTTATTGAAAAATCAACACTGCAGTCTCAAGCTTGCAAATCTGCAATGAAAAAAAAATGTTATATTGATACCAGGAATAGAGAAGTTAATACATGTCAGGCCACCCACATGGACTAGAATAAATGAGTTATTCATTCTTATGGATTTCTACATTGCTGGGTTGCGAGTCTGATTGCAAATTGGATCTCTAAACACTAATGGATTGTAGTTTAAACTCCATGTTTTACTGACTGTCTCATTTACTATTGTCTCTGTCTAAATTGTAACTTACGGCTTGCTTAATTGATCATGATCATGCCCTGAAATGCTACGTACGGGTTCATGGTTTGCGCGTGGAGCCTGTAATTGCGGGCTTGAGTCAATTAAATACATCTGTAACCATAGCAGATTTCTAACCCGCAGACATACAGGCAGTATGAAGGTTAATTACTGGTTTGGAATTGAATAGGGACCATAGTTTCACAACCGTCTGAAAATTGCAGCCGTATGGCTATCATCTGAGATTGTAAAAAGTAAACTGAACAGGATACATATGGGTATATATTTTTCTCACAATATGACAACCTTGAGAGGGCTGTTTAGTTCTAGTTTGTACACATTTTTTTTGATAATACAAATTTTAAAACGTTTAGCAATGCAAAGAGCACCACGGAAACTGATACAGAAGGAACCTGAAATCGGCTTCCTCAAAGTCTGAAACATGTTTGCAATGGACAATTATGCACAGTATAATGTGTACACTGTAAACAAAATGTAAAGTAATTAGGTAATATTTAGTGGATATAGAAACAGCTTAATCCAATGTATATCCAATGTATATCCAATGTATACTGTATTTGATTGCATCTGGTTGATAGCAAACTTCACTTCCAGAACTAATTGTATCACTATGTAGAAATATCTCATGAAGTGCTATGAAATTCCATATTGGATTGAGGTCTGGGCTTTGACTAGGCCATTCTAACACATTTACATGTTTCCCCTTTAATTTAACGTGAAATTAGTTTAGTTACTGAAAACCTTATCAGATATTTTGTTAAATTATAATCAGTTAAAACAAAGTGATGCCGAAAAATAAAGCAAAATAAATATTATTACAGTGCCTTGCAAAAGTATTCACCCCCCTTGGCATTTTTCGTGTTTTTTTGCAACCTGGAATTAACATGGATTGTTTGAGGATTTACTTCATTTAATTCACAGAACATGCCCACAACTTTCAAGATGTTTTTTTTATTTTTTTTATTGGGAAGCAAACAATAAATAGGACAAAATAACAGAAAAAGTCAATGTGCATAACTATTCACCCCCTTAAAGTCAATGCTGTGTAGAGCCACCTTTTGCTGCAATCACAGCTCCAAGTTGTTGGGACTTCCTAATCAGTAGTTGGCGGCTTAGAAAACACAGGGCCCAATCAGAATTCTGTGGAACCAGTACTGGATGTAACACACACACAAAGTCATTCTCAGAACTAATTCCATTTATTGCCACGTCATTGCATAGGTTATATACTTGCAAAAGAAGGAAGATATTGTAGGCGATTTTCACAGTTCATGTTAGTTGCAAGGACAGATAATCAGGTGTTTTCTGTTTCTTAGAACAACTAGAAATGTTTTGTGTTTTAGTAAGGTCGCAAAACAACCCAAGAATAGGAACATGATATTATGGTTAGGCTATGTGTCAGCAAAATATGTTAACACCTTCATCAGCAGAATATGTTAACCCCTTCATTCCCCTCTTAGATCACAACGTGATATTTATTTGGTATGTAAGCAGTGGTGTATATATATGATAGGATGCGAACTGAGACACTGGAAGGTGATAGACCCTCAAGGGTATCAGTACATGAGATATACCTGTGACCAGGTGGTGTTAAGTCACAGTATTTAGCTAAAAATTCTTAGGAATAAAGCCTTACAGCAGCTAATAAAAACACAAAGGAATACAAGGGGAGTAATGACAGAGTAAACAGAATTATCATCAATATAAGAACAACATTCTTTACCTATTAATGCACACACACCGCCTTTGGAAGCTAAAACATAATCTAAAGCCAATCTATTCTGCAAAGTGACCATTCTAAATTTGCACCTGCTCCTATTTTAGTTTCTCAATTGCTTCAGCAGAGCTATTCAAGGCCCTCTGTACTAGTAGAGAAAGGATGGATAGTTCTACCTGTAGTTTCCCTACGCCTGCATGTGGGAAGGTTATACCTAGGGTGTCTAGGAATATTTTCCACCCGCTCTATATCCCTCATGTTCCTGATGCGGCCTTGTGGAAGTGTTGGGGTTGTGTATATATATGGGATTACTTGACATAAATAACAACTGCCCATCCAATTTAGGGGGCAGCCATCGATAGGCGTTCCTGCCACAGATAAAGTATACATTCATGGCTGGAGAAGGTGGCATAAGGTGGAAGAGATCAGACACGGACCCATTACTGTTGCTACAACCAGTACCATTAATTCATATATTACGTAAAAGAGAAAATAAGTAGGGACATCCGGAAGCACTACAGCTCCAAGGTGTACAACTCTTGTACAGGTCAGAAAGGGAGGAGGTCCTATAAAAAAAAATAAGTGTGGTATTCGAGCAAGTGGACCAACCAACAGATTTACCTTTTCCTAGGGCCCTAAAACAGTTATACCCTGGGTTAGTGTGGGTTAACATAAATTATACACTCCTATTATATTTTGATGGGAAGTACGTGCGTATGAGGTGTTGCATCCATATAGAGTTAAGTGGTGTGGCTTATTACCCAAGGAGTTGGAAATGGTCTTCCCATTAGAATCTCAAAAGGGGACAATTTAGTAGACTTATTAGGAGTCATCTTAATTTCTGCTAGAATGGCAGATAAGTATTTCTGCCAGTTCACCCATGTACCTGCAGTGGCCTTTGTAAGTTTCTCCTTAATAGTGAGGTTCATTCTTTCCACTATGCCTGAACTCTGAGGATGGTAAGGGATATGGAATTGCCAGGTTATCTGGAGCCATTGTGCCAGTTCCTTAATTACCGCACTAATAAAGGCCGGTCCATTATCAGAGTTAATTTACAATGGGCATCCATATCTCAGTATTATCTCAGTAGTTAATATTATAGCTACCGTCTTAGCATCCTCTCTTTGTGTTACAAAGGCCTCAGGCCACCGTGAGAACTGGTCTACTATCACCAACAGGTACAATTGCTTTGATCCTGTCTTTGGGATATGAGTAAAATCAATTTTAAATGGGTGAATGAAGCTGTGGGTGAAGGCAAATGATCATGTAATGCATTGTTAGGTACTGTAGAGTTATTCTGTAGGCACTGTATACATCTTTGTATTTATGTCTGGCAGTGTGATTTTAGGTTTCTGATGCAAAATGACAGTTGCAACTGTTTGCTACTCTGTCAGCTAAAGCATTACCTCTAGATATAAAATCATTGCGATTCTTTGTAATTGCTATGTGTTATCTGTTTTTACTAGTTTCGTTTTCAGTGTACTACTGGATGCAGGGTGGGGGTTCTGCGTTTTCTGTTCTCTCTGTCAGTCCTTCTGCTAGAGCAGCTAAAGGAGGGGGAGGATGCTTTCTGTACAGCCACATTACAAGGAGCCAAATTTTTGGAGACACGCCGGCATCCCCTGGACCGGAGTAGGGACTACTTTGGAAAAGAATGCAACGGGACACATACTACCTCCCTGATCTTGGTTACAGACCGCGGCCATGGTTTTACAGTTGTCCCTTGCATACAAATGAAATGGTTTACAATAATCAGGTAGTCCTAAAGCGGGGGCCTGCATAATACTAACTTTTAAGGTCACATAAGCTTCAGTCATGCCTGGAGTCCACTGAATATGGTTTGGTTTGTCCCCCTTAGCAGCTGTAAGTAAAATGGAGTCATAGTGTGAGCATTCAGGGATCCATTGCCTGCAATAATTATTCATCAACATGTGTTGCCCCCATTTTTATTTTGTTTTTAGTTACCTTGTGACCTTCAGCTGCTAGGTGCTGTAGCAGACTGAGTGAATCCTGTCTATTGGCTTCCCCGGTAGGACTACACAACAAACAGTAAGTCATTTGATGTACTGAATGGGGACAGAACCATGACACAGGTCCATGACCGCAAGGTATTGTTGGAGCACCAGTGAGTTAGCAGCTGGTGAATCCACGTAGCCTTAGGGGAAGACAGGTCCATGCTAATTGGCGCCCATCAAAAAATGAAAGCCATAAGTAGTTGTGTCTCAAAGTCCAATGGGACCGAAAATAATGCGTTTGATAAACCAATAAAAATAAATATAGTGGCGTCATGGGGAATGGCCGTAATGAGAGCAGTGATATCAGGGACAATCGGGGCAATTGGGATGACTAAGCAATTAATTGCCCTTAAATCCTGGACAAATCTAAAGTCATTGTAACGTAATGGAAGGGACGTTAGTCCAATTCCATCCTGACTCTGCATTAGAGTCTAAAAGTCTGTATAACAAGTCTAATGTCAGTCTGAGTCATGGTGTCATTGACACATTCACTTCAGATACATCATATATGTAGAAGGATTAATTCGGGGGTTAAGGGCTTTCATAACTAGTTGGTCACCTACGGTTAGAAAAACAATTCCTTTTTACAAAATTAAATTGTAATCACAGGGATGAACCACAATTTCTCTATAATAATGAGGGCTGCCTGTTTACTCTTTCCGTATTTACTATTTGCAATCTATTCAAAAACAAACTCCATTTTGGATCAAATTCACATACAAAATCTCCCTTTCAAATCACTTACTAAAACAATTCTAGGAACCATTTCCCTTCAGTTCCGTACTTAACATACAATAATTCCCAACACTCCGCTTCTTGAGAACTCTCCACAAACATTTAACTACAAATAATGGAATCCACCTTAAAAAGTTCAACAACAACATTCCATACACATGACAGTTTTCTTATCCAAACTAAATACGACCTTAAGAATTTTCTGCCGGGAGACAGAAATTCCTTCACAGAAATTCACAGCCTTTTTTTTTTTTTGGTACGCGGAGATAAGTGTTAGCAAGCTTTAAAATAGAATAAACACACTGTCTTACACTTACAAAAAAGATATACCATAAATCCTCCACTGTTACATATTTCTGGAAAAAGATTTCCCTTTTTTTATATATATGCCGGCTTTAGAAATATATTTCAGTGGTGGACACAATCTCTACAGATTAAAGACACAGAGGAAAATTCTCGAACCTGTATTTCTCAATTGTATTGCAAAGAAAGGAAAGTTCAGCAAACACTTACAAATTTATTTGCAGCAAAACACAAGACAATCCATCTACTTTATAAACAAAAGCAATCAGAATATTATATAAATGTATGTAAAGGAAAAGTTCCTTTATATTTCTGTGGTTCTATTTCTTTTACTATCCCTTATCTCGTTTGCTCTTTCACAGGACCTGATGTTACGCTGTGTATATAATTACATATGACAGCTTTGCATGATTCTCCCGGGTTGGGAGGTGGGTATTGTTTAGACTGGGAAGTACCCATTTCCAACTATCCTTCTTAAAAAAAATCTCTCAATAGACAACGTAACCTTATTTGCTATCACGGTTGTTTAATCAGAGAACAGGATTCGTCTGTACTGAGCTGAAATAGCTCCGACAGTTCAGACAGATATTCTCGAGTTAACGGGTTGCCCCTAGACACAGAGACGGTGTGTCTTACAGTGTCCAGAGACCTTACTTCCTGGTTTTTACACAGAATAATAAAACATTTCTTATCTTAAACAGCACAGCAATACAGCAAAATTAATGAGCAAGCAAAAGCGGATTTTGGGCACTGTAAACCAAGCCGTCAAGTATATATTTATATCAATTTTATCCTTTCTATTCCCACCTTAGGAATAATATATATATATATATATATATATATATATATCTCCTTGATATATATATGGCCTTCCAGAGGCCTAATTTTACACTCTCTTCCTTAGAGAGTCTCTCTACCTTAGGGATTATACCTACAGTCTACCAAAGACTTAATTCTTAATTCTCCCTACCACAGGGAGTGTGTGCCCAACTTATTTACTTGTATATAGTTTACAAAGGACGACGAGAGTGGGAGCAAAGGAAGGTGCAAATAGACACAATTCACTCTACTCACCCACTCCGTCGTACTTCGATCTCTGTATCCCACTCGTCTGACACCAGTTTGTGGGACTTACTAATCAGTAGTTGGCGGCTTAGAAAACACAGGCCCAATCAGAATTCTGGGGAACCTGTACTAATTGTAACAGACACACAAAGTCATTCTAAGTACTAATTCCGTTTATTGCCACATCATTGCATAGGTTATATACTTGCAAAAGAAGGTGGATATTATAGGCGATTTTCACAGTTCATGTTAGTCAGTTGCAAGGACAGATAATCAGGTGTTTTCTGTTTCTTAGAACAACTAGACATTTTTGGTGTTTTAGTAAGGTCGCAAAACAACCCAAGGATAGGAACATGATATTATGGTTAGGCTATGTGTCAGCAAAATATGTTAACACCTTCATCAGCGGAATATGTTAACCCCTTCACAAGTCACTTTGGATATATCTCTATGAGCTTGCCACATCTTACCACTGGGACTTTTACCCATTCCTCCTTGCAAAACTGCTCCAGCTCCTTTAGTTCGATGGTTTATACTTGTGAACAGCAATCTTTAAGTCTGACCACCTATTTTCTATTGGATTGAGCTTTGACTAGGCCATTCCAACACATTTACATGTTTCTCCTTAAAACACTCAAGTGTTGCTTTAGCAGTGTGTTTGGGGTCATTGTCCTGAGGGAAGGTGAACCTCCGTCCTAGCCTCAAATCACGCACAGAGTGGTACAGGTTTTGCTCAAGAATATCCCTGTTTTTAGCACCATCCATCTTCCCCTCAACTCTGACCAGTTTCCCAGTCCCGTCTGCTGAAAAACATCCCCACAGCATGATGCTGACACCACCATGTTGTTCTTTGGGTGATGTGATGTGTTGGGTTTGTCCCAGACATAGCGTTTTCTTTGATGGCGGAAAAGTTCAATTTTAGTCTCATCAGACCAGAGCACCTTCCTCCATACATTTTGGGAGTCTCCCACATGCCTTTTCGCAAAATCAAAACGTGCCATATTGTTTTTTACTGAAAGTAATGGCTTTCTTCTGGCCACTCTGCCATAAAGCGCAACTCTATGGAGCGTACAGCTTATTGTCCTCCTATGTATAGATACTCCAGTCTCTGCTCTGGAACTCTGCAGCGCCTCCAGGGTTACCTTAGGTCTCTGTGTTGCCTCTCTGATGAATGCCCTCCTTGCCCTGTGCGTAAGCTTTGGTGGGCTGCCATCTCTTGGCAGGTTTTCTGTTGTGCCATGTTCTTTCCATTTGGTTATGATAGATTTGATGGTGCTCCTGGGGATCATCACAGATTTGGATATTTTTTTAAACCCTAACCCTGACTTCTCAACAACATTGGCCCTTACTTGTTTGGAGAGTTCCTTGGTCTTGATGGCAGTGTTTGGTTAGTGGTGCCTCTTGCTTAGGTGTTGCAGCCTCTGCAGCCTTTCAAAAAAGGTGTGTATATGTATTGACAGATCATGTGACACTTAGATTGCACACAGGAGGACATCATGTCACTAATTATGTGACTTCTGAAGGTAATTGGTTGCACCAGAGCTTTTTATGGGCTTCATAACAAAGGTGGTGAATACATATGCACATGCACTGTTTCTGTTTTCTATTTCTAAAAAATTGTTTTATGTATATATTTTTCTCATTTCACTTCACCAACTTAGACTATTGTGTTCTGATCCATCACGTAAAATTCAGATTAACAAAACATTGAACTCAAGGCTGTAATTTAACAAAATAGTTAAAAAGTCAAGGGGGGTGAATACTTTTGCAAGGCACTCTACTAGTGTGAATTACCAACAGTGAAACCTTATATGAACATGTGCTAACATTAAATGCAATAAAAAAATGGTTAACTTTTAAAAGCATCACTAAACAGGAAAGGTAGTTGTAGAAACTGATTCCTGTAATCAAAATGCAAAAGTGAGTTAAAAAGTACAAAAGCAAAGCTCCCCTACCTCCTTTCAAATCATAATTCAAATTCTGAAAAAGTAACATTACAATACTGCATCAATAGTATTAAAATAATGTATTTAAATAATGTTGGTGACTAGCATTTGGGTGCCATTTTGTAAATGATGTGTTACCAAGTATGAAGTATGAAAACACATCCACATGGCCCAATACTCAATACTCAAAATATTGCTTGACATTCTAAATAATAACTTAAATAACATTTGGAGCATATTAAGATCAATGTCTAGCATTACACAGTAAAGGAAACATTTGCTAATTGGTATAAATACACACCTACTTCTGCCAAAAAACTGTAATAGGTGATTTAAATAATATTCAGATGCATTTGCTGAAACATGGTAGGATGACCTATTTAGGATGAGGATTTTTTGCCTTTATGTTAAGCCTGATTTAAAGGCTACAGTCAGGAAAAATATGTAATGGTGGAAGTACTGACAATGTGGATGCCGTGTGGGTGGAATAAATAGTAGAGCTACTTATATGTAGAGGTACTTTTATGTAATTATATGTGAAAGCAAAGAAATGCAATTACTGTTACAGAAAGGAAATGCGTCAAAGCAAGGCAAAGTTCTTAGAATAGGAGATTTTATCTACCCAGAAGTAAACTGGATAAATGAGACCAGCAGTACAGCTAAGAGAAGTAAGATTTCAAGTACACTTGAAGATTATTATCTGGTGCAACAATAACCTGCTAGAAATGATGATCTAGTAATCACAAATAATAATGATATATCAGATGTCTCATTTGAAGTTAATTTTCAAAATAAAAGTTATAGAAGATAACAAGGACATACACATGGCAAACTTTAATATCCTAATGACATCAATAAAATGTACTAGCCACTTGCCCGTCAAAAATGAGGCCATAATATTTGCAAGCCTCACAATGTTGTTCTGTGCCACACAAGGCTGTTCTGTGCCACACAATGCGAGGCTTCAATATGCAGCTATCTCCCCCCTCTCCTATCCCTGTGACTCTTTGTCTCCTCACCCTCCCATGTGTATTTCCCCCCTCTCCCTCCCCTGTGTCTCTTCCCCTCCCTCCCCTGTGTCTATTTCCCCATACTGTGTTTATTTCCCCCCTCTCCCTCCCACAAACTCGCAGTATGAAAATTATATAGGTGATAGACTGGGATAAAAGCACTGGCAGATAAAAATACAAAAATATGAACAACCATTAATCGTTTTATAATTAATCACACTTTTGAATTAATATTAAAACAGATTATTGAATAGTACAAGCAAATTTATTTTGAGCAAAGGAATAAAGGGATAAATGTCCATGTGTAGCCTGGGATTTGTGGGAGGGGCCTCCTCCCACCTTTCATAAACTCTTCTGGCCCGCTTCTTCCTTGCACACCTCAGTTCGCTTGTTAATTCTGGGCTTGGATGGTGTCTCTCTGCGATTCCTTTCACCAAGCCTTACATTTGCAGATTTTTGGCCCCTGTCAACCAAGAAGTGTCCTGTCATGGGTTTTGTGGGTAAAAAGAGCAAAAACCTTTACTTCCTACATTGTATGATCGTTTGTGGTTTATAATGTAAACACATAGATACACGTATATATTATAGTTTTTAACACATGAAGAGTCTGATATTCATGTTCTAGCAAATGAGACTTGAGACGAGGCCAAAATATGTTAGTGGGTGAGAAGACCTTCAACATGAAACATTAAGATAATGTGTGCTAAGACATACGCATCTTATTTCAAATTCCAAATTTTCTTATCAAAACTGTTATTGCAGCAGGTGTATGACGTACAATTGACTATTCTACAACCCCAAATAAGTTGGCAGACGTTCAATGAACCAAAAGTCACATATATTCTTAATAAATTATTTTTAATACATGTAACTAGACTGCTCTCTTGCGGGCAGAAACAGATTTACACAACATGTTTACAAACATATTTTAATTATGCATATACATGCAAACAGGGAGGAGGCTATCAGTAATTGGTGGCAAACAAACTTGTAACAATTGGGAAGAAAGAGTTTATCTAATAGGCAGAGAGAAGGATCGGGGTCTTTTCTGGTCTTTCCTGTTTTTCTGTTAGTACTTCTGCTGTACTATTTTCTGAGTGTGGCTTTGGCTTTCTATTGCTGGTTTGTCTGACGGTCCTGTCTGTGTACAATTTCTGACTGCCACTCTCCGGCATCAACTTATTTTCTCTCTAAGAGATCTTACTATATCTGTTTATATCCAAACTCCTTCCCAACTCTTCCTAAAAAGAAAAGAACCAAATACATCAAAAGGGATTACTTGAGAAGGGGTCCTGTATGAGACAGAGGGTTACCCTGAAATCCTATACCGGGTAATGTATAAAATTGTTTAACTTTCTGATTTGTAGTAGAGTTAAAATAGTCCAATATACCACAATTCTTCTGTTACCTTTTTGGGAGTGATCACAGAACAAAGACTAATTAGCACCTGCATTCCGGACTGTAGGCATTAATCAATATATTTCAATCTTTACCATATTCCCTACAACAGTCTGATTTTGAACTTTATTCAATATTATAACCATTCAACTCGGTTACACAACCAATTATTAAAATGAACCTATACTCAAAAGCTACTGAGCAATTCTCAACACATACTTTTTTTAAAACCACAATCAACAAAACTGTTTTATATCATTTATTAATTGCATCCATAGAAACCAATATGCAAACGTTATTTAGCCTGCTATAGATTATTATAACCTAAGTAGTTATATTGCTTCTGCTCTGTAGGTCTTTAACCTGAGTGTGCTATTCATAGGGTAACACATCTTATCACTGAGTATTAATATCACATATATTGCATAGAATAGACATTTGATTGTTTATCCTAATGTCATAAGACTTTATACTCTGTTTATCCTCTCTGTATTGAACTAGCCAAATATAGACTATCAGAAAATAAATTGTTAATCCAAGTTTGATAAGATTTCATATACTTCTTATTGCTTTAAGATAAATTGCTAACTAAACTTTATAGGATTACTAGCGAATTGCCCGTAAAAAATGATGGCAATAAAATTGTAAGGCAGGTAATGCCACACAAAGTAAGTGTTTTGGTCATCTGAGTAGCTTTGGTGCTCATTGCGAGCCTCGCGATGAGAGCCTCTCGGTTGTTGTATATTTGGTTATCAGAGGCCCTTCATCGCTCATTGCAAGGTCCGCACTAATCGCCTTTTGGCGCTCATTGCGAGCCTCTCCTCTGGTGTACTTTTGCTCCTTTGAGCACCCTTGGCGCTCATTATTTTAGCGATAATTAATTAATTGATAAAATCATAAATTAATATAATTTACCTTTTTTAAATAATATATGCAGCAAGCAATATCCTGAAGAGCTAACAATCTGTTTTGATGTTCCTGCAGCATACAATGTATATTTGCACTCTTGCTGAGGTGTTAGTGTCAGCAATGTGTGAAGTGTGTAGTATAAGAAGTCTGCGTGAGCGAGCGCAAACCGTTTGTTTAGCTGTGCAAATCTGCATTTTGTAATGGTAATGTTAATAGTTGCAAGTTAGTGTTGTAAAATGGCAGCGAATGTCTATGTGTTACGTGGGTGTGGAGCATTTTGCGTCCTCCCTAATAGTGTATTTTATACCTCGTACAGGCTTGTGTAAAAGTCTTATGTGTATGGCGTTTTTTTGCGTGTGTATTGGTCGTTTAGCTTGTGTAGGATAAGTAGGCCGCTGCATGAGCACAAAGCGTTTGTTTAGGTGTGTAATTCTGCATTTTGGATTGGTAATGTTATTAGTTGCAAGTTAGTGTTGTGAAATGGCGGCGATTGTCTATGTGTTAGGTGGTTGTGGAGCTTTTAGCGTCTTCCCTAATAGTGTATTTTATACACTATTATCTTGTGTAGAAGTCTTATGTGTCTGGCGGGTTTTTGCGTGTTTATTGGTCATGTAGACTCGTTTTCAGTTTTTTTCGGCCACCATTTTTTTGTTGCTTAGACGAATTTTGTGTGTGAAAACTCAGCAAATTGTGGTTCAATTGTCCTGCAACCTGACTCCCAGACGTCGTGGCTTTTGTATTTTTGTTAATTGTGGTGGTTAATTGTGTAATTTTTGTATGTGCGCGGTTCGGTCATTAAGTTAATATTTTTTGGACCTTGTATTTGTATTTTTTTCTAAGTGCCGCTAATCGTAATTTTTTAATGCAAATTTTTTCAAACTGCTACGGGTCTCGCATTCGGATTTGGGTAATTGAGATTTGCCTAAGTTGTGCGTGGTCGTAGACATAAGCGCCTATGGCGCTCATCTTCACCAGTGCAAGGAGCACCTTTGGCGTTCCTTGCCAGCAACTACGGCTAAGCGAGCATGCAAGCGTTAGCAAGAACCCGTATTGCTGACAACTATATATGTGATATACACTGCTTATTGATTGATATATTGAACTAAGAAAATATAGATTGTCTTAAAATAGATTGCTAACCCTACTTGATAAGATTGCATACCCTTCTTATTGATTCTATATTGGACTAAAAGAAAATAACATGTATTAAAACTAATTATTATCCAATCATTCACAAGAGATTGTAATAATCATAAGAAAGATTTTATATTGTCATCTATCTAAACATTAAAGCTTATAAATAAATACCTAAAATCGTTTTTTCCTTGATTCTATTATTATCCCAATGAACCCCATTCTGTACAAAGCATATACCTATCTAAAACATTAATCATTGAACTCAATAAACTTTATTAAATTACAAACATTGTAATATTTGTGTTGTATCAAATTGTATGACAGTTCTTGCCGGTGTCCAAGGTAACAATTTTTCCGGCTTTCACCAATCACCACATTGCAGATTTACTAAGCAGCAGTCTTGCCCATCATCTGGTGGCTTTCAACAAGACCTCCATTGCAGACTTCCGTTCATATCTTCTAAGCAGCATCCTTACCCAATGTCCAAGGTGGGTATTCCCACCTTTAGATTTAGTAATGAGTGCCCTCTAATAGCAAGCCTTGAAAAAAAGCAAATAGAAAAATCAAACATTAATTAAAAAAAGCAAGATTAAACTGAATTTTAAAGAACTATATTAAAAGAAAAAAAAACTAGAAAAAATATTGTAACCATATAAAGTCAGACAGGCAGATTTTCTAATGGTGATCAGAAAAAGTTAGATAAGCTAAATAGTTTATTTTCTTCTGTATACAGTAAATAAATAGTACATTGTGTTCACATTTTAATGTCTAAAACAAATTAACACAAACATACTCTTTATTTACTGTATTTTTTACAGTGGAGGGCTTCTATAACTCTTTTGCCCATCATAAGCTAAATGATGGCGTGGTTAATAGCCTTAATAGAGATACAAATGTCAAATGCAACAACATTGGGAAAAATTACCTTTGTAGATTAATTGGTTAACTCAGGAAGAAACCCAAAAGATTTGAAAAAATAAATGTAAATAAAGCACAATGTCCAGATGTGTAATAAATTAATGTATAATTTCCAGCAATCATAAGTACTTTTGGAAAGGTCAATAAAAAAGCAGACAAATAAGGTATAATTAAAAAAAAAGATATATTTTACATAAATCAAGATACGGTTATAAAATAGGTTTAGACAAAACAGATAGACAAGAAGTATTAAGACAATATTTACAAATATAATACTTATATGAATTCTACATAATTTAATATACAGTATAATACCCCCTATGGTCAGCTTTGGAAGTTCACCTTCCATCATGTTCTCTCTGGTCATGATTGCTCTGCTCAGCTCATCTTCAATTGGCCTTCTCCTGGCACTTTTCCCTCTAGACTCTTCATGGAGGCCCTCCTCAACCTGTGCCTTTGTGGTGATAACTCTTCCATAGATTCTTGGCTTTTTATATCAGATTTGGGGATTTGTCCCACCCACTCTATATGTCATACATGGTAATAAGTTGGATTTAGACAGTTCCACCAGTTGTCAGCTGTCTAAAAATTCACACATGTCATATATACACCTCCTTAAGGCTTGCTGTTTTTACTGTAAATAAGACCTTTTATGATTGTGAGTTATTTTGAGTGAGGTTACCCACACCTGTTGCCATTTCCCACAGACAGACTTGATTTTAGCTAATTACAGTTATACACATAGATAAAATATAAATGAATATATATTTGTGGGAATAATACCAAAAAGACAGGCGGTATGATGTCATGATACAAACATACAATTGTAATAACCAATTATTAACACTAGAGTTGTATATAAGTAGTCCTATTTATAAAATACACATTGAAGTCATGTTAAAAATTGCCTGTATATAACGCATATTTTACAGATGGATTGCACATAATGGCAAGGACTGCATTCTGTACAAGCCATTATTGCAATTTTTTTAAGACTTGCTCTCCACATACTCCATTGCAAAGGGTTAAGAAAAACAGATGTGACACCTTTGTTTAAGAAGGGTACCCAGGAAAATATAGAATATAACTTTATAGAAAAGTTGCTAAGGGATTGTATTCCGGCATTGCAGTAAATATATGCACATGAACAGAAATATGGTTGAAGGAAAGAAAAGGTTGTTATAAATGCACCATACTCAAATTGCAAGCCTGTGATTACCTCAAAACTAATCTTTTGGTTGTGGGTCAAATTTGTTCTAAACATTTAGATGACTTCAGTAAAACATGGAGGTTACAATTAACCTGCAATTGAAGTCTAAGCATTAATACATGAAAATAAGTAATGTTTGCCGATCAGGTTACACTTAAGCAATTTTGAAATATATTAAAGCATCTGTTTAAGTCCATGTTGGTGGCCTGATATGTATTAACTCCTTGATTTCCAGCATTGAGATAACACAGAAATTAAAGTTAATAAATAAATGTATTGCAGATTTGCGAGCTTGAGACTGTTCTGCAATTGATTCCCAGTATTTGAAAGTACAGCAGTGTGTGTTTATTTGCTGTTTCAGCTATATAAACAGTTGTTTAACCCACTTGTCGGTCCTATCTAGTACTTGTATACTTTTTTGATACATTTACCATTTACAGTTTTTTTTATAATAATACTTTTTAGTGCCATCACAACATAAAACTTTGACTTTGCAAGTTTATATCAAATACATGTTCCATAAAATCACCAGCATTAGTTAACAAAATACCATATTCTTTAAGGAGCAGTCATAGTATTTTTCTTATACATTTAAGTTATAATGGTCACCCATTTTCTCCTTTTCTATAATTGAGATTTAGAAAGACACATTGTTAAATACCATTAAGTTCCATTAAAGCAGGAACTAGTAGCAATCTGAAAAAGAAAGGGTAGCATAAAAAAGACAAGAACCAAGGATATAAACAGAAGAAGGGGGTAAGGGGGGGTATTTCCCGTGAGTGAAATAGGCTCTTTTATACTCATCATCTCAGAGTTGAGTTTCCGTATTTTTTAAATAATTTTTGTACACCCTTAACTGAGCTGCCTCCATCCTCGTCACTGTATAGTCCAGAATCATCAGTTAAAGATAGATAATGTGAGGGTTTCTTTATCTGTATGTGGTATTTTTAGGATCTTAGTTAATTTTTATTGAGTATGGAGAGTTAAGACAACATTTCCCAAATTTCTATAAATGCTTGATAGTTATTTGAAATGACATGGGTTAACCTTTCATATATCATTATTTCATTCAATTTATTAATAATTTCTTGTTTATGAAGGGTTAATGTTCTCCACTTTTTAGCAATGTGGCTCTTTGTTGAAAGCATAAAAAATGTAAGCCATTTATTCTGCGTTTTTGAGAGGTCTGTAATGTATACTCCCAACAATGGAGGAAGTTAGTTCCATAACCTCCATCCATATTCTCTTTACCTAAGGGCATATCCACCAAGTGTGTATGAATGACACTCTGACACTGCCTGAAACATCCAGGTGATAACTGAGGGTTGTATCTATGCAGCCTATCTGGGGTCAGGTATGCTCTATGTAGTATTTTAATGGCGGTTTCTAGTAAGCTGTAATTTTGTGAACCTTTTAATAAATCCATACATACACTTTTCCACTTGTGTTGGTCTCACCTGACACCTATTTCCTCCTCCCATTTTACCATAAATTTGTGTTTGAATGAAGTGGGCAGAGTATTAAGTATAGAGTAGACAGATCCAAGGATATCCCTAGTTAGGGGGGCTTTGTTACGAAAAAAAAGCAGCTGGTCTGTGGCTCACCCTATGCCTTCATTAGGGAGTGAGTGACATGACTTATTTTACAAAAGTTATAATGTTCTTTTAGCAGAATATCGTAATCAGTTCTAAGGTGATCAAAAGTTAAAGTTCTATTATCCTTGACACATGGACCCAATTCATCCCATTTCAAAACTGTCCACCAATTCCTAGAGTCTTCTCTTAAGTTTTCTCATATAGATTGGGAGGTGAGTGTTGGAGTTAACTCTGATATTTTGGCCTCAAAGTTTTGATTTGAATTGTCTCACTTCCAATTATGCACAGTAAGTTTAATAATTGGATTATTAAGTTTTATCAGGGCTGGAGGCAAGACTGGATTCCAAATTACTGTATCCCACCTATGAGGTTTCATTTGATAATTCTCTATGAATATCCAAGCAGGTTGGTGGTCAATGGAATGAGCATGGGGGATAAAAGATAATTGTGGCACTCTATAATATAGTTTTAAATTAGGGCATGAAAGCCCTCCAATTTGTCTACTTTGAAATAAAAGTGACTTGGCTATCCTTGGTCTTTTATTATTCCAAAGGGACCTGATTATGTGTTTCTGAAAGTTTTTCAAATCTTTTATAACTATTGGAATGGGAAGGGATCTAAAAAATATAACATTTGTGGTAATATATTCATTTTAAAGGCACTAATATGGCCAGTCCAAGATAAGGGGAATTTACTCCATTTGTTAATATCTTCTAAGAGATTTTTGTATAGAGAGATATAATTAGATTTATAAAGATCAGACAGATCGGGTGTAATATTTTTTCCCAAATACTTTATGTAATTTTTGGACCAAGAGAATGAATATTGCCTTCTCAAAAAGTCTAACTCCTGTTGCGGTATTAATGAGGTAATTGCTTCCGTTTTGTCTAGGTTTATCTTCAACCCCGAGATCCGCCCAAAGGAGTCTAGTATGCTCATCAGGGCCAGGATTGATTTAATAGGTTCCGTCAGTGTGCCTAAAATATCATCAGCAAATAAAGAGCATTTAAAATGCTGCATTCCTACTGTGACATCCGTTATTTGTGAAGTTGATCTGATTGCTTGGGCCAACGGTTCTATTGCCAGAGCAGATAAATGAGTTTTAAGTACGTTATTGGGTTTCTATAAAATGTTCTAAGTAAGTTAATAGAATTACCCTTAATGTCTATACTAGATAAAACCTTATGCAGGTAAGACCATTCTATGGAATCAAAAGCCTTTTCTAAATCGAGGGCCATGTTGCAAAGCGGAGTGTTATTAGTTTTAGCTAAATGTAAAATATTCAATACTCTTCTTATGTTGTCCCCCGCAAGCCTATACTGCACAAATCCCACTTTATGTACTGATTTAGGTAAAAACCTGGAAAACCTGTTTTCCATCAACTTTTCTAAAATGTTAACATCCCCATTCAAGAGTTATATTGGGCGAAAATGTTTTACTTCTATTGGGTCCCATCCTGGTTTGGGAAAGAACACCAAATCTGCCTGATTAAATTTAGGTGGCATGTGTTCCCCTTAAAGAATAGCATTGTATAATCTGCGTAAATATGGGGAAAGTTATTTAGCAAATGTTATATAATAAATATTAGAGAAGCCATCTGGCTAAGGAGACTTAACGAATTTTAGGTTGTTAATAGCATCCATAATTTCCTCTATAGTTATCGTGGCGTTAAGGTTTCCCAGACCCTGATTTGATATGGAAGTAAGGTTGTATTTATCTAAGAATTCTCTAATTGCAAAAATATTCCCTGTGGATTGAGAAGAATATATATTCTGGTAAAATTCTTTAAACGTTTCTTGTATCTTAGTTGGACTCAAGGTCACCCAACCACCAGAAGTTTTAATTTGATATATCCTATTTTGATTTTTTTTGGCATTCAGTTTTCTAGCTAACAATGGGGATATATTATTAGCATGTATAAAAAAATTGTGTTGCATTTTTCTTATTGCCTTTTTTGTCTTTTCAGATAGTAAATGATCTAATTCTAATCTTTTCTTTTCAATGATTTGTCTGAATAAATTTGAATAGTTATTTTGATTCATTCTTTTAAGCAGGTATAACTCTTTTAGTAATTTAGTTTCTTTTAGTCTGTTGTTTTTCTTCATAGTAGAGGTCTAATAAAGGAGCCTCTAATAAATGCCTTGTGTGTTAACCAAAGCCATCCACTGTTGGTTTCTGGGATGTCATTACACCTAAAATACAATCCAGATCCTTTACAATTTCAGATTGTTTTTCAGGGTCTGTTCTAAATGATTCATTTAATCTCAAATTGATATTGTTCTTCAATCCCAATCCCAAATTAATATTTATAATTACTGTGGCATGGTTTGACCAGAGGCACTGCAGTATCTGATCATTGCTTCAATGATAAAATAGCCCCAAGTCCACCAAAATTGTATCTATTCTTGAGTAAGAGCTATGTTTGGGAGAAAAAAAAGGTAAATTCTGTGTCCCCTCCAGGCGTCTATCTATTTTCCCGAAGTAATCTATTCATTTTCTTTAATTTTTGAGAATATCTGTTTCCTTGGGTATCCCTGGATCTGTCCAATTTTGGCTGAAGAGCAATATTAAGATCTCCACCCATAATTATTTTGTCTGTGTCTGAGGAGGCTAATATCTTAAGAACTTTAAATACTGCATTATGTGGGAAAGTAGTAGGAGCATATGAATTAACAATAGTGATTTTTCTAGTTAAAATTGACCCTGTGATTCCCTTCTTTATCTCTTATTTTATTTTCTAATTTAAATGGGAAATCTCTATGAATTAAAATTGCCGCTATTGACTTTCTAGTTTTTTGGTTGGCTGTGTCGAATTTTGGGTAATCCCTGTGAAGATTGTGTACTTATTCTATTATTGGCAAAGTGTGTTTCTTGCAGAAAAATTATTGAGGGTTTATATTTTTTGTAAAGTAAGAAGGCCTTGGTTCTCTTAAACTGGGAGTCGAACCCCCTTACATTGTGCTTTAAAAAATTATAAGTTACATCCGCCATTTATCCGTTAGAGGACATGTGTTTATCTGTTCTGGCCCTTACCTGGACATGGGTTAAGTGAGGACTTTAGATAACCTTTGAATTCAAAGATAGGAGCCAGCTTGTCTTCCCATATTTCACTCTGGGGAGGGAAAGGGATGAAATAAGAAAAAAAGAAAAAGAAAAAGAAAAAGAGGGACAAAGGAAAAACATTTTTAAACAACATTTCAACAGTATAACAATATCGGTTATATCAAAAACAGATTCTAATAAATTATACCTTCTCTACCTGTTAATATCACTGGCCATCTTTAAGGTAGGGGATGAATGCTTCATCCGTCTGTTCCTCCCCTATTAGGAGGGATTACTAAAAATAATTTGTAGGAAAACTTTAACTTAGGAGGGAAAATGTCCCTAGACCTAAACCTTCAAGTTATTACCCAGTGACCAAGGTATATTTTGGACCCCAAATTTATATGTATAAAAATAAAAAAAACAACAAATGTAACTTTTTAAAGTCTTCAGGGTAACTTTCTAGAAAAGTCCATTATGCAAATATTGCAAAGTCACTGGCATTGATCCTCTTACACACCAGCTTGTTAAATAGGAAGGAAAAGGCAAGAAGATGAGATTATGGAGGATCTCTACTTGCTGGGACTTCCAGGGCCTGTTGCTGAGTTCATTTTTGAGAGCGATGTTTGCCCTGCAGTGGGATTGATTGTAATTTTCGCCTTGGCTTTCTGACTCACTCTTGTCCCTTGCCTGATCGGGGCTGAAGGTTCAGCTCCCCTTGTAGATCCGCCATCATCATTGTCGGAGATCAGGCCTATCTGTAGCAAGATAGACCAGCAGTCCTCAAAGGAGGGAGTGGAGTAAGCCTTGCCTCCATATTTGAACAGTAATGCAAAGGGGAAGCTCCACTTATATTGAACCCCATGATTAATCAGAATCTCAAGTGCTGGCTTCATCTCCCTGCGTCTTGCGAGAGTGGTGGGAGATAAATCAGCAAAAATGAACAAAACAGAGACATCGGGACTATTTCTTACAGGAGCTTTTCTGGCAGCTGTTAAAATCTTATCTCTTGCTTGTTGCCTTAGTAGCCTTATAATGATGTCCTTAGAGGTTTCAGGGTTCATGGTGGCCTCCAAGGCTCTATGGGCCCTCTCCATTTCCCAAGTGGATTCAGGAGAGAAGGTTTCCAATCACCGCCTTTAGGTATTGACTAAGATCCACTATGGACCGTGGTATGCCTCGAATTCTCAGATTGTGTTGTCTTGATCTGTTGTCGAGGTCCTCTAGTTTGTCTTCTACAACTGAGATCTTGGAGGAATTTTGCGTTGTCTCTATCCTGTCTCTTTCTTGTGCCTCGACTATTTGATCAGATGTGTCTTCCAACAATTGGGTCCTTTGCCCCAGATCCTTGATATCTTTTCTTATTGCCTCCACTGTTTTGGCCGGAAACATCTTATCAGTCTGTGCCATTGATTTCTTTGACAGGTTCATATCTTGCTGTGGCAATATAGAGTTGTCTTCCTCCTCTGAGTTATCCGATATTTCAGGCTTCGTTTCCTGCTCTGTTCTTGAAGGTCCGTAATGATCCGTTATTTTTCTAGAAGGTAGAGTTCTTCTGTTTTTCCCCATATTTTACTGTAGTAGTTATGTTCCCGAAAGCTCAAGGGGAAAAATGGTTGGCAAGGGTAGAGAAAAGTTCCGTCTTCTTTGACAGCTAGTATTTTATTTTAATTCCTTGTCATTTGTTATAGTATGTGAAACATTTTGTTACCGGTCTGTGTGGGGAAATTCCCTCCTGTCTTGTTGTTAGGTCATATTTAGACAATTCTTGTCATTATAGTAGATGCATTTCTGCTTCAATTTGTGCCTTTATGTGCATAGTAGTGATAGTACAGGCTAATTTGGTATAGTTAATAAATCTTGCAGGGAGTCAAGGCAAAGAATCCGTTTCTTGTCAGATTTCAATCCCAGTAAGCTTCATATGTCCACAAAATTACTGCATGGTTTGGCGTTGTTGAAATTATAACTGGGTTGTATGATCATTATTTATTGCCTGCTTGTCAAGAACTGTGCATTAACTTTGTAAGCCGGCAGGTGGTGGTGTCCTGCTGTTTTATTTATCAGTTGTAGCTACTGCTTGTTATTTACAAAATCTTTACCACTGTGTTCTTTAATTATTCCGGTGTGTTGCAAGTTTCATGCATACGTTTTAGCCCTAGTGATGGGTAGTTTAAGAGCTGCGTGGAGTCTGTGTGAGTGTTTTAGGAAAATTATAACCAGAAACCTAATTGTATTTATTAGGTCCCTGAAGACAATATTGTAATATGGCTGTCAGTCTCTCTTGTATCCAGTCTAGGCAAGAACTTTAATTGCCAGTAGGATCTTTTATGCTTGAGCCCTGTGATGGTTTGGTGTTTGGGCTACTTCCACTTCCCACTAGTATAATCAAAAAGGAGTGATTATATGTTGACTGGCAAAGATAAATCTGCCATCCTGTAGTCAAAACTTTTTATTTATTTATTTATTTATTAAGCAGCAGTTAACTGTTCCCTCAAACTGTATACATTTATTTGTTAGAGTGCATATAACCTTCCAATTGAGATGCGGGTTATGACTGTGCAGCCGTAGTAGCTAAAAACACAAATCCTCTGCATAGCTTAGTCTCTTGGATCTGGGCCAGGCTCTCTGGGTTAGTGAATCTAAGTCCATTTGTTTGAGGTGTTACAATGTGAACTCCGTTTGTTATGTCCATGAGGTTTTGCAGATTAGGATTGCACAGTAGTGTTAAGTATGCACTCCTATCCTGTTGCTCCCAAAATGTCTGTTGATCCCGTGCAGCCATGAGGGTAGTGTGGGTGCCAAACTGCTCAAAATGGCTTCCACAGTCTTTTATATTATATTAAAAGCTATGTGCCAAACAATGTCCAAGAGTCTCAGCCCCTACTGCTGATTCCATGCCACCACCATGTTTCACTGTGGGGATTCTGTTCTTTGGGTAATGTGATGTGTTGTGTTTGCATCAGACATAGCATTTTCTTTGATGGCCGAAAAGTTCAATTTTAGTCTCATCAGACCAGAGCACCTTCCTCCAAACATTTTGGGAGTCTCCCACATGCCTTTTCGCAAACTCAAAATGTGCCATGTTGTTTTTACTGAAAGTAATGGCTTTCTTCTGGCCACTCTGCCATAAAGCCCAACTCTATGGAGAGTATGGCTTATTGTCATCCTATGTACAGATACTCCAGTCTCTGCTGTGGAATTCTTCAGCTCCTCCAGGGTTACCTTAGGTCTCTGTGCTGTCTCTCTGATTAATGCCCTCCTTGCCCGGTCCGTGAATTTTAGTGGGCGGCAGTCTCTTGGCAGGTTTGCTGTTGTGCCATGTTCTTTCCATTTGGTTATGATAGATTTGATGGTGCTCCTGGGGATCATCAAATATTTGGATAATTTTTTATACCCTAACCTTGACTTGTACTTCTCAACAACATTGGCCCTTACTTGTTTGGAGAGTTCTTTGGTCTTGATGGCAGTGTTTGGTTAGTGGTGCCTCTTGCTTAGGTGTTGCAGCCTCTGCAGCCTTTTTTTTTTTAAATGTGTGTATATGTAATGACAGATCATGTGACACATAGATTGCACACAGGAGGACATCATGTCACTAATTATGTGACTTCTGAAGGTAATTGGTTGCACCAGAGCTTTTTATGGGCTTCATAACAAAGGGGGTGAATACATATGCACATGCACATATTTCTAAAAAATAGTTTTTGTTTATATTTTTCTCATTTCCCTTCACCAACTTAAATTATTGTGTTCTGATTCATCACATAAAATTCGGATTAACAAAACATTGAACTTTAGGCTGTAATGTAACAAAACAGGTAAAAAGTCAAGGGGGTGAATACTTTTGCAAGGATTTTTGCCAAGAGGCTTACAGTTGACAAGAATTAAAAAGAATGAAAAAGGATTTCATGTTAATGAAATTAATGGGTTCTTCATAGTAACGACAGTCAGATTGTTTTACGCACTACCAAAGTATTTAGTGAGAGCAGATTCAGTACATACATTTAAAACGGATGGAATATATTTTTGATCTAAAAGGCATATAAGGTTATGTCTGATAACTAGAATAGGAGGGACATTGATCTAGGAAAAGATCTGATTGACAGTATTTGGGATCAGAAAGATAATGTTTCTCTCCTTATGATACAATTGGCAATGTATCAATTGGGTTGTGGCTTTGTCTTCCCCTGCATCAATGAACAGTTCTCATAATAGGTTCAGAGATGATCTAAAATGGTTGACATTGATGGACTAACAGGTTTTGTTTTTCAAACTCATTTTTTTCTTTATTGATTATATCCTTGTTTGTTAGTTTGTTTGCTTATTCTCTATTAACCATCTGCAGTAAAAGCAACTTCCTGTTCCTAATAACCAATGTGGCAAACCAAATAAATCACCAGAAACTATTCAGAAATGTTTTCAATATATTTGTTTAAATGAATGATACTGTCTTCATATTTTAAACTTTTTCCATTAAATATATTTTGAACTAGGGTACTTACTATTCTGGTCATCCTTGCCCTTGCAGATTTTTGTTTGAGCCCATCTATGCTGTCAAATCCGGTTTATACTCAGGGGCACTGAAAAATTTAGTGCCATTTATAAATTAGTTTTTTTTTTTTATGTGGCAACTATAATGCAGCTTAAGTAGCCAATGACCTTGAGCAAAAAGAAAGTTGTTTTTCATTTCTTTTAACTCATTTGCTTATATAAATATTTAAGAATAACTATTGAGGGGGTAAACATGATATTTATCATGTTATTTGCTACAAATACTTCTTAGGTTTAACTTCAATTTGCATTTCTCAATTATAAAATGTTATGTAATATTCGCAATATTCACTGAAAATATAATTGTAAGTGTACACATGAAAATAAGCATACTGTATACTTATGTATTATAAATATATTTCTATTATAGAACTGAAATGTCCCAAATGAAATGAGTTTGAACAATCTTTTTTTATATGTATTGCTATTCTTAACCATGAAATATTACAACATGATTTTTAATAGTCTGTTAAATATTCAGTCAGAAGCTAATAGTAAAAAAGTAATATGATAATCTGCAAAGTATAAAAAATTATGGATATCAACAGATTATGCAGATTTTTCAAACCTATCCTTAGGACCCTGGGATTTACACTTTAGGTTTAACACTTTGTGAATATACTGAAGCAATTAGAAGTTCAATAGGGATTTTAATGCTAATTGTGTTAAACCTAAATCATGACTTGTCAGGGGGTCCTTGATTAGATATTTGTCAAACACTTTAATACTTATTTGCATTATAAGGTTTTTGAAATCTAAATTATAATCAAATGAATATTGTATGATGCAGCATGTCATTTTTCAATTTATTTAATTATTTCGGCTCCTAACTTTTAGTTGCATATGGGCACTAATAAATCTCACTATTCTACTGCCTAAATCATACATTTATACACACTTAAAAGCACTCTTAAAATTGGCACGTATAATTTGTGATATAGGGGAATAGAATAGAGCTCTAATTCTACTATTTTGCTCTATTCTTGAAGAACAATTCTGGTTGTCATACACAAAAGTTTTTTTATTAACTTATTTGCAAAAAAAAAAATCTGTGTTAGAAAATGAAACAATTTGTAGCTTTTAAAGCTTACAACTGAAAAACTTTATTTTCAGCCTGTCAATAATTTTGCATTATTATTATTATTTTTGGTATTATTATGTTTTTTTACTATCCTTTATTTTTAAAGCATTTAGTATTAAACAACATACATAGGGCCTCATTCAATTGCGATTTGGCCAATTGAATAAGGCTCTAAATAAGCACATAGCATATTTTTTTTAAGAAGTTTTTAGTTAGTGAAAATCTTGCTTTTGGATAGATGTTTACTAACTAAAAACTTCTTTAAAAAAGATATGTTATGTGCTTATTTACAGCCCTATTCAATTGGCTAAATTGCAATTGAATGAGGGCCATAGTACATAGTATTTTGTCCAAAGCACCTTACATTATTGAAAGGCTCACAAAAGGAATTAGCATAGCAGGTATTAGGCAGAAGGATAAGTAATTGGATATGTTAGGTATTGAGTGGAAGTTTACAGTTGTAGAGTAGAGATGTCGCGAATAGTTCACCGGGGGACTGTTCTCGGCGAACATAGCATGTTCGCGTTCGCGGCGAACTGCGAACATATGCGATATTCTACCCGCCTCCTATACTTTATCATTGAGCAAACTTTGACCCTGCATGTCACAGTCAGCAGACACATTCCAGCCAATCAGCAGCATACACTCCCTTCCAGAGCCTTCTACCTCATGGACAGCAGCCATTTTGGAATCATAACTAACTTGCAGTCTTACTGAGAGGAGGCTGAGTGTAGGTGATACTGCATCAATAGGGAAAACCATAGCTAGGCTACTGTACACAGTGTGCAATACAGTCCTGAAGGACTCTTTTGATCTCTGCTGCAAGGACACCCCTGTGTCTCTTCCCCCCCTTACCATCATCCTCCCCTCACCTTAGCACCCAACCCTAACACCCCTCACACTTATCCATAACACCCATCAACGTAACAACTAACCCTAACACCCCTCACACTTATCCCTAAGACCTAACACCCCTCACACTTATTCCTAACATGCCTCACCCTAACAACACTTACACTTATCCTTAACACCCCTCACCCTAACACCTAACCCTAACACCCCTCACACTTATCCCTAACACCCCTCACCCTAACCCTAACACCCCTCACACTTATCCCTAACACCCCTGACTCTAACCCTAACACCCCTCACACTTATCCCCAACACCCCTCACCCTAACCCTAACACCCCTTACACTTATCCATAACACCCCTCACCCTTACCCTAAAACCCCTCACACTTATCCCTAACACCCCTCACCCTAACACCTAACCCTAACACCCCTCACACTTATCCCTAACACCCCTCACCCTAACCCTAACACCCCTCACACTTATCACAAACACCCCTAACCCTAACAACCCTCACACTTAACACCTAACCCTAACACCCCTTACACTTATCCCTAACACCCCTCACCCTAACCCTAACACCCCTCACACTTATCCCTAACACCCCTAACCCTAACACCCCTCACACTTAACACTTAACCCTAACACCCCTCACACTTATCCCTAACACCCCTCAACCTAACCCTAACACTCCTCACACTTATCCCTAACACCCCTCACCCTTACCCTAACACCCCTCATACTTATCCCTAGCTCCCCTCACCCTAACACCTAACCCTAACACCCCTCACACTTATCCCTAACAACCCTCACCCTAACACCTAACCCTAACACCCCTCACACTTATCCCTAACACACCTCACCCTAACCCTAACACCCCTCACACTTATCCCTAACAACCCTCACCCTAACACCTAACCCTAAAACCCCTCACACTTATCCTTAACACCCCTCACCCTAACACCCCTCACACTTATCCCTAACACCCCTAACCCTAACACCCCTCACACTTATCCTTAACACCTAACCCTAACATCCCTCACCCTAACACCTAACCCTAACACCCCTTACACTTATCCAAAACACCCCTCACCCTAACACCTAACCCTAACACCCCTCACACTTATCCCTAACACCCCTCACCCTAACGCTAACAGCCCTCACACTTATCCCTAACACCCCTCACCCTAACACCTAACCCTAACACCCCTAACACTTATCCCTAACACCCATGACCCTAACCCTAACACCGCTCAGACTTATCCCTAACACCCCTAACCCTAACACCCCTCACACTTAACCCTAACACCCCTCACCCTAATCCTAACACCCCTCACACTTATCCCTAACACCCCTAACCCTAACATCCCTCACACTTAACACCTAACCCTAACACCCCTCACACTTATCCCTAACACCCCTCACCCTAACCCTAACACCCCTCACACTTATCCCTAACACTCCTCACCCTTACCCTAACACCCCTCACACTTATCCCTAACACCCCTCACCCTAACACCTAACCCTAACACCCCTCACACTTATCCCTAACACCCCTCACCCTATCCCTAACACCCTTCACACTTATCCCTAACACCCCTCACCCTTACACTAACACACCTCACACGTATCCCTAACCCTAACACCCTAACACCTAACCCTAACACCCCTCACACTTATCCCTAATACCCCTCACCCTAACCCTAACACCCCTCACACTTATCCCTAACACCCCTCACCCTAACACCTAACCCTAACACCCCTCACACTTATCCCTAACACCCCTCACCCTAACACCTAACCCTAACACCCCTAACACTTATCCCTAACACGCATGACCCTAACCCTAACACCCCTCACACTTATCCCTAACACCCCTAACCCTAACACCCCTCACACTTATCCTTAACACCTAACCCTAACATCCCTCACCCTAACACCTAACCCTAACACCCCTTACACTTATCCAAAACACCCCTCACCTTAACACCTAACCCTAACACCCCTCACACTTATCCCTAACACCCCTCACCCTAACGCTAACACCCCTCACACTTATCCCTAACACCCCTCACCCTAACACCTAACCCTAACACCCCTAACACTTATCCCTAACACCCATGACCCTAACCCTAACACCCCTCACACTTATCCCTAACACCCCTAACCCTAACACCCCTCACACTTAACACCTAACCCTAACACCCCTTACACTTATCCCTAACACCCCTCACCCTAACCCTAACACCCCTCACACTTATCCCTAACACCCCTAACCCTAACACCCCTCACACTTAACACCTAACCCTAACACCCCTCACACTTATCCCTAACACCCCTCACCCTAACCCTAACACCCCTCACACTTATCCCTAACACCCCTCACCCTAACACCTAACCCTAACACCCCTCACACTTATCCCTAACACCCCTGACCCTAACTCTAACACCCCTCACACTTATCCCTAACACCTCTAACCCTAACACCCCTCACACTTAACACCTAACCCTAACACCCTTTACACTTATCCCTAACACCCCTCAACCTAACCCTAACACTCCTCACACTTATCCCTAACACCCCTCACCATTACCCTAATACCCCTCATACTTATCCCTAGCACCCCTCACCCTAACACCTAACCCTAACACCCCTCACACTTATCCCTAACAACCCTCACCCTAACGCCTAACCCTAACACCCCTCACACTTATCCCTAACACACCTCACCCTAACCCTAACACCCCTTACACTTATCCCTAACAACCCTCACCCTAACACCTAACCCTAACACCCCTCACACTTATCCTTAACACCCCTCACCCTAACACCCCTCACACTTATCCCTAACACCCCTAACCCTAACACCCCTCACACTTATCCTTAACACCTAACCCTAACATCCCTCACCCTAACACCTAACCCTAACACCCCTTACACTTATCCAAAACACCCCTCACCCTAACACCTAACCCTAACACCCCTCACACTTATGCCTAACACCCCTCACCCTAACGCTAACACCCCTCACACTTATCCCTAACACCCCTCACCCTAACACCTAACCCTAACACCTCTAACACTTATCCCTAACACCCTAACCCTAACACCCCTCACACTTATCCCTAACACCCCTAACCCTAACACCCCTCACACTTAACACCTAACCATAACACCCCTTACACTTAACCCTAACACCCCTCACCCTAATCCTAACACCCCTCACCCTAACACCTAACCCTAACACCCCTCACACTTATCCTTAACACCCCTCACCCTAACACCCCTCACACTTATCCCTAACACCCCTAACCGTAACACCGCTCACACTTATCCTTAACACCTAACCCTAACATCCGTCACCCTAACGCTAACACCCCTCACACTTATCCCTAACACCCTCACCCTAACACCTAACCCTAACACCCCTAACACTTATCCCTAACACCCATGACCCTAACCCTAACACCCCTCACACTTATCCCCAACACCCCTAACCCTAACACCCCTCACACTTAACACCTAACCCTAACACCCCTCACACTTATCCCTAACACCCCCTTACCCTAACACCTAACCCTGAACACCTGGTACACTGCAAACTTTTGGTATAAGAGCCGTGCTGTATATATTACAAGCATATATAACATATTTTGCATCTACCAACATGTCTGAAAGTAGATTTTAGTTGGAGAAAGTGGAAGAAATTAGTCTTCTGTGGTATGTCTCATTTGTCTAGCACTGTAATCTGTTTGCTTTATCAAGCACCAATTATACTATTGTTATTTTTACTCTGATACAAACTATGAAAGTTCAAAATATTTCACTGTTTTATATAGAATTCTAGGAATGTGGATTTGTCACTTGTGAATTGGCTTGCAAAATCGTGTGGTTAGTAGATAACAAAATCCTTTTATTTTCTTTAAGGCAATTAAAACCTCAGTATCAGAGTGCGGCAGATAGGAATGGAATACATTCTATACCCTTACTTTACAGCTTTAAATCATGAAATGGAGTTACAGTCGACCAGATTGTGAGGGACTTTGTGGATAGGTTAATCTGAAAGATTCTGAACTGCTGTTTTTCAATTTTACTTAATTATATACCATTTCTGACTCTACACATTCTCCTCTCAAGCAATTATTGCACCTATTGTGTAACTCTCAGGACTTTCTTAGTTCAGCGTTCTATGGCTCTGCAATGTTAATCGCTCAGATGAAAGTAAAAGCCTTTCTGTGCCTTAGTGAAGCTTCTGCTGATTTTTACCAATGCTATTTAAATTGATCAGAGGAGTTTTAAGTGTGTTGAATATGACAGATGTAAGCCTGGTAACATTTCATACTGTCCTTAAGAAAAGTGAACTGGAAAAATTCAATAGCATTTAAAATTTACAATTTTACTTTTCATTTACTCATACAATAAACAGTATATATAAGAGGTTAGAATTATACTATTACAATCAGTTTCCATTATAATTCTTGTTATTGCATTCTCAACCTATTGTCTCTGTTATTGTTTTGTTTTGTGAAGGGAAATGTTAAGCAACTTAAACATACATTTTGTTTTCATATTAAATAATGAAAAAAGGGGTGCTAAATGCAGAAGTAGAGTATTTTTGTACACAGCAGCAGCAAATGTCAAGGTTAATGAATTTGGGTCTTTTATCAAGCATCAGTGCAATAAAATGGTGCCATATTGTTTAATGTCTTCTTAGGACATGTTACTGATCTATTGGGGCATGTTACAACTAATATAATAAATATCCTATTTACTTAGGCCCTCATTCAATTGCGATTTGGCCAATTGAATAGGGGTCTAAATAAGCACATAGCATATTTTTTTTAAATAAGTTTTTAGTTAGTGAAAACCTTGCTTTTGGATAGATGCTTACTAACTAAATACCTCTTTTAAAAATATATGTTATGTGCTTATTTAGACCCCTATTCAATTGGCCAAATTGCAATTAAATGAGGGCCTAAGTGATTTATAGAAAAACAAAATCCCGAACAGTTACATTTGTAGCAAATACCTCTACAGTTAAATATTGCATTCATTAACAAAATTGTATCTACATTTGAAGAATGATGCACAGTTCTTAAATGTAGATACAGGTATTTCCAATCACATATGTTAACAATAAATATTTTTGTTGCTACTCATAGTAAAAGATATATATTATGATGGATGGCAATAAAAACAGAAACATTGACAAGCTTAAAGGGTCATTTACCTCAGCATAAGTGTTTTTCACGAGGTGGAAGAGCACAAGATCCTATGTTAAAATGATCTATTGTGTTTTTTAATTACTCTAAAAACAGCTACAAATATAAGTTCTTAGATCTGTTTACAAACACACTCCTGACTGTTCCATGATTAACAACATCTGCTGACACTGAGCAGTGAAGCCTCAATGAGCACAAATATTTATAGTTTATCTCTGTATTAAGGAATACAGCAGCAATCAGTTAACCCACAAGTAACACATTCAGGTGCATCCTGCAGTTATTTCTCTGCACAGATGAATTTGTAAAGGTTAGCCTTGTTTCTGCTTCTGTTCTCTGCACAGAGCTGTTGCTGTGACTCTGTCTGGGGTACTGCCAGTGACGCATGTAAACAGACAATTCATTTATGATTTTTTTTCTAGGAAAAAGTCATCTATTTAAAAAAATTCTAAAAGTATTTCAACATGATTTAGGAGAACTTTACAGTAATGTACTCAAAGTTGTGCTGAATTAAATGGCCCTTTAAAAATATAGTAATACATTTGGAAACAAAAGACCCCTTTTCAATATTTTTTTTTCTTTCTTATAAATACACCGATTAATGCTAGGAATGTAATGTAAGGTCAGATTTCTTAAATGTTAAGGACAGGTGTTTTTAATAGCCCCATTAAAAAATAATATTTGGTTTTATAAATTACAAAATTGTAAGTACAAAATGAATTGGGTCAGTGATTAGTAGAATTTTGTCAAGAAAATTCTCTTGTCATAGTAAACACCCTCTTCCTACAGCCTCAGAGATGACTCTACACATGGACATCACCAGACAGCCAATATAGAAATCAGATTGACTATATACTTTAGATTGAGGAGCTCTATAACGTCAGCTAAAAACTAGACCTGTAGTTGACTGTGGCAGAGATTATGAGTTTCTTATTGCAAAGTTCCGAATTAAACTTGGGAAAAGTGGGAAAATCATGAGACCAAGCAGAAACAAAATAAATAATATGCTTTGTGAATATGCAGTGGAGGTAAAGAATACATTTAAGGCACTAGACATGGTAGATAGAGTGCCTGAAGAACTTTGTAACACAGTTTGTGACATTGTCCAGAAAACAGCAAGAAAATATATCCCAAAAAGAAAGAAAATTTTGAAGGCAAATTGGCTTGCTGATGAGGCTTTGAAGGTAGCATGGGAAAGAAAAAAATAAATTGTACAACTGAATACATAATTCCACACAGCAAGAAGAGACAATCATTCTATAATGAGACAGGAGAAGATAACAAAATGGGAAAGTCAATCAATATTTTAAACTAGCGACTTGCCCGTCATAAATTACTTGGGTCTCTATATGATACCCTTAACACACCAACTATTGAACAAAAGCCTTCTTTTATATATAAATGGGAAAAGGGTTTAGGTCAGGTTGGAGACCCAAGTAAGTAAACTGAAGCATATTCCAACTTATCCCGGGGATCCATGAGTTATAGCGTTCTTGAAACTTCCAATAAAATTTTACATAGAGCGTATTTTTCTTCCATAAGACGGCACAAAATTACTAAACAGGGAGGCAAGACTTGTTTTAGAGGATGTCAACTAAAGGGTGCTTTCTTACATAGTTGGTGGACGTGCCCTATTGTCCAGGGGTTATGGACTAAATCGGTTCAACTAACTTCTAGTATACTTAAAACTACACTACACCCCTCAATTGAAAACTGTCTTCTTGGTATTCACAACACTGATTTGACTTCAACCCCCAAAACAAATTATTCCAACTAATAATTTTAGCGACCAAAAATGTTATGGCCAAAAATTGAAAATCCCCTTTACTTCACTTCAAGGAGGTGATTAACAAGATTAATTATATAGCCATTAACGAACAATTGACACATATTCTGAAACATGCTTGCAACCTGTTTATACAATATATTATTATTATTATTATTATTATTATTATTATTATAATTATATGTATTAATCTATTCCACAGTAACTAGGCTCATTAGTTTACAGATATAGGAATGTGACACAAATGTGATGTATGTGGATGTCCCAAAACCCCAACCATTGAAAACACACTGACACTGTGAGAACAGTATAACAAAGCTTTATTTCATACACGGAGCACAATCAAAAATGTACAAGACTGTGCATTAATATCATGGGTGTGGTGTGGACAGATCCCGGGAGGGCAAAAGGCTTTTTTGGATAAAGGGGATACCTAAAAGGGGTAATGTCATAGTCTACACCACTGCAACCGGAATCTGATGAAAAAAAGGATCATCACAAATCACTCTATTTAATTGAAGAAACCATTAATGTGCATAGCACTTACAACTTGTCTATATCTGCTCAATGAAACAGGTGCAAATAATATTGGATACTGTTATACAAATCTATTCCACACACAGTGTGTTTTCTCCTATTAAGGAATAATCCCAAATTGATGAGCAGAATCTGTGACACAGAAAGAGGAGGTTGAGGAACATGCTTTCATGGTTGTGAGATTGGGCTATTAATACCTACAGAGACAAGAACAAGATATCAATCAGAACACCATTTGGATTGACTTCAACACCTCACCTCAACGGCAATCCACATTGAACATCAATTGCACAAATATTCAACATAACCATACGTGTACACACTCTGTATCCAGCCAATAGTATGTCAGCATTGATATAAAATAATATTCTTGATTGAGAAGTGTGGATGAGTAGGACTCAGGGCAGTGGTTCTCAATCCTATCCTCGGGAGCCATCAGAGGTGAGGCAACTAGCTCAAATTGCTTCACCTGTGTATTCACACAGTGTTTCACCTAAATCTTGGTCTGTCTGGTGGGTTCTGAGGAGTGGTTTGACAACCACTGACCTAGGGGACGTTCTCTCCTACCTCTCTTTCTGAGCACTGGGCACTCACTTTCCATGCCCACACCCTTCCTCGCTCTACCAAGGTGAGGAGGTGTTGGATTGAGGGGTGCGTCCAACTCAGGGTAGTTTTGTAGCAGCTGGTATTGGTGGTAAGGGGTGAGATGAGGAGGCCGCAGGCTCTGGTTGCGGTGGTGGTGGAGCCTGTGGGACCGAAGGCTGGAGAGTATTGACCTAGACTTACACCAACTGCACTAGCCATTCCATGAGATGTTTCTGGGCCTGTCTGTCCCTATGACCCTATCGCTCATACTTCGATTATGCCTCCTCACCTCACCAAATAGTGATCTGTTGCTGTCAACTTGATCGGTAGCAATATAATTTTGACTTTCAAGCTGGGATTTCAGCCGTTGCATTAATACAGAATTCCGAACATCATCCATGCGGATGTGCCACAAGAAGTCCAGGTGCCTTCTGAGGGGGTGTGACGTCTGTCACTAGAGAAAGTTGGACTGGGGATAGGCTGTGGTGAGGCCAGAAGTGTTGCCAGTCTTGATGGTGTTGCCCATGGCGATGGTGTTACCCGTGGTGATGGTGTTACCCATGTCGATGGTGTTGGTCTGGTCTGTTGGGGCAACATCTGTTGGGGCCCTGTCTGTTGGGTAAACATCTATTGGGGCATCATCTGTTAGGGCCGGTCTGTTGGGGCTTGGTCAGGAGTGGAAGAAAATTAGGGTCCAGCCACCGCATCCATTGCTTTTCACCAGGTGGCAGTGGTGGGGCTGTTGATGGTGGTCCCCAGGACCTCAACATTACTGCAGGTGGTTGATGGCTCCATGACATGTCAATTGGTTCAAATGTCTGGGAACGTGCCCATGATGCTGTTGGGAAATTCAATAGCATGTATTAGACAATATGTAATGATAATGCTGTGTTTACTGTATTTGTAATTGTGTCCAGTCAATAAGGGGTTAAGTTGTACGGGCCATCTAATCTCTGTGTCTGTTAGAGATTTGACAGTTATAGAATACTGCTTGATGCTGAAAGTACTGATGGGAAAAAGAGTTTAAACGGCTACAAAGGAAACTGCACATGCATCATGGAATGGCACCTTTAAAGAAACTCAGAATAGCACATTGTGTGGATGATGCATAGACTCAGGGGCAACAAGTCACATGACAAGTGATAACACGTTCTTTACAGAAATTGATTACAGTATAAAAGGTAAAATCTTCCTAGCGAATGGAGAAAGTATTGCAGCAGAAGGCAAAGGTCTAGGATTCCTGAATTGCATCACACCATCAGGGAATAAGCAAAGCATCCTTGTAAAGAATGTCTGGAAGGAAGTATCCTATCAGTAAACACCCTTGCTAAAAATGGACTCACAGTCCAATTCTGAGGCAATGAATGCATAATTCGAAACAGAAAACAAATTCTAGCAAAGGGAAGGTTGAGTGAAAACCTATACAAACTCATCACTGCAAGTGAACAAGCCAACTCATAATATACACAGTAAGTGTATGCACCTATGGCACAGAAGATTGAGGCATATAAACCTAGAAGCCATAAAGGA
Source organism: Discoglossus pictus (assembly GCA_027410445.1). Classification (NCBI taxonomy): domain Eukaryota; kingdom Metazoa; phylum Chordata; class Amphibia; order Anura; family Alytidae; genus Discoglossus; species Discoglossus pictus. The sequence continues at coordinate 298,576,150 of CM050165.1, read as the reverse complement.
TCTTGCAAAGAGAGATCTAACAGAAGAGAGGTCCACACACTCATGAAATATACATGTATACCACTTCACCAGACCAGACAAAGAAAGACTACTCAACCCATGGAACTCATACAAGGTGACATATGTGGACAAATGAAAACCTCCACAACCAGCGAAAACAGATATTCCATGAAACATAAGAATTCAAAAGGGGAATGGTGGTGTGCCTGGGATATGGAGAAGACAGAGAAAATGTTTGAGGATGACAATTACCGCTGGACTGTGTTTAAGGAGAGATCCTGGAAAACCGGTTGTAACATCTGGTGATAATGCTCCTAAAACAATTCTGGGATCTATCCCTCTTTGCCTGCGCATTTGTTCGGCAGCACTGGCAGCTGCAGTTACACCAGCTATCCACTAGAGGGCGGCGTAAGGTTTAAGGGAAGGCAAACAACTATTCACCCCTCCGACATGGTGCAAGTCAACAGTGCTGAGTCGACAGCCAGGCCATCGATATGTTCGTCAAGGGCACTCGACCTCCCAGGGCCTTGGGCGTGCCTCTCATAGCTCAAGGCCTCTTCTGTCGGTTTTCCATATATGCTATGTGCTGCAGTATCCGAAAATCGACAGCGCCATCTATCGGTTGACGGCAGAACTGCCGCTACCAAATTTTGTGCAGACAAAGAAGGGAAGGACCCAATTCTGGTGATGAGTAGTAAAGTACAAGGAAAAGACAGACTGACCGACAGAGCTAAGAGATGGGGCAGCATGTTGGGGGGGCATGCTTCATGCATGTTGGAAGAACTTTCCACACAGGAAAACCTTGATTGCTAAGATAATGCTGAACAGTGACAGAGAGCTAAAATCCAGACAGATGCTGTGGGGGAGGATGGATGTCATATAATAATGCACATGCCATTAAGAAGGTGTGTTGGGAAATACAACAGCATGCATTACAATAATGTAATGTTAATGTTGTGTTTACTGTATTTCTAATTGTGTCCAGTCAATAAGAGGTTAAGTGACAGTTGGTAAGGGTTATGTAATCTCTGTGTCTGTTAGATATTTGACAGTTATAGAATACTGCTTGATGCTGCAAGTTCTGGTAATGTTTATAGCCTGATGTACATATGTTTTGTTGTTTTATCCAAGTTAGTAAAACAATATATTATTCTTCACTATCTACCATTGTCTCTTTGTGCACTGCTTAACCAACAGATGCCTGTGAGGTGCTGGGGGTGTTCCTCACAATGGTCTTGCTGCTGATTGGCCATCTTCCTGTGATGGTTCCAGGCCCTTGGCTTCCTCCGCCACCACTTGCATTGGTGATTGTGGTTCCTCATCCTGTCATTCTCTAAACAATTGTTTGCTGTGTGTTTCAATATCCCTGACATCATGGTCACTTGTAATTTGCTGTGGTGATATCATTAATATTGTGGATCATGGCTCATATCAATATATGTAATGGTGGTGCAGTGTGCCATCTGCAGTTCATTAGGACATGTGCTCAGGGGAATCTGCTGTCGGGTGTGTGAGACTGACCAATCTGTGACCAATTTGCATCAATGGGTGTTAACAAGCTTATGAGACATGGTACCGCACATGCTGCAGTATGCACACCAATACATGTACTCTCTTTTGGATGTAAAATCAATCTTGATCTACAGCTATACCTTATTGTAAAACTATGTAGATAGGTTCCAAGCAATAGGAGTGTTGAGCGAAACAGCTATGAACCGTGCAGTTTAACATGGGGAAGATAGGGATAGGGGAACTCATGACAAAAAATACACAATTGCAATTTAAATTTCAACTTTTTTCTTTTATATGAACTTTGAACAAACAGCAAACATAACACTAACACAAACTGAATTGGCAACTGGTATTCAGAATCAGTTTTAACTGCAAGTATTGGACACACATTTCATTGCTAACAATTATGATAATAATATGTTTGCTTCCTGGATGTACATGGTTATTGCTTCCCCATATATCTGTAGTCATAACCAAAAATCTTACAGTGCTATAGTATATCTGTTTTCTATGTGTGTGGGGTTCATGTGTGCTCATATGAGAGTGTGATGGTGTATATTTCTCTCTCTGTCTCTCTCTGTGTCTTTCTGTCTGTCTCTGTCTCTCGATCTATATCTCGCTCAAAAACACGCCAACGCCTATACCTGAGAGTTGACAGTCAGGGAGCTATGGTTTTCGCAGCCTTTTAAACCCGTTTCCGTGGTGTTAATTGGCATTCTCTGGTTTCTATTGGTTAATTGACCTGTGACGGAAAGAAAAAAAAACTGTGGGTTTACGATCTTCAAAAGTGACATGTAAGCAGCATGAAAATTACAACCTTATTATGTAAAGTAACATATGATGAATATGTATGCGTTATTACAATTATTTTATTCATTAATTAATATTATTTACCATTAGCAGGTTCTCTTTGCATTCCTATAATACTAAGAGATTTTGAAACATATACTAGATAACTGTGAGAAACGAATGATAGGTATCATGTTGAATATGTCAATATACTGTATATTAATATATATTTTTTTTTAGAAGTGTAAATGAGTGGAAGATTGAAAACTAATAAAGGTTGAAAGGCTGAAAAATCTAATTACTCTTTGGGAAGGACTTTTTAAGAAACAACCTCTTCCTATAAGTTGCAGAAGAAAGGATAATAATACATCAATGAAACAATTTTCTATCAGATAAGTGAACTATGAACATTTCCACATGCAACTGAATACAGCTAATCACATATTATAATTGTCAAACTGCAAGTTGTTGTCACGCTGTGCAACGCAGTTTGAGCCACAAATGCGGAACTCGCAAAGTGTCCACATTTGCGGAGGTGGAGGCTCTACGGCTCCTCAATCTGGGTAAAAAAACAACAGAGAAAAGCGGTCGCAACAATATTAAGTTAACGGCCGAACCGCGTACATCAAAAAACACCAAAACCACAAAAAAATTTATAAAAAAACATTTTAAAAAATCACACACAGCACGAGGGACAGCCAGGACATCTGGGAGTGAGGTCGCATGCGAATTTAAGTCAAATTTAAACAGTTTTGGCACTTGAAAATCGGCTAAACGAGAAAAAAAATGGCGCCTGAATTTTTTTTTAAACGAGGCTACACGACCCCGAAGCTCACAAAACACCACCAGGCATGTAGGAGGTACAAAATACACTATTAAGAAGGACAGAAAATGCTTGTGAGGCGCGTAAGACATAGAATATCGCTGCAATTTTACAGCACAGAGGTAGAGGCTCTACAGCACCTCAATCTCGGTAACAAAAACAACCAAGAAAAGCGGGACTTCGGAAAAAAAAAACCTGGGATGAGGAAATCGGGACTTAAAAAAAAAATACGACCCACGGGACCCAGGCACTTACGAGGTACAAAATACACTATTAGGAAGGACAGAAAATGCTCGCAAGGCGCGTTAGACATTGAATATCGGCGCCATTTTACAGCACTAACTTGCAAATCAAAATATTATGTTTCTGAAATGGCGGCTTTCCCGCCTAAAACAACGGTTTGGTCTTGCGCTTGTAGCCTAGATATACTACACACTTGCCACATTGCTGACACTTTCTCCTCAGGTGACTTGACATTTTCTGCTGCCCGGAAAATACAAAGAGATTGTTAGCTCTTCAGCATATTAATTGCTGCCTATTAATTATAAATATGTGTGGTGAAGTGCCACCAGAGGGCAGAAGAGAGCTCTTCAAGACTTTTCCCCATGAGTGAGAGAGTTAACAACCTGCTCAAAAGGCAGGGGTGTGGCTGCAATCAGGACCTGCGGCGGCTGTCTCCAGGGGGAGAGCTGTTTGACAGAGCTGGAGTGCTGTGGATGTGTGCAGGGCCGAAGTCAGAGGCCGCACTGAAAACTAAACGACCAAAGCCAGAAGCTTTGAAAAGCGAGCATGCAGATAAGAGGATCAGAAAGTCCCTGGAGGTAATGACCAAAGGAGGGATCTGCTTTGGAAAGAGAGGCCGGAGATACAGAGCCGAGGTGAGAGAGAAAGACACCTCTGCTACCTATATTTGGACTGTATGTTTTCACTTCTATGTAAGATAGTAAGGGAACTACAGTTTAGTTATGCAGGGCTTCAAGGAGAAGCTAGGACTTATTTTCTGTTTGCTTTATTTTCTGTTGTATGCTGACAAATAAACAGCATAAATCTGCTAAACATTTAAAGGGCTCCTGCTTTCTCCATTTTGGTGCTGGATATCAGGACACGGATCCTGAGAGTGACAGTGAATCTGTCACATATGTAATTGTTATATTATTCCTGCATACTTGACAATTAAAAAGGTTAATATTGTTAAAAATATATGGTTTGACAGTTCTTCAAATACAAGTTCAATGTTAAAAAATAAAAACATTTATTACAATTGTTGTCCTTTTTTAGAGGTAACAAAAAGGTTAAGAGTGTCAGAGACTCACATTGTGTGGCAAACAGCATTCCCAGTCTTACAATTTTAGTCGCTAATCAGAAATAAAGCTCCAAAGACCAGTGTAAAGGGTAAACATAGTCACATTCAGAAAAAAAGAATTGTTGCTTATTCAGCTCTGCAGATGTAAACAATTAATTATCGTCTTCTTAATCACACTGTATATATTAACCTCATGCAAAAATGTAATTTACATGCTGCTTATATATAACTTTTGAACACACAAAAAGGATTCTTCTTTTTAAGTACTTGTAAAATGCATATTCGCCTTTCTAGCAATTTTTATTAAAAAAAATCACCTAGCAGATATTCAACAATGGTGTGACTTAATTTCTATTTGTGTGCTTCATTGTATACATTTCTCCTTTTCTGCGTGTCTGAATTTTTTTTCTGTTCTTTTAGGTTAATGTGTAAAATCGGTGATAAGCCTTATTTATTAAAATGTTATCAAGGCGCTCATCGTGAGGCCTATAAGTTACAGGGGAGGGGGAAAGACCAAAGGCGCTCATTGCAAGGCTCGCAAAAGAGGCTCCAAACGACTAACGAGTTACCCCCTTGAAAAAAAAAACGCTGCCATCTTTTTTCAAGCCCGTTACTCGGAAGTCATTGAGAGGCTGCCAAAAGACTCCAATTGAATAGATGGGCTACCTGTCTCCTCCCTAGTGAGGTTAAAGTTAATTTACTATTCAATTGGAGTCTTTTGGTGGCTTCTCAACCGCTGCCAAGTTACGGCCTTGAAAAATAATGGAGGCGTTACACCTGTACATTTTAATTTAAGCATGCAAGGCTTGGAGCAATAGCGATTTATGATTCAAGCTTTGCAGGCTTGAAAATAAAGTTACAGCTTTAAGAGAGATAGGGGAGGGAGAGGGTTGGAAATAGACACAGGGGAGGGAGAGAGGGGGAAGAGACAAAGTGGAGGGAGAGGGGGAAAGAGACACAGGAGGGAGAGGGGGGAAAGAGACACTGGGGAGGGATTGGGGGAAAGAGACAGAGGGGATTTATGGGCCCATGATGAGCGCTGTATGCGCATAAAGTGGGGGTAAGGCTCGCAATGAGCGGCAAAGGCACTCATCGTGAGGCCCGCAAGTTAGAGGGGGGCAACCAGCATTGCCAGGCATCTAATTTTATTGCCGTCATTTTGGACAGGCAAGTCGCTAGTAATAAAGAAAAGCAACCACCTTTATAGTACTTTGAATAAACCCAGCAGGGACAAGGGGGCAAAGAGACACGGGAGGGATAGGGTGGAAATGGGGAGGGAGTGGGGGGAAAAAAGACACAGGGGAGTTATGGGCTTGAGCATGCGCCAAGAGCATGCCCCAGCCAGCAATTAGCGTTGAAGTCGATCATCACTAGGCCCGTAAAGTAGAGGGAGAGGCTTGCAATGCGAGGCCCGCAAGTTAGAGGGGGGGGGGGCTCGCATTGTGTGGCAAACAGCATTGCCAGGCATCACATTTTATTGCCATCATTTTTGATGGGCAAGTCGCTAGTAATAATGAAAGGCAACCATCTCTATAGTACTTTGAATAAACCCGGAAAAAAACATGGCACACCACCAGTACAGTGAATCTCTTATTATTGAGGTCCTGTCCAAGGGAAATATTCCACACAACCCTGACTGACACAAGATTGTTCATGACAAACATATTTTCTTTATCTGCTCAATGTATAGTAATGTATGTAATAACATTTATACAACATTATATATCTTTATTTCATTGTTATACATTTTAACAATCAGAATCTACAACATTCATGGAACATCCCTAACTTATATTAATTTTACCCAGCATTTTGAGGGTAGACAAATATAAAGTAGAATTAAGTTGAGAAGTAAGTGTTAATTGGGGAAAGGGAGAAGTATATAGAATAATAAAATAATATACTCATTCTATGGTATATAGAGTAATTAAGGATAGATGTGTATTAACATGTAGAAAATCATGCTGGATGTAAGAAACTAAATGGAGATGCTTCTTTCACACTGCTAAATCATACATATGAAAAAAGAGAGCCAATTAAAGTAAAATTTGATTATATAGGAATGAATCATTAATTGTTTATTTGTGAACCCCAATTTACAACAATTAAATTTACCTAGTGCATATCATAAAAGTGTGCGCTCGTGAATTATGGGAAAAATAGAGTGGTGTGTTTTTGCTATGCCCGTGGGACCCATGGCTAGGGCAGCACATTTTCAGAGGACAGCTGGTGACCTGAAGTTACCTATGTAGTGCCATGAAATTGCATGTACATATGCACAGAAATATCTATTTACAGTGAAATGTCTGTCTGTAAGTATAACCTAGACTTTCTGACATACACTCCAAAAAAAGTTAGCCCTTGGTTTACAACAGGGTTCCACTACTGTAGGAACTATTTCTATAAATTGGTGTAAAATTAACATATACAGCCTTATTAAATTGTGATTTGGCCAATTAAATAGGGCTCTATATAAGCACAGAGCATATTTTTTACATAAGATTTTAGTTAGTGAAGACCTTGCTTTTGGATAGAAGTTCACTAACTAAAAATTTCTGTAACAAAAACATGCTCTGTGCTTATATAGAGCCCTATTTAGTTGGCCGAATAGAAATAATAAGACTGATAATGTCAGCAGGCAGTAAATGAGTAATGTTCTAGGCCCTACTCAAAATTTAAATAAGTGATATTATATTATTATAGTTAAAGCTCTGAAATGAATGTTACAAGTATAAAAATAGAATTTAATATAGTGTAAAATAATCACATTTATTTAATTAAATAAAACATTATATTTTAACCAAAACTTTTTCTAAGTGCCACTGTAAAGCATCTGCATTGATATTTTTTGACAATGGCATTAAAAATGAGCCAGGAGGATACTTAACCTCCTCTACAATGTCATGAAACTGTGCAGGAAATGCTGCAGCTGCCTCAGCCTCCTCTCCATTTAATTTCATGCTGCAGCATTTGCTTGGAGACTTAAATCACCTGAACAATCTCTACCTAAAAATGCCTCCTCACCACTGCACTTCTCTTACCAGACATGGTTTTTATTTTTATTTTAATGAAACAATTTTAATAAAAACTTCAAATTGGCTCTGTAGATTAGTGACCCAACAAGAATATACTCACAAGCAAGCTGACTGCTTTCTCCCTTTTATCTCTGGCCAACTCAGCCCTGATTAGCTTAGACGGTAGATGGGTAGATAATGATAAGCTCTCATCTCTGATTGGCCCTTTTGTTTCTTTACATCATATCAAGTATTTATATTTGCCAATTGTTTTATAGTTTTGTCAGTTTTTTATATTTCTTGCCTTATGGTTTCAAAATCGTTGTTATTGTGAATCTTGTAAAATGAAGTGCGTGCGTGCGTGCACATGTGTGTGTGTATAACAATCATTTAGTATATTGTGAGCACAAGAGTAAGAGAAACTCTCCACCGTACAGACTATAGACAGCAAATAATACATTTATAAGCTCATCTGCATGTTTAAAAGGCAGGGACATGCTATTGAAAAGACAATGTACCTTACTCTTTGTATATAATTGCTATATTTGGATTCAAAGAGTAAGGTACATTCTCTACTCATTTGCAAGTCCCCACCTTTTAGACATGCAGATGAGCTTACAAACGTATTATTTGTTGTATATATATATATATATATATATATATATATATATATATATATATAGAGAGAGAGAGAGAGAGAGAGAGAGAGAGATTAATAATGAGTATTACAGATGTAGTTACCTACACAGCTCCAGTTTTCATCCCTCCCACACAAAACAAGCCATCATCCATAGTCAAGCTATTAGATACCATCGAATTTGCTCAAACACTGGAGACAAATTTAAACACTGGAGACAAATTTATGATAAAAATTTAAAAACGCTGTCTAAATCTTTCAAAAAAAAGGGTTACAAACCCTGTATTTCACCCACAAAATAACCACTGCCATCAAAATACTGTGTGAACACCTTTTAGAGTACAAAACAAAATAAACTACTTCACGTATAACTCTAGTGACCATATACCATCCAAATTTAGAGAAAATTTGGATAATAATCAAAGATTTACAGCCATTTCTTATTGAAGATACTGAATTAAAAGATATATTCCCAAAACCTCCAATCCTTGCATTTAAACAACCACCAAACCTGAAATAAAAACTTGTCAGCAGAAAATTGGCCAATGAACAACTGAATATAAAAAATGGAACTAAACCTTGTAACAAACTTGCCTGTAAATTATGTCAACATATTTGTAATGATGATACAGCCACACATAACAACAAGACCTAGAACATCAAAGGATCATATTCATTTACATCGTCCAATGTGGTTTATATAATACAATGTAATATATGTGATACAGGCTGTTACATTGGAGAAACCGGACAAAAATTGCATTTAAGGATGAATTTTTAGCCAGAATGATCACTCCATCCAAAACAGTCAAAAATCAAAATACTCAGAGGAAAATTTATAAACATCCAAAAGAGAAAAGCATTTTAAATAAAGATGATCACATTCTGCAACCCTGAAAATACAGGACTTAATATGGACTTGGGTATTCTAACACATTATCAGAATTTTATGTGATTTTTTCTTATTATAACATAACATGCTTAGCACTCTTAGTGAGATGTTTATCCAACAGGAAATATATCACTGTGGACTACAGTGCTCTGTTTTTTCATGTATATTTTGATGTATATGTGTATATAGTATGTGTATATATATGTTTCCTTTACTATGTTGTGTTTATTCCCCATATATGTATTAACTTGATGTTGTCTCTCTGCATCTGCTTTTTTTATTCAAACTGAGGGTTCCATCTCATGTTAGTATTGCTACAGAGAGGTTGAGGTTGAGCCTCTCGAAAGCTCGTCATTATAAATAAGACGTTTGTCCAATACAAAAGGTATCAAATTATATTGCAATACTTATTATTAATCTATACATTATTACTATATTAATTAATTAATAATATTTATTAATATATATTTATATATATATATATATATATATATATATATATATATATATATATATATATATGTAATCACTAAATTACTATATATACTGTATATATATTTTGTAACAGAGTCATTGATGGAGTATACGTGGGAGACAGACTGAGCAGAGCCCTGTGTCCACTAGGGGATAGATTATTTTTTTTAAGTTTTCAGGTTTTGTTTAGTTTGTTTGTTTGGAGTTCGGTTTTATGTTTTTTGAGGAGAGAGGAAAATAAACATCTTTGTGGGCAGTGGATGGCTGCTTAAGACCTTACACAGATAAGATACATAGTTTGCAAGGAGAGGGAAAGTCAGAAAGTTAGAAAGGAAAAATCTAGAAAGAAAGTAAGGGAAAGAAACTTTCTTTGCTGACAACCTCTGCGTTTTCTGTGCTAGCTGCTAACCCTTCCACTTTTCCTAAAAAACAATAAAAATCATAAAACAAAAAAACTAAAACTAAAATTAATAAAATGTGTAAACAAACAAAAACAGGTTTAAACATGAGGGATAAGGTACATAAGAAACCTCAGGGGCCAAAAGGGGGAATAATGGCCCCTGAAAATCCAAACTGCAGCACTGCACAGCATAGGCCCCAGACAGATAAGACAACCCGCTTCTCCTTAGAGGATGTCTGGGGGGAACAGAACTCAGGGGCTTCAGACGGCTTCACCTACGTCAGGGTGAGAGCTGGTCTGGTGACCCACTCCCGGATCGATAGACTATATATATCTAGTCACTATATGTCACGAGCCAGTTCCTGTGCCATTAGGCTGGCTCCTTTCACAGACCACAGCTGTGTGTCTATGACAGTGGCGCTAATGCCAACAGCGCCACAAGCCGCCTATTGGCACTTCAACAATGCCTTATTGAAGGACCAGGGGCTCGTGACATTGATCCGGGAGTTTTGGACGGACTGGAGGGGTTGCAAGGCGGACTTGGCCACTTTAAAACAGTGGTGGGACGTTAAAACAGTGGTTAAATCAGGCTGCTTAAGACCTTACACAGAAACACAGAGGGGCTAATAAGATAGAAAGTTGCAAGGAGAGGGAAAGTCAGAAAGTTAGAAAGGAAAAATCTAGAAAGAAAGTAAGGGAAATAAACTCTCTTTGCAGACAACCTCTGTGTTTTCTGTGCTAGCTGCAAGCAGGCAGCTTGTTACCAGCTGTTAACCCTTTCACTGCCAGATAACACCAAAAGTCTCCCTGTTTTGTTGTATTTTTGCACTTTTTTGTTAAAAAACAATAAAAATAATAAAACTAAAAAACTAAAATAAAAATTAATAAAATGAGTAAACAAACAAAAACATGTTTAAACATGAGGGATAAGGTACCTAAGAAGCCTAAGAAGCCTCAGGGGCCAAAAGAGGGAATAATGGCACCTGAAAATCCAAGCTGCAGCACTGCACAGCATAGGCCCCAGACAGATAAGACAACCCATCTCCTGGTGAAAAAACACCTTCTGTAAGCAGAGCTACCCCTGTGACTAATACCTGGTCACAGGTGGTTTCTGCTGGCCCCGGCAATACCATCGCTGGGGCTGAGGGGCAGATCACTAGGAAGCATGGGGTTAAGTGTCAGATGTCTGCGGTTTATAGTATTGAGATCTATCTGTGTGCTGCAGCTAATGTCATCAGTCTCTCTGTTAATGTATGGGAAAGCTGTTTTCTTTAAACGTACGCTGGCTGCTGCTCACAAATTCATAAACAGTGGGGGGATTATATGTCCCAATTGAACCCCTGGACGGGTTGGTCACTAAAGTAACACTCTCAAATGTGCCCCCTTCCTACCAGACTCCCTCCTGCGACCCCACCTGCAAGCCCTAGGGGAAATAAAAACACCTAATATAAAATTTCCCCTGGGGTGCAGAGAGAGAGCACTAAGACACGTGCTCTCTTTCAAGAGGCAGGTGCAAATGTGCCTGTCCAGGGTCACTGATAACATCGAGGGGTAATTTGGGGTTCCATTTGAGGGTGTGCTGTACAGAGTATTTTATAGCACTACGGAGGTGCAGTGTTATCTTTGGAAAGGGCAGGGACACACATGTAGGAATTGCCCTAATGTTAAACATCCTGTCCCAGCCCCAGCAAATAGCACCTCCGCTAGTATAGCACCCATCCCGCTGAGCCCATAACAGCGGGGACCTCAAGTGTAATAGCCCCCCAGAGAGCTCAGGTAAGGAGGACACTCCTCATACCACCACCACCATGGCCTCCAAGCCCCCTTCTTCTCCACAAAAGCCATCTGTGTCTGTGGTCTCCAGGAAAAACTGCAGACACAGGGAAGAAGGGGAAGAATGTCACAGGTCCTCCCAGTGTCACGACTGTTTACCCAAAGTCCCTTTCTGCCCCAAAATAAAAACATCAGTTAGTGTGGGGGCACAGGATAAGCAGAGGGATGATAACCCCTCTGCAGGGGAGGCAGTTAGTGACAGCTCCTCTTCCAGGAGTGATGTACCCAGGAAGAGGACACATAAGACCAACAGGGAGGTAGCTGAAAAGTTGGAGGTGCTCTATTTTGGAACACCTGGCTCCAATAGCAAAAAAAACAGTAAAACATCTTCTCCTCATCCAGTGGCATTGTCTGGCCCGGTTATACAGCCAGCCGGTGCCAGACCACACATCTCTCCCTCCAGACCTAAAAGGGGATAATGTGGATATGGGTCTGGAGGAAAAGCAGGGGCAAGAGGGTCTCCCAAGTGAGTCAGGGGTGGAAAAGAAAGATCAGTTTCTGACTCTGGCCTATGAGGTTGGCCCCTGTAAAGCCCCTGCTGAATGGGGGGTCAATATCCCTGAAGTGCTGAGCTTCTGAGGCACCAGTCTGTCTCCTTCTCCGGTATCATTCTCCAGTGACATACCTCTGGCTTTGTTAGAGCCCCAGGCTGAGTCACTACCGGAGGGGGGGGATATAGTCCTGACCCCCATTCAGGACCCGATAGATTTGTCTGTCAGGGGGGATGTGGCACCAGGGGAAGTGGATATGGGGGAGGGTGATAAGGCAGGTTTTCTTGTTAACACTGTTATGGATTGGGATCCGTACAAAATGCATAACTGTATTCGTGCACCTACTTATATATCTTATCTTTGCAGTATTATCGTATAACCAAAGTTTTATTAATAAGGCTGAATCATTGGGAACTCTAAGATGGAGGATTCATTACTACTACATACAAGATGCCGGCGGCACTACTTCCGGTCTAGCAAGGATGACGACAGCTACCACACCTTTGACACTAGAAGTTGAGCGCCATCTTTCCTTTGTCTCAACTTCTCAACCAATGGGAAGATAGACTCATCCCTTGTGGGATGAGACCTGAAGACTCCCTAAACTCCTGACCCAATACATGTCCAAGATCCCGTAAAAGCGGACAGCTTAGAACCAATGAATTAATTAAACCTGATGTTTTGCTTAGTTGCAACTTTTATCTGATAATTAAAAACTATATAAATGACGACTAACGTAATAAAATTAGGCGAAAGAAAGCTTTATACCAGAACTCTGTGTTGGTGTATTATTTCTCTAAGGTGTGAACACTATATGTATATTGGTAATTTGGCCAGGGGCAGATATCTCTGAGGAATACTTTTGTTCTCCCAAAACAAAATGGTGCCCGAACAGGGACTTGAGGTTTAACCAAACCGCAGCGGACGAGAGGAGTTCAGACGGACTTCACGGGAACAGGCGGAGCCTGATCACCTCCAGGACACGGTAAGGACATGATTAGTACCTTATCCACGTAGACCTGTTCCTGGGACTCTGTCCGTTTTCCGGTTCCGCTGTAGGGGAGGTTACAAAAGTACAGGTACTAGCTTGCCTCAAGTCCATTGTGAATCCTGTACAAAAGATAGTGATATCTGTCGCCTGTGTGTGACTGTTGGTAGCGTGGTTGAGCGATTGTGATCTCTTAGATATTGTGATTCGGGGGCATACACGTGTATGTGCAGCAGGCTGTGGGGACGGATGAGTTGTGCCGAAAGTCACACATAACCAAGAGAAGTTGCACATACGGGCGTGCATATACGTATCCCGGGGATTGGAATTACTTTGCATACTTTCCCGGGGAGGGTCTATGCATGCTGGATAGATGAATATCTCTGGGGGGTCATGATGGTCGTGCCTTAGTAGCATGGTAACCCCGAGAGACGTTTATCATACACTAGGGTGTTTAAACGTGTATGTGGGACACTGACTTCAGTGGCAGATTGATAGTGTTGTAAAGCACAATAAGCCCTGAGGGTGTTGATTCGTGAGCACGTAGTGGTGCGAGACCCCGAATTGATATATATCTTTGGATCTGAAGTTTTCTGCAGAAATGGTTTGATGATTATAATACTATGTCAGTACTGGTTATTAATGGATGATGATATGAAATGTGATGCGATTATGTCTTGTTGATTCACATGTCTCTGTCCACTGTTCTCCTTGCTATCCCTTGCCAGCAGTGAGTGGTTACGCACTGCAAAGGTATAGTCCCCAGAGGGCGGTAACAACGGTCTGAGTTTAGAGAAGACGTACGGAGTAACCCTTCGTAGCAGTCGAACAAATCAGACTTTCTCTTTCAAACAGCTGGTCTCTCTATCTCTCTCTCTCTCTGTTACTACCTCATTGAGCTCTTATTGTTAAATACGTATTTGCTTAACATAGGGACCTGGGGCAGAATCAACCTAAACTGAGTGAGGGCATGTCAGCCCGGGATATTTTAAAGAAAAGGGGAGGTGAAGCTGTGGTGAGCCGGTGCAAGAAGATGTTTAAAGTGTGTGGGATTACTGATGTTGTTGGAGGACATCTGAGGGCAGAAGAGTGGCGTAGAGTGTTGAGAGACAACAAAGGGCAGCTACAAGATTGTGGTTTGTTGCCGAGTGCAGAAGCATGGTACAGGGTGGCTAAAGCGATTGCACAGGAAGGTTGGATAGAGAAAAAGATTGAAATGAAGGGGCAGAAATTGTATGTGTATCATTCTCCATGTGAAGCAGCCAGCTCCCCTTCTTCGACCATTGTTCCCTCCACACTACAGACACCCTATAACCTTAACGCACCACAACCACTGCCCTCTGCCGAACAAAGACATTCCATTCAGCCACAGCCCAAAAATTGCGCACACACACACACGAAGGAGGATCTACGCTCACCCCCGAACACTATCCATCATGAAATAATGTCACCCGTTGCCCCACCCATCCAAGGGGGTCCGCCCATCACACCTACCGCCCCGATGGCACATTCCCCTCCTCTGTATCCAATATTGACTGCAAATGAAACCATGTATTCCCCATATCCGATGTTTCCATCTGTGGCGGCACCAAGTGTTGTAGAAGGTTCGACAGGAGGTGCTGGGCCCCATAGTGTACACTGAGTGTCCAGCTCTGTCGCAAGCCCGTCGTTAGTTCCCCTCCCCGCACTAGAGCACCGTTGGATATGCAAGCTCCGGCCCACATATCATCATCAACAGGATAGTTCAGAAGAGGAAGATGACGATATAAGGGGAGTAGAGGGGGCGGAGGAATGGAAAGATAGAAGAACTAACCCAAAAGCGAAACCTAAGAGGAGGGACAAGAAAAGGGGAAGTCTAATGTACATTGCATTTACCCCGACACAAGCCACCTCCCTTATAAACACATTGCCCGACCCCGAAAAACAACCTATGCCTTTCTATAGGAAGATGGCACAGATCCCAAAAACTTACTCTGCAGCTTGGAAAGACCTTGTTAGCCTGTGTGAAATCAGGGCAGGAGATTCTTACTGGCCTTTTATGCGGAATGCAATAGATCCGTATGATACAGATCGCCCAAAGGATGACTTTTCATCGGGTGTACTGTTCTGTGAACTGTTAAGATATTGGGCAAAGGATAAATTAGCAGATCAAGCAATTAATTTACAAGATATCAAACAGTAGAAGGACGAATCAGTAGAAAAGTTTCATTCACGACTCACACAGGTATTTACAGACCTTGGCTTCAGTCTACATAACAAAACACACATGCATATGTTAAGTACAGCCTTCGTGCTGGGATTAAAGGAGACACTTCAGAAGGGCCTGTTGACATCCAGACCAGAATATAGAGTGTTACCTTTAGACACCTTACTGCTGGTTGCTAAAGGACTGGAGACAGCAGCAGCTAAACAACCTACATCATCAGCGTCTAAAAAGACTGCTGTGCTTATGGTGAACTCTGAAGAGTCACCACGGAAAGAAACAAGACAGTGTTTTAATTGTGGGAAACCGGGACACCTTAGCAAGAATTGCAGGGCACCCAAGAAGATGAGACCTAAACAGCAGGGAGATGATACAAACGGAGCACCTGTGGTACAAGCCACAGCATAGGACGGGGGTGAGCCTGTGTCAGTGTCCCCTATTCTGGCAGTTTCTTCAGGGGATGGCGGAGTGGGACCTCAAGCTATTGTGACACTACCAATAGAGGGAACTCCCACAACCTTCCTAGTAGACACAGATGCAGCCAGTAGCGTCCTAAGAAAGCAAGATCTGCCCGATACATCTTACCTGTTTGACATTGATGTCGCCTGTATAGGAGTGGATGGTGTCCCCACCTCCAACCATTTAACTCAACCTATGCAAATAGGCCCATTCCCAGACCTGCTTGCAAGATTTGTAGTATCTTCTACATGCCCTACACACTTGTTACGTGCAGATGTGCTTTCCCGACTGCAAGCATCCATCTCATTCACCCCGGACGGAACTGTACAGGTGTCTTCACCTCTACGAGTCACTGACACGTCAGCACTCTGCTCACTGCCCATACTACTACACATAGTTGCCAATAGCAGCTGTGATTTAGGGCCAGCTGATATCTTGGACAAGATTCCAGCAACACTCTGGTCGCAAGGACCAGAAGATATTAGACATCTGAAGGTGCCACCAGTCATAGTAAAATTAAAACCCGGAGCAGAGTTACCACGGAAGCCACAGTATCCTCTGAAGCCAGCACAAATAGGTGCGATCTCTCAGCAGATAGAGAGATTAGTGCAGCAAAGGGCGTTGGTCCCGTGTACGTCACCATGTAACACGCCCCTCTTCCAAGTAAAGAAGAAGTCCAAAAAGGGAGAGCCAGTAAAATATTGTATGGTGCAAGATTTGCGAGCAGTCAATGAAGCAACCATATTAGACACTCCTATAGTGCCTAATCCAAACACTCTCCTATCTGGAATACCTCCAACAGCTGCATACTTTACCGTAGTGGATTTAGCAAATGCTTTCTTCAGTATTCTCCTTGACCCTTCTTGCCAGTATCTGTTTGCTTTCACGCATGATCATAATCAATACAAATGGACTGTAATGCCCCAAGGAGCACAAAATTCGCCCAGCCAGTTTGCCAAGGCTATGAGCCATATCCTTGACTCTTGGCAACAAGCGAATCCTGACATTGTATTGCTGCAGTTTGTTGATGATCTCTTGCTGTGTGCTGAAGATCTTCCCACAGCCACAAGAACATCGGAAAGCTTGCTGAGACACTTGGCAGAACAAGGATGTAAAGTATCCAGAGAAAAACTGCAATGGTGTAAAGAGACTGTCATATTCTTAGGACACTGTCTTTCAAAAGGTGTGCGTCATCTTACACGCACCCGTGTGCAAGCAATAGAAGACATGTCAGTCCCGGAGGGACACAGACCCCTGCATGCTTTCCTAGGTCTTATATCTTACTACAGAGCATGGATCCCAGAAGCATCCCTTCTAATGCAACCCTTGTATGATGTATTGAAGACTGAGCCATATGAGATGACACAGATAGCCCTGTGTAACTTCTACGCCCTGAAGAAGGCTATCTCATCAGCACCAGCACTAGGATTACCAAACTATGATCTCCCATTCAAGCTGTTTGTATCAGAAAGAGAAGGACATGCAATGGGAGTCTTGACACAGTCCTATGGAAATAGACAACGCCCCATTGGCTATTTCTCATGTCACTTGGATGCCATGGCAAGGGGAGGACCGTCTTGCCTCAGAGCAGCATTGGCAGCACATGCCTTACTGGACAAAACAAGTGACATAGTCCTTGGCTATCCTCTGACAGTTCTTGCACCACATGACATTGCGGCCATCATACAGCAGACTCAACATAAGCACATGACTACAGCCAGACACCTCCGTCTGCAATGTTCCCTCCTTCTGCCAGACAATGTTACCTTGCAGAGATGCTATGTTCTCAATCCAGCCACTCTCCTGCCATTTCCAGAGGGGGGAGATGAGGAAGATGGATACTTTTGGTACAGCCTGATTTTGAACCCAGAATCAGGAATAACCAATGTAAAAAGTGAGGAAGATGGATACTTTTGGTACAGCCTGATTTTGAACCCAGAATCAGGAATAACCAATGTAAAAAGACGTCTATTGGAATGTGGAAACAGACAGACGCTCACAGATGAGACACAAGACTCTTTATATTGCACACTGTGGAATAAACAATCTCCAGGCTGAGATTTCCAATATGAAGCAAGTTTCACTAAATTGAAGCAAGTCACCTTAAAACTAAAGACATTGTACAACAATGCAGGTGCATTTATGGTGGAGCTCCTACAAGAAGCAGAAGTACTCTACAAGCATTGGGATACAGAAATTCCACACGTAGCATTATCAAAGTTTGCACCAAATGGATGGAAATCATTGGGAGCCGCAATAAAATGGTGGGAATCTGCAGATGAAGAAGAATTGGAAGAGGAAGGAGTAGGAAAGAAAACTTTTGACTGGCAAGCAAACAGCACTCCCAGTATACAAGCTAGAGATCTATATGCAGTCCCAGGACTCACAAATCCACCTCATGACTGTCTCAAACAGATGGAAATGGAGAACTCACACCTGGCTAATGTGAAACAACTTATTCTAACAGACCCAGACATTACCTTGTATGTAGATGGCTCGAGATATGCTGATGAACATGGGAAGTACCATACAGGATATGCTGTGACCACAGAGAAAGATGTGATACAAGCCTCCTCATTACCTCCCTCCTGTGGTGTATCACCAAATTAATATATATAAATATTACACAAGGTTCGTCTACATTAAAAGGTATTTATTAAAAGGCAACAACACAATACTATAAATGTATTATAAACACACAGCCAGACCCACGGAGCAACAACCCTTTTTAAATCTATCTACCTATATAATAATCCCCTTTCCCAAACGCTTTATCTTACCCACGGTTAGACCATCGCCATTCATCACCACCATCACCCTCACCATCCAGGAAGAAAACAGGCAACAACACCAGTTTCCTGCCTGGATATATCCTTAGTTGAGATGATGTAATTTACATCACATCCTGTCCATGAGCAATTGTGGGAGGGAAGTAAAGATTCTCAGCCCTCCTACAAAGGCCTGTTTGAGGAAGTCCTGAATTACCATTCAAGGAAGACAAGTTACCACACCTCCATGTCAGCACAAGAAGCAGAATTGATTGCATTGACCAAAGCTTGTGAAGCTGCAACAGGAATTCAAGCCAATATCTATACAGACTCAAGGTATGCTCTGGGAGTGACTCAAGACTTTGGGATAATTTGGAGAGCCAGAGGATTCCTGACAGCCGCAGGCACTCCAGTGAAGCATGATAAAGCCATCCGTGAACTGTTAGAAGCTTTAACACTCCCAAAGGAAGTGGCCATACTGAAAGTAAAGGCACATGGGAAGCTAAATTCAGATGAAGCACGAGGAAATCATCTAGCAGATCAGACAGCTAAACAAGCAGCAATGACATCACAGGAAATGGAAAGGAGAGAGGTGGATGGAGATATAAACATTTATACAATGCAGACTCTGCCAACAGACTTAAAATTGCTTAAAGAATTTCAGAAGACGGCAGGTCCAGAAGAAGTGAACAAATGGAAAGCAAAGGGAGCAGCTCTGAAAGATGGACTATATGTTGATAATCTGAGATTGTGTTTGCCAAGAAGCTTGTACCCAGCAACAGTACAATGGGCACATGGACCAGCACACCTGTCAAAGACTCTCATGAATGCCTTAATAAACAAATATTACATGGCCCCAGGCATCACTACTCTGACAAACACTTATTGTAAATCGTGCAATATTTGTGCCAGGTGCAATGTAGGCCGCACTGAGAGACCACCACAGAGACATTTGGCAAAATCATTGTATCCATTCCAGAGGATACAAATTGATCATATTCAGATGCCAAAGAGTGGGTGGTATGAATATGCATTAGTCATCGTGGACATGTTCTCAGGATGGCCAGAAGCCTACCCAGTTGCAAACATGACAGCAAAGACTACCGTGAAACGCATGTTAACAGAGGTCCTCTGCAGATATGGTGTTCCTGAAGTAATTGAAAGTGACCAGGGACCAGCTTTTACAGCAGTATTGGCCAGGGAAATATGGACAGCCCTAGGAGTGACCCTCTCCTTTCATACGCCTTACCATCCTCAAAGTAGTGGGAAGGTGGAACGTATGAATGGTACCTTGAAATCTAGAATGTTGAAAATGTCACAAGAAACTGGTATGCCATGGCCTGAAATTCTCCCCATAGCCTTGTTCAGTGTCAGGTATACCCCTAGGGGGAAACATGCATTATCCCCTCATGAAATCCTGTTTGGGTCTGCTCCTAGACTAGGGTGCTACTTTCCTCAGCAGCTGCAACTAAAATCTGATGTACTTGTTGACTATGTGATTGTACTGTCCACCGCACTGTCTAAAATCCATGCACAAGTGTTCTCTTCTATTCCAGATTCGGCAGTAATCACTGGTACTCATCAACTACTTCCTGGAGATTGGGTCCTGGTCAAGAAATTTGTGAGGAAAACCCCTTTGGAACCCAGATACGAGGGCCCATTCCAAGTACTACTGATCACAGCTACATCAGTCAAGTTGGAAGGGAAAGCTACTTGGGTCCACGCATCACATTGCAAAAAGGTTCCTCCCCCTGATGACCAGGAAACAACACAATGAGTACAGCCCAGTGGTTTATTCTGTTCCTTGCAGTATACGTGAGCAAGGCTCAACACGTAACCATTACAAAACATAAGGATGGCATTACACTTTGGTACAATTCACATACTATACATGTTGCTACATACACCTTTGACTTCTGTGACATTGTTCGCTGCCCCCCAATTCCCGAACAATGTGATTTATATAAGAAAGATATATACATATGTGTTACTGATGAAATTGTTGGAAGACACTGTAACACATGGAAGGCGGTGGGATGGAACACTGGGACACATTGGGATTATTGGCCTCAGAGTGCTGCAGATAAGAAAGATGACCAGGGTAGATCCCTCCTTGACCGAATGACTCTAATAAAGACTGGTTGATGTCTGAATAGTGGGGTATCTGATTCTAATATGCAATTGACTCTGACCATACATAACCCTTGTCCTATAGATGCTGACACATATCTACGGGGGACTTGGATTAGAGGACAAAGTGCTAAATTCACAGGCAAATTTAAGATAGCAGATCTATATAAGCACCCAGACTTACCTCTGGCATTACAGACATTGAAGCCAGGGCCCCAGATCATTGGAACAATGACTGCTACTGGTGACCCAACATATGAGGACACGTTAGCTACTGAGACTGGATTTTCAGATTTTAATGTGTGGTTGGAATGGATGAAATACAATGTACAGGAAAGTAATAAGACCAACTGTTATGTATGCGGCCATGCTAGGCCTCATTTAGTTACTGTTCCACTTACTATACCTTTGCAGGAAGAGAAATGTTTTCCGGGTTTGTTCAAATATAAATATAGTTATACAGATAAGTGCGTACAATGGAGAAATACGTACCATGTGATAACTAACAATTCCCATCCAGGGAAAGGTATAACCATCTACCCCGGAAATTATACGTGTTACAGGAGAAATGTTTCTCATGGGTTCAATGTGCAGGAGTTCCCAAGTGGATTTTGTCACACATATAGAGATGGTTCATCCACACTGCTAGTCAATCAGACACAATCTTTAGGGGACATATATTGGTTATGTGGGGATATGAAACTTAGGGTAAGACTGTCAGGAGGATGGCGTGGGGAATGTACCTTGGCTAAAGCCATAATGCCGTTACACATTGTCCCAACTTATTACGATGACAATCTACCTAATGTCTCCCCAGCAAGGTCCAGAAAGAGAAGACAAACTTCATCATCAGAACCTCGGGAATGTTTTGACCCACATGTGTATATTGATACTATTGGAGTCCCAAGGGGGGGTGCCCGACCAATTTAAGGCCCGAAACCAGATAGCAGCAGGATTTGAATTACTGATACCGATGATTGGTGTAAACAAGAATGTTGCCTGGATTAATTATATCTACTATAACCAGCAACGATTTGTTAATTACACCAAGATGCCTTAAAAGGCATTGCAGAACAATTAGAGGCTACATCACACATGGCCTTCCAGAATCGTATGGCATTAGACATGATCCTTGCAGAAAAGGGTGGAGTTTGTAAAATGCTTCCTGACACTAGCACATGTTGTACGTACATTCCTGATAACAAAGGTCCAAATGGTAAGATCACACTGGCAATCCAGAAATTGGCTAATCTTGGTCAAGAATTAAAAGAAAATTCTGGCACTATAGATTATTGGGAATCATGGTTTGGTTGGATGAATGGCTGGCAGAAAGTGTTGTTGCAAATAGGCATGGCTATCTTTATTGTCATAATTTTGCTAGCCTTCCTCTTATGTTGTATATTCCTTGTATACACAACTACCTTCAGAAAGCTGTGGACAAGGCTTCCCCCACCTTTATTCACCAAGATCTAGACATAGATCTACATGGACAGAATGATGATTGTAAGACATCCCATCTTCTGATGCAGACTTTAACTGGCTCTTAAGAGAGCGTTCTGTGAACTGAGCTACACTATATCTGAGTCCTATGGTCCCTATCTAAGCCTAGCTACACTATTAGAATATTAGAGGCTCATTAGGTTTTCCCCATGCCGCATAGGTCATAGGGTAGGTGTGACGTCAGGTCATGGCAAGCCTGATCGAACGAAGATATGTACCTATGAGTTACACACATGCAATGCTTTCAACATCTGGAAATAGAAGACATAAAGAATAGTGCTCTGGAAGGACCATAGTTAAGAAGTATCTATATATAAGACAAGATACTTAGCTCTAGACACCTGATACTAGATTAGGGTGTTATAGTCATTAAGCTTTATTAAGTGATTGTGAGTGCTACGAATATAATATGCCATTTTAGGGGGGACTGTTAAGGATTGGGATCCGTACAAAATGCATAACTTTATTCGTGCACCTATATATATATCTTATCTTTGCAGTATTATCGTATAACCAAAGTTTTATTAATAATGCTGAATCATTGGGAACTCTAAGATGGAGGATTCATTACTACCGCATACAAGATGCCGGCGGCACTACTTCCGGTCTAGCAAGGATGACGACAGCTACCACACCTTGGACACTAGTAGGAGAGCGCCATCTTTCCTTTGTCTCAACTTCTCAACCAATGGGAAGATAGACTCATCCCTTGTGGGATGAGACCTGAAGACTCCCTAAACTCCTGACCCAATACATGTCCAAGATCCCGTAATAGCAGACACCTTAGAACCAATGAAGTGCTTAATTAAACCTGATGTTTTGCTTAGTTGCAACTTTTATCTGATAATTAAAAACTATATAAATGACGACTGACGTAATAAAATTAGGCGAGAGAAAGCTTTATACCAGAACTCTGTGTTGGTGTATTATTTCTCTAAGGTGTGCACACTATATGTATATTGGTAATTTGGCCAGGGGCAGATATCTCTGAGGAATACTTTTGTTCTCCCAAAACAACACCATGGGTGAGCTTGTCAATCCTCCTCAGCCTTCCACTAACCCTAACATCAGTGCAATCCAAGCTGAGCAAGCAGCGGTGGAAATGGCAGAGGAGGCATATAAAGCCTCCAAGGCTTCCACTAAGGAAGCCATGCCAGCCACTGCTGTGCAGCCAGCTACCCCTGAATGCACCCCTGATGCTGCAGGGGTGCAACAGCAATCTCAGGGTCCACTATTTAGCTTGAAGGGTGCTAAAGGGACTCCTTCTAAATCATCCAAGAGGGGGTCCCATAAAATGAAGCTGAGGAATAGACCCCAGCCAGGGAGGATGGGGTAAAAGCCCTCAGCCAAGAGGAGCCCAGGGGTGATCCACAAGAGGGGACATCAGATTCTAAGTGGGTTATCCCTGTAAAGGAATTAGATCAATTCCTTGAAAGCACCCTTCATGGGCAAAAGAAAGGGAAGGTGTAGCTGCCCTTGAGAAAGTGGAGTGATATGTTGTTTATTATCGACTCTCTCCAGCAATATCTAGCGGTCAGCAACATGGCCATGAATTCTGGGACTGTGGAGCATATCCGCGTCTGGAATTTCTATAAAATGTGTGTCGCCTATCAGCAGTCTCAAGAGACTGAGGAACGCACAATTCCTGACATGCAGTAATGGCTTTGCACATCAGCACACTTAATACCAACGGCTGTCAAGACAGTTTCCTCGGGTTCCAGGTACTCTCCTATTTACATCAGGGAGGGTACTCTATGAGTTTCCTGCAGGAAACTCATACCACTCCAGAGGCTGAGGCCTCGTGGCAACGATAGTGGAAAGAGAGGGTCTTCTTCAGCCACTTCACATCGGTATCGTGTGGAGTGGTGACCCTGTTCTCAGAGTCTTTTTAGCCAGAGCTGCTGCTTGTGAAAACTTTTATCCCAGGCCATCTAATCCACCTCCGGGTCCGAGAGCAGGTTAGCGTAATTAATCTAGTTAATGTATATGCCCCTGCTAGAGGGCCAGAGAGAGTGAGGTTCTTAGCCAGATTGTCCCAATTCTTAGAGACGGTTGATGCAGATGTGTGTTCGGTTCTCGGGGGGGGGGGGATTAATTGTACCCTTGACGCTCTGGCCTGAAATGGTCCAGAACCTTACCCGCCTTCTGCGTCAGCCATGCGGGAGCTCATCAACCGCTTCTCCTTAGAGGATGTCTTGCGAGAACAGAACTCAGGGGCATCAGACGGCTTCACCTACGTCAGGGTGAGAGCCGGTCTGGTGGTCCACTCCCGGATCGATAGACTATATATATATCTAGTCACTATATGTCACGAGCCGGTTCTTGTGCCATTAGGCTGGCTCCTTTCACAGACCACAACTGTGTGTCTATGACAGTGGTGCTAACGCCAACAGCGCCACAAGCTGCCTATTGGCACTTCAACAATGTCTTGTTGAAGGACCAGGGGCTCGTGACATTGATCCAGGAATTATGGATGGACTGGAGAGGTTGCAAGGGGGACTTTGCCACGTTAAAACAGTGGTGGGACGTGGGCAAGGTTCATTTGTGACTTCTGAAGCTGAGCTGTAGTCACTCCTGGGGGAGGTGCTCCATCTAGAGCGGAGGCTGTTCACTTGTAGGGACCAATCCCTGCAGAGCGAGTATGTAGAGAGGAAAGGTGTCCTCTGTGACCTGGAATGACACCAGGCCATGGGGGCATAGGTGTGTAGTCGCTTTTGCGCTTTTTCTACTCACTGGAGAAAAAGAGGGGCAATATCAGACACATCACCTGTCTTCTAGATGAAGACGGTGCACCCCTTACATATGTTACATATATATATATATATATACTGAAGCGCCTAGGGAACAGAGAGTAATAAGCATAAAAGGACTAGTGAAGTTTATGAAGTTGTGGATATCCCGATGGTTCCAATCAAAAAGTCTGTTTAAATATATATCAAGGAACCACAACTACAGTCCCAAATAGAGAACAGAACAGTAAGTCTAAAACCTTGGTGAATCTTAAAACCTCCATTACCGGATATAGATAGATGAGTAATTATACCCAAATCTCTACCAGCACCCTACTAGTATGAATCCCAAATAGAAATAACATTTAAAATTACAAAAATATAATCAACATAACATAAAAAACAAAACATAGAAAATAATAAAAAACAAAAAACAAAAAGCCCAAAAATCACAAACCCCCCCAAAAAAAAACGTAATAATTAAAAATAACAATAAAAATAATAACAATAATAATACTTAAGTGAGTCCAAAGAGAATAAAAAAGTTGATAATGAAGGTCGTAGTACTTGAATAGGGTTTCAAAATCTTTCTCCTTCTTGATACTTTCTCTCCAAAGTCGACGAAGCATATGCGTTCCACTAGCTTACATGCAGTGTATTTCACTTCCGGTATTCGGACGTGACGTGATGACGTCGCCGTGCATCGCGGTAAATGATGGGGAGTGAGGCGGTGACGTCGTCGCGCACCCCTGAAGAAGAGGAAGCTGGCCAATTTGAGTTAGAACTGGACCTGCATAACAGGTATAAAAAGGGTCAGTTACCCCCTGAATACCCTGTATACAATTGATAAAGCCCAATAGACGGAAGAAACACGTTTGGTGTGGGACAATAGATAGATACACTGGTATCTTGTCTCCCTTTATTGTTATTACTTTTATTTGTTTATTTTCTTTAAAATTTATTTTGTTTATTTTATTTTATTTTATCATATTTTGTTCTTCCTGTTTTTTAGCTTATGTTATTTGGACACTTTGTTCCTTTCTATATGGAACCTTGATTGGACATTTTTCTCTCCTTTTAGTTTTACGCAACCTTGATTATTTCATCTAAATCTAGATATCAGCCAATTACTCATAATAGAGATTTGGCCACCTTTCTGACCACTCACATATTCTGGGCTGAGTACACTTAGTGAATGGTATTAGATTTGATCATTTTGAGATATTGACAAGGTGGATCTTCATCCTCTAATAGAGTTATCACTATTCTTGGCGAATAGTTAGCCAGCGGACTGTTCCCGGCGAACATAGCATGTTCGCGTTCGCAGCGAACTGCGTACATATGCAATGTTCAAACCGCCCCCTATACTTTATCATTGAGCAAACTTTGACCCTGCACCTCACAGTCAGTAGACACATTCCAGCCAATCAGCATCATACCCTGCCTTCCAGACCCTTCTACCTCATGGACAGCAGCCATTTTGGAATCATAACTAACTTGCAGTCTTACTGAGAGGATGGAGAGTGTAGGTGATGGTGATTGAATAGGGAAATCAATAGCTAGGCAAGTTTATTCAGTGTCCAGTGCAGTGCTGAAGGACTCATCAGATCTCTGCTGTAAACACAGCACCCCAAAAAGCCCTTTTTAGGGCTATAACATAATTTTTTTTGGGGGGGTTTTCCTGTCTAATCTAACTTCATTTGCCTGTCTCCCTGCTAGCCCCTGCTAGCAAGTGTGTGTGTCAGGCTCACAGCTTATACTGTGTGTGCACAGTGCAACCAATACAATCTTGTTTACTAGTTGTCTACTTTAAAAAAAAAAAAACTTTTATTTTGTTAAATCTTAGTTCATTTGCCTGACCGCCAATCTAAGTTCATTTGCCTGACCACTAGCCAGTGTGTGTGTCAGGCTTACAAGTATTGTGCCAAGTTCAACCAATCCAATCTAGTGGGTGTACCAGCAGTCTACATTTAAAAAAACAATATTTTTATTTTCTTAAATCTAAGTTAATTTGCCTGACCGCCAATCTAAGTTCATTTGCCTGACCGCTAGCCAGTGTGTGTGTCAGGCTTACAAGTATTGTGCCAAGTTCAACCAATCCAATCTAGTGGTGTACCAGCAGTCTACATTTAAAAAAACAATAATTTTATTTTCTTAAATCTAAGTTAATTTGCCTGACCGCTAGCCAGTGTGTGTGTCAGGCTTACAAGTACTGTGCCAAGTTCAACCAATCCAATCTAGTGGTGTACCAGCACTCTACATTAAAAAAAATAACACATTTTTTCTGTGTAATCTAATTTCATTTGCCTTCAATTTTGACTGTAAAACATTGAATAGCAGTTACTTGTCTGCAAGCGTCTGTGTCAGGCCTATAGCGTCTACTCTGCCAACTTCTGCAAGTGCACAGTGCCACTCATATCTGTTGTCACAGTAGCTTGCACGCATAGTACCACTAATCGGAAAAAAAATGACAGGCAGAGGCAGGACACCCCACAGGGGCCGTCGTGGTTGTGGTGCTGTGATTCCCTTTGGCCCTACAATAATGCCCAGTGTTCAGAGGCCAGTTACCCTGAACTTGAAAAATTCAGAGGACGTAGTTGACTGGCTAACACAGGACACCCAATCTTCTACAGCTTCCGCTTGGAACATTGACGCACCATCCTCCTCCAGCTTAGCTTCAGGCACCTCTCAAGTTACCACTCGCCCGCCTGCCGCCACCACCAACACTAGTACCACAGCCAATTCAATTGATCAGTCAGAAGAGTTATTTACACATCAGTTTGAAGAAATGAGTGATGCGCAACCATTATTGCCAGAGGATGTAGATAACAGGGATATGTCTCAGTCAGGCAGCAGTACACACATGTACGTACGATGTGATGATGATGATGTACCCGCTGCTGCTTCCTTTGTTCAGTTGTCAGATACAAGTGAGGCGGGTGATGATGATGACGATGCGTCCGTGGATGTCACGTGGGTGCCCGCTAGAAGAGAAGAAGAACAGGGGGAAAGTTCAGATGGGGAGACGGAGAGGAGGAGG
Source organism: Discoglossus pictus (assembly GCA_027410445.1). Classification (NCBI taxonomy): domain Eukaryota; kingdom Metazoa; phylum Chordata; class Amphibia; order Anura; family Alytidae; genus Discoglossus; species Discoglossus pictus. Next base: position 298,548,165 of record CM050165.1, on the reverse strand, counting down.
AGACGAGTTGGAAGCAGAGGGAGGTCATCGCAACGAGCTAGTGGCACAGTCAGACAGCATGCATCAGCACCCGGGGTCAGCCAGACAGCACGCCAATCAACGCATGCTGTTGCCACTACCAGAATGCCGTCACCGCAGAGTTCAGCAGTGTGGCATTTTTTTTGTGTGTCTGCCTCTGACAACAGCGATGCCGTTTGCAACCTGTGCCAAAAGAAACTGAGTCGTGGGAAGTCCTACACCCACCTAGGTACAACTGATTTGCAGAGGCACATGATGTCACATCACAAACGCCAATGGGATCAACACATGAGTACAAGCAGCACACAAACTCAAAGCCGCCATCCTCCTCCTGGTCCAGCATATTCATCGACGTCAACCACTGCTGTCCTCCTTGCCCCCTCTCAACCTTCCGCCACTCTGTCTCTCGCCTCTTGCTGTTCCTGCTCATCTCCCCACAGTCAGGTGTCTGTCAAGGGCATGTTTGAGCGTAAGAAGCCAATGCCACAAAGTCACCCCCTTGCCCGGCGTCTGACAGCTGGCTTGTCTGAACTCTTGCCCGCCAGCTTTTACCATACAAGCTGGTGGAGTCTGAGGCGTTCAAAAAATTTGTAGCGATTGGGACACCGCAGTGGAAGGTACCCGGCCGAAATTTCTTTGCCCAAAAGGCAATCCCCAACCTGTACTCGATTGTGCAAAAGGAAGTAATGGCATCTCTGGCACACAGTGTTGTGGCTAGGGTCCATCTGACCACTGATACCTGGTCTGCAAAGCATGGTCAGGGCAGGTATATCACCTACACTGCGCATAGGGTAAACCTGATGACGCCTGCCAATCATGGAATGAGTGGCTCTGCAGAGGAGTTGGTGACACGGCCACGACTTGCAGGCAGGCCTGCTGCCACCTCCTCTACTCCTCCTACTCCATCCTCTTCCATAACCTCCTCAGCTGAGTCCTCTTCTGCTGCGTCTTGCTCCACATCAACGGCACCCCCCAGCTCCCCAGATACTATTCCACATCCCGGATATGGCAGTGTCATGCCGTCTTGGGGTTGACTTGCCTGAAAGCAGAGAGTCACACTGGGCCAGCACTCCTGTCTGCCCTGAATGCAGAGGTGGATCAATGGCTGGCACCACACCAACTGGAGATTGGCAAAGTGGTTTGTGACAACGGAAGAAATTTGTTGGCGGCATTGAATTTGGGCAAGTTGATGCATGTGCCGTGAATGGCACATGTGTGTAATCTGATCGTACAACGCTTTGTCCATAAGTATCCAGGCTTACAGGACGTCCTGAAGCAGGCCAGAAAGGTGTGTGGCCATTTCAGGCATTCCTACATGGCCATGGCGCACTTTTCAGATATCCAGGGGTGAAACAACATGCCAGTGAGGCGCTTGATTTGTGACAGCCCCACACGTTGGAATTCAACACTCCTAATGTTCGACCGCCTGCTCCAACAAGAAAAAGCCATTAACGGGTATTTGTATGACCGGGGTGCTAGGACAGCCTCTGCGGAGCTGGGGATTTTTTTGCCATGTTACTGGAGGCTCATGCGCAATGCATGTAGGCTCATGCCTCCTTTTGAGGAGGTGACAAACCTTGTCAGTCGCACCGAAGGCACCATCAGCGACATCATACCATTTGTTTTCTTCCTGGAACGTACCCTGCGAAGAGTGCTGGATCAGGCCATAGATGAGCGTGACGAGGAAGAGGAAGAGTTGTGGTCACCATCACCACCAGAAACAGCCTTATCAGCATCGCTTGCTGGACCTGCGGCAACGCTGGAAGAGGATTGTGAGGAAGAGGAGTCAGAGAAGGAATGTGGCTTTGAGGGGGAGGAGGAAGACCAATCACAACAGGCATCCCAGGGTGCTCGTTGTCACATATCTGGTACCCGTGGTGTTGTACGTGGCTGGGGGGAAGAACATATCTTCAGCGAGATCACTGAGGATGAGGAACGGGACATGGGTAGCTCGGCATCCAACTTTGTGCAAATGGGGTCTTTCATGCTGTCGTGCCTGTCGCAGGACCCTCGTTTAAAAAGGCTGAAGGGGAATGACCTGTACTGGGTGTGCACGCTACTAGACCCCCGGTATAAGCAGAAAGTGCCTGAAATGTTACCAAATTACCGCAAGTCAGAAAGGATGCAGCAGGTCCAAAACAAATTAACAAGTATGCTTTACACAGCATATAAGGGTGATGTCACAGCACAAGGGCAATATAACAGGGGAGGTGGTGAAAGTATTCCTCCTCCCACGACCACGCCGGCAAGGACAGGACGTTTAAAAGACGTGTTGTTGATGGAGGACATGCAGGCCCTTTTTCAGTCCTACGCTTTGCAACAGCCCTTCGGGATCCACTCTCAGAGAACGACTTGACCGACAGGTAGCAGACTACCTCGCCTTAACTGCAGATATCGACACTCTGAGGAGCGATGAACCCCTTGACTACTGGGTATGCAGGCTAGACCTGTGGCCTGAGCTATCCAAATTTGCATTTGAACTTCTGGCCTGCCCCGCTTCAAGTGCCCTGTCAGAAAGGACCTTCAGTGCAGCAGGAGGTTTTGTCACCGATAAGAGAAGTCACCTAGGGCAAAAAAGTCTAGATTGCCTCACCTTTATAAAGATGAATGAGGGATGGATCACGAAGGGACTGACACTGGGCGATACATTCAACTGAAAAAGGCCTGATGAGATGAGCTGCCTTCGACTAAAAATGATCCACACTCTAATGTATGTTATCTGTGAATGCCGGATGACTTGCGTGACTTATCCGCCACCAACTATGGTTCAAGAAGACGCAATGTTTTATGGCACTTTCTGCCTGGGGAACAAAGGTCAACTTTTCTGGCTGCTGCAACAGCAGCGGCTGCCACAATACGTAATTTTTTTATTTAAATTTTTATGTCAGAAGGCATACAGCATGTAATGAAAAAGAAAGCATATTGAACAGTCTTGCAAAACACAACAGTTGTGCAAAAATACATATTTACAATGAAGACATTTTGTTAAAATTAGCTGGCTAGGCCTTCTTATTTTTACTTTTTTGGTTAATAAATTTTCTTTTTTTTACTGTGATTGCAATTTTTAAGAGAAACCTAAGACATGGTAAAACAGACAATAGTAAAGAGTATATCAGCAGTTAACACCAAAGTCCTATTATCTATCATCAATCCAGCAGTAGCTTATTATTTACAATATCTAACCTGCTCAATCGCCCTTGGGTTACCCTAGGGCAGGCTTCAGTAGGCGACCTCTCCTTCCCTCGGATGATTTTACCGCTGGTTGCTTCTGAAGGGTCTCCTCCAGGGCTCCCCCACTCCGGTCCTTCCCCCCGAGTCGCTTCAACCATTAACAAATGTTTTTTTATATTAGGGGGGCACTAAATGGGGATGTTATCCAGGGATCCCAAATTGTCTGGAACTGGGTGATTCTATCCAAGACTACATGGTTGAATCTCTCGTTGAGCAGTAAATAGTTGATTTTTTTTATTAATTCCTGAAAGTTTTAATCTGGGTTTTGCAACTACTAGCTATGTGTATTTTTTCTTTCAAAAAATATTTTATTAGGTCAGGTAATATATCATATTCAAACAATTATTTCCATGTTACATATATATCCATACATGTTAATACATCACTGAGTTACCTTATCTCTATTAATACTCAGTTTACCCCTTTCCATTCCATAATCTTGGAGCTTATACCATATCCAGGGCTAGTATGTTTTCAGGATTTGGTTGTACCTGTAGCCTAAAAATATATATATATTTTTTACTTTTCAGTTATTAATATAGCTTTAATTCAGTTTTAAGTGTTTTAAGTTGATTCCCTTTAAGTCTTGAATCCAACTATAATTGGGAAAAAAAATAATTAGTTTTAACATTTAACATGTTGGGAAAGGGAAAGGTCCACAAACATCCTCCTTTTTTACATAAATATGATTTCAAATATAGCATTTACCTCCGTCCTCCGCCTCTCTAAGGATCCACACACACCTCCATCCATCCTGTTCTCTTGAGAATATCCTCTCCCATTTAGGGGAGCCCCTATTCCGGACCTAAATTTCTTAATTGCAGCCACGTAGACCATGTATCTCAAAATGAATCCATGGAGTTGTCTACTAAATGGGTAAGGCGTTCATTTATAAGGATAAAGTTTAATTTATTTTTAACCACCTGAAAGTGTAGGGTATCTGATTTCCATTGTCTGGCTATATGGTTCTTTGTGGCCAACATGATGAACTTTAATAGCCTATTTTGAGCGGGCGAGGGACAGACATGCGGAACACCCAGCATGCAGTTTTTTACATTAGCAGAAATCTGAATCTTAAACATTTTAGAAGCTAGTAAGCATGTTTCTTCCCATAGTCTTATGACTGCCGAACACTCCCACCAGACATGAATAAATGTAGCTTCATTACCACTGTTCCTAAAACATGAGCTGCTCCGTTTTGGATCCCATTTATTTAGCTTAAAAGGAGTAATATATGTCCTGTGTAGGACCTTTATTGAAGTCTCAAGCAGACTATAATTTAAAGATCCCCTACTTAAGCCTTGCCAACTTTTATCCCATGTGCTGTCTGCCAACTCGGTGCCCAAATCCCTCTCCCAGGCTTTGGTATAGTCTGGTTTGTTTGCCCATGAGTTTTCATTAAATAGTTCATACATGAGGCTAATAATACCAGGCTGAAAGGGGGAATCCCTAAATTTTTTGAGTAGCCAGGTGTTTCTTTGGGGGGTTCCCCTACCACTTATCGTATATATAAAATGATGTATCCTGCAAAAATTATAGTGTTCAGCCAGGGGTAAATTGTATCTATCTCTCACCCACTCAAAGGTCATTATTTTGTTGTCATGCCACCATGGACCAACCCTTAGTAGGTTCTGAGACTTCCACCAACTGAGAGAGCTTTCCGGAAGATGTATCTTAAAGTGGGGATTGGGTACGATAGGGGTAAGATCTGATACCCGAGTGTCCAGTTTTTGTGTCCAATTCATCTCTGTCCATATTTTTTATGCTTAATCAACGGGTTTTTCAAGTTTCTCAAAAAAGTATACAGGCCTGGAATCCATATTACTGTATCCCATGTATAAGGTGACATGCTTACATTTTCCATAAATACCCAGAGCGGCTGATGTGTGGGAGAATGCGCCAGAGGAATGAAATCCAGCTGTGCTGCCTTGTAATACAGTTTGAGATTCGGGCATGATAGGCCCCCTTTCCCTTTTGGTCTATACATACTATTTTTTGAGATCCTCTGGGCTTTATGATTCCAAATAAATCTAAAAATATGTTTTTTCCCCTTTGAATCTTTATGTGTTGTAAGCGATCTCCCGGGAGTTTTAATCTGGCTGACGGGGATTTGTAGTATGTATCTATCAAGTTCATAAATTTGCCTGCAAACCCAAATTTCTGTAATACTGCTTTTAAATAAGGCCATTCCAATGTATCAAAGGCCTTTTCTATATCTAACGCCAAAAGGCATGTGGGTATTTGATGTTGGGATGACCATGAGATTAAATTTTGTGTCCGTCTGATATTGTCCCCCGTTTGTCTATGGGGCATAAACCCTGTTTGGTCTTTATGGATTATGGAGGGGAGAAATCGCGAAATCCTGTTTGCCATTAATTTGGCCAAAATTTTTATATCTCCGTTTAGGAGTGATATGGGGCAGTAATTTTTAAGTTCTAATGGGTCTCGTCGTTCTTTTGGGAAACATATCATATTTGCATGGTTTAGTTCTTGTGGCATGGGAGAGCCTTCTAAAATTTTATTGAAAGTGTGGCTAAGTGGGGTAATAACAAGTCTATAAAGGTTTAGTAATAGAGATTTGTAAATCCATCCGGGCCCCAGTAGCTATGTGTATTTTGAATGCTAAAGCCATTAATTGGAATAGCTTGTTCTAGGATTGAGATAAGTTTTTTTATGTGTATCCCCAGTAAGCAGGATTCCATTGAAAGAGAAATATCCTTTTGCAAGGATTGGAGGACCGAGATTTAGCTGAAGTCTTTTATAGTGGACATGAGTGCTGGTATAGAGAGAAGGGGCTTGGTCAGGGTGCAAAGCATATCGTCCGCGAAAAGTGACAGTAACACTTAACACTTAACACTAAGTAACACTTAAACTGATGGTGTCCTACTTGAACCCCCTGGATGGCATGGTTGGTTCTGATTGCCTGCGCTAGGGGTTCAATGGCAAGAGCAAAGAGCAGTGGGGAGAGTGGGCATCCCTGCCTGGTCCCTCTCTGTAGTTGGATTTTGGCCTTATGGTCCCCTGGTATCATTAAGTTAGCTACTGGTGAGTCGTAGTACCTTCTGAGCAGGTTGAGAAAGCGTCCCTCAAATCCAAACTTATCTAGCATTTTGTACATATATGGCCATTCCAGAGTATCAAAAGCCTTCTCTATGTCTAGGGCTAGAGGCCAAACTGGGTTGTTATAGTGTTGAGCCAAGAACTGGGCGTTCAGAACCCTCCTAACATTATCTCCTGCCTCTCTGAAAGGAATGAACCCCGTTTGGTCCTTCTGTATTTAGTCCAGTAAAAAGTTAGATATTAGTTTGGCCATAATTTTAGCTATGATCTTGACATCCACATTTATCAGGGGTATGGGGTGATAATTTTTAACCTTGAAAAGGTTACTACCCTCTTTTGGAAAGACTATGAGGTCGGCCTGGTTCAATTAAGGGGGCATAGGTTCTCCATTTAGTATAGCGTTAAACAAAGATGTTAGGTGCGGGGGTAAGCAAGTGCTCAAATTTCTTATAGTACAGATGAGTAAAACCGTCTGGCCCTGGGGACTTGCCAAATTTAAGATCTTGGATTGTAGATTTAACTTCCTCTTGGGATATGTCTAGGTTCAAGCTGTCCAATTGAGGTACAGGTATTTTGTGGACTTCTTGCTGTAGTAGGAAGGACTCTATGTCAGATCCGCTGCAGCTGGATTGGGATGAATATATGGTCTGATAGAAGTTTTGAAATGTTTCTTGGATAGCATTGGGGCTAAAGGAGGTTTGGCCATCAGGTAGTCTAAAGATACCGTATATTATGTCCTCTCTTGGGGGGTAAAGACACTAAAAATTCCACCAATAAAATTCTGTTTTTTATGTGGGCAAGGTCCCTGGTTAGCCCCTTGGGTTATCTGTTAAAAAGAGTGGTGCAGAGACTGTGGGGGCTGTTAGCCTCCTTGTCCCCATGTGGCCGTTTAGAATCCCTGCTGCTGCATGTTTCAGCTTTATTAAGGTGTAATTGTACAGCGTTTGACTCAAGTAGCTGCCTGTGCTGGGTCAGTTTGGCTTAATTGCTGGGCCCTTTTCCTGCCAAGATGGCAGCCATCAGTCCATGGGCCTCTATATCCCCTTCACTACCTTTGTCCCCGCTTGTGTGCTTATTTGGGATGGCCCCCCTTTATATCTCTGGCCCGTGGCCTTTTCAGGTCTCCCCTCAATCTCTGAGTGTGGGTTTTCGGGGCTGGGGCGTTGAATCAGGCCTACCTTCTTCTCTGCTCGCTGTAAGATCAACAATACCTAATTTTTCAGGCATGTGTACATGCCTAATTTTTCTTGCCTCTAGTGCTGCACTGTGGCTTCAACAACCAAACCCCCCAAAAAGGCACATAACAGGGATTAAACTGATAGGAGTAGTACTACTTAACACACCACTCATATCTGGTGTAACAGTAGTGTACATTTAAAACAAAAAAAAATGTTTTCTACTGTAATAGATTGCATAGCAGTTAGTTGTCTGCAAGCATGTGTGTCAGACCTACAGCGTCTACTCTGCCAACTTCTGCAAGTGCACAGTGCCACTCATATCTGTTGCCACAGTAGCTTGCATGCATAGTACCAATCTGTCAAAACCTGTAATGATGAATGAGGTCTAGAGTAGCCTGGTTCCCTTATCCTCTACAGGTTGAGACCTAATGTTTGGGTGACTCCAGACCAACACATTAATACAAGCAGCACACAAACTCAAAGCCGCCATCCTCCTCCTGGTCCAGCATCATCAGCCACATCAACCACTGCTGTCCTCCTTGCCCCCTCTCAACCATCCGCCACTCCGTCTCTCGCCTTGAGCAGTTCCTGCAAATCTGCCCATAGTCAGGTGCCTGTAAAGGACATGTTTGAGTGTAAGAAGCTAATGTCACAAAGTGCCCCAAATTTGAAGTGATACGACCAACCAAACATCTTTTTCCATCTCCCGTTTCTAAAAATCCAGGCCTTATACACACCCCCTGATAGGTGCTGTAACAGGTATTAAACTGATAAGAGTAGTACTTATAAACACGCCACTCCCATATGGTGGCACCTTTGATTGCACGCACCGTGCCCCAAATTTGAAGTGATACGACCAACCAAGTATCTTTTTCCATCTCCCGGTTCCAAAAATCTAGGCCTTATACACGCCCCCTGATAGGTGCTGTAACAGGTATCAAACTGATAAGAGTAGTACTACTTAACACACCTTATAATAATGCAGAGAGAGGCAACACTGTGAGAGGAGTCTGAAGAAGAGGAGTCAGATGAGGAGGCATCCCAGGGGGCTTGTTGTCACCTTTTGGGGACCCTTGGTGGCTGGGTGGAGGAAGAGACCTTCAATGACATCAGTGAGGACAAGGAACGGGACATGGCTAGCTTGGTATCCAACCTTGTGCAAATGGAGAGTTTGCGATTGTCCAAATGGACTGTTTGCTATTGTTTGCGGTGCGTTAAACAGGGAGTTTGGTCTGTCACTGTGAAGCGGGCCTAACCCTTACACTACCTGAATGATACAACATCATACCTGATGTTTTAAAGCACGTTATTCCAAACAATTTAGGAATGTTAGGTAATTTATGCTCTTTATGGCTTAAAACCAGACTCTGCATCAACTATGTAATTTTCCGTGGGAGTTTTGCCATGGATCCCCCTCCGGCATGCCACAGTCCAGGTGTTAGTCCCGTTGAAACAACTTTCCCATCACTATTGTGGCCAGAAAGAGTCCCTGTGGGTTTTAAAATCCGCCTGCCCATTGAAGTCTATGGCGGTTTGCCGGGTTCGCCGGTTCGCGAACATTTGCGGCGGTTCGCGTTTGCGGTTCGCGAACCGAAAATTTTATGTTCGCGACATCACTATTGAATAGATGTGTGAGAGCTGGGATAAGTGCATTAGGGGGGAGGGGGAGAGGGATAAGTTGTGCTGGAATAGGATTCAGAGGACATGTAGTGAGGCGGTAAGTTGAAAGTAGACTGGAAACTTCATCCTCTGTTACCTCAATCACCAAAAGAGTACATGGCAGCTATTGGATTGGGGAATGGTGGAGGCTGGGTGTTGTCAGTAAGTATAGAGGAGAGAGTGTATATTAGACCCATAGTTTATGTCATTAAAGCTTATCAAATGTAGACTTCATGAAACAGGTGTATATAAAAACAACTTTCAATCCCCATATTATACTATAAAGACTTTAGGCTCTAGAATATTCTATCAGTATAGAATAATACAGTATAAGATTTGAAGAGGTCTGATCTCACTTGGGAGATGCTGATATATCCCTCTCTCTTACTGTCCTAATCACTACTAAAAAGACAACAAACAATTTAAACTGAAATAATTCATTAATTAGGTTCATTCAGTAATCTGGAGCGTGCTCACTTTGGAGATGTGTTGAGTTATGTGATTGTAACTATAGCCCCCTTATCCTACAGAGCATACTCCAGGGTATCCATCCTAATTAATGTTATTTCGGTTTACATTTTTTGTTTACTTCTCTGCAGTGTTTAGGAAAATAAGATAGGTGAGTAATGGTACTGCAACAGCCATTAATAAGGTAAACTGTGTTTTAAATCGTTTTTTTTTCTGTCTAAATCTTTGATTTGCTGCTGTTTGCTCATGTGTGTTTAATGTAAGTTAATTGTGATTTAAAAAAAAAAAAGACTTGAAATGAAAAGTCCTTACACAAGCCCTTTAAAGAATAGCTAATTAAAGCTCATATTTTCTTTTTCCTTTGGTATAAATAGTTGAATATTCTAGTACAAGTTGTCTACAGCTCCTTTAAAAGTCTGTAATAAAAAAAAACTTTTGGAGGGAAGCACATTGTTGCTCCTGCCAGTATATCAAGCTTCTTACAATATTATTTCTATTAATAATTGTCCAACACAATCATCTCTAAACACTATTGAACTGGGGAAACCATCATGCAGATGTAATCTTCTCAGGTATTTGGAGCAGTTGTACTGGAACTAATAGTGCAGTAGATGATATAATGCTCAGGTCAGTTGAGGGCAACTGTCATTGTTTGCAGCAAACAAAATATATTTTATAATGTGGTCATAATATTAATAAAATTGTTTATTATTTATTTTGCCCTGCTATCTACAATGTTAGTGTCATGTCCGTTACAAAACAAAAGATCCACAAAAACTAATATTGTTTTCCTTTTTCATAGGAGGCATGCTCAAAAAATCAAATGCCAAATAAAAAATACTCTCTAATCTAGGCTGAATATACATTTGACATTACAAATAACAACCATGAAGCACTTGCTCTGATGATGATATAGTTGTTGCAACTATTAACTTACTGTGATGATGAATACTATGCCTTAAATCATAATTAATGGTTGTTGTGACATTTAAACAAGTTAAACTTTTCATTGCTTCATAATAATAAGATGCCTATAACAATCGATGCCCGATGGTGGTATGAGGATGAGAATGCATCACATGATCAGAAATCTTAAAGATGCAGGAAGAAAAAGGTTAAAAGTTAATTATAGTTTCAAAGTGCACCTGGTGATCATTGGCTTTCGAGTCAAGGGTGGCAGTATTTCTGAAACCGTGCAGTGAACTGTCTGGGTGCTGCTGCGGTTAAAGTGAACAGTGACTGGGCAAACAGCACCATTTTGAATAAACGGCATTGACACTGCAGAGCACCACATGCCATAGATGTCAGAGGTGAACGTTGGCTGGGAAGGTGCATGAGAGCCAATCAACACACTACCAGGGGGTTACCAGACATGTTTCTAAAAGGACAGAACAGCCAACCCTGTAGCGTATGGGGCTCCGAAGCAAACATCGGGTCACTGCACACTTGCTGACAAGGGTACATTTCCAGAAATGGCTTCAAATTCCATGAAAGTACCAATATTGGACCTTTTCTGATTGGCAAGGGGTTGCCCTATCTGATGAGTGTCTTTTTAATCAACTGGACGGACGTTGGCGTGTCAGGTTCAAAACCAGCAAGAACGAACACACTGCAACCATAGCATAGCTCTGGGAAGCACACTTAACTGATTGGGTTATCGATCCATGCTTGAAGATAAAGTACATATATGTTGATTGTCTTCCCTGGGGTGGATGGGATCTTCCAGCAGGTCAATACAATGAACTGTGGCTCCCCTTTGCTGGCAGCACTCATGTTCATTCAGGGAAATGTACTGGGCCGCAGAGCAGTATTCCAACATGATGACCAACCCAAACACATCTCCAAGATGACCACTGCCTTGCTAAATAAGCTGAAGTTAAAAGTGATGGACTACAACTCGCGTGATACAGGCCATATGTCTGCGGGCTGGCTGCAGGCTCCTATTCGTCTCTGATTCCAGTGCTATTCAATTGAAGGAGCAAGTTGCGGGCCGAAAGCTGACTCAGTAAACCATTCACTCGTCCGTAGCAGTGGAGAACAAGAATATGATCAATTTAGCAAGACCGCAAACTCCCATTTCGAAACAGCCAATAGAAAATGAGACCGCCATCATTACTGCAGTAAAACATGAAGGTTACATGTCAATTAATTAAGTCCGGGGGTCCAATATGTAATCACACAAGCAAACCCTCAAAAAACAAAATTATAAAAATGAATGCCAGTACTGTTCTAGTCCATATGTCGGTCTGATATGTATTAACTCATTGATTCCTGAAATCGATATAAACCCGAAATGAAACATAAAAAAACATTTTATTTTACTGACGATTGGCAAGCTTGAGACTATTGTGCAATAAATTATATTGTTTTCATCGCTTTCCGGCTTATTTACAGTGCAGTATTGATTTTTTTATTTGCATTTACAGTGCTGCGGACAGGGGTTAAACCCCCTTGCGGGTTCTCTATAGCACTCGTAGGATTTTCTTCTACATTTGCCGTTTACGGGTGTAAAACCATTTGAGGCCCTGGGAAATTGGAGCAATTGAATAGAGATTTGCGATTTTAGCCATTGTAACTCTTGCAGAAATGAAAGATCAAAGGCTTTGGGAGGCTGTGTGTTCTGGGTTTAAACAGCAAAAAGGTTTCAAGCCTGTAACCCGTAGACCATCTGGAGCCCGCAAAATTATGCCAATTGAATAGCAAATTAACTTACGACCTCACTTACGGGCTCGGGTAACGTACGATTGCTCAATTGAATCGGTCTTATAGTTCGCATTTTTCTTTGTATATGTGTATGTGTGTGTGTGTGTGTGTGTGTGTATATATATATATATATATATATATATATATATATATATATATATATATATAAATGTATCTACAGTGACTTTTTTGCTACATAGACCAAATCTATTTTGGTATTCATGTTTATTGTAACACTAGGATTATGTGTATGGTTTTGTATAACTGATTTAACGGATTTTCAATTTTTTTTAGCAAGAATTGTATTCAAATGCTTTGCAATCACTTGTCAAGCTCTGCTAATTTTAACTTGTTTTTTTACAGAGTCACTTTGCCAGCATAAGTGGATTGAAAGGCAATTATCTCTAAAACACAAGCAATAAATGTTCAACATTTACTTCTGCCTAGCAGAAAATATAAATACACATACACATGTATTATATATTAATTGTTTGAAGTTCAGTATAATCTATTCTGTTTTTCCCATAACTGTGTCTGCAGTTTAGGTGTAAAATTAAAGTATCTCATTATATTTAAGAATTTCTGCAATTTGTGATTAAAATCCCAAATGTGCAGCTGGTAGACATGGAGCCTCATTCAATTCGGAGGCAACAAGTTATTGGGTATAGGCTGTATGTCTGCGGACCTGCTGTGCGCCCACAGCATACGTAACTTATGGTGCTATCCAATTGGCGAGTCCGCAAGTCCCAGCCCGATAGTGCACATCGTAAACCATGTTTTTGTAAGTAGCATTTGCGAGCTTGAACATGATTAATTGAGCCAGGAATAAACTCTCGCTTAGAAACAGCCAATGGAAACAGAAGTCATCATCATTACTTCAATGAAAAATGGATTTTGGATTTCAAAGTCCTACGGCAAACCCTTGGCAGAGTGTGTGTGACTTCTAGAGCCCCTTCTTATGTAAGTACTACTGCTTAGTCTTATCTCCCCTCCGTTGCTCTCCATCGTGAGTGCAGTTTAGGAAAAGGTATTGGGTGCCTGTCACAGGGCTGTCCCGGAGGGCTTATAGTCGGTCATTCATTTTTTTATTTTCTTCCCCCCATATTAGCATTTAGAGAGTGTGTGGTGTTGGGAGCTTAACTTAGTATGTTGATTATCAATATTCAAGTGTGACACTGCTGGAGTATACTTTTGCCGGTTCGGCATTCATTACTGACTAGATTTCTTGCGTGTATCATGATTGGCCCGTTACTGAAGGTTCTTGTAGAGCCATAAACAACTTTCTAGGACCTAGGGTCCTAACAGGAGGGTAAATCATTGCTATTTTTGACACTAATTTGTTGTACCTCTTACACTGGTCTTAAATTAAGGTATTTATATAGCACTAGTGACATGCCCATCAAAATGATGGGGCAATAAAATGTTAATGCTGTTAAATCTATTTGCCACACAATGTGAGTGTCTGACATTCTTAACCTTTATTTTATCTACAAATAACTACAACATTTTTAATAAAACTTTTTATTTTTGTAACTTTCAACTTCTATTTCACCAACAGGTATAGAATATATATTTTTTTCAATATCAACTCTTTTAATTGTCATATATGGAATAACAATTTAACAATGTCTGAAGTTTTCATGAATACATATTGTAAACCGTAACATAAAAGTTTGTAACATGCAACTAGTCTTTTAAACAATCTTGAACCATTTGTTTTAACAATACTAACATTTTGAATTGATAGTTATCCATGAATAACAGAAGACTATGTAAACTTTCAGTAAATAACTATTTAGAACAATTACATGCTTTGTAACATTCTTTTATTTTTTTTAAACCTCTTGTTAAACAAAATCGGCAATGAATCCAGAGGAAGGCAAACAATAAAAAAAAACATTGAAACTTGGCCAATTGTATCAAAGAGGGAAAAAATGAATTCCTTCCTGACCCCATTAACTGGTGATCAGATTACTCCCTGAATCAACACTCTGTATTTAATTATACAGTTCAATGAATTAACAAATGGTGAAACTTGTAGTAACATAAATCCTTGACTATATACAATATACAATGAACCAACTTTCCACAACTTTGAAAATAGAATTTTAACATGTGAAATAGTAACATAAAACAATAACATGTAACCTTCAATTTAAAGAAAATGGCACCTAATGATTTTGTGGGGCCAATCATTTGAAAAGGTAAGTTCTAACACATTCAAATCTGTATCACCACTGTTTACTCTTGTTTTTCTTCTTTTTTTGCACTTTTTTTGTTCTTGTTGTACTGTGTGCAAATGGCAAATAGAGTTTCCTATGTGAAATAGTGGTCCCCTATTTAAAGACTCCCAGTGAGCTAAAATTCTGTCCTGGAAGTAAAACCACTCTAAATTTTTGCCATTGTATAGAGTTTCGTATTGAAATAGTGGTCCTCTAAAATCAGTCCTAGTGACATAAAATGTTGTCATCGAAATGAAACCACTGTCCTCTATATTTACAGCACCTCATAGTACACAATGTTTTTGGTAAAAATGCATCCATCATCCAATAAATCACCCTGACTTTGGGTTTTTTCAACACGTACTTTAATTTCCTCTGGATTATTGCATCTTGAAAATGCAACATATAGTTGACGATGTGCAAACACAGGTTCCTTCAAAATAATACCCACAGACTTAAAAGTTTGTCCTTGGGATTTATTGATGGTCATGGCAAATGCCATGATAATGGGAAATTGTCTCCTTTGAAGGACAAAATGCAAATCACTCTCACTTGGAGCCAAATCAATTCTTGGTATAAGAAATGGTTCGCCTTTATGGGTACCACTCATAATTTCTGCATGTATAAAATAATACTTTAAATCCTTCACAATTAATCTAGTCCCATTACAAAGTGCTTTTTTGGGATTATTATTTCTCAGTAACATAACAATTGCCCCTTTTTTAATTTGCAAAACATGTGGTGCCATTCCAGAGGGAGTTAAAGAATTAATAAATTCCATAGTAAAGTTTGCATCACTATCTTTGTCATCAGCCAGAACAGAATCTGCACTGTAATAGCTTTTTTGGGGTGCATTGATTAATTTTAATATTTTGTTGTTTAGATTAATGGCATCTATATTTTTGAATGTCAATATGACTTTGCTTGCAATGTCTGAGTAATCCTCGTTATTGATGGTATTGAGGAAGATTGTTGAAATTAGTGGTTCTTTTGAAATCATTTCTGGTGGAATTTGAACAGCATCATCAGGTAAATTATTTGTTTTTGGCTGTTTTCCTTCTCCAATCTGAATGAGCCAATCATTGAATTGCTTGTGGCCTTCAGATCTCATATTTACTTCTAATTTAAGGCATGTAAATATTTTCCACAGCTTACTTATTTTTATACACATTTCGACAATGTCAGTCCGATTGCCATCTCCTCCTAACAACATCACCTTTCTACCAAATGGCAAATCATTAGCCATAACTTTTTTTAATAATTGATCAATACATTGCAGGGCATGACATGACATCATAGTTGCCTCACCTATTATAATTAATTTACTCTTGTGAAATTTTTTTGCTTGTAATGAATTCATTCAAATATCCGACACTGATGTTTCCAGAATGGGAACTGGCAGTTTAAATACACAATGCACAGTTCTACCACCTTATAACAAAAGTGCAGCAATTCCAGTGGTTGCAAATGGCAGTGCTATTTGACCCTGTGCTCGAATGCAACACATCAACAAATTATATAGATACATTTTTCCTGATCCACCAGGGCCATCCAGATAGAAATAACACTCTTTGAGCATGTCATCTTTTATTGCATTTGTGATGGCGTTAAATGCTTCCAATTGCAATACATTTAAAGTTCCAAATTTTTCTTGTGTTTTTTGGTATTCAATGTCAGTGGCATACTCATCAAAGTTAATTTCATCTATAATTCCTGGATCAGGCAGATTAAAATTGGCACAATTTAATCCATGACAAAGAAAGATTTCCTGTATTTCCATTAATGCTTTCAATAGCGCAATGGTCTCATTGTAACGTTTCAAGAAATCTTCACACATATGTAATTTAAATGTTTCCCACAAAGTTAATGCATCAGGTACATTGCAAAAGATGCAAATGAAAGCAAATTGTTCTCTCATTTGCTATGGCATTTGACATAGTGCTGCTTCGTCGAGACATCACTTCTACTCTGTATCATCTGCCAGAAAACTGGAAAGTATCATCAACTATGTCATTGACTGTGGTAAATGTTCATAACTTTGTGCACCGGGAACATGTAAAAGAAGTAATCTTAAATTGAAACGTTCAATGTCTCATGGACTGACGGTATAAATTATTGGGATCATTTTATAATTATAATTTTTTTCGTTGTCTCCATTCACCATTTACGAATACATAGTGATTTGGAAAGTCACTGAATAAAAATTGTCTGGCCTGAGTGTCCTGACAATTTAATTGAAACCAAGCAGTAAGCGTTGTTGCTCTATGTTCACTTTTTGCTAAAGCATTTCTTTCATTGCCTGCAGTGAAGCAAACAAATTGACTTTGTGGCAAATGGACAGCTAATCGATACACAGCATGTGACCGATCATGCATCTCAAATTTGAGAAGACGCCACATTGCTTCTGGAGCACTTTAATAGCGAGCATCTAAATAAGATGAAAGTTCGTCATGTAAAATTGGATTTTCTTTTTCATTTTGTGCACCTTACACAACAACAGTTGCTGCATCATATCCTATTTATATATATTTATACACATATTTGATGGATTTGATATAATTGCAAGCTTCCACATTGATATGGGCATTGTACTTCATCAGCAAATGTGGATTGTATGGAACCACATATCTAATATCTACCTTTTGGCCACGGATAATAGCTGTTTGTACTTTTCTTCTTTTATACAAAGGGTATCCATCACAATTAACATAAGTCTGCATTTGAAATTGTTTTGGAAACTCTTTTATGCATTTTTAATTTTCCATACATGGTGAATTTGGACTGATATCTCCACATGGACCATGTATCATTCTATGAGTTACAATCTCCTAAAGTTTGGAATGTTTCTCTGGATGTGTCAGTTCAGCAGTAATTATTGAATCCACTCTGTCTGTCGTATTCAATTTATCTTTTTCTTGCAAGATTAAAAGTATATGCGCATGTGGCAAGCCTCTTTTTTGAAATTCAATGGTATAAACAAAAGCCACACATTTCCCAAATAAGTCTGCTTTAGTTACATCATGAATTAATGAATTTAGTTTTATTCTGAATACTCTTGCCACCAAATCTGGTTAGTCAGAAGTATATTGTCCAAGGTGTAAATTTTCTTTGATCTCTGGCCATTGTGAGTTACATGTAAATGTATTGAATAAATCTGGTTTGCCAAATTTAGTGACAATAGCCATGGCATCGTTGTATCTTTCTTGCATATTGCGAGGAGATCCTTGGAAAGAGGATGGCAAAATCATAGCTCGTCCAGCAGGAATGTCTCTGTTTGCAGATAATTCAGCGACATAATCCATCAATCCACAATATTGTTCTACTCAAAGCTTGTTTTGTTGAAATTTGACAAAATTTAGATGATTTGCTTCGACTTGTAGATAGGAATCAATAATCCATTGTTGTGTGAGTTTGCCCCCACATAAAATAGGATTCAAATGATCCCGAACAGCAGTTTGTGCCAGCATGGAAATATTGTTTCTAACACAAACTTTACTATTGGCATAACTTTGCAACTGTAATTTTGGTTGCCATCCTGGCTCCCCATTTGAAAAGAAAATGGAATATGTAATTGGATCCAAATTACTACTTAAAATATTTATGTTTATAAAAGGTTGTTCTTGATTGTGTGGATATATTCTAATAGCCCGCTGAAATGGTGGTTCCCCATCATCATTTTTAAATACCATGGCAACCCTTTATTTGCTGTTGGTTAATTATACCGTCTTTGATCAGTATGGCGATCTCTTTTGAGAACCATATTCACTCTTGGCATTGGCAATTGATGTCTTTGCTCATGTGCCAGTTGTTCTTTTTCAACCTCAGCTAATTTTTTGTATGCTTTACTATACGGGTTGTTGGCCATAATGTTATCAAGCTGTTCAAAGACCATGGGTAAGCATTGTTTATTTTCAGAAAGCATCATTCGTGGTTCAACAGCTTCCATTGTATCAAGGACATATAACTGTGCAAAGTTCCTTTGTTCTCCTGATTCTGGGTGTAAATGTGAAGTCAGGTGGTATATTTGTCCTTGGACTTTAAAACAGTAAGGACCATGTCCTGGGACATTTTCTGCTAATGTTGCACACATTGAAGCAAATGAAATCGCACTGTTATAATACCGAATGTTTTTCTTAAAACTGGTGTAATTTGGAAATGTAGGATCACTCATGATACTTTCTAATTATTCTGGAAAGATGTGTCTTTCTGGAAGTCTTACCTTTCCTTTCTGACAGCAACTAATAAACTATCCATCAGTTGGTCTTTCTTTCAGAAAATGATAGGACCCACAAAACTGACAAGCCACATTCATTAATCCACAATAATGAGTGTCTACTTTTAGTGCTGTAAATAAAGGACTATCATGAGCTTCCTCAATATAGATCTCAGTACAACTTTCGATATCTACATTGGTGTCATCTCTATCAACATTGGTGTCAGGAGGCAATATTGGGTTATTAGAGAATGCTTTAGAGACATTTTTTTGTTTACTTTTTCTTTTCTTTGAAGCTCCAGCAGACTCATTTTGTGCTTTTTTTAGCCATTTTTCTTTTATTTAGAAGTCTCTGTCGATCTTCTTCTTTTAAACGTTGTGAAGTCTCACGAGTCTGTGCATCTCTCATCTCTGCTTCCGTTCCCTTGCCATTCTTCTTTTATATTCTTTCTTATCTTCTGCGTTGTCCGCCATTGTAATCTGTTATTGGAAATAGAGGTATAAAAATTTAATTTGTTTTATTATACATAATTGTTAACCTGTCATATATTTCTAAAAAATGTAATGGTAATCTGTCTCTGTCTGTCTCTGTGTGTGTCTGTTTCTATGTGTGTGTGTCTGTAAGTCTGTGTGTGTGTCTGTGTGTGTGTCTCTGTGTCTGTGTGTGTGTGTCTGTGTGTGTGTGTCTCTGTGTGTGTGTCTCTGTGTGTGCGTGTGTCTCTGTGTGTGTGTCTCTGTGTGTGTCTCTGTGTGTGTGTGTGTGTGTCTCTGTGTGTGTCTGTGTGTGTGTGTCTCTGTGTGTGTGTCTCTCTGTGTATGTGTCTCTGTGTGTGTGTGTGTCTGTCTCTCTATCTCTGTCTCTCTCTCTGTCTCTCTCTCTCTCTGTCTCTCTTTCTCTCTCTTTTTCTCTGTCATGACTGCAATACCTTAAATAGGTAATCATGTGTTCCTAAAGAAGGGCAAAGCAAAAGAGCTATAAGCAAACTATAGATTGACATGAAAAAAACTTAGTAATATCAGTCTGAAATGAATTAATCAATAAATAAAGTTCTGAAGTGTAATTCTCATTCACGTAAACATAAATGTGTTTTCATATATGTATTTTTTTTTAACTTATTGATTAATTATTAAAATTATTTACATAAATTAATGAATGACAACCTGTGAATAATGTTGATGAAAAAACACTTAGAGACTTATTAAATTGGGATTTAAGGAATTGAATAGGGCTCTATATAACCACAGAGCATTTTTTAGTTGTGGAAGTTTTTAGTTAGTTAACTTCTATCCAAAAGCAAGGTCTTCACTAAGTAAGAAGTTGTGTTAAAAAATATGCTGTGTGTTTATATAGAGCTCTATTTAATAGGCCAACTTGCAATTTAATAAGGCTGTTAATCCTGTTTTTATAAAGAATGTCATCAATAGAGATGTCACGGACAGTTCGCCCGCGGACTATTCACGGCAATTTTGGCATGTTCGCGTTCGTAGCGGACGGCGAACACATGCGATTTTCGGTTCGCCCCCTATACTTTATCATTGAGGAAACTTTGACCCTGCACCTCATAGTCAGCAGACACATTCCAGCCAATCAGCAGCATACACTCCCTTCCAGAGCATTCCATCTGAAGGACAGCATACATTTTAGAATCATTCTGAAGCTGCATTCGTTGTGAGAGGACAGATAGTGTAGCTGCTTGAGATTTAATAGGGAAATAGGTAGCCAGGCTGTGTATTTAGCTTCCATTACAGACCTGAAGGACTCATCTGATATCTGCTACAAGGACAGCAACCCAAAAAGCCCTTTTTAGGGCTAGAACATCATTTATTTTATTTTATAATTTTTTCTGTGTAATCTAATTGCATATGCCTGCCTGCCAGCGTGTGTGTGCGACAGGCTAACACCTAACAGCTTATATTGTGCTTATTTTCACTACTCATACCTGGTGGTGTACCATACATTGAAAACAACCATTTTTTTCGTGTAATCTAATTTTAGTTGCCTGCCTGTATCAGGCTCACAGCTTATATTGTGCTGAGTAAAATAAAACAACACTGTTTTGACTGTAATAGATTGAATAGCAATTGCCTACCTACAGGCGTGTGTGTGAAGCCTATTGCATCTACTCTGCCAATTTTTGTCAGTGCACAGTGATACGTCATATCTGGTGCAACGTAGTGTAAAGTGAAATAAAAGAACACTTTTTTTACTGTAATCGATTGAATATCAGTTGCCTGCCTACAGGTGTGTGTGTGAGGCCTACAGCGCCTACTCTGTCAACTTTTGCCAGTGCACAGTGACACTCCTATCTGGTGGCACCTTAGATTGCACGCGCAGTGCCCCAAATTTGAAGTGGGAGGACCGACTAAGCATCTTTTTCCATCTCCCTGTTCCAAAAATCAATGCCATATACACGTCCCCTAATAGTGGACGTAACAGGGATTAAACCGATAGGAATAGTACTACTTAACAGTACACACCTTATAATAACGCAGACAGAGGCAATGCAGAGAGAGGAGTCTGAAAAAGAGGAGTCAGAGGAGGAAGGTGGCTTTGAGGAGGTGGAAGACCAAACACAGCAGGCGTCCCAGGGGGCTTGTTGTCACCTTTCGGGGACCCTTGGGCGGAGTAAGAGACCTTCAATGACATCAGTGAGGACAAGGAACGGGACATGGCTAGCTTGGTATCAAACCTTGTGCAAATGGGGAGTTTGCGGTTGTGCAAAGGGACTGTTTGCAGTTGTTTGATGTGCATTAAATGGTGAGATTGGTCTGTTACTGTGAAGCAGGTGTAACCCTTACACTACCTGATCGATACAACATCATACCTGATGTTTTAAAGCATGTTATTCCAAACAATTTAGGAATGTTAGGTGATTTATGCCCTTTATGGCTTAAAACCAGACTCTGCATCAACTATGTAATTTTCCGTGGGAGTTTTGACATGGATCCCCCTCCGGCATGCCACAGTCCAGGTGTTAGTCCCCTTGAAATAACTTTCCCATCACTATTGTGGCCAGAAAGAGTCCCTGTGGGTTTTGAAATTCGCCTGCCCATTGAAGTCTATGACGGTTCGCCGGGTTCGCCCGTTTGCGAACATTTGATGGAAGTTCGCGTCCGCTGTTCGCGAACCGAAAATTTTATGTTTGCGACATCACTAGTGTAGATCTGAGAAATGTTTAGTTTGAATGAATGTATGAATCATTGAAAGTACTTGTTGTCCTTGTCATACATGCATATAATAAAAGGAATTTAAATATTGAATTGCTTACAATGTCCTCTGCATTGTGAAATAGACAATCTATATTTTTATAATGATTCATGATGATTAATTAATATTGATTAATTAATGAATTAATAACATTGATCAACTAAAATCAATAATCCTTACATCCTTATGAAATTACGATTCAGGCAATTTAATAGAGCTGTATATAAGCACAGGGCATATTTATTTAGATAAGTGTTTTATTTACTGAAGGCCTTGCTTTTGGATAGAAGTTCACTAACTGGCAACTTCTGTAATAAAAATATGCTCTGTGATTATAATAGAGCCCTATTGAATTTGGCGAATGTCAATGTACTAAGGCTGTTAATCATTTGTTGAAAAAAACAGCATCATTAAATGATATACCTGTAAAGGTGGTCTTATTGCAGATCAAATGCTGCAAACCTCACTCTGTGTAGTCAGGTGCACAGATGATCAAACTGTGAAATAAAATGAGAAGCATTGTTAATGTTTGTATGATGTTTAATTGGCATACATGCAAAATATAAACATGGTATATTAATAAGTAAATGCACTATAAAATGTAATTAAGTGATAGAAATATTTATATCTGTTTGCAAGTGGATTTACTGCAGATTGCACTAATTGTGCCCAGGTGAGAGGGGTGTGGCTTGACTGTTAAACTAGTATAAAAGGTTTGTGAGCGGTTTTGGGGGCTGTTTGCAAGTGGATTTACCTTACAAGTGAAGGCTGATAAATTGCAGAATGCACTAATTGTGCCCAGGTGAGAGGGGTGTGGCTTGACTGTTAAACTAGTATAAAATGTTTGTGAGCTGTTTTGGGGTTGTTCGCAAGTGGATTTTCCTTGCGAGTAAAGGCTGATAAATTGCAGAGTGCACTAATTGTGTCCAGGTGAGAAGGCAGAAGTTAATATAAACAGGAGAAGGGGTGAACTTGTGAGCTTGCAAACATTTTCAGTATCAAGTGCAATTCTAGTAAATGCATAGGAGTTTAAAATAAAAGGTAGGGCAGATTTATAGTGCAAAGGAAGAAAACTTTATACAAATATATTATTTTATATTCTTTATTTTTCCACTGAAATTTTGTAGACAATAATAATAGTTATGAGTCAGTCCATGGGCAACCTCATTCAGTGTACATTCTGTCATATGTATGCAATACTGGAACAGAAGATTCATGGTCCATACCTCTATGTTGTGTTTATTTTTTAAATACATTTTAATGTTTATTTTTATCCTAGGGGTGCCGGACCTGTGGACATCTAGGAAGGGCACTTATGCTATGGACAAAGGCAAGAAAACCATTGTCGCTGGAGGGTCATCTGGGCAAGGTAAGTGGGCCTATTTACCCTATTCTAGGTTTAGTGAGGGGAATTATTTTAGGTGAGATTTAGGGATTTTTATTGTATGTAGTAAGTGGTTTAATTGTATGTAGTTAGGGTTTAAATTGCATGTAGTTAGGGGTATTAATGTATGTAGTTAGAGGTTAAATTGTATGTAGTTAGGGGTATTAATGTATGTAGTTAGGGGTTAAATTATATGTATTGAGGGGTTTTATTGCATGTATTGAGGGATTATATTAGATGTAATGTATGTTCTATTTTATGTAATGTATGCTTTTTTATGTAACTTAGGTTTTTTTATTTTATGTAAAGTAGTTTTTTTTATTTTTGGTAATGTTCTTTTTTTATTTTCAGTAATGTAATTTTTTTTATTTTGTGTAATGATAGTTTTTTTTATTTTCTATAATTATAGGTTTGTATATTTTGTGTGATTATTGGGGTAATAGGGATTTTATTAGGGGTTAATAGTGTAGGATTTAATAGGGAACGATAGGAGGGGGTTTATGGGATGGGGTTTACTGGGTAAATTTGACATTAAATGGGCCTAGATAGGATTACATAGGACTAGATAGGGTTACATAGGACTAGATGGGGTTAAATAGGTCTAGATGGGGTTAAGTGGTTAGTGATAGGGTTAATTAGGTATGGTGAGGGTTAAATAGGTTTCATTAGTTAGAGGAGATTAATTAGATCAATGGGGTTAATGGAATGGTATAGGGTAGGATAAGGGTTAATTATGTAAGGTAGGGGTTCATAGGGTAGGGGTTTATTGGGTACAGTTAGGGTTAATGGGCTATAGTTATGGTTAATGGGGTATAGTTAAGGTTACTAGGTTATAGTTAGGGTTGATAGAGTAGGGTGGGTAATAGGGTAGAGGGGGGTTAATATTGTAGTGTTTAGACTTGGTGTCATGAGGGTCCTGGAGGACCCTCATGGCACCTTTGGTGTTAATATAGGGGTTAGTTAGTGTCCTATAGGGGTCTATATAGATCCCTATTGGAATAATGGGGTTACTTAGTGTCCCATAAGGGTCAGTATAGAACCTTATGGGACTAATGGAGGTTAATCAGTGTCCCATAAGAATCTGCATGGACCCTATGGCACTGATGGGGTTAATCAGAGTCCCATGTATGGACCCTTATGCAACTGAGGGGGTTATTTAGAGGTTCATGGGGGTCTGTATAGACCCCCATGACTAATAGGGTTAATTTTAGGTGCCTGGGGGGGTACTTATATACCCCCCACGGCAGGGGTTAATTTTTTCATTTAGCGTGGGTGGTTTAATGACTTTTAAGGTCCTTTCAAGATCCGTGGTGGGAAATTTGAATTTTTAAATGCAGTGGGGGTCCCAATAGAGACCCCCGCTGCAAGGGTTAATATGGGCCACTGCGAGGTCCCAGTGGGGGGGGGTAATTTTAAGTGCCGGGGGGGTGCTTGGAGTACCCCCCATGCCCGGGCTTGTGTTTTTAACTGTCGCATAGGTCCTGATCTAGACCACCGCGGCAAGGGATGACGTCAGGAGCATGCAGTCAATCCCGCAGGCTTCAATTAGCCTTGATGGTGATCTCTTCTGCCATTGGCTAAGTCTAATGGCTTTGCTACGTGTTAGACTAATTGATCTTAGCACAGCCGCACATCCAACGTGCAAGAAGACTGGCTTAAGATTTTGCTTCACTCGCATGTTGCTCGCAGGCCCTTCCAAGTCCTTCTATTTTAATATATCATTATAGGTATCCCATCAGTATTTGAGATAGGGGGATAGCACTGTTCCCCTTTAGGTTTTGTGGGTAGTCAGTTATCTCCTGCATCACCTGTTATACTAATGGTACCCTATTGTGCTCTAGACCTTATTTATCTAGGGGCTCTTTAAGTCTCATAATGTGTACATTTTTAGAAGGTGCATTATTGTATATATTTATAAAAAGTTACATTTTAAATTTATATTGATTTATTTTGGGAAATTGGATCGTGTTCTGTAAATATCGCACTAATATATTCTTCTATTTTGTAACAAAATTCACTGTCAGAATTATTAGCACAAGAGATAAACTTTACTGTACCAGGGTCCTGTTATTCGAACAGAAAACTGCAAAGTGTAGCAAACAATTTTGTGAACACTTCAACTTGTCTTCTGTGGTGAATGAGGAGGGCTGCTTCCAGTAGGGTCTGTGAGTGTGTATTATGTCTTATAAAAGCTTCACCACTACCTGAATTGCCCCAGAACCCTGCAGCATAGGGGGGTTAATGTTAGGTGCAACGGGGGTACTTACCCCGCGGCATGGGGTTAAAAATGTGTATGCCGTGGGCCCTTAAAGGACTATCAGAAGGGATTATAAAATGTTTAAATGCTGCGGGGGTCCTATTCGAGACCCCTGCAGCAAGGGGTTTATGTGTGGACCCTTTTCCCCCCAGCACCTGAAATGAACCCCATCACTCATGGGGGGTCTATATAGACTCTCTTGAGACTATAATTAACCCCCTCAGTTCAATATGTGTCTATATAGACCCCTATAGGACACTATCCCCTATATTAACACTATAAATGCCATGAGGGTCCTCCAGAACCCTCATGACAACACAAAGTCTAAGCACTACACTATTAACCCTTTCCTAGCCTATCTACTTCTATTAACTCCCTCTAACTAAATAACCCCCTCTACCCTATTCTATTAAACCCGCCTACCCTATACTATTAACTCCCCTCTACTCTACCCTATTAAACCCTACACTACCTACCTACCCCCCAAATAAAATCCCTAGCACCCCACTAATTGCACACATTTATTATTTACAGAAAATACTTACAGAAACTTAAAAAAAACTACAGTGCACAAAACAAAGAAAAATGCATTAATGAAAATAAAATAAAACATCACAGAAAATAAAGACAAATTACTGAAAATAAAAAACCCTACATTACATGAATTAAAAACCCTAGATTATATAAAATAAAGAAACATTACAACTAAACAAAACCAGCCTCACTAAAAATAGAAAAGGGTAAATTAGACCACTTAGCGTGCCACAATGCCCTTCCAGCGATGCTCTGGTCTTCAGTTCTTCGTCCCAGACAGGGCCCTCCAAAATTGTCCACATGTCTGGTCACACCTACAAAAAGAAGAAACTTTACAGTTAATACAAACATACATACAACATGTAATATAATACATTCTGAATAGTCCACTTACCTGTCCAAAATGCCCCTCCAGCGTTTCCTCAGTCGTCGCAGACAGGGCCCCTGCAAAAAATATCCTGACATTCTAAAAAATAAAAAAATCTAACAGAGTTCCTCCCTTGAGGAGCTTCTGGGTGCAAATGAAGATTCCTGCGCATGCTCTTAGCCATAGCTTAGCTTTTAGCCATTTACGGGCTCAACGGAGTGGTTAGGAATAGTGATTTT
This sequence comes from Discoglossus pictus, assembly GCA_027410445.1. Lineage (NCBI taxonomy): Eukaryota > Metazoa > Chordata > Amphibia > Anura > Alytidae > Discoglossus > Discoglossus pictus. Next base: position 298,521,424 of record CM050165.1, on the reverse strand, counting down.
GCAGTTTTAGCCTTGCAGCCTTGAAGGATCAAAGGCTTTGAGGAAAGTAACTAGCTATTTGACAAATCGCAATGGGTGGGTAGGGAACGCGGGTCGGAGCAAGTAACTTGATCTGAGGCTGCAATCGCAAGGCAAATTAATAGCAGAGTAACCTGTAACTTAGATTTGCGACCACAGATCTCCAAAAAGTATCAATTAAATGAGGCCCCCTGTCTCCAAACCAAGTCAACCTGCTAATAGGATCGGTCTAGTGACCATTTAAAGCCTAACAAAGAGCAGGTTATAACAGCAAGACAGTTAGAAACTCTAACTGTTCAAGTTACAGTTATGTAAACTGGGCTATTAAAGTTACATGCTCATCTACATGAGTTTCAAACTGCTCCCACTGTCCAATGAGTACCAACTGCCCATCCTGATTCTGCATAAGCAGAGATACATAGTGCATTACTACAAGTGGCACTTTCTGAAATATTTCGGAACACAGAGCAGAATTCAGAACTTTTTAAAATTCCTGTAAACTTTTGTTTATTTTAAAACCCTGTACTTATTGCATTGACTGTTATATCCCTGATATAAGAAGAACCTATGAAGTGAGCACATCAGTTGTTGGAGTTCCAGAGTACATTGGACTCGCCAGCAACCTTTTTGGATGTCTTGTCTAATACATATGATGATCCTCGCAAATTATAGACAGCAGAGACAGCTTTGAGAACTCTATGCCAAGGAAGGAACCCAACTGAAGACTCTTGGCCCTTTTTAATTCCCAAAAATGAAAAATTACACCACTAAAATATGGTCAGTAAAATTATGTAGCTATTCAATTTACTCTGTTTTGCATGATTGAGAGTGAGATACAAACCAGATCCGAAAATTATGGCATGCTCTCCCATTGGTTTTCTGACATCTGTAAAATTACAGGTTACATTTTGAAAGTTTTACACTAAGTAGCAATTCAATTTGAACTTTACTGAACACTCCAAAATATGTTTGACTCGTAACTTGTAATATAAGGAAAATTACTTATGTGCCCTAAAGATCACCCTCAAGTGGTTTTAAAAGTCTTTCTGAGACCTGCAGGAGCAGTAAAGAGAGAGAAAATTACAAAAAAAATCCCATTGAAAAACGTGAATTAGAATTAGAATTCCATGCATAACAGTCCCAGGGTCATTATACATATTGGGAACATTAAAAGGATACTAAAGATGTGTTAAAGAAAATCAATGGATTGAACACAAATAAAACACACTTTTAGTGTCATTAGATGTAGAATCATTATACACAAATATCCAACATAAGAGAGGCCTAGATGCTACTAAATACTTTTTACAGAAGAAGGGCATACTCTATGATAGACATAATGAATTTATAATGGAGTTACTGAAATATGTGTTAACACACAATTATTTTGTATTGTTACAAAATTTCTATCACCAGATAAGAGGTACAGCTATGGGGACAGCATGTGCCCCCACATACGCCAATGTATACCTAGGCTGGTGGGAAGAACAAATAGTGTTCAATGAACACAATGATAATTATACAAAAGATGTGGACCTTTGGATTCGGTACATAGATGATGTGTTAATCCTATGGAGTGGTACTCATCAACATTTGCAAGAATTTATAAACAAAATAAATCATAATGATATGGGTCTATATTTGACCTCAGAGCTCAATGAGATGTCAATAACCTTTTTAGACCTTACAATTAGCAAACAAGAAAATGGCAAATTGACAACTAATACATACAGGAAACCAACATCTACTAACAGCCTTTTACATGCCACAAGTAGTCACCCTAAATCTTTGATCTCAGGAATCCCATTAGGGCAATATCTGAGAATTAAAAGAAATTGCTCAGAACAACAGTTTGAAATAGAGCCCATGGACCTACAAAATAGATTCCAAGAATGGGGATATAATAAAAAGATATTAAAGAAGGCCTATGGTAGAGCTAAGAACATCAACAGAGAATCTCTACTTATGGATAAATCCCCTAAAGAAGATAACATCATTAGATGTATTGGAACCTATAATGACAAATGGTTCGATGTAAAAAAGATTTTCAATAAACACTGGGAGATATTGAGGAATGATAAAGATCTAAAACCCTTTATAGGGGAACATGCTCAGATAACAAGTAGAAGATCTACTAACTTAAAAGATGTATTATCTAAAAGCCATCTGGAGATTCCAAAGAGGACTACATGGCTAGAAAAAGTAAAAGGCTGTTTTAAATGTCAATCCTGTAAGGCTTGTCATTATATAAAACCAGCCAAAACCTTCACCTCAAAAGATGCAAAACAGATATATCAAGTGAAGTATCTAATGACATGCAAAACAGAGAGAGTGATTTATTTGATATCTTGCAAATGTGGAATGAGATACATAGATAAAACCTATAGAGAATTTCGAAGAAGAAGTTTGGAACACATCTATAGTATCAACAGAGAATACAATACACGAGTGGCTATACATGTAAACACCAAACATAAAGGGGATGTGAAAATACTTTCTTTTATGGCCATAGATCACATTGAACAAACCATCAGAAAAGGTGACATAGACAAAGAGTTACTAAAGATGGAAGCAAGATGGATCTATTTACTAAAAACCAGAAAACCTGATGGCCTAAATGAAGGTTTTACTTTTTCCCCATATATATAAAAAACAAAATCCAATAATCTCTAAGTATTGAAGCTGATACTAACTCAATAATATCATATTATGAAATTGCTTACCATGTTAATAATTTAATAAGAATATGATTCTTTTTATTTAATCGTTGGTATTAATATACATATTATACTATATCTCTCAAGATATTGCCCAAACAACATATAAACCCAATACTAGACTTCATCCATGAGGAATAATTTATTATAATATAATGAAAAGCTAGATGGGGATATGTTAATTAATACTATTATATTGTCACCCTAAGTAATACATGAAACCTTATTTATCGTTGAGATCTTATAAGATCTTTTAAATAATAAGTTAGGATCAATGATATAGTTTATAATCTTTGTCACAGTGGCAATAAATATATATATCCTATGATTCTCAAAATATAATAAAATAATATGGAGAGATATAGTGCAATGTTATTGACATATAGTAAGCTTTTAAACAAGCATGGCTTTAAAAGCATTATAATATGAGCGTTATCAGCTTTCCAAGTTTTGAGACCGTTAAAGACATTTTAAATATTAAATTAACGTTGGTTTTAATTAAAATTGGTTCCCATGACAACAGAGACTATAAAGAGGGATGTCTTAGTGTCATGGCGGTAACCCCTGAGGAAATTGAGAAACGTGCGTCGGGAGAGACGCAGCAACGTGAGACGCGTGTTAGTGACGTCATCGCGAGGCGTCCTAACCGCGATCTCCATGCTTTAGGAGACAAACAGATTGTCAGGGACACAGCGATATATCAAAAAGCCAACTAATACTAAGGAAAGGTTCCTGAGTAATCTAGTCACTCCTAACAGGAGTTTAACAAAAAGGGAATTAAAGGAATAATATAGGGGATATACTGCAACTAAGTAATAGGCAGTCCTATACTCCTGCAATATAGCACAACTTAGCACTTTATAAATACAATTCATCACGATTGTATTTAAGTTAACACAAGTTATATGCAATATATATTTAACAGGGCAAAACAAATTTGTTTTGCAAGCTCCTTCAGCACTTTATTACAGCACTTTATTATAGCACTTTAGAATCCCTGCACCTTAAAGACAATATTTAAAGGAGTATTTACGCCCTATTTTTAAATCCTGTTATATCATATCCCCATATCCTTTCCCACCTCCTGTTCTAAATTGCAGCGTCCATATTTTTAGCTTTTGTAGCATCTATTTTTTAAGTAAATTATTAAAAGCTAAGTTTTAATCAACTGGGTCTCTTACACTATTGAGATTCATAAGTGTGCACTATTAAAAGGGTCCCTTTTCTGTTCTTCCAGTGTTAAATATGTATTTTTGACCCTTAGTGGCACCCTAAGTAAAAGGTCATTATACCCAATTACATCTAGAGCCACCAAACCCATCTTGTTTCTAACATTAAAAGGATTGCTGAAACCTTCAAAGCAGTTAAAGACACAGTACAGTATTAAAAAATCTGTATTAGAAATGAATACGTAACAGTCCCATAGGTATAAAAATTATATTAACATATTAATTTGAAATTATTATGTTTGCATCAGTATACATATTGGGAACATTAACTTTTGGCAATAATATACCGTCACATAAAATATATCAACCTCAAGGGTAACATATACCTGAGTACACAACAGATTAATACAAATCAGGAAACCCACATAACCTACAACAGCAGTTCCAATGCATTCACTATTAAAGGGATAGACACACCCACAACAATACTCATTAACACCATGGATCCTGATCACATCACAGCGATCATGCACTTCATATCCATGGGAAGGTATGTCAACTACACAATACTGTTGGGTGTAATACACTGGGTTGTGAGACATTTCATCATGGGCAGCCTCTGGGCAGCCTCTGGCCTTAAAAAGAGTTAGAGGGTGAAACTGTTTTGTGGCTAAATGGGGGTAGCTAATATATAATGGTGGTGAATGCTTTAACTGTCATGAGAAATCACTTCCCATGACCATTAGTAATCATTTGGCAAAGAGTACTATTACCATATATATATATATATATATATATATATATATATATATGATATTGTTTAGCCACATTGATATCACATTCATTTAGAATACAGGTGTTATACAATTATAACTGACTAGCGACTTGCCTGTAAAAAATGACGGCAATAACATTTGAAGGCTGGCAATGCTGTTTGCCACACAATGCAATGCTCTCGCCACTCGGCCAACCTGCCACTTTCATGCCTCGCAATGAGCACCATTCGGTGCTCATTGTGTGCCTTCACTCTCTCTACTTTACGGGCCTTGCGATGAGCGCCTTTGGCGCTCATCGCGAGCCCTGCAGTGAGAGCTCATTGCATATGTCAGCCAACCCACCACTTCCGTGCCTTGCGCTGAGCGCCTTTGGCACTCATTGCGAGCCTCTCGCTGTGTCTGGTTCCCCCCTCTCCCTAACATGTGTCCCTCCTCTCCATTGCCCTGTGTTTTTTTCCTTTTTTTCCGTCACCTGTGTCTCTTTTCCCTCCTCTGTCACCCCTGTGTCTCTTTCTACTTTCTCCCCCCTCTCCCTCCCCTGTGTCTTTGTCCTCTATCTCCCTGCTCAAGTCTTGGGTGCCTTCGCGATGAGCGCCGTTGTTCCTTTTTTTCAAAGTCTTGCGGGCTTCACATTTAATTTACAGAACATGCCCACAACTTTAAATATGTTGGTTTTTTTGTTTTGTTTTTTATTGTGAAGCAAACAACAAATAGGACCAATTAACAGAAAAAGTCAATGTGCATAACTATTAACCCTCCTAAAGTCAATACTTTGTAGAGCCACCTTTTGCGGCAATAACAACTCCAAATCGCTTTGGATAAGTCTGTATGAGCTTGCCACATCTTACCACTGGGATTTTTGCCCATTCCTCCTTGCAAAACTGCTCCAGCTGCTTCAAGTTGAATGGTTTGCACTTGTGAACAGCAATCTTTAAGTCTGACCACAGATTTTCTATTGGATTGAGGTCTGGGCTTTGACTAGGCCATTCTAGCACATTTACATGTTTCCCCTTAAAACCACTCAAGTGTTGCTTTAGCAGTGTGTTTGGGGTCATTGTCCTGCTGGAAGGTGAACCTCTGTCCTAGACTCAAATCATGCACAGAGTGGTACAGGTTTTGCTCTAAAATATCCCTGTATTTAGCACCATCCATTTTTCCCTCAACTCTGACCAGTTTCCCAGTCCCGGCTACTGAAAAACATCCCAACAGCATGATTTCCCTGTGGGGATGGTGTTCTTTGGGTGATGTGATGGGTTTGTGCCAGACATAGCGATTAGAATACAGGTGTTATACGATTATAACTGACTAGCGACTTGCCTGTCAAAATTGACGGCAATAAACTTTGAAGGCTGGCAATGCTGTTTGCCACACAATGCAAGGCTCTCCACACTCGGCCAACCCTCCACTTTCATGCCTCGAAATGAGCACCTTTGGCGCTCATTGCATGCCTTCCCCCTCTCTACTTTACGGGCCCCGCAATGAGAGCTCATTGCATACATCGACCAACCAGCCACTTTTGTGCCTTGCGCTGAGTGCCTTTGGCACTTATTGAGAGCCTCTCTCTGTGTCTTTTTCCCCCTCTCTCTACCATGTGTCCCTCCTCTCCCTGCCCTGTGTTTTTTTCCCTTTATTTCCCTCACCTGTGTCTCTTTTCCATCCTCTGTCACCCCTGTGTCTCTTTCCACTGTCTCCCCCCTCTCTCTCCCCTGTGTCTTTCTCCTCTATCTCCCTGCTCAAGTCTTGGGTGCCTTCGCGATGAGTGCCTTTTTTTCAAAGTCTTGCAGGCTTCACGTTAATTGGCAAAGTGTTACAGGCTTCGGCCTCGTTTTGAGCCTTTTTCAAACATTAATGTCTTTGTGGCCGCCATTTTTTTCCTCGCTTAGCCGATTTTCGATGTCCAAAAATGTCAATTAAGCTTTAAATTAGCTTGCAACCTTCCTCACAGGCTCTCTGCCTCTCCCCCTGTGCTGTGTGTGAGGTTTTAAATCAATTTTTTTATTAATTCGCGTCTTTTGACGGTTTTCAGAGGTATAGGCTTGGAAAAGATGTTGGGCGTTAAAGCCAAAGTCTTGGGGGCCTCGCGATGAGCGTCTTCATCGCTCATTGCGCATGCGCACGCCTGTAACTTTTATCATTGCGTGACCAACAATTGTAACTTACCACAACTATTATATGTGGTTGTTATGATATCATGATGTCTGAACATGTACCCATTAATAATGACAGAAGACAAAGGTCATCACCTATGATGTCTGTTAATTACATCGGACAGAAGTTTCTGCTCTCATATTGATAAGAGCATTGACCTGCTTAACTAATACATGTATCAATGCTGTGTATATATGTGTATATGAGTGTAAGCCTGTGTGAGTGTGTGTCTGTCTCTGTGAGTGAGTGTGTGTGTCTGTGTGTGTGCCTCTGTATGTCTGTTTGAGTGTGTGTCTCTGTGTGTGTGTGTGTGTCTGTCTCTGTGTGAGTGCGTGTGTAAGTCTGTGTGTGTGAGTGTGTCTGTGAGTTTTTATGTACGTCTGTGTGTGTGTGAGTGTAAGTCTGTCTGTGAATGTTTGTGTAACTATATGTGTGTAAGTGTATCTGTGAGTGTGTGTCTGTTTGAGTGAGTGTGTGTGTCTGTTAGTGTGTATGTTTGTGAGTGTGTGTTTGTCTGTGAGTGTATCTGTGAGTGTGTCTGTATGTGAGTGTGTGTTTATCTGTGAGTGTGTGTGTGTATCTGTGAGTGTGTCTGTATGTGAGAGTGTGAATGTGTGTCTCTGTGAGTGTGTGTTTGTGTGAGTGAGTATGTGTGTCAGTTAATGTGTGTGTTTATGAGTGTGTGTTTGTCTGGGAGTGTGTGCCTCTTTGTGAGTGTGTGTCTCTGTGTGTGTATGTCTCTGTGTGTGTGTGTCTGTGAGTGTGTCTGTGAGTGTTTTTGTAAGTCTCTTTGTGAGTGTGTGTGTCTGTTAATGGATGTGTAAGTATATGTGTGTGAGTGTATCCACTGTTCCACTCCAGTGCACTATGCAGAAACATGAAGAACAAATTATTTTTCATACTGTAACTACACCTCTCTTCCCTTTTTGTTTTGGAACTCCTGTGGCTATAAAGACACATACAATTAATTTGCTGGTTTTCTGGTTACAATTCATACTCCTCTCTCCCTTTTGAAGACACAAATCTCTTCCTGTTACACAATACTCTATTTTAGTATATACGCAAGAGGGGAGTATTCAGACATTGCCAGTAGAATATAAAGAGTTCATAAATTTATTTGATAACAAATAAACTGAAAAGTACCTTCTCGTAGGAGGAATCTTTCCTTTTGGTGGTGGTGGTGGGGGGGGCGGTATTTCCTTTATCAGAACCAGAATTCAAAATTCTAAGAGAATACATGGACATTAATTTGAAGAGAGGATTTATTGGGCCATCAACCTCTTCTGCTGAAGTAGGTATTTATTGTGTGCAAGATTAAGATAATGTATTGATTATATGAAATTAAATAAAAACAATATAAAGAACTGCTACAGTGCCTTGCAAAAGTATCCACCCTCTTGGCATTTTTCGTGTTTTGTTGCCTCAAAGCGTGGAATTAACATGGATTGTTTGAGGATTTGCTTCATTTAATTTACAAAACATGCCCACAACTAAATATGTTGTTTTTTTTTTTTGCTTCAGGTACTTCAAGTTGAATGATTTGCACTTGTGAACAGCAATCTTTTAGTCTGACCACAAGTTTTCTATTGGATTGACGTCTGGGCTTTGACTAGGCCATTCTAGCACATTTACATGTTTCCCCTTAAAACCACTCAAGTGTTGCTTTAGCAGTGTGTTTGGGGTCATTGTCCTGCTGGAAGGTGAACCTCCGTCCTAGACTCAAATCACGCACAGAGTGGTACAGGATTTGCTCTAAAATATCCCTGTATTTAGCACCATCCATATTTCCCTCAACTTTGACCAGTTTCCCAGTCCCAGCTGCTGAAAAACATCCCCACAGCATGATGCTGACACCACCCTGTTTCACTGTGGGGATGGTGTTCTTTGGGTGATGTGATATGTTGGGTTTGTGCCAGACATAGCGTTTACTTTGATGGGCAAAAAGGTAAATTTTAGTTTTATCAGACCAGAGCACCTTCCTCCATACATTTTGGGAGTCTCCCACATGCCTTTTTGCCACTTTAAAAAGTGCCATTTTCTTTTTTGCTAAAAGTAATTGCTTTATTCTGGCCACTCTGCCATAAAGCCCAACTCTATGGAGCGTACGGCTTATTGTTGTCCTATGTACAGATACTATGATCCATCACATAAAATTCATATTAACAAAACATTGAACTTAAGGCTGTAATGTAACAAAATAGTTAAAAAGTCAAGGGGGTGAATGCTTTTGCAAGGCACTGTATGCTGTACCTTTTATATAGTTACATAGTAATTGAGGTAGAAAAAAGACTTTTATAGACATAATAAATTCCACCGTGAGCCTTGCAGTCAAAATTTGCCCTTCTTACGTTGCTATTAAATTAGAATTGGCTGCGAGCTACGAGCGGCCATCGGGTTGCTTGCTCGAACTCAAACAATTAAGCAATTACGTATTTTACGGGTTCAGATGGACCCAGTGGAAAAAGAGATTTTTAGCGTTACGTCACTGAAAAAGGGGAGGGTAGATTTCAAAGTCCTACGTGCTTCAAGTGCAGTTTGCAGATATAATGCAATATTAATAAAGCAGTAAATATGATATTCTATTACATGCGAGTTACAGTATATTTGTTAATACTTTGTTGCAGGGATCAATATCACACAAAACATGAACATGAAATAAAGTATTTTTCTGGCCCGATTTGCGGACTTGAGAATATTGTGATATTAATTCTAAGACCTAACATCACTTTCCCTTATAATAAATGTACAGAAGTGTGTTTTTATTTGCTTACAAAGTGCTATGTATTAGACTTTAACCCCCTGGCGGGTGCTCTTGAGCACTCATAGGGCTTTGGGTTCCATTTGCGTGTTATTTGAATTGAACAAGTAGCGGTTATGGGCATGACAGATCAAAGGATTTACATGTGCGAAGTTTAGCGTAGCTCAAATTGTAGGCAATTTTCGTCTGTCTTCCCTGTTAACATGCAAGTCTGCTGCGAGCAACGTTATGGGGCTAATTTAATAGGCGTAACCAATGGCGGCTGGTGACTTTTCAAGTTGGAGGGGCGACAAGGCGAAACATAGCCACTCCCCCTTTTTCAAACCACACCCATTTTATAACTCCTCCCCCTGACGTCATAATGACCTTTATAAACCCCGCCCAATGACCTTATACTTGTAAAGCCCATTGAAATACATGATCAGCAATGCAGAAATGTCAAGAAGTAAAGTAACAATGTGTTAAATTCATTGGTATACAATATAGATTGAAAAAACTCATGTGACAAGACTACAGCAATATCATAATTGCACCTATACGTATTAACAGAAAAATTAAAGGAGCGACACCTACCATTAGTCGGGTCTTCTTCTCAGGGTATTCACGTTCATTAATTTGACCAATGAGTAGAAACAAATCTGCAGCCACATAGGGTTTGCACCTGGGGTTGAAAGAAAACAAGCAAATCAATCAGACCATTCAAGAACAAAACCATGCTTAAAAAACATTAAACGACCAAGTGGAACCATATAGGCCTCAAACATACCTTAGAAGACCAAGTGTGACCATAGGCCCCAAACATACATTAGAAGACCAAGTGGAACTATATAGGCCCCAAACATACCTTAGAAGACCAAGTGTGACTATATAGGCCCCAAACATACCTTAGAAGACCAAGTGTGACCATATAGGCCTCAAACATACCTTAGAAGACCAAGTGTGACCATAGGCCCCAAACATACATTAGAAGACCAAGTGGAACTATATAGGCCCCAAACATACCTTAGAAGACCAAGTGTGACTATATAGGCCCCAAACATACCTTAGAAGACCAAGTGTGACCATATAGGCCTCAAACATACCTTAGAAGACCAAGTGTGACCATAGGCCCCAAACATACATTAGAAGACCAAGTGGAACTATATAGGCCTCAAACATACCTTAGAAGACCAAGTGTGACCATAGGCTCCAAACATACCTTAGAAGACCAATCAGCACTGTATAGGCCCAAACCAGTGGATCTTGGGATTCAAGAAAACAACAACATTTAACTTCTGTTTAGACAACACAATAATCAATGTCAAACAAACACGTTGAATTAGCATATGGATAACCATATGAGCAGTAACGCCACGCCAAGGCTTCAACAATTGTTACTGACCATTCACACACCTTTCATAGCTCCTTCAATATGCACACCCACACACCATTCATACTTTACTTACCACTAGTTATTTTTTGTTAGTGAGGTGGTGCCATTTCTGAGAACTTTACGCACCCTTGAAGGTGCCTCCAATTCCTTCAAACCAATGCATTTAACCACTACAGGGCCATGGTGCTTTTTAATTACTTTTTTGATCCTCTTCAATGTGGAGAAGCATCTTTCTGGTTCTTTCTGGTTCTTTAGTAGTCTTCGTTGTTGTAAGCAGGATTCCTTATAGCTTCACTCACTCTGTTAAATTATGTAGATTAAATTGATGCTAAAGTTGCTGCAGAGCAACAGCACTTGTACAGACATGGAATTCTTGCTTCCCGTACACAAGTGACAGCTACCCTTGGAAGTGCCTCCAATTCCTTCAAACCACGCCAAGGCTTGTTACTGACCATGCACACACCTTTCATAGCTCCTTCCATATGCACACCCACACACCGTTCATACTTTACTTACCACTAGTTATGTTTGGTAGTGTGAGGTGGTGCTGCTTAACGCAGTTTATCTTTGCACACCTTGGGGGTATGCATTCTTCTTTGCTTCAATCACTTGTATTTTAATTTTGCACAGCGATCTTTCAAAGAAGAAAACTTCTCAATGGTTTTTTCATTGAAGTCTGGGATCTCGGAAATCAGTTGCTTTTCCATTGAGAGCATCGCCAATGCATTCAACCGCTCCAGGGACATGGTGCTTCTTAAAAAGGTTTTTATCCTCTTCAATGTGGAGAAGCATCTTTCGGATTCTGCAGTGGTCATCGGTGTTGTAATCAGGATTCTTAATAATTTTACTGTCTCTGTGAAATCATTCTGCAGATTAAACTGATGGAAAAGTTTGTGCAGAGCAACAGCACTTGTACAAGTATGAAAATCTGTCTTCCCATACAGAAGTGACAGCTCAGTGCGTAATTGTTCCTTCTTTAGTATTGGATATGCTTGCACGGTGTTTTCCAGAGCTTGGGTTGGAAAGCAAGTGTCATGGGTTTTATACAAGTCACTTTGAACAAGTTTGGCACTGACTAGGTGATTTGAAAATGAAAAACGTTCTTTTGCATGAACCACCACTATGTCACATACCTCTCTTGAAAGTTGTCTCAAGGTTGAGATCTCCGCACTCCGTCTGTTGACTGTTACATCGCTCGGCAAACTTGCTTCTATCTCTTCAACAGAATTACGGATTTTCTGGGTGCTGGCGACAAAGTCTTCTGTGACTTTTTTGATGTAAACAGTATCCGTGTCTCGTTTCTGAAGCTGACTATAGAGGATGTCAACATGTGGCATTATTAAATGAAATAATTTAAGGAAGTAAAGGAACTCCCTGTCTTCCAGCATTCCAATGAAACTTGCGGCTTCACGTATAGATGTTGGATCAAAGTTTAAACATGCTTCAATTGTCTGGAAACACTCAAGTAGCGCATCTCTGTTCTCGTAGATCACGTTCACGGTCCTAACGTTGAAGTTCCATCATGTCGGTGCACCTCTTGGAAGTCTTCTACCAACTACCTCATCCAGAACTCCAGTCCTTTTTGGAGAGCGTGAAAAAAAAGATGGTATGCCGCCTATGTTTGAAAAAAAAAACTCTAACTCTTCCAATCCTTGAGACTGCTTTCTCCATTATTAGGTTCAGTTGGTGAGCATAGCAATGGACGTAGTGTGCGTTCGGGTACACGTCTTTTATTTTTCTTTGAACTCCTCCTTGATCTCCACGCATCACACTGGCACCATCGTAGCTTTGAGCTATGAGTTTCTTCTTGTCTTCTGGCTCTGGGAGAACAGTATTCAGTGTTTCCAGCACAACAGCAGCAATCGAGTCTGCATCCGTTGATTTCATTTCCGTGAAGCCATCAAATCTTTCCACCACTTGATGCTTCTTGTCAATGTAGCGATAGACTACAACGCACTGTGTCCTAGCGGAAATATCGGTTGCTTCATCCGCTTGGATTGCCACAAACTGGGCTTCCTTAAGCTCTTGGTGAATCACTTCCTTAATAACTTCATGCATGCAGTCCAGTAGCTCATTCTGCACGGTTTTGGAAGTGCCCTTAAACACAGTTGCAGTCTTCAAATGCTGTTCCATTGCACTATCGATACTGCCAACCAAATCCACCAGGCCTCTAAACACTCCTGGATTTAGCGATGTTTCACTCTCGTCGTGTCCTCTTAATGCCAGTTCCAAAGCGCCACAAAAGCGAACACAATCAATTATCTTGGAAAGGATGTACCGGTTCTTAGCCACTTCTTCGTTGTGTTTTTGAATGCTGACTTGGTATCCTTGGTCCAGTTGAACAGCAATGTTCGCCTGTCCAAGCATCTCAAACTTGATCCTGTTATCCAAGTGAGCTGTAGAACTTTTGTGTTTCGACAATTTATCAGCTAGATGTTTGACGTCAGTCACTCCAGTTTTGGTCTAAGCAGCGTCACCACCAAATAGGATGCATGGGAAACAATATAAGGACTTCCTAGAAACGCTTCCAGAAAGCCAGTCGTTCTTCTTGTACCATTCAGTATTGAAATTACGGACATATTGCTTCCCTCTATCTCTTGCGATTTGCTGCAGATTTATCTCTTGTTGGTCAGCTCCTAACCGTTTTACTTCCACCTTCTCCTCATAGGTTAGGGTGCCGAAAGGCTTCACAAGTAGAGAGTCAATAGTATTCATTTCTGATATTGATACCAATAGAAGAAAGAGATCACGGTATATTAATTTATATTATGTCACAAAATTACTTTAAAATAACAGTGTGTTGATTTCATTGGTATACATTACAGATTGCAAACCCTCATGTGACAAGACTACATCAACATCAAATTTGCACCTATACACATGGACAGAAAATTAAAGGCAATGATACTCACCAACAGTTGACTCTCCTTCTCGGGGTATTCACGTCCAGTAAGTCAACCAACGAGTCCAAACAAATCTGCTTTCACAGATAGTTTGCACCTGGGGGGTGATAGAAAACAACAAAAAAAACATTAGAAATCTCAAGACCCAAACCGTAACTTTTAAAACCTTAAAAGACCAAGTGTGACCATATAGGCCCCAACCGCACCTTAAAAACCTTAAAAGTCCAAGTGTGACCATATACTCACCAACAGTTAACTCTCCTTCTCGGGGTATTCACGTCCAGTAAGTCAACCAACGAGTCCAAACAAATCTGATTCCACAGATAGTTTGCACCTGGGAAGTGATAGGAAACAAAAAAAAAAAAACATTAGAACGTTTAAGACCTAAACCGTAACTTTTAAAACCTTAAAAGAGCAAGTGTGACCATATAGGCCCCAACCGCACCTTTAAAACCCTACATAACAAATTGGGACCATATAGGCCCCAACCGCACCTTAAAAACCTTAAATAACAAATTGGGACCATATAGGCCCCAACCGCACCTTAAAAACCCTACATAACAAATTGGGACCATATAGGCCCCAACCGCACCTTAAAAACCTTAAATAACAAATTGGGACCGTATAGGCCCCAACCGCATCTTAAAAACCCTAAATAACAAATTGGGACCATATAGGCCCCAACCGCACCTTTAAAACCCTAAATAACAAATTGGGACCATATAGGCCCCAACCGCACCTTAAAAACCCTAAATAAAAAATTGGGACCATATAGGCCCCAACCGCACCTTAAAAACCCTAAATAACAAATTGGGACCATATAGGCCCCAACCGCACCTTAAAAACCCTAAATAACAAATTGGGACCATATAGGCCCCAACCGCACCTTTAAAACCCTAAATAACAAATTGGGACCATATAGGCCCCAACCGCACCTTTAAAACCCTAAATAACAAATTGGGACCATATAGGCCCCAACCGCACCTTAAAAACCCTAAATAACAAATTGGGACCATATAGGCCCCAACCGCACCTTAAAAACCCTAAATAACAAATTGGGACCATATAGGCCCGAACCGCACCTTAAAAACGTTAAATAACAAATTGGGACCATATAGGCCCCAACCGCACCTTAAAAACCCTAAATAACAAATTGGGACCATATAGGCCCCAACCGCACCTTAAAAACCTTAAATAACAAATTGGGACCATATAGGCCCCAACCGCACCTTAAAAACCCTAAATAACAAATTGGGACCATATAGGCCCCAACCGCACCTTAAAAACCCTAAATAACAAATTGGGACCATATAGGCCCCAACCGCACCTTTAAAACCCTAAATAACAAATTGGGACCATATAGGCCCCAACCGCACCTTTAAAACCCTAAATAACAAATTGGGACCATATAGGCCCCAACCGCACCTTAAAAACCCTAAATAACAAATTGGGACCATATAGGCCCCAACCGCACATTAAAAACCCTAAATAACAAATTGGGACCATATAGGCCCCAACCGCACCTTAAAAACCCTAAATAACAAATTGGGACCATATAGGCCCCAACCGCACCTTAAAAACGTTAAATAACAAATTGGGACCATATAGGCCCCAACCGCACCTTAAAAACTCTAAATAACAAATTGGGACCATATAGGCCCCAACCGCACCTTAAAAACCTTAAATAACAAATTGGGACCATATAGGCCCCAACCGCACCTTAAAAACCCTAAATAACAAATTGGGACCATATAGGCCCCAACCGCACCTTTAAAACCCTAAATAACAAATTGGGACCATATAGGCCCCAACCGCACCTTTAAAACCCTAAATAACAAATTGGGACCATATAGGCCCCAACCGCACCTTTAAAACCCTAAATAACAAATTGCGACCATATAGGCCCCAACCGCACCTTAAAAACCCTAAATAACAAATTGGGACCATATAGGCCCCAACCGCACCTTAAAAACCCTAAATAACAAATTGGGACCATATACGCCCCAACCGCACCTTTAAAACCCTAAATAACAAATTGGGACCATATAGGCCCCAACCGCACCTTAAAAACCCTAAATAACAAATTGGGACCATATAGGCCCAAATTGTAAAAAAAAAAAAAAAAAAAAAAAAAATATATATATATATATATATATATATATATATATTGATTAATTGATAGATATATTGATTGATATATATATATATTTATATATATATATATATTTATATATATATATATATATATATATATATATATATATATAAAAATGTATATCAATATATCACAATAAATAAATATATTTATATATATATATATATATATATATATATATATATCAAATTGATATATATATATATATATTTATTTATTGTGATATATTGATATCAATTTTTATATATATATATATATATATATATATATATATATATATATATATATATATCCAAATATATATATATATATATACGCATAAAAAATACACATAATTATACATAAACATATACATACAACAATATATATTAATTGATATTTATTATTTGATTAATTGATGTTCTTTATTACTTGTTATATTATATTGTTCATGCATTTCTATTACACATTATTTTTTATACATATTACAGTGCTATTTTATGGCTATACATGTTACAGGATATTATCCTGTAACATGTATATCACATAAAATAGCCCTGTAATATGTATAATACATACAGGGTCAAACAAGTTCACACTAACCTTTTTTACCCTTACAGGCTTCCATACCTGCTTGCTGATTTGCTAATTTTTTAAAGACTCTCATTGGTTGAAATCGATGTCAATCAAAAATTTCAGCCAATCAGAGTCCTTCAAAAATTAGTATATATAGCAGACCGTGGGAAAAAAACAATTAATCTCGGGAGGGGCTCCTTGTAGTAGGAGCTCTTTTAGTTTGCTGTTTTTTTTTTTTTTTAGAGCTCTTTCAATGGGCCAGAATGGATGGATGGACAATGGCTTCAATCAACATTGGATTATTTGACCATTGGCTTCAATCAACATTGGATTATTTTGACCATTGGCTTCAATCAACATTGGATTATTTTATTTTGACCATTGGCTTCAATCAACATTGGATTATTTTATATGACCCTTGGCTTCAATCAACATTGGATTATTTTATTTGACCATTGGCTTCAATCAACATTGGATTATTTTATTTGACCATTGGCTTCAATCAACATTGGATTATTTGACATGGGCTTCAATCAACATTGGATTATTTATTTTTCATGACTATATCCAGAGGACAGAAGGCCAACGCTGGAGGGGTCAATTTGACAGGTAAGTATGTGCTGTTGTTTATTTTATTTTTTATTAATGTTTGTTTAAAGCTGTTTATTTTTGTATAATAATGTGTTGTGTTACATACTGTACTGTTAATGTGTTTGTTTACTGTATTTTTTTTCCCTTCCCTTATTTTTATTTTATCTTTAAAAGTGACAGGCACATATACATGCCTGTTACTTCTAAAAATGGAATAAAAATAGGGGGGGAGGGGGTAGGTATTGGTTGAGGGTGGGGTCGGTCACGCTCAGGCGCCCATCGGTCGCCCATCGGACCATGTAGGCCACGATCAGGGGTGGCACAGGCCTCATGGGGGTGAACATCCACCCCCATGTGGCCTGGTCAACCCCGCTCACCGCCCGAATACCCCGATCACCGTGATCGGGGTAATCGGGCGGTGCTAGCATAGGCCGCATCGGGTGGTGGTGATCGGGCCTCGGGGGTGGCATAGGGCGGCGACATGGAGGTCATCAGGGGTGGCACAGGCCTCATCAAGGGGGTGATCCGATCACCCCCATTTGGGCCTGTGCCACCCCGCTCACCACCCGACTATCCCGATCCGGTGATCGGGGTAATCCGGCGGTGGCATGATGGCATAGCTAGCATAGGGCAGGCCTGATCGGGGGTGGCACAGGCCACATGGGGGTGATGGCTGGGGGTGGCACTGGCACCAGGCATTGTAGGCCTAGGGTCGTCGGTGGTAGTTGGTGGGTGGCTGGGTAGGTGGCACTGGCAGGCCAGGCAGGCATAGTGGGGGACTGGGGGTAACTGGTCACCCCTAACTTTTATTAGGGGCTACTAGGGGTTTTGGTTTGGCCAGGGGCAGGGGCAGGGCAGGTGCCAGGCAGGTAGACTTACTGTGTTAGGCAGGCAGAGCAGATGTGAGTAGATTCAGCCAGGGAGGTCTCTCAGTCTCAGCGTGACCAGGGTCAGGAAACAGAAAGGGGGAAGGGACAGGCAACTGGTGGTTTTATTGACTGTATCAGTCAATCAAAATGATAACTCGAGGCCCTATTTGCTGGCGGGCGCTCAGGGCTAACGGTCTGGGTGGGTTTAGATTGATCACTAAGTAACTGGACAGCCTTCCATCATTGATTGGTCAATGATGGAAGACTGTCAGTTATTAATTGATACATTTATGACCGCCCATGCATATCGTCACTGTGATGGTGGGCGGCATGCATTAACGGTCAGGGGGCCAAGCCAGGACTCATTGAAAAGAGAGAAGAGTCTAAAGGTTAGTGTACACAGTATAACTAGTGTAATTTGATCACACAGGGTGCAGGCAGGGGGCTATATAGATACACAGCATTAGTTAATGTAGCGCAAGGGTTATTTTAAAGTGACAGTGTCCCTTTACTAACTTTACTTCATTTTTAATACTATTGAGACTTGAAATGATGATGTACACCTTATATTTATTTGTTTTTGGTTTATACTAATACATTGTTGTGTTTTTTTTATTGCAGGGTGAAGAAAATATTTGGGGGGGGCGTTTGCCCTGACGCCCCAATGGACGGGCCGCCCCTGGGCGTAACACGTAAATCTTGAGTTATGTTTTACAATGCTGCCCCAATTTACTGAGGCTGTTAGTCCATCAAGTTCAACCTTTTTAGATCTCCTCTGTTCTGCAATATGCAGAGTTATTCCTGAACTCTTTGAATGTCTTACATATGCAAGCTTAATTTATGACGTGCATATAATTTTGAGCGCATTAGACATGGGATGATTGGAAGACAGCTTTCAGAACCAGGTATGGACATTTCCCCTTCTGGATTGCTACCTTGCGTGGAGAAGGGGTTTGTGTAGTTCAATGAAGCTGTGAGCTACAGTATACCATGTACGGTCACCCACGATGGGCAGGTCACCAAGAGGTGGGGAAAATTTCGGTTCACTGGAAATGGAAAATGAAACCCAATCCAGTAATGTTGCTAAAATAACTTTTTGGAAAGGCACAACCAGAGACATAATGATATGGAACATGTGACCCTCAGGTCAGAAGGTGCCTACGACATTGAGGAAGAGCAGAGGGAGGAAGAGCAGAGGGTAAGTACAAGTAGGAGAGGAGAGCAGAGGGTAAGTACAAGTAGCACCAGATCTAATTAAGTGGTTGGTCCAAAACTGAAAGGACACCCAGCTGTGGATGTGTCTGGAGGGGAAAGGAATAATTGAGCATTGGAACATGGAATGTTATAACTATGAACCAAGGCAAACTAGACATGGTCAAGAATGAGATGACAAGGTTAAACACTGATATCCTGGGAATTAGTGAAGTTAAATTTACTGGAATGGAACATTTCACATTAGGCAACCACCAGAACTTCTACTGTGATCAAGAATCCTGCAAAAAATTAGCTCTCAGTCAATCAAAAGGTGGCAAAAGCTGTACTCGTTTACAATCCAATAAATGACAGAATGATTTCAATTACATTCAAGGCCAGCCATTTGACATCACAGTGATCCAAGTCTTTACTCCAACCATGGATGCTGAAGAGGCCAAAGTTGTCCAGTTCTACACAGATATTCAACATGTCATAGATATAACACCAAGAAAATGCTACTCTCATCATAGGAGATTGGAATGCTAAAATAGGGAACCATAAGACACCTGGAATAACTGACATGTTTGGCCTTGAAGTACAAAATTAAGCAGGTCAGAGATCAGTAGAATTCTGTTAAGATAATTCTTTGGTCATAGCAAACACCCGCTTTCAACAGCCTCCGAGTACTCAACACATTGAGATCACCAGATGGATAATTTAGGAATTAGATTGACTATATACTTTGCTGCCAGAGATGGAGGAGCTCTATACAGTCAGCAAAACCAAGACCTGGAGATGACTGCAGCTCAGACCATGAGATGTGTATTGCAAAGTTCAGAATTAAACTGAAGCAAGGAGGGAAAATCGCAAAATAAATAATATCCCTTGTGAATATGCAGTGGAAGTAAAGAAGAGTTTTAAGGAACTAGACATGGATGATAGAATGTCTGAAGAACTTTGGACCGAAGTTTGCAACATTATCCTGGAAACAGTGATGTAAAGAGATCGAAGAATATAACAGAATGGGTGAGTCAAGAGATCTCTGCAAGAAATGTGGGGATCTCAAACGCACCTTTCATGCCAATGTGGGTGTGATAAAAGACAAAAATGGTAGATCAGATAAAGAAAAGATGGCAAGAATACACTGAAGATCTTTACAGGAATGATCTTAACAATAGTTTGCCCAATGAGCTGGAGCCAGCCATCTTGGAAGTTAAATCAGCCATAAGATGCATTGCTGATAACAAGGTTGCAGGAGTTGATGGAATCTCAATTGAGTTATTTAAAATTCTACAAGACGAAGCTGTGAAAGTGTTGCTTGCCTTATGCCAACACATTTGGAAACCTCAAAATGGCCAACAGACTGGAAATGAGCAGTTTACATCCCAATCCCCCCAAAAAGTCAGTGCCAGAGAGTGCTGCAATTATCAAATTGCACTCATTTTACCTGACAGCAAGGTAATGCTTAAGATTTTACAAGCTCGACTCCTACAATATATGGACTGGGAACTACCAGATGTGCAATCCAGGTTCCGCAGAGGAAGAGACACAAGAGCTCAAATTGCCAATGTCTGATGGATAATAGAGAATGCAAGAGAATTCCAGAAAAACATTTACCTCTTTCATAGGCTATTCTAAAGCCTTTGACTGTGTGGATCACAACAAAAATGTGGCATGTCCTTATAGAGATGGGAGTACCAGATCATCTCATCCACCTCCTGAATAATCTGTATGTGGACCAAGAAGCCACAGTCAGAGTCAAACATGTGACAACAGAATGGTTCAAATCAGAAAAAGGTGTTCAGCAAGGTTGAATATTGTCACCTTAATAATTCAAATTATACGCAGTATACATTAATTATACAATTTATATGCAGAGTACATTATGCATAAGGCTAGGCTGGATGAATCGAAACCTTTTATCATTATTGCTGGAAGAAAATCCAACAACATCAGATGCGCAGACCAAACTACTTTAATGGCTGAAAGTGAGGAGGAACTAAAGGACCTATTGATGAGGGTAAAAGAAGAGAGTGCAAAAGCTGGCCTTCTGTGTCAAGTTAAAAAGTCGAAGATCATGGAAAATGGCAATCTCTTTTCCTGGCAAATAGATGGGGGAAAAGTGGAGGCAGTGGTAGATTTTATTTTCCTGGAATCAAAGATTTCTTCAGATGGTGACTATAGCCATGGAAATAAAAGATGTTTGCTTCTGGGGAGGAAAGCTATAGCAAGCTTGGACAAAAACCTTTACTCTCTACTTTTTACTATCACCTATGTTTTTCCAAGTAGAAACATGTGGATGTGATGGCCGGACCATAAAGAAGTTTGACGCCATTTGAATTGTGGTTTTGGCGAAAAATACTTAAAGTCCCTTGGACAGCAAGAAGATTCCCTAGAGAAGACTTTGATGCTGGGAAAGATTAAAGGCACAAATGAAGGGGACGACAGAGGCGGAAGTGGACAGATAAACATGAACTTGATGTAGCTCAGAAGGGCAGTGACTGAGAGATGGTTCTGGTGTGCTGCTCCAGGTAGGATCCCAGAGAGTCAGAAGCAACTGAACGACTAAACAACAATAATGGACAGCAGTTTGGGCCTCATTCAATTGTGATTTGGCCAATTGAATAGGGCTCCATATAAGCACAGAGCGTATTTTTTTACAGAAGTTTTTAGTTTGTGAACTTCTAACCAAAAGCAAGGTCTTCGCTAACTAAAAACTTCTGTAAGTGTATATGTGTGTGTATATGTGCGTGTATTAGTGATGTCCCGAACAGTTCGCCGGAGAACTATTCGCTGCGATTTTCGCATGTTCGCATCGAACGGCAAACACATGCGCTTTTCGGTCTGCCCCTTATTCTTTATCATTGAGGAAACTTTGACCCTGCACCTTACAGTCAGTAGACACATTCCAGCCAATCAGCAGCATACACTCCCTTCCAGTGACTTCCATCTGAAGGACAGCCTCCATTTTAGAATCATTCTGAGGCTACATTCGTTGACAGAGGTCATATATTCTACCTGCTGCTGATTTAATAGGGAAATAGATAGCTAGGCTGTGTATTTAGCTTTCACTACACACCTGAAGGACTCATTTGATATCTGCTGCAAGGACAGCAACCCAAAAAGCCCTTTTTAGGGCTAAAACATGATTTATTTTATTTTATTATTTTTTTCTGTGTAATCTAATTGCATATGCCTGCCTGCTAGCGGGAGTGTGAGGCCTATTGCATCTACTCTGCCAACTTTTGCCAGTGCACAGTGACACTCATATCTGGTGCAACCATAGTGTACAGTGACATAAAACAACCTTTTTTTGACTGTAATCAATTGAATATCAGTTGCCTGCCTACAGGCATGTGTGTGATGCCTATTGCATCTACTTTGCCAACTTTGGCCAGTGCACAGTGACACTCATATCTGGTGCAACCGTAGTGTACAGTGACATAAAAGAACCCTTTTTTGACTGTAATCGATTGAATATCAGTTGCCTGCCTACAGGCGTGTGTGTGAAGCCTATTTCATCTACTCTGCCAACTTTTGCCAGTGCACAGTGACACTTATATCTAGTGCAACCGTAGTGTACAGTGACATAAAACAACCCTTTTTTGACTGTAATCGATTGAATATCAGTTGCCTGCCTACAGGCGTGTGTGTGAGGCCTATTGCATCTACTCTGCCAACTTTTGCCAGTGCACAGTGACACTCATATCTGGTGCAACCGTAGTGTACAGTGAAATAAAACAACCCTTTTTTGACTGTAATCAATTGAATATCAGTTGCCTGCCTACAGGCGTGTGTGTGAGGCCTATTGCATCTACTCTGCCAACTTTTGCCAGTGCACAGTGACACTCATATCTGGTGCAAATGTAGTGTACAGTGAAATAAAATAACCCTTTTTTGACTGTAATCGATTGAATATCAGTTGCCTGCCTACAGGCGTGTGTGTGAGGCCTATTGCATCTACTCTGCCAACTTTTGCCAGTGCACAGTGACACTCATATCTAGTGCAACCGTAGTGTACAGTGAAATAAAAGAACCCTTTTTTGACTGTAATCGATTGAATATCAGTTGCCTGCCTACAGGCGTGTGTGTGAGGCCTATTGCATCTACTCTGCCAACTTTTGCCAGTGCACAGTGACACTCATATCTAGTGCAACCGTATTGTACAGTGAAATAAAATAACCCTTTTTTGACTGTAATCGATTGAATATCAGTTGCCTGCCTACAGGCGTGTGTGTGAGGCCTATTGCATCTACTCTGCCAACTTTTGCCAGTGCACAGTGACACTCATATCTAGTGCAACCGTAGTGTACAGTTGAAATAAAAGAACCCTTTTTTGACTGTAATCGATTGAATATCAGTTGCCTGCATACAGGCGTGTGTGTGAGGCCTATTGCATCTAATCTGCCAACTTTTGCCAGTGCACAGTGACACTCAAATCTAGTGCAACTGTAGTGTACAGTGACATAAAACAACCCTTTTTTGACTATAATCGATTGAATATCAGTTGCCTGCCTACAGGCGTGTGTGTGAAGCCTATTGCATCTACTCTGCCAACTTTTGCCAGTGCACAGTGACACTCATATCTGGTGCAACCGTAGTGTACAGTGAAATAAAAGAACCCTTTTTTTTCTGTAATCAATTGAATATCAGTTGCCTGCCTACAGGCGTGTGTGTGAGGCCTATTGCATCTACTCTGCCAACTTTTGCCAGTGCACAGTGACACTCATATCTGGTGCAACATTAGTGTACAGTGACATAAAACAACCCTTTTTTGACTGTATTTGATTGAATATCAGTTGCCTGCCTACAGGCGTGTGTGTGAGGCCTATTGCATCTACTCTGCCAACTTTTGCCAGTGCACAGTGACACTCATATCTAGTGCAACCGTAGTGTACAGTGAAATAAAATAACCCTTTTTTGACTGTAATCGATTGAATATCAGTTGCCTGCCTACAGGCGTGTGTGTGAGGCCTATTGCATCTACTCTGCCAACTTTTGCCAGTGCACAGTGACACTCATATCTAGTGCAACCGTATTGTACAGTGAAATAAAATAACCCTTTTTTGACTGAAATCGATTGAATATCAGTTGCCTGCATACAGGCGTGTGTGTGAGGCCTATTGCATCTACTCTGCCAACTTTTGCCAGTGCACAGTGACACTCATATCTAGTGCAACCGTAGTGTACAGTGAAATAAAAGAACCCTTTTTTGACTGTAATCGATTGAATATCAGTTGCCTGCATACAGGCGTGTGTGTGAGGCCTATTGCATCTAATCTGCCAACTTTTGCCAGTGCACAGTGACACTCAAATCTAGTGCAACTGTAGTGTACAGTGACATAAAACAACCCTTTTTTGACTATAATCGATTGAATATCAGTTGCCTGCCTACAGGCGTGTGTGTGAAGCCTATTGCATCTACTCTGCCAACTTTTGCCAGTGCACAGTGACACTCATATCTGGTGCAACCGTAGTGTACAGTGAAATAAAAGAACCCTTTTTTTTCTGTAATCAATTGAATATCAGTTGCCTGCCTACAGGCGTGTGTGTGAGGCCTATTGCATCTACTCTGCCAACTTTTGCCAGTGCACAGTGACACTCATATCTGGTGCAACATTAGTGTACAGTGACATAAAACAACCCTTTTTTGACTGTAATCGATTGAATATCAGTTGCCTGCCTACAGGCGTGTGTGTGAAGCCTATTGCATCTACTCTGCCAACTTTTGCCAGTGCACAGTGACACTCATATATGGTGAAACCGTAGTGTACAGGGAAATAAAAGAACCCTTTTTTTTCTGTAATCAATTAAATAATAGTTGCCTGCATACAGGCGTGTGTGTGAGGCCTATTGCATCTAATCTGCCAACTTTTGCCAGTGCCCAGTGACACTCATATCTGGTGCAACCGTAGTGTACAGTGACATAAAACAACCCTTTTTTGACTGTAATCGATTGAATATCAATTGCCTGCCTACAGGCGTGTGTGTGAAGCCTATTGCATCTACTCTGCCAACTTTTGCCAGTGCACAATGACACTCATATGTGGTGCAACATTAGTATACAGTGACATAAAACAACCCTTTTTTTTTTGTAATCGGTTGAATATCAGTTGCCTGTCTACAGGCGTGTGTGTGAGGCCTATTGCATCTACTCTGCCAACTTTTGCCAGTGCACAGTGACACTCATATCTAGTGCAACCGTAGTGTACAGTGAAATAAAAGAACCCTTTTTTGACTGTAATCGATTGAATATCAGTTGCCTGCATACAGGCGTGTGTGTGAGGCCTATTGCATCTAATCTGCCAACTTTTGCCAGTGCACAGTGACACTCAAATCTAGTGCAACTGTAGTGTACAGTGACATAAAACAACCCTTTTTTGACTATAATCGATTGAATATCAGTTTCCTGCCTACAGGCGTGTGTGTGAAGCCTATTGCATCTACTCTGCCAACTTTTGCCAGTGCACAGTGACACTCATATCTGGTGCAACCGTAGTGTACAGTGAAATAAAAGAACCCTTTTTTTTCTGTAATCAATTGAATATCAGTTGCCTGCCTACAGGCGTGTGTGTGAGGCCTATTGCATCTACTCTGCCAACTTTTGCCAGTGCACAGTGACACTCATATCTGGTGCAACATTAGTGTACAGTGACATAAAACAACCCTTTTTTGACTGTAATCGATTGAATATCAGTTGCCTGCCTACAGGCGTGTGTGTGAAGCCTATTGCATCTACTCTGCCAACTTTTGCCAGTGCACAGTGACACTCATATATGGTGAAACCGTAGTGTACAGGGAAATAAAAGAACCCTTTTTTTTCTGTAATCAATTAAATAATAGTTGCCTGCATACAGGCGTGTGTGTGAGGCCTATTGCATCTAATCTGCCAACTTTTGCCAGTGCCCAGTGACACTCATATCTGGTGCAACCGTAGTGTACAGTGACATAAAACAACCCTTTTTTGACTGTAATCGATTGAATATCAATTGCCTGCCTACAGGCGTGTGTGTGAAGCCTATTGCATCTACTCTGCCAACTTTTGCCAGTGCACAATGACACTCATATGTGGTGCAACATTAGTATACAGTGACATAAAACAACCCTTTTTTTTTTGTAATCGGTTGAATATCAGTTGCCTGTCTACAGGCGTGTGTGTGAGGCCTATTGCATCTACTCTGCCAACTTTTGCCAGTGCCCAGTGACACTCATATCTGGTGCAACCGTAGTGTACAGTGACATAAAACAACCCTTTTTTGACTGTAATCGATTGAATATCAATTGCCTGCCTACAGGCGTGTGTGTGAAGCCTATTGCATCTACTCTGCCAACTTTTGCCAGTGCACAATGACACTCATATGTGGTGCAACATTAGTATACAGTGACATAAAACAACCCTTTTTTTTTTGTAATCGGTTGAATATCAGTTGCCTGTCTACAGGCGTGTGTGTGAGGCCTATTGCATCTACTCTGCCAACTTTTGCCAGTGCACAGTGACACTCATATCTAGTGCAACCGTAGTGTACAGTGACATAAAAGAACCCTTTTTTGACTGTAATTGATTGAATATCAGTTGCCTGCCTACAGGCGTGTGTGTGAGGCCTACAGCGCATACTCTGCCAACTTTTGCCAGTGCACAGTGACACTCATATCTAGTGTCACAGTAGCTTGCACGCACAGTACCACTAATCGTAAAAAATATGACAGGCAGAGGCAGGCCACCCTGCAGGGGCCGTCGTGGTCGTGGTGCTGTGATTCCCTTTGGCCCTAGAATAATGCCCAGTTTTCAGAGGCAACGTACCCTGAACTTGAAAAGTTCTGAGGACATGGTTGACTGGCTAACACAGGACACCCAATCTTCTACAGCTTCCGCTCGGAACCTAGACGCACCATCCTCCTCCAGCTTACACGGCCATGGCGCACTTTACAGATATCTGTCGGCGAAACAACATGCCAGCGAGGTGCTTGATTTTAGACAGCCCGACACGTTGGAATTCAACACTCCTAATGTTCGACCGCCTGCTCCAACAAGAAAAGGCTGTTAATGAGTATTTGTATGACCGGGGTGCTAGGACAGCCATTGCGGAGCTGGGGATTTTTTTGCCACGTTACTGGACGCTCATGCGCAATGCCTGTAGGCTTATGTGTCCTTTTGAGGAGGTGACAAGCCTGGACAGTGGCACCCAGGGCACCATTAGCGACATCATACCAATTGTTTTCTTCCTGGAGCGTGCCATGCGAAGAGTGCTGGATCAGACCGTAGATGAGCGAGTAGAGGAAGAGTTGTGGTCACCATCACCACTAGAAACAGACTTATCAGCAACGCTTGCTGGACCTGCGGCAACGCTGGAAGAGGATTGTGAGGAAGAGGAGTCAGAGGAGGAATGTGGCTTTGAGGAGGAGTAGGAAGACCAACCACAACAGGTATCCCAGGGTGCTTGTTGTCACCTATCTGGAACCCGTGGTGTTGTACGTGGCTGGGGGGAAGAACATACCTTTAGTGAAAACGACCTGAAATGGGTGTCCACGCTACTAGACCCCCGGTATCAGCAGAAAGTGCCTGAAATGTTACCGAATTACCACAAGTCGGAAAGGATGCAGCACTTCCAAAATAAATTAAAAAGTATGCTTTACACAGCGTTTAAGGGTGATGTCACAGCACAACGGCAATCTAACAGCAGAAGAGGTGAACATAATCCTCCTCCTCCCACGACCACGCCGGCAAGGAGAGGACGCTTTACAGACGTGTTGTTGATGGAAGACATGCAGAGCTTTTTAAGTCCTATGCATCGCCACAGCCCTTCGGGGTCCACCCTCAGAGAACGACTCGACCGTCAGGTAACAGACTACCTCGCCATAACTACAGATATCGACACTATGAGGAGCGATGAACCCCTTGACTACTGGGTGTGCACGCTTGCCCTGTGGCCTGAGCTATCCCAATTTGCCATAGAACTTCTGTCCTGCCCCGCTTCAAGTGTCCTGTCAGAAAGGACCTTCAGTGCAGCAGGAGGTTTTGTCACTGATAAGAGAAGTCGCCTAGGTCAAAAAAGTCTATATTACCTCACCTTTATTAAAATGAATGAGGGATGGATCCCGAAGGGACTGACAGTGGGCGATACATTCGATTAAAAAAGGCCTGATAGATGACCTGCCTTGAGCTAATAATGGTCCACACGCTGCTGTATTTTATCCCTGAATGCCGGATGACTTGCGTGACTTATCCGCCACCAACTAGGGTTCAAGACCCAATGTTTTAGGGCACTTTCTGCCTGGCAAACTAACATCAATTTTTCTGGTCACTGCAACAATACCTAATTTTTGCATTTAAATTATTTTATTTTAGAAGGCGTACAGCATGTAATGAAAAATAAAGCATTTTTGAACAGTCTTGCATAACAGTTGTGCAAAAATACATATTTACAATAAAGACATTTTGTGAAAGTTAGCTGGCTATTCAATCTTATTTTTACTTTTTAGGTTAATAATTTTTCTTATTTTTTACTGTGATTGCAATTTAAGAGATACCTCAAACATGGTAAAACAGACAATAGTAAAGAGTATGGGCCTCATTCTATTAGCGGCAGTAAATCGGCCGTAAGGCTGCGATTCCTTGCGGGGGTTCAGTTAACTCGCGATTCTATTATACGGCCCCGCAAGGATCTCATCTTACGGCCGGCCGCATATCTTGGAACCGGCCGTAAGCTGTGAAATATAAAAACTGAAAAATAAATTCAAGCCTGCACTGTACAGCTCTGTAAATGCTAGGGATCATATTGGGGGACATGAGGATTAAAAGAAACCCACTCTCAAGCTTGCATATCTGCCCAAACCAGTGTTCAAATTAACTGTTTATTTTCCGGCTGCGGCGTGGGTGTGTCTGAGGTACTCCAAGCACTCTGGACTTTTTACATGGATATTTTACGGATATTAAAAATAAAATATTTTACGGATTTGAGTACAGGATAATTATGTGCTATTTTTTCTAACACCTAAAATCCCTTTATAGTCTTCTCAAAGTGCAGGATGGCTTTATTTGAGCTATTTTATGTGCTTAATTGGTGCTAGCGAGACCTCTTTCCTGCAAGTAAGCTGCGGCTCGTTTTTAGCCTTGCAGAGAGGTTTCCCGGAGCAATTGAATTGCAAAACTCTTGCGGCCGTTTTAGATCAAAGACTTTCCTCTGGCGCGAGCGGCCGCAAGAGATAGCAAGGCACCGGCCGCAAGCCTGCCGGAGCCTCCGGCCGTAAGGGAATAGAATAGCAGAATAGCTAGCGGCTGGTCCTTGCGGCCCCGCAACGGCTGCGGCCGCTAATAGAATGAGGCCCTATATCTGCAGGAAACACCAAAGTCCTATTAGCTATCATCCCTCCAGCAGTATTAGCTTATTATTTACAATATCTAACCTGGGCAATCACCCTTGGGTTACCCTAAGTCAGGCTTCAGTAAGGGACCTCTCCTTTCCTGGGATGATTTTGCCGCCGGTTGCTTCTGAAGGGTCTCCTCCAGGGCTCCCCCACTCCGGTCCTTACCCCAGTGTCGCTTCAACCAGTAACAAATGTTTTATACTTGTAAAGCGACCCAATGATTCCCCTTGATAGAGGTTTATCTTTACAAATTTTGGAGAACCAATTTAAGACCGGTGTCCCCTGTTTCTGGGTCAGGTAGTGTGTGAAATGTCTCAGCCTACAGTAATTGTAATGTTCTGACAGCGGTAGCTCATGCTTGTCCCTCAGTTCCTCATAGGTGAGCATCTGGCCCTTTACTAAACAGTCTCCCAGTCTATCTAGTTTCTTTGACCTCCAATAGTGTTGTGATGTTGTGCTCCTGAGGGTGGTCACGAATTGGGGTAATTTGGGTGGATCCAGGGAACAAACCCGTGTGTTTCTTGGCCCATTTCCAGTATGATAGTGAGTGTCTGATTAGGGTGTTTGGCGAGTTTTTAAGGCTCTGAGGCAATTCTGATAGCCAAGCCACCTTGTCCCAGGTTAAGGGCCTTAAAGTGTGTTTCACTAAATACACACAGCCCGGTTGATGACATATAGAATGTGCTATTGGGAGGAAAGATAGGTGACGTAACAGGTATTAAACTGGAAGGAATGAGTAGTACAACTTAATACACCACTCCTATCTGGTGGCACCTTAGATTGCACGCGCAGTGCCCCAAACTGGAAGTGGGAGGACCTACCAAGCATCTTTTTCCATCTCCCTGTTCCAAAAATCCATGCCATATACACGTCCCCTGATTGGTGACGTAACAGGTATTACACTGATAGGAATGAATAGTACAACTTAATACACCACTCCTATCTGGTGGCACCTTAGATTGCACGCGCAGTGCCCAAAATTCGAAGTGGGAGGACCGACCAAGCATCTTTTTCCATCTCCCTGTTCCAAAAATCCATGCCATATACACGTCCCCTGATAGGTGACGTAACAGGTATTAAACTGATAGGAATGAGTAGTACAACTTAATACACCACTCCTATCTGGTGGCAGCTTAGATTGCACGCGCAGTGCCCCAAATTCGAAGTGGGAGGACCGATCAAGCATCTTTTTCCATCTCCCTGTTCCAAAAATCCATGCCATATACACGTCCCCTGATAGGTGACGTAACAGGTATTAAACTGATAGGAATGAGTAGTACAACTTAATACACCACTCCTATCTGGTGGCACCTTAGATTGCATGCGCAGTGCCCCAAATTTGAAGTGGGAGGACCGACCAAGCATCTTTTTCCATCTCCCTCTTCCAAGAATCCATGCCATATACACGTCCCCTGACAGGTGACGTAACAGGGATTAAACCGATAGGAATAGTACTACTTAACAGTACACACCTTATAATAATGCAGACAGAGCCAATGCAGAGAGAGGAGTCTGAAGAAGAGGAGTCAGAGGAGGAAGGTGGCTTTGAGGAGGTGGAAGACCAAACACAGCAGGCGTCCCAGGGGGCTTGTTGTCACCTTTCGGGGACCCTTGGTGGCTGGGTGGAGGAAGAGACCTTCAATGACATCAGTGAGGACAAGGAACGGGACATGGCTAGCTTGGTATCCAACCTTGTGCAAATGGGGAGTATGCGGTTGTGCAAAGGGACTGTTTACGTTTTTTTGCGGTGCATTAAACGGGGATATTGGTCTGTTACTGTGAAGCGGGTATAACCCTTACACTACCTGATCGATACAACATCATACCTGATGTTTTAAAGCATGTTATTCCAAACAATTTAGGAATGTTTGGTGATTTATGCCCTTTATGGCTTAAAACCAGACTCTGCATTAACTATGTAATTTTTCGTGGGAGTTTTGCCATGGATCCCCCTCTGGCATGCCACAGTCCAGGTGTTAGTCCCCTTGAAACACCTTTCCCATCACTATTGTGGCCAGAAAGAGTCCCTGTGGATTTTGAAATTCGCCTGCCCATTGAAGTCTATGGCGGTTCCCCGATGTTCGTCCGTTCGCGAACGTTTGATGGAATTCGCGTCCGCGGTTCGCGAACCGAAAATTTGATGTTCGCAACATCACTAGTGTGTATTTGTGTGTGTACAGTATATGTGAGTGTATGTGTATATGTATATATGTATATATATATATTGTAATAAAGGGCAGCAGGAATCCCTGATAACCTGCAACACAGTACATCAGGGAAGATATAAGCCGCAGATGGAGCAAAGCCATATACCCTGGACTGACAAAGAAAAGGTTAATCCAAAATCTTCAGCCTAATTAAGCCAACACCTGACCCTGCTCATGAGCAGTTAAAAAGGCTGCTCAATGAACCTTGTAGTCTGCCTAGCAGTCTGAAGAGGAGGGTGTCACTGAGAGACTTTCCTAAAGGAGAGAGTGGCCCGCTTCTGTTCAGGAGAAATCAAGCTAGGTAAGGAGCCATCCAAAAGCCCCCCATTCCTGATAAACTGGATACAACTTGGGGGATAAAAAGTTGGTGCCAAATACATATTATTTTAATCATACCCAGAAAAAGGATTACAAATGCCCCAGGGAGAAGAGAGTATTAAGAGTGAATAATCATCCCTCATCACAAGAGGGTGACAAGGGTCCCTGGGGTGAAGCATAAGGGAGAGAAGGGTGGGCCCTATGCTTCACCCACTATTGACAGAGAGAGAAGAGGAAAAAGGTCCTCAAGAGATCCAAGAAAGAAGCAGAGAGCTTACACTGTGGACTGTATAATTTTACCTGCAGGCCGAGAAGCGGTCTCAGGGCGAGTCAGGGTGTTCCAGGTTATAGTAAGCCCATTTATGTAGAATTTTGTTTCGTTGCTGAGGATAAGCACTATTTTTCTTTCTGTTTGTACTGGCAAAATAAAACAGCATTAAAACAAGCTTCTGACAAACCTGCTGTGTTTTCCTCCATAAATAAGTTAAAGAGCAAGGAGAACTGGACGCAACCCCCCTCCCGTCAGAAGGGGGCGCTCTGTTACAATATATATATATATATATATATATATATATATATATATAAAGCAAGGTGTTCACTAACTAAAAATGTAATAAGGCTCTTAACTTCTTCGCTAATTAGCAGATTTATCTAATAAACTCTAAGGTAATTAATGCCTTGTGGTTAACACACTGTTTTAATCTAGTTACTGTCTTATAAAATAACTCTAGAAATGGAACTCTCTTTTTACATAAAACAAAACTGAACACATTGATCTAAACCATTCTTTATGCATAGTAGTGCTACTAAACTTTAAAATGAATCAAGAATTTAAAAATATAATTCAGTGTACTGTATTGTAAAATAAGGTTTAGTAATTTAGTTTTACAGTTGTTGTCTTGCCTAGGCCTAACCTTAAGTCATAATATGTGCACCTAATAATTATGAAGACAATCATGGGGATATTTTGAACAGGGTACTTTATAAAAATCAGCTGTATATTCATACTAATAACATTTTTGTAACAGTCTGATTCCTATTGAAAAAGTGCTCTGAACTGATGATGAAATGTCAAATCCCTTCAGGTATTATAATGCATTAACCAACATCTGTAGCACAAGACCAATTACTCAGAATAAATGTCTAAATTTGCTGTAATGAGTCAAATGCTTTTCTGAACACATCAGGAGAGCATGTTGCATCACCAGGTTAGAAGAAATAATAAAGGAAGACAGAGGGTTTTTTTTAATACTCAAACACATAAAACATATTGAAAGCATCTTTTGGTTAATAAAGTATGAATTAATTTTAAACCACGTTAAACCATGTTAAAGTAAGTATATTTACTATAGGAATATGTGTGAAAATAAATGTATATGCCTGATCTACTTTGGTGTAGTACCAATTTTACAAATGTAGGTCACTTATTAGCAATGCGTAGTTTCAGATAAGAATATACTCATGAGGTAGAACAAGTGAAACAATTAAGTTGCATATAACTACTTTAATAGCTGCTTTATTGGGCATTCTCGGAGACGAATCTATGACATAATGGTGCCATCGACAAGGATATAATACCTGTGTGAGACTTTGTATGAACATACAAAATCCTAGCTTGGCAACAAGGGAAAATGTAATCCCTTAGAGACAATAATATACTTCTTCAGTAATATGGACCAAATTTAATGACTTTTATGTTGTAGTAAAGATCAGTATTAACAACTCTTTAATGCATTCAGTTTGATTAAAAAGTTGATATTTTTTTAGAAAAATTGCACTGGGAATTGCTTATCTTCTAACCAATTTTATACTAGAATTATCATGTAATTTGGAATTGTTGTGCAGCTGACTTTCCGGCATGTGTCAGGAGTACCTGCTTTGGTAGGACTCAGGGTTGGCCAAGGAAGTCCCTGCTGGTTGTTCCTGTCTATCCACAGTCTGTAGTGACTCACATACTGTGTGGGGAAACCTAGGAAAATGGGTCTGCTCATGTGTGTCATAACGCTGAACCCTAGTAACTGACAGGTCCTGGGACTTGAGCAATTAATATAGAGTGAGAAAAGATCAGGCTGAGTTCAAGACAAAATGCCAGTTGTAAGATACTGTTGTGCTATCCTTCTATGAGTCTTTGGTATGCTTGTTTCACCTCAGCTGCTGTATCCTACATAGCTGCTAGTTCCTGTTCCTGTTTGTCAGATCATACCAACATCTACCACACTTCTAAATTTCACCCTCACCTGTGTGCTGGGTCCTGCCTTCAGAGGACCTCTGATCCCAGCATCTATTGCTGCAATAGCCATCTGCTGCATCACCAGTCTGTTTCTAAGCCTGCCTTACAGCACCTGATCGTTTCTACTGTCTGCTCCCTCCTTCATGGGCTCTGATCCCTGCAGTTGCTGCATCTCCACTACTGCTGGCTCCTTTTCCAGTTTGGCAGAACGTACTCTGCTTCAGAGCCTGTCTACCACCAAGTTGTCTGCTTTCATTGCTGACTGCTTCTGATGTTTCATTCATTTAACTTTTTAATTAAAGCTATAAAAACAAGTTTTGCCTATTCTTCTGGTCACCCTTTCTTTATTATTTAACCATTACATTCTTAAAACAACCTCACCCCTGAAGGATACTAATATAGTTTTCTGAGTACTCTGTTCCTGACAGCATGCAGCTCCCACTTGACTATCCAGCTTTACTAGCTTGGGGAAGGGGTTACTGCACTTTCTGTTACCATTTCAAAATTAAGAAGAGCCTAAATATGTTTTCACAAAAATGTGTTTATTTTTACCTTTACTAATTAAAAGCAATAAAAACAGGATTCACAGATGAAATATGTTTCATTTTTTTACATTGTATAAAATAATTATACACATATCTATATCTAAATATTTATGAGCCGTATTCTATTTGAGCAACACAGGTCAGGAGGATGATGGAAGATGAGGCCAGAGCAGCAAGAGCTCCAAGTGATAATCCCAAAGTAACTAACCAGTACAGCGAATGGGAGAGGTTGCGCGAGAAGATGATGTTTACATAGATCATCTCCGGAGCTCCAGGCTTGGTGGAAACACTGGAAACCTTACCAACATACCCAAACATGTACAACACATGTACATCACACATACATAAATAACTCTAATCACATGTAAATGCTGCACAACAATGAGAGTGAGATGTCAGCACCCTGGATTTCACTAGGGATAGATATATCCTTTATCCTCCTCAAATCCAGGAAGTTTAATATCACTCTCATTGGTGGGCAGCATCATATGCAATATATAAATATAAAATTGGTAAACATCCAATTGAGACTTCGTGTAGGGGTGTGCCCAATGCAGTGTATGCAGATACAGACTCTGTAGGGATGGATGTGCAGTATACAAGCAAATCAAGAAACATGTCTCAGTAGCGTGTTAACAACTATTGCTGAGATGTGATCACTGATTGGTTAGTATGAGACAATGTGCACCAATTTATGCAGAGTATGTAATTTCATGTGCTGCAGAGGGCAGACCGCAGCACAAATCAAGATATTGTGATGAACTAATAACAACCAAGCTCATAATACAAAGCAATTCTCACATCTAGGAAATGATAGCTCCACACAATAGTAAATAAGTAAATCACCTAGGTTCAAGACAACAGGATGTAAGATAGATAGGAACACAGAGCAATCAAATGATAATACAATGTTATTATCTCATATATCATTCTTCTCTCATTTCAACTGGCAGGGCATCTGGGAGCACTAATGAGCCTATTACAGATTTTTTGCAGGAGAAGAAGGCAAGGAGAGGATCAGAGGGTCTGGGATCAGAGGAGGACTTAAGATTTATATGTTCAGTTGGGGCCCTGCTGGGCCTTCAGCCACACTTGTGACATTTGACCTGACAGGTCCACTCTTCCCACAGATAACTCTCTACTTTGCTCCTGGGGCTTTTCCACCACCATCTCCTCCTCTCACAATTACAATATCCTGTCTCCCACCACCAACAGGACCACCACCACCACCCACAGGGATTCAACCTAGTCCCTAGCACCTCCCCACTGGGCCACCACTGCCTCCTCCCACAGTCATGCCCAGCGTACCATAACCTCCATCCCCATGACCACCATTAGAACACACCATGGGGGAGTTACTGGTCTTGATGTGATGAGAGGGAGGCTATGCAGGTACTTCAGGCCAGCCTCTCCTAATAACAGGCCTTAGTGGGCCACAACCATAACAGGCTCTATAGGGAGGTGAGGAGGCATAACAGCCTACATGGTCAGGCTGCTCCAGGTGGTGCAGAACCAGAGCCTCCTCACAAAGCTTTCTCTGGTTACTAGCACCTCCACTTTTACCCAGGAGGCCTCCCCACACATTCACAGAGTGACCCCTCTTCCCCTCCCTCCATGGCTCTGCCTCTACACATGCTACTGCCTTTATGGGGAAGCCTTCCTCTGTAACCCTCTCTCGATTCAGCACTAGGAGTGGAGACATGGGGTGGAATGGCCCTATGTCCAGGTGGTTGAGGAGAAAGGGGCTGCACCTACGATTTGACCTTGTCCACAGCACTCCTCTGTGACAATCTATTTGTCCAAATGTTAACATAATCTAGCCTGGATACAGAGTAGAGGGGCAAGGCCTATGTTATGTGATATTTTATAGCCAGGTGGCTATCCATCATTACATTTCCCACGATCCTCGTCTCTGTGGGCACAAAGGGTTATGTCTAACATTTCACAATTGTTTGCCATTGAGAAGAGATGGTGCACAATTGAGGTCCAGGTATGCATTTTCTTCATCTGCAAGTAGTGCTACCAAATAATGTAAGTGATATACAGTATATACACAATGATGGCAAATTATTTCTTATGACTGATAAATAATGATTTGCACTGCTTGTAGATGAAGTGTGGGTAAATTGGTTTATTGTTTCAGTTACAGTATTTGGCACTGTACAGTAAGATTTTTGTTTAGATATATTTTTCTCCTCTGACTTTTTTAGCTTACCACCTTCTATGGACATTTTTGATTTTCTAAACACACTGTATGTGTGTAATTGAATTGAGTTCATAATTCAAGAGTTAATGCACCTGTGTAATGGAGCAGGATGAAGATATGATGTATGTGCTATGTACATTACTCGTTACTACTTCTATTTTATGAGGTGTTGAATGATGAGTTTTTATTCTGATTATGATTACTGTGGTGTAATTTTTATATGTGACTCTAGTGGATGCTATGCATCATTATTATTATACAGTATTACCTTTAGCCGTTCAGGTATTTCCCGTTTCCCCAGCCTCTTGCCCTCTCAGATCCGCGCACACTGCACCAATGATATTAATTCACAATTTGAGATGTGCATGTGTATGTTTGATTTTAAGCTCAAAGACAAGGCCCTGCATTTTTTTTGTGTGTTACTATTGTTTTGACTTGAACTTACTCCTGTATAGCATTATAGAATATGTTGGAGCATTACAAAATAGTAAATAAATAAATCATACATCCCTGGTTCCTAACAGGAACGTAAACGTACTCACAATTGTACTTCAGTTAAACAAAATGGTATTTAAAAGTGGTGAGTTCAGGCTTAGAAAATAAGATCACATATGGTCTGGGCAATTAAAAATGCATAATAATTTACTGTAATAAAACACTTGTATAATAAAAAAATTATAGAAAAAAATCAGAATCAAATAGTGCCACCTAATTGTCTGTCTGTTTATACACTATCAAAAACTGAATAGAATTAACATAATATAGTAAAAAAGACTATGCAAAATACATAGTCATAAAACTGAAGAAATTACAAAAGATGAATAGAATTTACATAATATAGTAAAGAAGAACATGTTCTAAACAATTGTATGGGGTGATCTAAGCCATGAGTCCCAAGTCTCTAGAAATACGGAGTATGTGTTTGTTATCGTATGGGTAAGTCTGTCATGAATCATTATCACATTCAGTTTACTGATTACTTGCCTAAATTAAGTGTTGTGGCCTTCCATTTACAGGCAATGTGGCTTTTAGTGGAAATCATTAGATATTGTAGCCAATTATTTAGTTTTTTTTTATAATAAAGGGGTACGGTTACCCAGAAGGCAAATATCTATGGATGGGGGAATGGATTTTTCAAGAATATTAGATGCTAGTTCTAGGGTTTGGGTCCACATCTTTTGGGCCACTGGACATTCCCGCCACTTGTTAATGTAAGTATGTAAGTAATGTAAGTACCTATTGTTTGGCATTGTTTGAAGCAATTGGATGCATTTTGGGGATTAAACTAGTGCATATATTAATGCTGGCTGTCATTAACATGCCAGTGCGCGACTTTGCGAGACCACCGCCATAGCAGTATTAGTCTACATTTAATTTAAACAACAATCATGTCTTAGATATCTGGCTATATGATAGCTTTATGATAGTGGGAGCTACATGTTAAGGGGGGCTGTCACTGAAGGAATGTCACTAGGAAAACCTTACACCTCATACATTTCCTTCACAATGCTTCCTTCATGGACCTGAATTGTACCAACAAATACAAATTAAAAAAAGAAAAAAACAACACAATAAGGCCTTAAAAATCAAAGGGACTGTAGCATCTCTTCTCAACAGCATTCCTCAGCCACCAGCAATAGGTGACATGTTCAACAGAAACCTACGTGTCCACAGAGAAACGGATCATGGAGCATGTGATAGGTAGCCATCTGCATACAAAATATCACCATCACATAGGCCAAGTGGGTGGCTGTTGGCATCACTCCAGTTTGAGGGCCCAGGCGACAGCCTCAGTCTCTGGAGGAGGGGGATAGTGGGTTTTAATTCCAGCATTGTGGCCGGATGGTAACCCCACCAGCCATATTACATCGTCCTCCTCCAAGCCAGGGCTCTCGGGTCCTCTTCCTTCCTCCTCCTCCTGCGCCAGTTCCTGCTGGGCCCAGACCTCCTTGATGCTGAAAGGTATATATCATTAGTATGATGAATCATACATTGTTTTGTGTGCATTCCTAACTATCTGACATCTAGGCTTGAACCTGGATGATACTCCTAATTGAAACTCAGATTAGCTATAATTTGCTAGATGTTATCTATTCTTTGGTTCATGGTCTTGATCTTTCTTGGCTCCAGCTGAGTTCTGTAATAGGCTGCAGTGGGCACACCAATAAATGGACTCTCTATTGCTTAATTACTGTTGTTGTGCCCAGGAATAACAGTGATGTGTATGTGATATTCACCTGACATGTAGGCTGGGTCCTGCTGTGCCACCAGGCCTGAAGCTCCAGAGGCGGGCACCTGTCTCAGAAGGTCCTTTGCGGTCCTCTCCCACTCATTATAGGTCACAGTCACATTCTTCTCCTCCTTGGCTATCATCCTGCTCACCTTGGCCTTGATGCAGTCAAACCGGCGCTTGACGGACCTCTCACCCCTTGGCACTTTGCCTACCACTGTAACCTCAGCCGCTAACCCCTTCCATGCCTGATCCTTAGGCCCTGGCAGAGAGGTTACAGATAGCACCAAGGATGACCAAATTCTCCAGGTGCGAGTAATTATGGGCGCTGTGCATACCTTAACCTTTTGCCCTCCCAACTGTGGACGGGGAGGCTTGCCTCCCTGACATGTCCCTGAGGCCTGTCCCTTCCCCAAACTACCACCCCCCTTGGCATCAGGCCCCTTCCCTTCTGTCCCTCTCCTAAGTGTGCCTCGTGCTAGGGCCACTCTTCCACCACCCACCTCTACACTCCCATCCTCCTTCTCCTACTTCTCCTCCTCCACCTGCTACGCCTCCTCCTCTACCTCCTCTCCTCCACCACTTCTCACCTCCTCCTCTTCTCCACCACTACTCCCCAGGGCCACCTCTCTCTCCTCTAACTCCTCCTTGTCTCTTTCCCTCCTCTCTAAATCTCCACTCCTATCCCCTACTCTCTCCATTATAATCCCAAAAAGAAAATAAGGAAAAAAAAAAATAAGTGTTGCCATATATATAGGATGGAAAAAAAATGTGTGTTATGTGTATTTAGTAACTGTTGGGGGATGGGGTGTGGAGTATGGCATGGGGGGGGTGTATGGAGTGACTTAACTCTATGTGTCTACATGTGTGTTGTTTAAATGATTTATTATTAATATTATTAAAAACTCTGTAACGCAGTAGAATTTGAAGCCTGCAGCCTTTGCAGGTGTGCCGATGCCTACGGGCTTCAAATTTAACAGGGCTGTTCCTGTATCTCAACACCAACCAAACTTGTGGGATTTCGAGGATTCAGAAGTATTTTGCCACATGTCTTTGCAAACTATTCAGGCAAGTAATACTTCATCTTGCTGAACATAATGTATGCCTCTCACTGGCTTCTGGGACCTGAGCTCTGACCTGGAAATCACATGGGATCCTACACTTCATCTTCCTTTGTAGACAGTTAGACAGGATGTATTATGCATCAGAGAGTGATAGTGTGACAAATGTAAGAGTGTGTGCTTGTGTTGCTGTGTCTCTCTCTCTACCTGTCAGCAGTGAGACTAAACACTTTTAGTTGTGAAAAGCATCACGCTCATGCTCATTGCTTCAATGACCTCATCTATCCATCTCTGCCTCTGCCGTTCCCTTCAATCTTTCCCAGCATCAGAATCTTTTCTATGGAATCCTGTGTTTTCATGATATGGCCAACATATTTGAGATTTAGCCCCATGATCATACCTATTTATTTACAGAAACAACTTCAGATAACTCCACAATTCTTAATAAATTCCACCCATCTATTAAACTTAAAATGGATTACTGTGCTGTACAGGTGAACTTTCTGGATACTACCAAATCCATCACAAATGGCAAACTTCACTCATCTGTTTATAGGAAACCTATGGATAGAGGCAGTTACCTCTACAACTTTAATTTGCATCCCTCCCATACTAAACAAGCAATAATTTATTGACATGCTTTCCGATACCACCACATTTGTTCAAACACTGGGGACCACGATAAACATTTAAAAATACTATCCTTCAGGCAGAAGGATTACAAACATCATGTCATTACACAGAAAGTAACCTTTGCCATTAAAACAGCCCAGGAACACCTGTCGCAATATAAAACTAGAGTAAGTACTTCATACACCTCCG
This sequence comes from Discoglossus pictus, assembly GCA_027410445.1. NCBI lineage: Eukaryota > Metazoa > Chordata > Amphibia > Anura > Alytidae > Discoglossus > Discoglossus pictus. The sequence continues at coordinate 298,480,215 of CM050165.1, read as the reverse complement.
GTAACCACATACTATCTGTCTCTAGAAGGAATAAGCAAATATTTAAGAATTTACAACCACAACTAATATTCCCCAAACCTTCCATTATTGAATTTAGACAGTCACCAAACCCGAGACAAACACTGCTGAAGAGAAAATTGGCAAATGTATAGCACAACAGAGAAAATGGTACCAAACCTTACAATAAACATAGCTGCAAATTATGTCAACACATCTGCAAAGAGAATAAAGCCACACATAACAGCAAGAGCTATAACATCTGAAAGCCATATTCATGCACACCCTCCAATGTAGTCTACTGTCTTTTTAAGGGGTTAACATTAATCATTTAATTGCAATTATTTCATTTATTTGTAAGTTGGCTATTCTATCACTATTTCGTGTGAAATCTTTATTTCACGTGCCTTTGACAGTCTGGTATGTTTAAACCAAAACTTTTCTAGTGGATTTCTGTTGAATATACATATTTATGAGTAGCTGATCAGATTTCTGACCAAGATAACAGGGATAGAGAGACATGTAGTCTGGATGCCTGTACATAACCAAGACAATCCCAAGACATAAAAACATGTATATTAAGTGATTTTTATACAAAATGCTATAATCTTATAGTGTCCATTAGGGTCTATACAGACTATTATGGGACACTAATTAACCCCAGCAGTGCCATAAGGGTCTATACAGATCCTTATGGGACACTAATAACCCCAATATTAACACTATAAGTGCCATAAGGGTCCTCCAGGACCCTCATAACACAAAGTCTAAACAGTACACTATTGACCCCCTCTACACTATTAACCCCCCTACCCTGTTAATCCCCCTCTACCCTATAAACCCCCCTCTACACTATTAACCCCCCTCTACCCTGTTAACCTTCCTCTGCACTATTAAGCCCCCCTCTAACTATTAACCTTCCTCTACCCTGTTAACCCCCCTTTACACTATTAATCCCCCTCTACCCTGTTAACCTCCTCTACACTATTAGCCCACCTCTACCCTGTTAACCCCATCTACACTATTAAACCCCCTCTACCCTGTTAAACCCCCTCTACACTATTAACCCCCTCTACACTGTTAACCCCCTCTACACTATTAGCCCCCCTCTACCCTGTTAGCCCCATCTACACTATTAACCCCCATCTACCCTGTTAACCCCCCTCTACACTATTAACCCCCTCTCTACCCTGTTAACCCACCTTTACACTATTAACCCCCCTCCACCCTAATAACCCCTACACTACATACCTAACCCCCTAATAAAATCCCTATTACCCCACTAATTACCAATGCTGCAAGTGTTAATGCAGGGACACTGTGGGGATCCCCCTGTGGCAGGGGTTAACACTTTGACTGCCGCTGCGGTCCCGATCAGGACCCCCTCAGCAAGGGTTAATATTGGGAGGCTGCGGTGGTCCTAATCGGGATCCCTGCAGCATGGGGCTTAGTTTGGGGAGAATAGGGGAGGTTTGGGGGCCGGAGCGGGGGTCTCTTCTGCTGCTCACAAAGCTAACGTATGGTCTTTTACAGCCTTTGCAGGTGCTCTCGAGCTTTGTGCTCCATTTGCGTGTGACCATGTTGCAATTTAATAGCTGAATTAAACAAGTAGCGGTTACAGGCTTGTTGGATCAAATAATTTACGTGCATGACGTTCAACGTTGCTCGGCACGTAGGCATTCTTCCGCCATCCTGCGTGTTAACGCGCAAGTCCACTGCGAGCAGCATTACGTGGCTAATTTAATATCCGTAACCCGTAAATCTCGAGTTACGAGCTACATTTTAAAACTTAACTCCAATTTAATAGGGCTGTTATACTTACTTCAAACTTGCACATCAAACGTAACTAATCTTTACTTTTACCTTACTTTACTTAAATTCTTGTTACATACTCTGCATATACTTAATACAGCCAAACTTAAATAACAATTTCTTCAAATCTCAAAATAAATTCTTTAAAAAAATCTATATTACATCAAAACCTATACAAAGGGAATCATTGAAGTACAAGACATTGGAATTGGGTATTGTTACTTACTTTAAAAAATATAATTAATATTAGATGTTATAGCAATCCAACATATTTTGATTTAGTGCCTAATTGTACTGATTTTTTTTAAATTTGAGATAATATCATAATTAGACTATTTATATAACTTTAAAATGGTATGGTATCTTAATAAATAGATTTTGTAAAACTTACCAAAAATAATCAACCCATCTCTGTTATCATAATTACCATGAGCCTCATTCAATTGAGGCTTTCAGGAGATCCAGGCTCGGAAATGGAGCCCACAAGTTATTTTGCTAATCAATTGGTGTCATTTTGCATGCTCCAATCGAGTTACGGGCTCCGGGCTGCAATTCATTGCGATCTATTGCAATTTTTAAAATCGCAAGTTCATGCCACTCCAAGCCTTTGATCTTTCATGGCAGCAAGAGTTGTGAACATTAAAATTACAAATCACTATTCAATTGCTCTGATTCCCCATCGCTAACCACTCTGTCAAGTCCTCAAATGGCAAAGTCAAACCACAAGTTACTGGTATCAAGGAGGTCTCGCAAAGGGCTTAATGACATGTTCAGAGCACTTTAAAAGCAAATAAAAAATCAATACTGTACTTTTCTTAAAAGTGAAAATGAGGTAAGGTCTTAATAATAGCAAAACATTCTCAAGCTCGCAAATCGGCCCAACAAAATACTCAATTTAATTTTTAATTTCCGTGTTATATAGATCCTGGCAATCAATGTGTTAATACATATAATCAAACTTGCATGTAATAGAATATCATATTTATGACTTTATCAATATTGCATCATATCAGCAATGTGGGTCAGATCGTAACTCATAATTCAAGCCTGTGGGACTTAGAAATCCAACCTCCATTTTTCATTGAAGTCCTACGGGCTTGAACATGGCAGCTGACGCAAGGCTGTAACTCTGGGTTAGAAACAGCCAATGGAATGTGGGTCTGATCGTGACTCGTGGTTCAAGCCCGTAGGACTTCAATGAAAAATGGAGGTTGGATTTCAAAGTCATACGGGCTTGAACTACGAGTTACGATGCGACCCAGGTTCCATTGGCTGTTTCTAACCGCGAGTTACGGCCTAGCGTCAGCTATCATGTTCAAGCTCGCAAATGCTACTTTCGATAGCATGGTTTGCAATGTGCACTAATGGGACGGGACTTGTGAGCCCAGCTGATTGAATAGCACCATAAGTTGCAGCTGCTGCGGGCTCACAGACTTACAGCCTACTATGATCGAGTTGCAGCCTTGCAGTTGAATCAGGCTCTATATGAATTATATTAAGTATACTGGGCATGTATTTTATATGATTATGTGACAATAACTGATTATTCATAATTTGTTATACCTTGATATTATGTCTGTTACAATTATTCATACCATCTTGATTGTTATATTGAAAGATACTGACTTGATGTTATGTTTATTTATTATAATAACTATATTTTCATATAATACAGTTTCGTTTATTTTATGAGGTTAAATCTTCTAAATATCATGGATTAAGAATGTATATGATTAAATTGGCAAATATATAAAATATGCATTTTGTTATTCAGATTAATACATGTTTTTGATATTAATAATATCACAGAATTAATTGCCACAAGCATGATACTACATAATACTATATACTATATGTAAAACTGCACCTGTGGATGAATCTGCACAGAATTTCCATCAAAAAACACAATGAGGATAGCTATTGCACCCCAGTTGGACACCATTCAAAATAACCCTTAAGATGTGAAATTGTTATGATTCCATTTATTTACTCTGACCTCCACTTATGCAAAATTCTGCACAGTTGACTGGACAGAACATTACTTATGAAGCCTGTCATTTCTATATTTCAATGGGAATTTAAAATCAGTACTGCTTTTGACTTGACAAAGAGAGGTAGCTCTATACTGTGTGTATATATATGTTTATATATATATATATATATATATATATATATATATATATATATATATATATATATATATATACAAACATGTTGTCACACAAACAACAGTAATGTCATGGGACTTGACCAGACAGGTGTACCTATGATTCCTGTTGATGGAGGTATGATTCCTGGTGCTCCATAGCCTCATTTTGTGTTTGTTTGCCTTCCTGAACAGCTTCAAGACTTTAGTGTAATGCCACTTATCATGATGTGTGCCTATATGCTCATATCCAGTGCCTGGCCTGTGCTATCTAGTGATATATCTGTGGGTTCACATCCCCCATTTATTCACCATCTGGGTCACCCAGTCTTCTGTTTAACTCCTCGGGCTGCCCATGATGACATATCTCATCCCCCAGTGTATGAGACCCAAGATTCTTGTGTAGATAACATTACTTCCCAGAGATGCAACATTATTATTATGGTTTATTTGTAATGCGCCAGCATCTTCCATAGCGCTAAACAAAAGTTAAGTTTGAGGCAACGACAAATTCCAAATTAACAGATTGCAAAGAATAGAGGGCCCTTTATTTGAGCTTGGAATCTGGTGTCCATAGTGCTTTCCCCAAAGCACCTTGCAGGATTGAAATTCACAGACTTAGTTGGTGAGTGTCAGTATTGTCCTGATGATCACTACTGTTGTTGAGTATTGGTTTGGGTTTGTCTGTAATCCTTAATCCATTCCGGAAGGCAGGATGAGAACCAAACAAGCATTTCCTATAGGAGTCAATGTAAATTGAAATAATCTGTTCCGGACCCCAGAATTTTCACATTTTAGTTTGAACTGTTGGTCTTGATATTTTATCCAAAGCCTTAAGATTAAACAGACATACAGTGCCTTTCGAAAGTATTCACCCCCCTTGCCATTTTCAGTGTTTTGTGGCCTCACAACCTGGAATTAACGTGGATTGTTTGAGGACTCGCATCATTTATTTACAGAACATGCCCACAACTTTGAAGATGTTTTTTTTTATTGTGAAGCAAACAACAAATAGGACAAAATAACAGAAAAAGTCAATGTGCATAACTATTCACCCCCCTAAAGTCAATACTTTGTAGAGCCACCTTTTGCGGCAATCACAGCTCCAAGTCGCTTTGGATAAGTATCTATTAGCTTGCCACATCTTACCACTGGGATTTTTACCCATTCCTATTTGCAAAAGTGCTCCAGTTCCTTCAAGTTGAATGGTTTGCGCTTGTGAACAGCAATCTTTAAGTCAGACCACAGATTTTCTATTGGATTGAGGTCTGGGCTTTGACTAGACCATTCCAACACATTTACATGTTTCCCCTTAAACCACCCAAGAGTTGCTTTAGCAGTGTGTTTGGGGTCATTGTCCTGCTGGAAAGTAAACCTCCTTCCTAGCCTCAAATCACACACAGAATGGTACAGGTTTTGCTCAAGAATATCCCTGTATTTAGTACCATCCATCTTTCCCTCAACTTTCCGAGTCCCGGCTGCTGAAAAACATCCCCAGCATGATGCTGCCACCACCCTGTTTCACTGTGGGGATGGTGTTCTTTGGGTGATGTGATGTGTTGGGTTTGCGCCAGACATAGCGCCTTCTTTGATGGCCGAAACGTAACATTTTAACCTCATCAGACCAGAGCACCTTGCTCCCTACATTTTGGGAGTCTTGCACAAGCCTTTTTGCAATCTCAAAACGTGCCATTTTCTTTTTTGCTGAAAGTAATGGCTTTCTTCTGGCCATTCTGCCATAAAGCCCAACTCGATGGAGCATATGACTTATTGTCGTCCTATGTACAGATAATCTAGTCTCTGCTGTGGAACTCTTCAGCTCCTCCAGGGTTACCTTAGGTCTCTGTGCTGCCTCTCTGATTAATGACCTCCTTGCTCGGTCCGTGAGTTTTGATGGGTAGCCATCTCTTGGCAGGTTTTCTGTTGTGCCATGTTCTTTCCATTTGGTTATGATAGATTTGATAGTGCTTCTGGGGATCATCAAAGATTTGGATATTTTTTTATAACCTAACCCTGACTTGTACTTCTCAACAAAATTGTCTCTTACTTGTTTGGAGAGTTCCTTGGTCTTCCTGGCAGTGTTTGGTTAGTGGTACCTCTTGCTTAGGTGTTGCAGCCTCTGGGGCCTTTCAAAAAAGTAGTGTATATGTAATGACAGATCATGTGACATTTAGATTGCACACAGGTGGACATAATTTCACTAGTTATGTGACTTCTGAAGGTAATTGGTTGCACCAGAGCTTTTTATGGGCTTCATAACAAAGGGGTTGAATACATACGCATATGCCAATTTTCAGTTTTCTATTTCTAAAAAATTGTTTTATGTATATATTTTTCTCATTTCACTTAACCAACTTCGACTACTGTGTTCTGATCCATCACATAAAATTCATATTAACAAAACATTAAACTTAAGGCTGTAATGTAACAAAATAGGTAAAAAGTCAAGGGGGTGAATACTTTTGCAAGGCAGTGTAAATAAAAAACAATAATTACATCAGATCACAAAGAGTTTAAATTCACTGTAACGTTACTGAGAGGACTTGACAGCCCAATGGGATGGTGGTGATGTAGAGGAAGAGAAGGAGGAGAGAGGGTATTGCTTGGAACTTTGGTTCTTATAGGCACAGGCTACATTTTGGTTCCTGACTCTTAGAGGCAAAAGCGAATGGAGGGCCCCGGTGAAAACTCATTATTTTTGGGAAGGGGGGGGGGGGGCAGAAAATTGTATGTATATATATATATATATATATATATATATATATATATTGTGACAGAGACAGCCTTTGCCTACTGGTTGCTCCTGTGATTTCCACATAAACCACTGAGTCATCATATACTTTATCTTTGCTTTTAATAAAGTATACAAAACAAACAATAGCCTAATTTCAGCATGAAAAGAAAAATCTAAAAAAAATGGGCTTACTTTTTTACAGAAACACCTTCACTAGCCCTGAGACCGCTTCTCAGTCTGCAGGGGGAAAAAATACCTTTTCACACAGAGGGGTGATCCCTTTAAGTCCAGTCTCTCTCTCCCAGCTTTATCAGCTGCAATGGATCCTCTGCAGATCCTCTACTTTTAGAGCAAACAGTCTCTCGGGTAAGTATTGTTGCAGTCACACAGACTGGTCCTCTTACTGGCAGCTTCCCGTGCTGCTCTTTAATTCCTGCCAGGTCCTGTCTCTTTCTCCTCCCAGGTCATACTGAAACACTCAGTGTCTCTTCTTAAACTGCTGGCTGTATTCTCCAGGCAATCCAACGTACTTGCCAGTTGCTCTCTGTACACTGTACTAAGTAGTCTTCCCTGCTGCCTTCCTTTAGAGCTTATCTCAGCTTAGATCTCAGGATCCAGTCTTCCTGACTTTCTCACATAAAAGCTACTCACATAGACTGCAGCTCCACATAGACTCCACACGACACTCAAGTCAGAAGCTCCAATTAGCCCAGCTCCAGGGGATTAACTCCAAGTTACCTGGAGCAGATCTTCTCCCTACTGTGTGACTTGCACCATCCACCAGGGGGCAGTACACCACAATATATATATATATATATATATATATATATATATAAATATATATATATATATAAATATATATATATAATTATAATAGCTTTTTTTAAATTCTGTAGTGTAGGCCACCATACCCTGTGCACTCCTTTCTCGTCTCTCCCTGTCAGCTCTCCTCTCCTCCTTTCTCTCTCCCTGGAAGCTCTCCTCCATCTCTCTCTGTCAGCTCTCCTCTCCTCCATCTCTCTCCCTTTCTCGCTGTCAAGTCTCTTCCCCTCCATCTCTACCTCCCCTCTTTCTCTCCCTGTCAGCTCTCCTCTGCTCCATCTCTCTCCGTCAGCTCTCCTCTCCTCCATCTGTCTCTCCACCTCGCTCTCCCTGTAAGCTCTCCTCTCCTCCATCGTTCTCTCCCCTCCCTCTCTCCCTATCAGGGCTCCTCTCCTCCGTCTCCCCCCCCTCTCTACCCCTGTCAGCTCTCCCCCTCTCTCTCCCTGTCAGCTCCATATCTCTCTCCTACATCTCTCTCTCCCCCTCTCTCTCCGGTGGGCCTCTCTCCGGTGCCTGGCTCTTCCCCCAGGGGGCTCCTTTTGCTGCTGAAGCAAAAGGAGGAAGGAAGGAGCTGAGGTCCCGGGGTATGGGTGGGGGTTGTGCTGGGGGTTCCTAAACTGCATTTGTTTAAATACATTTAATGTCTATAAGAAAATAGACTACGATGGGGCCCCTAGGAGGACAAGGGCCATGGTGCATTGCACCTGCTGTACCGGCTGTAGCACCGCCCATGCTAGGCACTGTATTTGCACACTGGCAGTGCCAGGGCACTCCACTACTGTTAGTCATGAACTAACAATTGGTGGGAAAGGGAACAGACACATACATTTCATTAGAGTATAGGTCACTGCAACAATGTATTAACCAAAACAATTAAATAATGTGGATTTTTTTTTTACAAAATCTAGTCAGAAATAACAACTGGATTATATAGTGTAAAAGATAGTGTGTTTATTTGCATGTGCCTGCTTAGATTTGTGGATTGCAATGTGAGCATTACAACGCTGGACAATTTCTGAACTATTTCCAATGTCATATGGCTTTTTTTATTGCTCAAAATTATTGTAATTTATTTGCAGTCAGTTCCAACTACATAGCAACAATTTGATGTTTTTAAAATATATTAAATCCACAAATATTGACAGCAATGTTTTGATAAAGAGAAGTTATTTATTTTTATTTTGGTTCAGCATGTTCAATATCAAAGCAAGTTTCAAATATGAGCCTTTCTCTTTCACTTTCTTTTCTTCTTAATATAAATAAGTTTTGTCTATGGATGGAACATTTCAAATCCTAATTTCTACAAATATCTACTTAGCTAAACAGACATTTTTCTAAACATCTACCTGCACCTCTATGTAATATGAAATATGCTCCGCTAACTCAGATGCACCCAAATCTATTTATTATTTTCTCTCAGCTGCTCATAATACCCAATACCAGTTAATCTGTACACCTGGTAGGAATGGACCTAGTATTACATATTTACAGGCCAAATGTTTTGACTTTCAATCTTGTCTAGTTTAATCCAATCTTCTGGTACAGTTTGATAAAGACTAAAAGAAAGAAACACCTGCACATGCACATGATCTATATAAAGGTTATACTAAAATAGGGATTAGTTGCTGATGTATGAAAAGGATAACCTAACCAAAAATATGACTAATATATTTGAAAATCACAATTCACCTTTACTTTTACTAAAAATAATGCAAATTAAAACAATCCATTTTAAGTGATTTAGGAAAATAGTAAATATGAGTGATAATAAGTCTCTCTTTTAATTGGATCTCTCTAAAAAAACACATTGTTTTGGCTGCATCCAATATTGTAACAAATACAGAAAAGCTCAAAGGAGAGAAATAAACAGTGTCTCTTGAAAATGTTTCAAACAGATACATGTACAAAATTAAACATAATCTAAAAATACTGGAATAAACGTTACTATAGGCATCATCATGCTAATCCAGCAGTGTAATTTGTGTTATACCCTAAAATGGGCTGCGAGAGATTCTTTCCCTATGTTAAAAGTTTATGTTACATTTTTCCATTGGAATATTACGGTACTCAGCCCATATCCATAAGTCCTGCCTTGTCCGCAAGAGATTTCAATGTATGAAGTATGTGTTCACTTAGTACAGGTATACCCCGCTTAAAGCTACCCCGTTTAGAGCCGATTCACTATAGAGCTGTTTTTTCTGCCAGCCCCCTTTTAATGCTAAACCCTGCTATAATGCTGTTTTTGCCTGCCTGACCACTTTAAATGCTCTGATTCGAAGAAAACTGAATCCAGTATAATCAATAATTTGAAGTTTATATTTCTGCTAATGTTACGTTTGTGTTAGTGTTATGTTTTCTTTTTTTTTGAAGTTCATATAAAACCAAAAAAAGTTTACAATTTTTAATTAAAATTTATGTTTTTTACATAAGTTTCCCTATCTTCCCCATGTTAAACTGCCCAGTTTAGAGCTCCTATTGCCTGGAACCTATCTACAGCGTTAAACGAGGTATAGCTGTATATGACACCAAACCAAGCTTTATGGATGCGAAACGGCTTTGGGAACCAATAGAAAATTAGAATCTCATGATTATTATAATGAGTGAGAAAAAGCGCTGTAAGTACGGCAAGAATATTTATACATATGAATATAGTATTTTTGTATTCAGTTATTTTTATTTAAATTAAATTTATATTGGACTGTTAAGTGTCACATAATGATGAACTTTCATCATTTTCTATTGACATCAGTGCTATACTGTCATATTGTCGTGAGAGTGTGATAAAAAAAAGTACAAAAAATAATAATATATGTGACAACAATATAAAAATACATATATTGAAAATATTATACTAGGATGATGTTTTGAGCACAAATAAATGAGGTGACAGTAACTTCACTGTGATGATGTGAATAGAAATACCAAACATTTTATAAACAATTATAAATGAAAAAAATACAATAAATAAAAAAGTGAAAAAACAATAAAAATTACTCTAAATGAAAAAGGAATGAAGAATAAAATATGAAGAAAATTAAGTAGAAGGAGAACACCATTCATTCCTATGAATATGATCTACAGAACATGAATAATGAGCGATTGTGGTGTAGGAATGTAATGTGATAGGTATCATAAGGTTTTGGAGACCAGCAGCCTAGGTCAGCAATAATCCAATTCAGCAACTTTGTAGGTGAAACAGGAACAAGCTTTATTGAAGGGATCAGGAACCACAATAATCTGGCAAGGTACATTGACAGGAAGTGCCTTATATAGGCCAAGGACCAGACACCTGACCAGACACAGCTGAAGAGACTTAGTCACTGATGCTATTGCTAGCAGAGTCAAGGTTACCAGATCTCCAGGAATTTCACAAAGGCAGGCTGGCGCAGTGGTAGGGAAGAAATTCAGCAGCCTGGGGACCAGGGTTCAAAACCCAGCAGAGTCAATTCCTCACATTACCCCGCCTCTATAGGTGCAGCCTCTGGATGCCCTATTACCCGGTTTAGCAAGGTACTGCACATGGAAAGACCAAAGAAGGTCAGGAGCGTTAATATTGTCCGCTGGTTCCCACAAACTATCCTCCTCACCATAGCCTTTCCAACGCACAAGATACTGAAGCTTGTTGAGGAAGATCCTGGAGTCCAGAATTTTCTCCACCGCGTATTCATCCTCACCATCCCCGAGGACTGGAGGTGTGGCAGGCAGGGCTCGGCCAGGGAAAGTGTTTGCATGGAAAAGTTTCAGCAGTGCAACGTGAAACACAGGATGTATTTTCATGGAATCTGGAAGTTGCAAATGAAAAGTGATAGCATTGATCTGAGGGATGATCTCAAAAGGTCTCATGAACCTCTGACCCAATTTATGAGAAGGAACCCTAAGCTTAAGATTCCTTGTTGACAGCCAAACCTTGTCACCAACATGATAAACCGGGGCCTCCTTTCCATGCCTATCAGCAGCTCTCTTGTAACTTTCCTGAGCCTTCTTGGGATTCTCGTAAGGTGGTTAGCCGATCAGTGACTGCAGGAATGCTAGTAGTAATTGGGAGACTCACTAGAAAGGTTAGATGGTAACCATAGTTGGCAAAAAATGGTCTCAAAGAAGTGGAGCAGTGTTGGGCATTGTTATACTAACAGCAGGTAACTAATATAGCACCGCAAATATTGCTCCAAAGTCTGGTTGGTACGCTCAGTCTGTCGATTACTTTGCGGATGAAAAGCTGACGACAGATTTACATTAATACCTAGATTAGAACAAAAATGTTTCCAAAAACGAGATGTAAACTGCACTCCCCTGTCAGAAACTACTTCATCAGGCACTCCATGCAAGCAAAATATTTCCAGAATAACCAGGTCAGCCGTCTGTTTAGCTGAAGGGAGACCACAAGCTGGTATGAAATGACCCATCTTAGTTAACCTCTCCACAACAACAAGAATGGTAGTGTGTTCCTTAGAGGGAGGTAGTTCCACAATAAAGTCCATGGGTATAGATCCCCAGGGACGATGAGGAATCGGAAGAGGCTGAAGCAAGCCAACAGGGGATGAGCGAGGAGTCTTATGTCTGGCACATACATCACAAGAGGACAAATAGTTCTTAACATCCTCATAATACTTGGGCCACCAAAAGGATCGGGCAAGTAGCTCTTGTGTCTTTCGGATTCCTGGATGACCTGCTGGTTTGAGTCATGATAGAGATGTAAAAGATCCAGTCGCACTGACTCCGGAGCAAACAGACGTTGTTGAAAAATCCAAAACCCATTAAGCATAATCATGTGGATATCACGAGGAGGATCACGAAGAACTGGGTCTTTAGCGTAGCCCTTTTTAATGCGAGACATCAGATCAGAAGGAAATGTAACGCCTTTAAATATATCCTCCGGCAAGATGGTGGTCTTGGTAACGCAAGAATGGAGGGGGTCAGCTATTCTAGACAAGGCATCCGCCTTACCATTCTTGGAGCAAGGACGGTATGTAACCAAAAAATTAAATCTCGAGAAGAATAGGGACCAGCGTGCTTGTCTGGCTGCAAGTCTCTTAGCTGATCGAATACATTCCAGATTTTTGCGATCTGTGAGGACAGTAATTGGATGGGTAGCTCCCTCCAAGAGATGTCTCCATTCTGCGAAGGCAGCTTTTATAGCCAATAGTTCTTTATTCCCTATGTCATAGTTTCTTTCTGCTGGCACCATCTGGCGGGAATAGAAGGCACACGGATGTAACAGCATCTTAGGTCCAGTCCTTTGAGACAGTATAGCACCAACAGCTGAATCAGAAGCATCAACTTCCACAATAAATGGTAATTCTGGCTGAGGATGTACCAGGACGGGGGCAGATGTAAACAGAGTCTTTAATCGGGAGAATGCGGTATCAGCCTTATCGGACCACTGAAAAGGAGTCCCTTTACGTGTAAGTTCAGTGATCGGTGTAATAACGGCAGAGAAATTCTTAATGAAACGCCTGTAAAAATTGGCAAACCCCACAAATCTCTGAATATCTTTTTCATTCTTGGGGATGGGCCAGTCCAGCACAGCTTTAATTTTACTTGCGTCCATAATTAAACCTTTAGGAGTTATTACATACCCCAGGAATTGAATTTCTGTTTGTTCAAACTCACATTTTTCTAGTTTAATGTATAGGTGGTGGGTACGAAGGCGCTCCAGAACTATACGGACCTGTTTTCTGTGGTTTTCAAGATTATCAGAAAATATTAAGATATCATCCAAATATGTTACAACAAACTGATCCAGGAGATCTCGTAGTACATCATTGATAAGATGCTGGAAAGTTGCAGGGGCATTACAAAGCCCAAATGGCATTACTAGATATTCGTAATGCCCGTACCTGGTTCTGAAAGCTGTTTTCCATTCATCATTTGGTCTTATGCGAACCAGATTATATGCCCCCGCAAAGATCAAGCTTCGTAAATATTTTAGCTGAGCGAAGTCTCTCCAGAAGTTCAGGAATGAGAGGCAAGGGGTAGCGGTTTTTAACAGTGATGTTATTAATGTCCCTGTAGTCAACGCATGGCCGTAGGTTGCCATCTTTCTTTTCTACAAAGAATATAGGAGCTCCTGCTGGAGAAGTAGACGGTCGAATAAAGCCTTTGGCAAGATTTTCTTGTATGTATTCACGAAGAGCTTTCAATTCAGGCTCAGAAAGGGAATATATACGGCCAAATGGGATAGCGGGTAACAGCTCTATTGGGCAATCATAAGGTATGTGGGTTGGAAGCAGATCAGCATTCTTCTTATTACAGACATCTGCAAAATCCTGATATTGTAGAGGAAGCTTAGTTAAGTTTGTAGCAACCATTTCATTAATTGTTGTGGCAACAGATGTTACCTTAGAGGGTTGACAATTCATTAAGCAGTGTTCTGAAGGAAAGGACAAAGTTCTGATTTTCCAATCAATCTGTGGGTTATGCAGAGCAAGCCAAGGTACACCCCAAATCACTGGAAACTGTGTTGAGGAAATTAGGTGGAAAGATATAGTCTCATGGTGATTCACTTCCAGAGTCAACTTTAAGGGCACAGTCTCATGTGTAACCAGTCCTGACGTAAGTGGAGAACCGTCTACTGTCTCCATTAACACAGGTGAAAAATTAGGCATAGACTGAATTCTATTTCCTGCTGCAAATTTGATGTCCATAAAGTTTCCACCTGCTCCAGAATCTATCAAAGCTGTAGTCGAAATTTTACTATCACAGTGACAGGCACCACAAAATGAGGATGTTGAGTCAACATACCCTCTTCACCATGAGCCAGAGAAAACAAAAGTTGTGTGACAGAATCCAGTTGATCTGAATTCTGGGGTTCGTGTCAAAGCTGTGCACCCTCAGCAGCCATAGCTATTGTTCTTTTGGATTTGCTAGAGCAATTGATGGCATAGTGCCCTGCACTACCACAATACAGGCATAAATTGTGAGTGAGTCGCCACTGTTTTTCTTCATTGGATAATGGCCCTCTTATTAGATTTACCTGCATAGCCTCAGGCTCAGAGTCTGTAGGTGTTTGTGGGGTCGGAGTAGAAATTCTTGAATAGAAAGTAGGAGTAGCACTTGGTCTAAAAGAGCCCTGTCTTTCCAATCTTCTTTCAGAAAGTCTCTGATCAATACGGATAGCCAAACGCACAAATGCATCAAAGTCAGCAGGAAGATCAACACGAGCTAGCTCATCTTTTATAGCTTCTGAGAGACCTTTTCTGAAGTGGAACCTCTGGGCTGATTGGTTCCAGGTAGTATCAGCAACCCACTGTCTGAATTCAGAAGCATATTCAGCCACAGAGCGCCTCCCTTGATGCAAATGAAGGAGAGTGGCTTCTGCTGTAGCACATCGATTGGGGTCATCACAAACTAGGCACATGGCCTCAAGAAAGTCATTTAGATTACCCCAGACTGGACTGTCCTGTTCCAGAAGAGGGGAGCCCCAAGCCAGGGCTTCATCTTTGAATAGGGAGAAAATAAATCCCACCTTCTCTCTTTCATTGGAAATCTGTGAGGTAACATCATGAAGTGCAAACGACATTGATTTATGAAACCCTTAAATCTTTTGCAATCTCCTCCAAACTTTTCTGGTAGGGGCAAGCGGGCACCTTGTGCAGGTGTAACAGTAGCAGCCACAACATCACGTGCCCTGTAGCTGGTATACTCACTGTGCATTGACTGAACTTTATTTTGCAGTTCAGCTACCTGGTCCTGCAGCACTTGAATGGTCTGTGCCTGCGTCTGCACAGTTCTTGCAAATAAAGCAACCTGCTGGGCCAATGCAGAATCGGACCCAGCGGTCTCCATGAATTGGCCAGATTATTCTGTAATGATATAGGTATCATAAGGTTTTGGAGACCAGCAGCCTAGGTCAGCAATAATCCAATTCAGCAACTTTGTAGGTGAAACAGGAACAAGCTTTATTGAAGGGATCAGGAACCACATAAATCTGGCAAAGTACATTGACAGGAAGTGCTTTATATAGGCCAAGGACCAGACACCTGACCAGACACAGCTGAAGAGACTTAGTCACTGATGCTATTGCTAGCAGAGTCAAGGTTATCAGATCTCAGATCTGGCGCAGTGGTAGGGAAGAGGATCAGCAGCCTAGGGACCTAGGGACCAAAAAACCCAGTAGAGTCAATTCCTCACAAGGAATTAATAGAATATTGCAAGAAATACATGGATTGTATAAAAAAAAAAATGTGATAGATATAAAAAAAACTGTAAAAAAGCATTTGAGCAAACTAATATAAGAGCATATTCATACTAGCAAGCATTCAAACTTGTCACTTACTGTAAAAGGACAAAAAATTGTTGATAACATTAAGTACAGACAATTTTACTAGACAACCTAATGAAAAACCACATAGTATAGGAAACATTAGTAATAGTTAAACTAATTTAATCCAATGTTTTACTTGAGTCAGTTTATCTATTGATATTTTTGTTGTAATAACATCCCTCCAAAAAACGCCAATTGAATACAAATTAGCTTTCAACCTCACTTACAGGCTCCCTGCCTCTCCCACTGTGCTGTGTGTGAAGTTGACAGTTAATTTTGTAATCAAATGGCATCTTTCAGGGGCTTCCAAGTTATGGGCTTGAAAAAAAGGCTGGTAAGTCTTGCCTTTTTCAAAGTCGGCGCTCATTGCAAGCCTTTTTCTTAGTTGTGCGGGCTTCACAATGCGTGCGCAAGCCCGTACCTTTTAACATTGCGTGACGACAACTTGCCATTACCACAACTATTATATGTTATACGCCAATATATTCCTTAGTGATGTACAGGGTATAAGAACAAGGAAAAATACAATATGAAGGGCTTTGTTTTGAGCTTAGAATCTTTGTAGAAAATGCTTTCTTCCAAAGCAACTTACAAGATTGGAAACTCGCTTCTTATAAACTAAAGTATAGCAAATGCTGCTGATTGGTCAGGTGCAAATAGAATTCATGTCTCTATAAATAAAGTCTAAACAGGGTGTGGGGAGAGAGGGAGGGGGCGGAGTGATCTTCGATAACCCCAGAACAGGAGAGGCAGGCTGATAATGTAGAAAAGGCCCCTTAAAGAAGAAAAGGAAATGGAGGGAGAGAGCAGGGAGAGATAAGAATGAGACAAAGGAACAGTGAATGAATGTATGAGGAGCAGGAAATCTTAGTAAGTTAGGCAACTAATAAAGCGGGGGGGGGGTGTGTGGCTTGATGGAGGCCAGCATGCTTGCTTACACAGCTGTTATAACATTTAGCAAGGGGGTGATATTTAGCTACAAAAGTATTTCTGTCTTGCAAAAAAATAATAACAGGCATTCATTAATAGTAATATTTATAATGATATTGAGATGAGTCAACTTCCTATGTCCTGTTCATACCACCAGGTGAGTGTGATGTAGAAACATCCTTCCAGGTGAGTTGCAAGCTTCAGAATCTTTTCAGAGATAACCTCATCACAGGAGAGGGAGGCTGGTGATGTAACAAAGGCCCTCCAGGTAAGTTGCAAGCTTCAGAAATATTCAGAGATAACCCTAGAACTGGAGAGACAGGCTGAGGATGTAGAAACAGCTCTCCAGTTGAGTTACAAGCTACAAAATCATTTCAGAGATAACCCCAAAGAAGGAGAGGGAGACTGATGATGAAGAAAAGGCCCTTCAAGGTGAGTTGAAAGCTTCAGAGTTTTTTCAGAGATAACCCCAAAAAAGGAGAGGCAGGCTGACGATGTAGAAAAGGCCCTGAAAGAAAATCTTGTGAGATAGAGCAGGGAGAAAGAGGACACAGTCTAGTATTTGGTTGGTCTTATCTTACTGTTTTACATAATATTGTTTCTCTTGGTGCATTACTGGCCTTGTAGTAAGCCTTCTTAATCAACATGACAAGGGCCACCTGATAATTAAATTGGTGTAATGAGAACTTTGCATATCCTAAGGAATTTACCAATGGCTAGCAATCTTAAAGTATATGATGTATGAGAGCTACTAAAGTGTAAAATACTATTAGTATCTGTTTGTTGTACATATTAGTCAGTTTGAATAAGATCATTGATACCCTTAATTAGTTTAACATAAAAAAACTGTATGGGCTGAAGATTATATTAGACTAGCGACTTGCCCTTTTAAAAATGATGGCAATGAGATATGTATGTTTGGAAAGTTGTTTAGTTATTAATATACGTATTTGACACTTGTAAGATTTTAGTTATGATTAAATAAGTACTATTGTGATCTTAAACATGTTTATTTTTGTAAAATGTTGTTTTGGTCAACAGTAACTGTTAAAGCATTTTGTATTAAAAGTATTAACATTTGAATGTAAGAACAGTTGAACTTTAAATTAATCAGTATTGTAAACTTGAGGTTATGTTTTTTTAACATGCAAGTTATATCTCAAGAATTGTTAACTTAAATATACATTGAATCCAGAGGAAGGCAAACAGTAAAAACCCTCCTTGAAACGTAGCAAATTGTATCAGAGAGGGAAACAAATTAATTCCTTCCTGACCCCATTAACTGGGGATCAGATTACTCCATGGATTAATTATTAACATAAAAGACAACATTTACATTGTGACTTAAAACGTGGTTGAGCTCTTAACATGAACTTTGTAATATGTCTAAGTAAGGAACTTGAAAGTATATTTTTTGAAACTTGAACTTCCTTATATAAGTAAGGAACTTGAAAACATTTTTTTCAAACTTGTAATATTAGAAAAAGTAACATAGTTAATTAACATTTTAACATAATTTGTAAAAATAATGCAAGGCAAGTGTTTTGTGAGGCTAATCACCCATAAACAGTACTTCCATTAATTATGACTGAATTGTTTATTGATTTGTATTTTTCAATGGTTGACCTTTGTTTATTGCTGTGACCTAAAACGTGGTTGAGCTCTTAACATGAACTTTGTAATATATCTAAGTAAGAAACTTGAAAGTATATTTTTTTAAACTTTAACTTTCTTATCTGTGTAAGTAAGGAACTTGAAAAAATGTTTTTCAAACTTGTAACATTATAAACAGTAACATAGTTAATTAAGATATTAACATAATTTTGTATTAAAAGTATTAATATTTCAATGTAAGAACAGTTGAACTTTAAATTATTCAGTATTGTAAACTTGAGGTAATGTTTTTTTTACATGCAAGTTCTATCTCAAGAATTGTTAACTTAAATATACATTGAATCCAGAGGGAAGCAAACAGTAAAAACTCTCCTTGAAATGTAGCGAATTGTATCAAAGAGGGAAAAAAATAATTCCTTCCTGACCCCATTAACTGACGATCAGATTACTCCCTGGATTAATTTTTAACATAAAAGACAACATTTACATTGTAACTTAAAACCTGGTTGAGCTCTTAACATGAACTTTGTAATATGTCTAAGTAAGGAACTTGAAAGTATATTTTTTGAAACTTGAACTTTCTTATCTGTCTAAGTAAGGAACTTGAAAATATTGTTTTCAAACTTCTAACATTAGAAACAGTAACATACTTAATTAAAATTCTTGCACGCTGTGTAAGCACTGTTCTGTATGTGTTTGACAATTTAATGTAGTTTAACAGTAAAATATTGTTTTTGTAAATGTAATTTCTGTTGCGTAATAATGACCTTTTCAAGGGAACGGACATTTATGTGTATTTTTTGTAAAAATTTGGTGGTTATATTGTGGGTTTTTTATCTTTTTTTCAGATGCATTTTACATTTGTTTTGCATATCTTTTGTTTCTTTAATGAAAAGTTAAAGTACTTCATAGTAGACAATGTTTTGAGTAAAAATACGTCCATCTTCTAATAAATCACCTTGACTTTCATTCTTTTCAATGTAAACTTTAATAGCCTGTGGATTTTTGCACCGTGATAAGGCAACGTACAATGTGGCCATGTGCAAATACTGGTTGTCTGAGAAAATACCCACAGATTTGAACGTTTGTCCTTGTGATTTATTAATAGTCATGGCAAATGCCATAATGATGGGAAATTGTCTTCTTTGAAGTGTAAAAGGGAGACTACTTTCACTTGGTGCTAAATCTATTCTTGGTATGAAAACTCTCTCTCCTTTATGGGTACCAGTTAAAATTTCAGCATCTATGAAATGGTCCTTTAATTGTTGAACAATTAATCTTGTCCCATTGCATAGGCCTTTTTTGGGGTTCATATTTCGCAGTAACATGACAATTGCATCTTTCTTTAGCTGCAAAATATGCGGTGGCATTACAGAAGGAGTTAGTGAGTTTATGAATTCAGTGGAAAAGTTTGCCTGACTTTCATTGTCATCAGCAAGTACAGAATCAGCACTGTGATAATTTTTTTGTGGTGCATTAATTTTTTTTTAAAGATTTCATTATTGAGGATTAATGCATCCTTATTTTTATACGTTAGTATTAGAGATGTCGCAGACATTTTGCCCGCGGACTATTCACAGCGATTTTGGCATGTTCGCTTTCGCAACGGACGGCGAACACATGCGCTTTTCGGTTTGCCCCCTATACTTTATCATTGAGGAAACTTTGACCAAGCACCTCACAGTCAGCAGACACATTCCAGCCAATCAGCAGCATACACTCCCTTCCAGAGCCTTCCATCTGAAGGACAGCATACATTTTAGAATCATTCTGAAGCTGCTTTCGTTGTGAGAGGACAGATAGTGTAGCTGCTGTAGATTTAATAGGGAAATAGATAGCCAGGCTGTGTATTTAGCTTCCATTACAGACCTGAAGGACTCATCTGATATCTGCTGCAAGGACAGCAACCCAAAAAAAACCTTTTTAGGGCTAGAACACCAATTATTTTATTTTATAATTTTTTTCTGTGTAATCTAATTGCATATGCCTGCCTGCCAGCGTGTGTGTGGGACAGGCTAACACCTAACAGCTTATATTGTGCTTATTTTCACTACTCATACCTGGTGGTGTACCATATATTGAAAACAACCATTTTTTTCCTGTAATCTAATTTCAGTTGCCTGCCTGCGTCAGGCTCACAGCTTATATTGTGCTGAGTGAAATAAAACAACACTTTTGTGTCTGTAATAGATTGAATAGCAATTGCCTGCCTACAGGCATGTGTGTGAAGCCTATTGCATCTACTCTGCCAACTTTTGCCTGTGCGCAGTGATACGTCATATCTGGGGCAACCATAGTGTACAGTGACATAAAACAACACTTTTTTTACTGTAATCGATTGAATATCAGTTGCCTGCCTACAGGCGTGTGTGTGTATGAGGCCTACAGCGCCTGCTCTGCCAACTTTTCCCAGTGCACAGTGACACTCATATCTGGTGCAACCTAGTGTACAGTGAAATAAAAGAACCCTTTTTTTACTGTAATCGATTGAATATCAGTTGCCTGCCTACAGGCGCGTGTGTGAGGCCTACAGCGCCAACTCTGCCAACTTTTGCCATTGCACTGTGCCACTCCTATCTGGTGGCACCTTAGATTGAACGCGCAGTGCCCCAAATTTGAAGTGGGAGGATGGACCAAGCATCTTTCCATCTCCCGCTTCCAAAAATCCATGCCATATACACGTCCCCTGATAGGTGACGTAACAGGTATCAAACTGATAGGAATAAATAGTACAACTGAACACACCACTCCTATCTGGTGGCACCTTAGATTGCATGCGCAGTGCCCCAAATTTGAAGTGGGAGGACCGACCAAGCATCTTTTTCCATCTCCCGCTTCCAAAAATCCATGCCATATACACGTCCCCTGATAGGTGATGTAACAGGTATTAAACTGATAGGAATAAATAGTACAACTGAACACACCACTCCTATCTGGTGGCACCTTAGATTGCATGCGCAGTGCCCCAAATTTGAAATGGGAGGACCGACCAAACATCTTTTTTCCATCTCCCTGTTCCAAAAATCAATGCCATATACACATCCACTAATAGTGGATGTAACAGGGATTAAACCGATAGGAATAGTACTACTTAACAGTACACACCTTATAATAACGCAGACAGAGGCAACGCAGAGAGAGGAGTCTGATGAAGAGGAGTCACAGGAGGAAGGTGGCTTTGAGGAGGTGGAAGACCAAACACAGCAGGCGTCCCAGGGGGCTTGTTGTCACCTTTCGGGGACCCTTGGTGGTTGGGTGGAGGAAGAGACCTTCAATGACATCAGTGAGGACAAGGAACGGGACATGGCTAGCTTGGTATCCAACCTTGTGCAAATGGGGAGTTTGTGTTGTGCAAAGGGACTGTTTGCGGTTGTTTGCGGTGCATTAAACGGGGAGATTGGTCTGTTACTGTGAAGCGGGTGTAACCCTTACACTACCTGATCGATACAACATCATACCTGATGTTTTAAAGCATGTTATTCCAAACAATTTAGGAATGTTAGGTGATTTATGCCCTTTATGGCTTTAAACCAGACTCTGCATCAACTATGTAATTTTCCATGGCAGTTTTGCCATGGATCCCCCTCCGGCATGCCACAGTCCAGGTGTTAGTCCCCTTGAAACAACTTTCCCATCACTATTGTGGCCAGAAAGAGTCCCTGTGGGTTTTGAAATTTGCCTGCCCATTGAAGTCTATGGCGGTTCGCCGGGTTCGCCCGTTCGCGAACATTGGATGGAAGTTCGCGTCCGCTGTTCGCGAACCGAAAATTTCATGTTTGCGACATCACTAGTTAGTATGACTTGGTTTGCAAGCTCTGAATATTCATGGTCATTTATGTTACCTTCAAATAATGCCGATATAATATCTTGGTGACAAATCATATGAGGTGGGATCTGCACAGTGTCGTCAGGTAAATTTGGTATTTTTTCTGTTCTGCCTTCTCCAATTTTAATAAGCCAATCATTGAAATCAGTTTGGCCTTCTGATCTCATGTTTTGTTGCAGTTGAAGATGGGTAAAATGTTTCCATAGTGTGCTTGACTTTATACAGGTTTCGATAATATCAGTTCGATTTCCATGTACAACGACAGGTAATGTTTGTCTAAAATCGCCACCTAACAACATTACCTTTCCACCAAATGGAAAAGTATTATCCATGACTTCACAAAGCAAACGGTCAATACATTGGAGGGCATAGCATGACATCATTGTGGCCTCACCTATTATAATTAATTTACTTTTTTTCAATTTCTTTGCTTGTAATGATGTCATGCGAATATCTGACACAGAGGTTTCTAAAATAGGCATTGGCAGTTTAAAGCCACTATGTACAGTTCTTCCACCTTCTAAAAAAAGTGCAGCAATTCCAGTAGTGGCAAACGGCAGTGCTATTTGACCTTGTGCTCGTACAAAACTCATTAATAAATTATATAGATAAGGTTTCCTGATCCGCCAGGTCCATCAAGATAGAAATAACGCTCTGTGACCATGTCATCATCTATTGCATTTTTAATGGCATTAAATGCTTGCAATTGTAACGTATTTAAAGTTGCAAGTCTTTCTTCTGTTCTTTGTACTTGTAGTTGAATGTCATAGTCTTCAAAGTTTATGTCATCTATAAGACCTGGATCAGGCAAATTAAAACTTGCACAACTTAATCCATGAGTTAAAAATACTTCTTGGATTTCCATTAACGCTTTTAAGTGTGCAATAGGTTCATTGTATTGTTGCATAAAGTCTTCAGCCATATTACTTTTAAATGTGTCCCTCAAAGCTAATGCATTTGGAGCATTTGAGAAGATACAAATTAAGGCAAATTGTTCTCTCATCTGCCGTAGCATTTGACATAGTGCTGCTTCTTCTAAACATCTTTCCCATTCTGTATCATCAGCTAGTAAGTTTCTATTTCTTGCAGCTAAATGGAAGGATCCATATACTATGTCGTTAACAGTTCTTAAGTGTTCAAAACATTGTGCTCCCGGAACATTTAAAAGTAATATTCGTAAGAAAAAACGTTCAAGATCTCATGGACTGACTGTGTAAATTCTTGGGATTATTTTATTTTCTCTGCTTTTTCTAGCTCTCCATAATCTATTCACAAAAACATAGTGATATGGAATTTCAATATATAAGAATTGTGTTGCTTCTGAATCTGTGGAATTTAATTCAAACCATGCAGTTAGTGTAGTGTGACGATGTTCACTTTGGGCCAATGCATTACTTTTATTTCCCGCATGGAAATACACTAAATGTCTTTGTGGCAAATGTACTGCTAATCTATATACTGCATGTGATCTATCATGCATTTCAAATTTTAAAAGGTGCCACATAGCTTCTGGTGCACTTACATAGCGAGCATCTACATGAGATGCAAGTTTATCATGTACTAACTCAGTGCTTTCAGGGTTGTCTGCACTTTTGACGACTACAGTAGCTGCATCATAGCCTTTGTAAATATAGTTGTACACATATTTAATGGATTTGATGGAAGTGCAGGCTTCTACATTAATGTGTGCGTTATACTTCATGAGTAAATGTGGATTGTAGGGTACTACATATCTATTGTCAACTTTTTTGCCACGAATAATAGCACTATCTCCTTCTCTTCTTTTATAAAGTGGATAGCCATCACAATTGGCATAGGTTTTGTCTCTATAATATTTTGGAAAATCTTTGGAACATTTATTATTTTCCATACATGGTGATTGTGGATTAAGCTCACCACAGGGTCCATGAATCATGCGATAAGTAACAATCTCATATAGTCTACCATATAGTTCTGGACCTGGTAGTTCAGCAACAATGACTGCATCCACTTTGTCAGCAGTATCTAATTTATCTTTTTCTTGAAGTATTATGAGAAGATGTGCATGTGGAAGGCCTCTTTTTTGAAATTCAATGGTATATACATAAGCAAGACATTTGCCAAATAAGTGACTTTTAGTGATGCCACGTATTAATTCATGTAATTTAATCTTAAAAACTCTGGCTACTAAATCTGGTTTATCGAAAGGACTTTGGCCAAGAAGTACATTTTGTGTTATTTCTGGCCATTGGGGATTACATGTAAATGTAAGAAATAAATCGGGTTTGCCAAATTTGGTGACAATAGCCATAGCATCATTGTATCTTTCTCTCATATTTCGAGGAGATCCTTGAAAGGAAGATGGTAAAATGATGGCTTTGCCAGCTGTCATGTCTCTGCTTGTAGCCACCTCAGCAACATAGTCCATTAGTCCACAATATTGATCTACAAGTAGTTTATCTTGTTGATATTTTATAAAGTTCAAATTATTGGCCTCAACTTGCAAATAGGAATCAATAATCCATTGTTGTGTAAGTTTTCCACCACATAAAATTGGATAAAATGTATTTCGAATGGCAATTTGAGCTACTTTAAATTCAAGCATAGAAACATTATTTTGGATTCTGACTTTAGCATTTGGGTAACTGGGAAGTGTTAATTTTGGTTGCCAACCTGCTTCTCCGTGTGGGGAAAAAATGGGATATGTCATTGGATCTAAATTTGGACTTAAGATACTCATATTAATGAATGGTTGCGCCTCATTTCTGGGATATATTCTAATGTCTCTTTGAAATGGCGGTTCTCCTTCATCATTTTGAAACACCATTGCAACCTCATTTGATGTTGGCAAGTTATAACGACGTTTATCAGTATGTCTGTCTCTTTTAAGCACCATATTGACCTTTGGGATTGGTAATTGATGTCTTTGTGCATGAAGTTGTTCATTTTCTACTTCTGCCAATTTTTTATAAGCTTTAGTGTAGGGGTTATTGTTCATAATGTTATCTAGCTCTATAAAAACACTGGGTAAACATTTTTTATTTTCTTCCAGCTGCATACGTTGGTCAACAGCTTCCATTGTATCTAGGACATATAGTTGAGCAAATTTTCTTTCCTCTCCTTCCTCTGGATGTAAATGGGAAGTACGATGGTAAATTTGGCCTTGGACTTTAAAACAGTAAGAACCGTGTCCTGGTACATTAACAGCTAATGTTGCCCCCATAGATGCAAAGGATATGGCACTATTGTAGGATCTTATGTTTGTCTTAAAATGTTTGTAGTTTGGAAAAGTAGGTTCAGTCATAATGTTTTGTAAATAGATTGGAAATTCTTTTCTTTCTGGAAGTTTGAACTTTCCTTTTTGACAGCAACTAATAAATTGGCCATCTCTGGGTCTCTCCTGTTTAAAATGATAAGCCTCACAAAACTGACATTGAGTATTCATGTCCCCACAATTATGAACCTCTACTGCTAAAGACTTGAGTAAAGGACAATTTGCAAAGCATATATCAGTTTTTTATTTTCAAATTCATCAGGTGAAATGTCATGTTATGTTTCAGGAACAGATTATAAATGCTTTGTTTTTTTGGTGGCTTTTTTTGGTATATCTTTTATTGGTTCTGGTAAAATGTGATGTTTCAGGAACAGGTTCTAAATGCTTTGTTTTTTTGGCGGCTTTTTTTGGTATATCTTTGAATTGTTTAGGTAAAATGTGATCTGATGTTTCAGGAACCGGTTCTTAATGCTTTGTTTGGTTAGTAGCTTTTTTTGGTGTATTTTTAATTTCAGAAGGTGATAGTCTTTTGCTTGCAATTCTTTTGCGTTCTTTTTCTTGTCGAATTTCCTTCTGCTCCTGTGTCTACTTGCTGTCCAATCTCTGTCGTCGTTCTCTAGCTTGCCGTCTTATCTTTTCTTGTTTGCTCTCGTTATCAGCCATGTTAATCTGTAAAAAAAAATAATGTATCACTAGTTTATTTTGATGTTAATTTTATTTTGAATTTTTTTTCTTATCAACAGTTTGTTTCTATGTGATTCTAGTTCATTGTAGCGGTACTTTCTTTGTATTGTTAAATAAGTGTTTTTTATTTTTTTGCTTTTACTTTCTGTCGTAGGTTGTAATTTTTGCCTTGCATGCATAGCACAATCAAGGTAATTACACTATAGCTTCTTCTAGATGTAGTAGGTGTATTTTTTTGGTTTGTTAATGTATTTTTTGTTGTACTTTTGGCTTATAGGCATAGTAGAGGGCAGAAATTAGTCTTTGTAATTTATCGTACAGGGGATTGTTATAATAGTATTTTTATATTTTATTTAAAGGCTTATATGTTGGGGCTCTGAAAATATTTCTATTGTTGTTTTTTGGGTGTTAGTACTATTTGTTGTACTATTGTATTTTATGTGTGTGGTTAGGTTTTATGCTTAATATTGTACATTAGGACTGGTAATTTAGAATGACAAATTTTATTTAGTCTGTGTTTTGAGACTTTTGTGGATTATGCTGTTTTCTTTTTTTTGGGGCTAGATTGAAGTTTGAATTTACTGTTAAACATTATTGTCCATAAAAGACAAATAAGAGGTAAATTAGAAATGTGTCAGTTATATTTTGGTAAAAGTTATAGTTAGTGGTTGTTATTCTTTTTTTTTTTTTTTCTGTTGACATGTATGCAGAGCAAACATGTTTATTTAGTTTTCTCTTTTTTTACTTGTTATACTGTACCTTGGTTGAAGTGTGATTTCAAGCAGAATCTTTGTTGGTCCGCTGTTGAAAGTCTTTGTCTGATGCTCTTCATGCAGTGTCTGTTGTAAAATAAAAAGTAAAATGTTATTTTATTTTAATGTATTTGTACTGAATAGCAAATTTTATTGTTTTGTTCTATTGTATCTGTTATGGTGAATTTTACTGCTATGCTGTTTTTTGTGCAACCTTTTAAAATACTTTAATTGTATTTGTATGTTACAGTTATCCTTTTTTTTCCTGTAATTATTAATGTTTTTACTATTTTGGATCTGATCACCATGTTTTTAACATTATCCTGTTTTGTGTCCACCCCTTTTGGTATTCTTATTTAGGCTTCCATGTAATGTTATAGGTTCTTAAACAATGAAGAAGAATATTCATTAACGTTTCTATCTGTTTGTGTGATTTTTGGTACAATACAGTTTTGTGTCCACCATATTTTGCATACTTTATTTGCTTAATTAGTTTTGTATTTTGGATATGCTCACAATGTTTTTAGCATTATCCTGTTTTGTGTCCACCACTTTTGGTATGCTTATTTAGGCTTCTTTGTAAGGCTTATAGGTTCTTAAACAATAAAGAAGAATATTATTTAACTTTTCTATCTGTTTGTGTGATTTTTGGTACAACCCTGTTTTGTGTCCACCATATTTTGCATACTTTATTTGCTTAATTAGTCTTCTTTATGAGTATTAAATGATGTTGGACAGTAAAAATTAATGTTAATTGCCTTTTCTATATCATGGTAGGCTTTTTTGTTTTATCCTGTTTTGTGTTCACCACTTTTTGGTTGCTGCATTTGGTTTGTGGGTGATGGTTGGAGTTTATTTTGCAGTAAAGAGGAAGAATACTTTTGTTTTATGTATGTTGCTAATGTTTCGTATGCTATCCTGTTTTGTGACCACCTCTTTTTTTTTTTCTCTGAAACTGTGTTTGTTTGTAAATTGTATAGGTGTTTGTGAAGTTTGTTGTACTTGTGTTGTTTTAGTCTTTCTTAAAAAAAATTATTTTTTATTTTTTTGTACTTATAATTTTTATATTGGCGGCCATTAAACATATCTATGTCCTTTTTTTTCTACTTGTTATACTATACCTTGATTAAAGTTTTTTGCTTGTCCGAATGACAGAGGGTTCCTCCTGCCAAACTTAATCCACCAGTCTTCTTTTAGTGTCTGTTTGAAAAAGAAAGTTAAATGGTTAATTGTATATTTCTTCTTTTTGATTTAGCAAAGCATGTTCTTTTTCAACATGTAATATATTTTTCTATCTTACCTCTTCTTCTTTGTTTGTATTCTTTAAAAGTAATTCTCTGTCACAGTCCACGGTGCAAATTCTTGAGTGACGCTGTTGATGCAGAGTCTGTTTGAATAGTGAAAAAAAGGGCAAAGATTCAGCTTTAGGTTACATATGTATTAGTGTCATATTATTTTTTGCTATGAGTTGCAATAAATTAATGTCATTTAAATATACTTGTTTAATTAGATTTGTTTAACATTATTTTGTTGTAGGGCCTATACACATAAATGTGCGTGTGACATGTCACTATACATGAATCACATTTTCATACTCCAAGTTGGGTTTTTTTTTTTTTTTTTTTTTTGCTGTTTTGGTAATAAAATGTAATATATTATAGCTTACCTCTGAGTTGTAATTTGCACAGTGTAAATTAGGAAATTAAGAAATAATTATCTTCTCAAGTAACAGCAGCAGTTAACTATCCAGTCACTCCGTTCATCACCTGAGTATAAATGTAGAATTTTCTGGAAAGTAGGCAGTATTTATAAACTATGAGGTGCCTCAGACCATCAGAACGCAATACGCATGCGCTATTTGTGTTCCAGCTTACAATTTGCGTTCCATCCGACATTTTATGCGTAGTAGTTTTCAAAATGGTGGTTAATATCAGTGTAAAGTTTACTGTAGCATTGTTTCAGTTTTGCGAGTCACTGTAGTATTGTTGTGTCTGTAGCCTCATTTTCATTTTGTTCGGCGCCCATTTTTTCTAACGCTTAGGTGATTTTTGGTAGTTTAAATTTGTTTTTTTGGACTTAAATGGACGTATAAATTCACTTTTCGAGGTGCTGGATGCCCCCCCCCCCCTTGCTGTAAGTAAGCTTTTTAAGTGTTCGTTGTGTTTATTTATTGTGTTTCTTAGGTTTTCATGCTCGCCGTTTTCTGAAGTTTTTTGCGTGTTCGGAATGGGTTGTAGCGCGTCTCGTATTTTCTTGCGAGGACGCAGTTCCTTTTTTTTTCTAAGTCGTGCGTGTGGGACGCAGTTGTTTTTTTTCTAAGTTGTGCGTGTGTGTGTTAACCGTGTGTGAGGCGCCTTTGACCCTCCACCTCCGCAAATGCGGAGCAAACTGCGTCCCTCGCTTCACGAGGGACGCAGTTCTTGCGGGCTCGCTGCGCGAGCCCGCAAGAGTGAGCAACAGCTTGTATGCTCACAACTATATATGTGATAGCTAGTCTGATGTTAATTTTAATTTATGAACTCCTTTAAATGTTGTTTTTATCCATTACATAAAAAGAAGATATCATCAATATAACTTATCCATATTTTGATTTAATTGGTGTAATTGGACATATATGTTTAGAAAACACAAAATCATTCTCCCATCATCCTAGTAAAAGATTGGCATCAATTAGAGCACAGGTTGTGCCCATGGCTAAGCCTCCTTATTTGGACACAGAACCAGTCACAGAAAGTGAAATAGTTGTATTTTAATACATAATCTAAACCTTTGATCACAGAATATAAGAACTTTATGTCTGTAGTAACTAATAATGTTTCTGCCCTTATTAATATACATTCAAGTTGTTGAAGTACCTGCATGGTATCTATTATGTAAAATGGAAGTCAAGTAGCATAATGTCTTAGTATTGGATCTATATATTTACTAGCATTTTATCCAATGCAATGCCAGTTTGAAATTTGCAACAGTTACAGAGCGATTCAATTGATCAATCCGCAGTTACCTGGCCAAAAGCCTAAACCATAAACCATGCACCTGTAAGTAGCATTTCAGAGCATGATCATGATCAATTAAGCAAGGCCATAACTACCGATTTAGAAACAGCCAATAGTAAATGAGACCGTCATCATGACATCAGTAAAACATGAAGATTAAAAGTCAATCAATTATCGTTTAGAAGTCTAATATGCGATCAGACTCGCAATACAGCAATGTACAAAATAATAAAAAATGCAAGACTTGTCCATGTGGGTGTCCTGATATGAATTAACGCCTTGATTACCGATATTGATATAACACGGAAATAAAATGTAAAAAAAAAAAAATGCTTGAGACTGTTGTGCAATTAATTATAATGTCTTTCATCACTTTCTCACTTTCCCAGTCTTTTAAAGTTCAGTATTGATTTTATTTTTTTACATTTACAGTGCTACGAACAGGTGTTTAACCCCGCTGCAAGTCCTATCTGGTAATCATGTAACTTAATTATACATTTGCCATTTACAGGCATGAAAACAATTGCAGGCTTGAGGAATTGTAGCAACTGAATAGCGATTTGCGATTGTAACAGCTAAGGGCTTGAAAGATTAAAGGCTTAGGAGGGGTTGGAGTTAGGATTTTGACAACTGCAGGTATTTTTAGCCTGTAGCTAAAAGACGCCAATTAAATAGCATATTAGTTTACGGGCTACATTACGGGCTCCAGTAACTAAATTCAATGGAGGCCTAGGTCTACTAGGTGGGCATACAATATTTTTGTGCACTTTTGGAAGAAAATCTAATGCTGCAAGAGTAGGATTTTCTATATATATAATATGTTTTCCTTTTTTAGTTAATAAAACATGCTTTTCTGTATCTGTAAATTATTACAAATGTCTAAAAATTCATCAGAAGGGTTTAAAAAAATGCATTGATACATTTTTATGTAATTTAGTTCTTTATAAGCCTTCTCCAGATACAAAATAGTAGGCCACAAAATTATATTGTCGCCTTTACCTGATGGGTTAATACCAATGTCATACCATGTTGATATTTCAATGCATTTGATTCCTCTATAGTTCTGTGACCCGTCTGGTTTAATTAAGTGTCATTATATCCCTATGTACCAATTGGTTGAATATATCAATTTCAGTTGAAATTTTCATAGTAGGCATGAATGTGGATTTAGGACACATCATTTCTCTCCAATTCATATTGGAATCGTCTCTCCGTGATAAATCTATTTATCAGCTCTCATATCAATCTATGTTGGTTCAATCTGGTCTGGAATCATTTCTTAATCCATTGATTCCTTTAACCATTTCAGAGTGACTTTGTTCATCACATATAATAGTTTTCAAACTACAAATCGTAGTCACATTTTGCGAGCTAAGTGATGAGCGCCGCAGGACGTAACACTTGGCCAATAAGCGTCAAAGGCACTCATTGCTGGTGAGCCTCACGTAGCGAGGCGAGCTGTTAAACCCGTAGCACTTAGGCAATGAGCGCCGACTTTAACGGCTGAACCGCTCGCACCTAAAAACAGTCAAAACACAATAAATACCCACAAAAAATAAATAAAAAGCTTACCCACAGCAAGTGGGCACCAAGGACCTCTGCAAGTGAAGTTACACCTCAATTCAAGTCCAAATTCCCGAATTCAGACACACGAAAATCCCCTAAGCGAGAGAAAAATGGGCGCCGAAAAAAACGTAAACGAGGCTCCACGACCCAACACCGCCCAGCCACGTACAACTTACCCAAAAAGGGATCCGAGATAAGCTTGGAAACCCGCATTAACCCCACGGGATCCGAGATAAGCTCGGAGACCCGCATTAACCCCACATTAACCATCGCAGTGGGGGTCCCGATCGCACATGATCGGGGACCCCCGCTGCAATGAAAATTCAAAATTCCTGCGTTACGGGTCCCGTAAAGGACCCGTTATAAAAATAAAAATAATACACTATCACGGATGGGGCTCTATACAGAGCCCCATCAACCATTAATTAACCCTGTTACTCATGGGAGTCAATATAGATCCCCATAAACCCTTAATTAACCCTGTCACTCATGGGAGTCAATATAGATCCCCATAAGCCCTTAATTAACCCTGTCACTCATGGGGGTCAATACAGACCCCCATAAGCCCTTCATTAACCCTGTCACTCATGGGGTCAATACAGACCCCCATAAGCCCTTCATTAACCCTGTCACTCATGGGGGTCAATACAGACCCCCATAAGCCCTTCGTTAACCCTGTCACTCATGGGGGTCAATACAGACGCCCATAAGCACTTAATTAACCCCCTCACTCATGGGGGTAAACACCGACTCTCATAAACCCCTAATTAACCCTGTCACTCATGGGGGTCAATACAGACACCCATAAGCCTTTCATTAACCCTGTCACTCATGGGGGTCAATACAGACCACCACAATACATATAATTAACCCTGTCACTCATGGGAGTCAATAAAGGCCCCCATAAGCCCATAAATAACCCTGGCACTCATGGGGGTCAATACAGACCCCCATAAACCCTTAATTAACCCCGTCACTCATGAGGGTCAATACAACCCCATATAAGCACTTAATTAACCCTTTCACTCATGGGGTTCAATATAGACCCCCATAAGCCCTTAATTAACCCTGTCACTCATGAGGGTCAATACAGACCTCACATAAGCCCTTCATTAGCCCTGTCACTCATTGGGGTCAATACAGACCCCCGTAAGCACTCAATTAACCCCTCACTCATGGGGGTCCATACAGACCCCCATAAACCCCTAATTAACCTTATCACTCATGGTGGTCAATACAGACCCCCATGATACATATAATTAACCCTGTCATTCATGGGGGTCAATACAGACCTCCATGAAAACATAATTAACCCTGTTACTCATGGGGGACAATAAAGAACCCCATAAGTCCATAAATAACCCTGGCACTCATGGGGGTCAATACAGATTGTTTAGAATGTTTAGTTATTTCATGTAAGTGGTCTTAATTATTTTATTGTAGCTTAGAATTAGGGTAGCTATATATAGAGATAGCATGTATTGTATATTAGATAAATAGATAGTATATTTCCCAAGCAAACCATATGGATAAGCACAACCAGAAACAAAGACAGCTATGCCTGACTTGCTGTGTCCATACAGTCACCGAGAGTTGGACACAACTGAAGGACTGAACAACAACAACAAATGGTATCTATTGTTTGGAGAAAAAATATCACCATTATGGATTTCATATATATGGGGCCCTATTAAATTCCAGCCTCGTAAATAAGAGGCTTCTAGTTAAGCCCTACGTACTGCAAAGTTTCTCTAAGTTCCAATGCTATTAAATTAGCCCTGCTGCGAGCAACGTATGAGCTACGCAGCAGGGCCGTACGTATCTACACTGCGTAAATGTACATGAGGAGTGACAGGCTGCGAGATGATATCGCAGGCTCCCACTCCTCATCAATTGCTGCGGGGTTCCTAAAAGGGACCTCCGCGGCAGTCCCCCACATAAGCCCTGCCGTGGGGGTACTCCGAATACCCCCCCCCCCGCACCTAAAATTAACCCCCCCTCAATGCGGGGGTCCCCGTCGGGACCCCCGAAGTGTCCTCACATGAACACCTTGCTGCAGGGGTCCATAGGAACCCCCGCAGCCCCCACACATTAACCCCTTGCAGCGGGGGTCCTCGATCGGCACCGATCAGGCCCCCCGCTGCATTTAAAACTTTTAAATTCCCTGCCGCGGCTCCTTAAAGGGGCAGCGGCAAACTATTACCCAATCCCGGCCGCGGCACTTAAATTTAACCCCTCTCTATGCTGGGGGTCCCCATCGGGACCCCCGAAGTGTCCCCACATAAACCCCCTGCAGCGGGGGGCCCCGATCGGCACCGATCGTGACCCTGCTGCAATTCATTTTAAAATTTCCCGCCTCGCGGGTCCTCAAAGGACCGTAAAGGTCCTGAAAGGACTCGCACTAAAAATATTAACCCCAGGCAACTATAATTACCCCATTCACTCATGATGGTCAATACAGACCACCATAAGGCCTAAATTAACCCATTAACTTATGGTGGTCAATACAGACCACCATAAGGCCTAAATTAACCCATTAACTCATGGTGGTCAATACAGACCACCATAAGGCCTAAATTAACCCATTAACTCATGGTGGTCAATACAGACCACCATAAGGCCTAAATTAACCCATTAACTCATGGTGGTCAATACAGACCACCATAAGGCCTAAATTAACCCATTAACTCATGGTGGTCAATACAGACCACCATAAGGCTCTATTTAACCCCATCAGTCCCATAAGGGTATATTATTACCATTATGGGCCTGTTACAACCCAACATTAACCACATAAGTGCCATGATGGTCCTCAAGGACCATCATGACACTAACTACAAACACTACACTATAACCCCCAATAAACCATTTAATCTAAACTAACCCCCCTCTACACTAATCTATTAACACTTACACTACCTACCTACACTACCTACCCCCTAATAAACCTCCCCAACACTCTAATTAAAAAAAACAAAAAACCTACAGTACAGAAAACAAAAAACCTACAGTACAAAAAACAAAAAAAACTACAGTACAGAAAAAAAAACAAATTACAACCCCACCCCCCACTACAGAAAACAAAAAAAATACATTAAAACCCCACCCCCCACTACAGAAAATAAAAAAATTACACACCTGAAAAGGAAAGACAGATAAACACAATACAATACATACATATAATACATATAATACATATAATACAATACATGACATTACATATAATATATTACATATAATATATTACATATAATATATTAAATATAATACAATACATATAATATATTACATATAATATATTACATATAATACATTACATACATTACATACAATACATGACATTACATACATTACATATAATATATTACATATAGTATATTAAATATAATATATTAAATATAATACATTACATATAATATATTACATATAATATATTAAATATAATATATTACATATAATATATTACATATAGTCCAAATCAAATACCCCCTATCTATCTAACATACAATCTATTTAATTTAAAATAAATCCTAACTATATTAAATATATCCCCCTATCTATCTAATATACAAAAAATCCTAACTACATACACAGACCCTAATTCTAAAATAAAATAAAATAATTACAGTCCTAACTACATACACAGACCCTTATTCTAAAATAAAATAAAATAATTACAGTCCTAACTACATACACAGACCCTTATTCTAAAATAAAATAAAATAATTACAGTCCTAACTACATACACAGACCCTTATTCTAAACTAAACTAAAATAATTACAGTCCTAACTACACAGACCCTAATTCTAAGCTAAAATCAATAAATTAAGACCACTAACCTTTAAGATGTTGCTTCAGATCACTAACCTATGGGTCAAACAAAAAAAAAAATTAGTACAAAACATTAACATCCAATAAATAAACATTCTATACATTCTAAATATTCAACTCACCTTTATAGCATGTCCCGTCACTGTTTAGCTCTTCCGGCGCGGCCCTGTTAAAAAAAAACACAATACATGAATACATTAATACAATATATAAACAATAAATAAAATACACAAATAAACATCTAAATATACATTTAACTTACCTCCCCGCGATGTCCCCAGCCTTCTCTCCTTCAGCCCCGGCTGGGCCGCGAAACCATCCGCGCTCTAAAAAAAAAAAAAAAAAACTAACGGAGGTCTGCACTGGTGCCCACTTGCTGCACTGAGTCGTTTCCGGGAGGAAATTGGCATTGACGGCTTGTGTAGGAGCCAATCAATGTAGGAGCCAATCAGGATGCGCAGATGTCTTCTACCAATCATATATTTAATATATTATATGTAATATATTATATGTAATGTCATGTATTGTATGTAATGTATTATATGTATTATATGTATGTATTGTATTGTGTTTATCTGTCTTTCCTTTTCAGGTGTGTAATTTTTTTGTTTTCTGTAGTGGGGGGTGGGGTTGTAATTTTTTTTTTTTTTTTCTGTACTGTAGGTTTTATTGTTTTTTGTACTGTAGGTTTTTTGTTTTCTGTACTGTAGGTTTTTTGTTTTATGTAATTAGAGTGTTGGGGAGGTTTATTAGGGGGTAGGTAGTGTAGGTAGGTAGTGTAAGTGTTAATAGATTAGTGTAGAGGGGGGTTAGTTTAGATTAAATGGTTTATTGGGGGTTATAGTGTAGTGTTTGTAGTTAGTGTCATGATGGTCCTTGAGGACCATCATGGCACTTATGTGGTTAATGTTGGGTTGTAACAGGCCCATAATGGTAATAATATACCCTTATGGGACTGATGGGGTTAAATAGAGCCTTATGGTGGTCTGTATTGACCATCATGAGTTAATGGGTTAATTTAGGCCTTATGGTGGTCTGTATTGACCATCATGAGTTAATGGGTTAATTTAGGCCTTATGGTGGTCTGTATTGACCATCATGAGTTAATGGGTTAATTTAGGCCTTATGGTGGTCTGTATTGACCATCATGAGTTAATGGGTTAAATTAGGCCTTATGGTGGTCTGTATTGACCATCATGAGTTAAAGGGTTAATTTAGGCCTTATGGTGGTCTGTATTGACCACCATGATTTAATGGGTTAATTTAGGCCTTATGGTGGTCTGTATTGACCATCATGAGTTAATGGGTTAATTTAGGCCTTATGGTGGTCTGTATTGACCATCATGAGTTAATGGGTTAATTTAGGCCTTATGGTGGTCTGTATTGACCATCATGAGTTAATGGGGTAATTATAGTTGCCTGGGGTTAATATTTTTAGTACGAGTCCTTTCAGGACCTTTACGGTCCTTTGAGGACCCGCAAGGCGGGAAATTTAAAATTGAATTGCAGCAGGGTCACGATCGGTGCCGATCGGGGCCCCCCGCTGCAGGGGGTTTATGTGGGGACACTTCGGGGGTCCCGATGGGGACCCCCAGCATAGAGGGGGGTTAATTTTAAGTGCCGCGGCCGGGATTGGGTAATAGTGTGCCGCGGCCCCTTTAAGGAGCCGCGGCGGGGAATTTAAAAGTTTTAAATGCAGCGGGGGGCCTGATCTATGCAGATCGGGGGCCCCCCCTGCAATGGGTTTATGTGGGGACACTTCGGGGGTCCCGATGGGGACCCCAGCATAGAGGGGGGTTAATTTTAAGTGCCGCGGCCGGGATTGGGTAATAGTGTGCCGCGGCCCCTTTAAGGAGCCGAGGCGGGGAATTTAAAAGTTTTAAATGCAGCGGGGGGCCTGATCTATGCAGATTGGGGACCCCCGCTGCAATGGGTTTATGTGGGGACACTTCGGGGGTCCCGATGGGGACCCCAGCATAGCGGGGGGGTTAATTTTAAGTGCCGCGGCCGGGATTGGGTAATAGTGTGCCGCGGCCCCTTTAAGGAGCCGCGGCGGGGAATTTAAAAGTTTTAAATGCAGCGGGGGGCCTGATCTATGCAGATCGGGGACCCCCGCTGCAATGGGTTTATGTGGGGACACTTCGGGGGTCCCGATGGGGACCCCCAGCATAGAGGGGGGTTAATTTTAAGTGCCGCGGCCGGGATTGGGTAATAGTGTGCCGCGGCCCCTTTAAGGAGCCGCGGCGGGGAATTTAAAAGTTTTAAATGCAGCGGGGGGCCTGATCTATGCAGATTGGGGACCCCCGCTGCAATGGGTTTATGTGGGGACACTTCGGGGGTCCCGATGGGGACCCCAGCATAGAGGGGGGTTAATTTTAAGTGCCGCGGCCGGGATTGGGTAATAGTGTGCCGCGGCCCCTTTAAGGAGCCGCGGAGGGGAATTTTAAAGTTTTAAATGCAGCGGGGGGCCTGATCTATGCAGATCGGGGACCCCCGCTGCAATGGGTTTATGTGGGGACACTTCGGGGGTCCCGATGGGGACCCCCAGCATAGAGGGGGGTTAATTTTAAGTGCCGCGGCCGGGATTGGGTAATAGTGTGCCGCGGCCCCTTTAAGGAGCCTCGGCGGGGAATTTAAAAGTTTTAAATGCAGCGGGGGGCCTGATCTATGCAGATCGGGGACCCCCGCTGCAAGGGGTTAATGTGGGGGTGCTGCAGGGGTCCTGATAGAGACCCCTGCAGCATGGGGATGTGTATAGGGTGCAGGGGGGAGCCTCACACTGCTGTCTCGGGCGGTTCCGAGGCAGCACGTAGAGGCTTTTGGATCCCTTGCGTGGACTTTTTGTCCACGTAGGGATTCTTACGATATGCGAGACTCGTGCATAGATTTAAGGCTACGTAGCTCTCTCGGAGCCCATTCTCGGCCATTTTCTCGCAGTCATATCGCAAAGCAGGCTGCGAGAGATTCGGTTCTCGCAAACAGCAGGAAAACTGCCTTTTGCGAGCACCGAGAGAACTACGAGGGAGAATTTAATAGGGCCCATGGTTTGCAACATCTAATGAAAAGTATTTTTGTCTCTATACATATTAATATTGTAAATCCCACATATTGTCTAGTACATGTACATCTTGTATTACCTTTTTATTTTCACACATACAAAAATGCCTAATAAGAGCCAAATTTATTCACAAATTTAAAGAACTTGCACCTACTTGCACAAGTACTAAATATTCCACAATGGGATTTTATTTCAATTACTTTCTATTCTACTTTGGTAGAGACATCTAACAGTATGCTTCTTCCTCCTTCAAAGTAATAATCTCTTCCCCATTATGTATATTTTTTGGTGCCTGTTAATGGATCCTCTGTCGAAGATGACACTGCCTTTTCCAGATGCTTTACTTATATCTCTATGTGAGGACCCAGGGGACCAGGGACCCTGTGCACCCCAAAATCTTCCTGCTACAAGTTTAAGAATACCCTAGATTGTCGGGGTTCTGGTGATCACAGCGCCCAGTGTGCTTCTCCTGGTCAGGAACCAATGCAGGAAACCAGAATACTGCAAAAACAATCAGTAACAATCAGGAGCAAGCGGAAACAAGCAACAGCAAGCAGGCAGATGTAGGTCCCTTTAAGGTAGGAGAAGAGACAGAGATATCAAGATACCTCAAGGGACTTTAGCTCAGGAAGCCTTTACCCAAGAATGACAGTACACAGTAGTTATGTACAGACAGAGTAGATTGATTTATTGAGGTCAAATGCACCTATATTTATACAAAATAAACCAGTGTGGGACAGCCGACAATACAATGAAAAGAGGAGTGACCATGTTTGAATTACCCGCCTAGGTGTATGGGAACCAATCAGTACACTAGCTACACTAATTAGGTTTTCTCTGAACCACTCAGAGAGAATCTGCTGGGACACAACATACCTCCTATAGGGCTCCGCCCACTGTGGAGTGCAGTATACGTCATTTGATACTTGGGTGGCCATGTGGCTGGTAGCTACCTATTGGGTAAACAATAGAAGGGAAATTAATGGTAAACCAGCACAAACCAGTGTAACAGTCACTTTTTTGGATCACCACATGGTCGGCAGTAAAGTGTATTCTTTGGTGTAGGCACATATTAAAACATCAGGGCATAGTAATGCAATTTTGTACAGTAATTATAAGTTCCTAAATCACTTTATTACATGGACATAACTTAGAAACCTATAATCATAGACATAATACACAGTGGGAAATTACATTACAGTTTGGGAGCAATAGCATGGTTATGAGAGGGCAAGATTATCTTCACAGTATTTATAATTTATTTAGCACTTGACCGTAACAACAGCCATTGAGCAGACTTTTTATTGGCCCTAGGTTAGTTTAGTCCTAGAAGAACTGGCTCTCTGGATGGGATCAGGTCTTGGTTTATCAGGGTGGCTAGACCTATGGCTGACCAAACTACAAGTTTTCCCCATCCCTTCATGAGGAGACACATTAGGGTACAACAAGGGGGCTTGTCCAAGCACTGCGGGCATGCTCTGGCCATTGGTAGCAGGGATAACACAGTCACTTACCTCATTGGCCCATTCCAATGTAAGCAGCCTGCTGATTGGCTGAAAGTCAATACAGTCATGGAAACTGAAGCTCCAGCTTGAAGTCTCCCCTAGCTTCCAAGTGAACCAATCACAGGAATGCCTAGAAGCCCGAAAAATACAAACGGGCCAACAACAGACAGGCCTCAACTCTATGGGAAATAACATTGGGAAATTCTTCCTATAGACTTTCACTGTAAAAGTCCCTGTTAGGTTTAAACGGTTGCTTTATACTGCAATCCTCTTTAGGGTGGCTTTAGGCTGGCCAAAGCAGTTAAAAGCGAGGTTCAGAAGGGTCTGCCTTGCCCCTCAAAGTCTGGACATGACAATCTACTGTTTTATTACACCTTTCCAGAAGTCTGCCTTAATACGATAGTATTCTGTATACTGTATATAACAAACTACTGCTCTTTGTATCTGATATCGAGTAATTTTGATTTAGGCCTCCATTCCATGAGTCCTGTAACAACTGAACAGAGTGAAGTTCATTTGTAAATAACTACTGAACTATCATATCACACACATAATTCTAACCTCAGAGAAATGTCATCTCAGTGCTTGAGATTTCTCTAATATCCTAAGCCCCCTGTCCCATAACTTTTATAAAAATCGCTATCATAAGCTCCTTGCTGAAGTTTACTCTGAAGTTTTTCTGAGTGCCTGAAATATTAAAAAAGCTTATGGGTACCCTCAACCCATTGTAATGGCATAAAAATGCCTTTGAGAACCACAGATGCCTCAAATCTGTTTCTCTTAAGAAGCTAACACTTTAATTCTGTTTGATTGCTCATATCTGACACAAGTAAGGGGTTAATAACTATACGTCCTATGAAACAGGGGATCCCTGGGATTCTGTCAGTCTGTTTTACAAAATTCTATTTCCGGGAGCCATAGAATAGTTCAGGAATTAGCTTTTCAAAACTTCTAAAGCCTTTTTAGAATTCTTATAGCAACCATAGAATAGAGGTCTCTTTCTACAAGGTCTATTTTTTACTTCCTTGTAAGATTACTACTGCCATGATTTAATTGTTTAAGGACTCATATTGCCAGTAATTTATGAATATGGCCAAGAAAGCATGACATTGTTGCATTGGGATTATGTATTATTGTGTGGTTATATGTTGCCTGTACATGGTTATTATGTATATTAGTTATAATATATTATAAAAGGGAAAATGTTAAATAGAACATATGTGGAATTGGTAGAAATGCTCTGCATAGAAGTTAGCTGCAGATCATTGCACACTCACACATACAGACCTTGGGTCAAGACAGATGTATGTACTTCAAGTAGTAATAAGCAAACAATTGAGTTTAACATGAAGGTTTGTTTACTAGCCAGTTATAGATATCTGGTGAATTTGATCTCAAGAGCTTTGATAGCCCATGGTTGCAAGCCAGATGGGCTGACATCGCGCATACACTGCCTGAACACAGGAGTCGCCTCTGCAGGAATTAACATTATAAAACATCAAATTCACAGGTATATGATTTTTTTAAGACATTCTTTAGAAATATAGCATTAAGTATTGATTTGCCTTGAGCAATTACATTTAATACATTCATTCAAACAAAAAATTACATATGATTTTTACATCTTTTGACAGATTTCTCACGTCTCCATCCTGAACACAGGAGTCGCCTCTGCAGGATTCCACATTATAGAACATCTAATTCACAGGTATATGATTTCGTGATGACATTTTTTACAAATATAGGATTAAGTATTTTTGTATGCTCATTGATGACAGATATTGCTTAATTAATTTAAGTCATTCATTTTAAAAATTAATCAATTATTTAAAAAAATGAATACATATATACTTAGCTATTGATGTTTTCACTAATTACACTTTAACATCATATCTTGGTTTATTGATTAATTATTCATCATATATTCATTTATTCATTAATTTATGTACTATCAAAAAAAAAGCTTTTCATGCCAATCAGAGCTATTTCCGTTTGCCCTTCTTTACGAAAACACGTTTACAGGTTTAAATTTTGCAGTGATAACAGTTTTACATTCTTTTATTCATGTGTATTCTTTCATTCATTAATTCATAATTATGTTACTGCTCATTGTCTAACAGGGATAGGACCTTAGAAGCAGTTCAATATTTCATTTCATGTATTATATTAGGTCACTTTTTAACATTTTAAAATGCTTTTGACATATATTTATGATTAGGATTTACGTTTGCTATGTATGCCTATTAAATTTGAGATTAGGATTATTAGGTGTGCCCTATAATAGGATCTTTTTTCTTTTTACATAATATACTCAATTTATCATTAGAAGCACCCTAACCAATACACTTGGCTCTTATGTGATATACCTGAGCCACCATACCCAATATACCTTTTGATATCACATCTAATTGACAGGTATCATTATTGATGACATTATTTATAAAAATAGGACTAACAGCCTTATTACATTGCAAGTTGTCCTATTAAATAGAGCTCTATATAAGCACATAGCATATTTTGGAATACAACTTCTTACATACTGAAGACCTTGCTTTTGGATAGAAGATAACTAGCTACAAACTTACATAACCAAAATATGTTATTTGGTTATATAGAGCACTATTCAATTCGTTGTTCAAGAAGTCTCTAAGTGTTTTTTCATCAACATTTTTCACAGGTTGTCGATCATGAAAAAATCCATATATGGACACACATTTATCTTTACATGAAGGAGAATTACACTTCAGATGTTTTTTCATGTCAATCTATAGTTTGCTAATAGCTCTTTTGCTTTGCCCTTCTTTAGGAACACATGATTACTTGTTTTTTGCAGTCATGATAGAGACACAGATAGAGAGAGAGATAGAGATAGAGAGAGAGAGAGACAGACAGAGAGAGAGAGAGATACAGAAAGAGACAGAGAGAGAGACAGAGAGAGACAGACAGAGAGAGAGAAAGAAAGAGAGACAGACAAACAGAGAGAGAGACAGACAGAGAGACAGACAGAGACACAGACAAAGAGAGACACACACACAGAGACACAGACAGAGACACAGACAGAGAGACACAGAGAGAGAAACAGAGAGAGACACACACAGACACACACACACATAGAGACACACACACAGAGACACACACACAGAGAGACACACACACACAGAGACACACACACACAGAGATACACACACACAGAGACAAACACACACAGACAGACACACACACACACACATAGAGATATATACACACACACATAGAGATACACACATACACACACAGACACACACAGACACACCCGGAGACACATAGAGACAGACACCCAGAGAGACAGACAGATTACCATTACATTGTTTAGAAATATATGACAGGTTAAAAAATATGTATAATAAAACAAATGCAATTCTTACAACTCTATTTCCAATAACAGATTACAATGGCGGACAATGCAGAAGATAAGAAAGAATATAAAAGAAGAATGGCAAGGGAAAGGAAGCAGAGATGGAGAGATGCACAGACACCTGAGACTTCACAATGTTTAAGAGAAGAAGATCGACAGAGATTTCTAAAGAAAAAAAAAAAGAAAAGAAAAGAAAACACAAAATGAGTCTGCTGGAGATTCAAAGAAAAGAAAAAGTAAACAAAAAAATGGCTGTAAAACATTCTCTAATGACTCTATTTTGCCTCCTGACACCAATGTTGATAGAGATGACACCAATGTAGATATAGAAAGTTCAACTGAGATCTATATCGAGGAAGGTTATGATAGTCCTTTATTTAGAGCACAAACAGTAGACACTCATTATTGTGGATTGATGAATGTGGTTTGTCAGTTTTGTGGGGCGTATCATTTTCTGAAAGAAAGACCAACTGATGTTTATTAGTTGCTGTCAGAAAGGAAAGGTAAGACTTCCAAAAAGACACACATTTCCAGAATATTGAAAAAGTATCTTGCATGATCCTACATTTCCAAATTACACCAATTTTAAGAAAAACATTTAGTTTTATAACATTGCAATTTAATTTGCTTCAATGGGTGCAACATTTCGATAGATAACTTTAAAAGGGGACTAGATTTATTTCTAATTAAAAAAGGGTATTCAGGGTTATCATGGATAATTAGAGAGACAGTAATGATCCAATTTTTTTACATTTCCCCTTGAGACAATTGGCTAAGTTTCGCTTGTTTGTTTTTTTTTTGTTTTTTTTTCTAT
This sequence comes from Discoglossus pictus, assembly GCA_027410445.1. Taxonomy (NCBI): domain Eukaryota; kingdom Metazoa; phylum Chordata; class Amphibia; order Anura; family Alytidae; genus Discoglossus; species Discoglossus pictus. The sequence continues at coordinate 298,436,217 of CM050165.1, read as the reverse complement.
TTGCCTTCTTCTGGACTAATTAATAATAATTAAAAAAAAAAAAACATTAAATAATTGATTATTAATTAATTAACAACTAATGAATTAATAGTTAATCTGCATATTGCAGATCAGAGGAGATCTTAAAAGGTTGAACTTGATGGACTGAAAGTCTTTTTTCAACCTTAAATACGATGTAACTATGTAACTATGTAACATTAGCCAAAAATGTCCCAGGACATGGCCCTTACTGTTTTAAAGTCCAAGGACAAATATACCACCGGACTTCACATTTACACCCAGAATCAGGAGAACCAAAAAAATTTGCACAGTTATATGTCCTTGATACAATGGAAGCTGTTGAACAATGAATGATGCTTACCCATAGTCTTTGAACAGCTTGATAACATTATGGCCAACAACGAATATAGTAAAGCATACAAAAAATTAGCTGAGGTTGAAAAAGAACAACTGGCACATGCGCAAAGGCATCAATTGCCAATGCCAAGCGTGAATATGGTTCTCAAAAGCAAATGAGTTTGCTATGGTATTTAAAAATGATGATGGGGAATCACCATTTGAGTGGGATATTAGAATATATAACCGCAATCAAGAACAACCTTTTATAAACATAAATATTTTAAGCAGTAATTTGGATCCTATGACATATCCCATTTTCTTTTCAAATGGGGAGCCAGGATGGCAACCAAAATTAGAGTTGCAAAGTTATCCCAATAGTAAAGTTCATGTTAGAAACAATATTTCCATGCTGGAATATAAAGTGGCACAAACTGCTGGTCAGGATAATTTTAATCCTATTTTATGTGGGGGCAAACTTACACAACAATGGATTATTGATTCCTATCTACAAGTCAAAGCAAATAATCTAAATTTTATAACATTTCAACAAAACAAGCTTTGAGTAGAACAATATTGTGGATTGATGGATTATGTCGCTGAATTGGCTACAAACAGAGACATTCCTGCTGGACAAGCAATGATTTTGCTATCCTCTTTCCAAGGATCTCCTTGCAATATGCGAAAAAGATACAATGATACCATGGCTATTGCCACTAAATTTGGCAAACCAGATGAATTCATTACATTTACATGTAATCCACAATGGCCAGGGATCAAAGAAAATTTACTGCTTGGACAAGCTACTTCTGACCGACCAGATTTGGTGGCAAGAGTATTCAAAATAAAACTCAATTCATTAATTCATGATATAACTAAAGCAGACTTATTTGGAAATGTGTGGCTTTTGTTTATACCATTGAATTTCAAAAAAGATGCTTGCCACATGCACATATACTTTTAATCATGCAAGATCAATTGAATATGGCAGATAGAGAGGATTCAGTAATTACTGCTGAACTGTCACATCCAGAGAAACATTTCAAACTTTATGAGATTGTAACTCATAGAATGATACATGGTCCATGTGGAGAGATCTATCCAAATTCACCATGTATGGAAAATAAAAAATGCACAAAATAATTCCCAAAACAATTTCAAATGCAAACTTATGTTAATTGTGATGGATACCCTTTGTATAAAAGAAGAGAAGGACAAAAAGCTTTTATCCGTGGCCAAAAGGATGATAATAGATATGTGGTTCCATACAATCCACATTTGCTGATGAAGTACAATGCACATATCAATGTGGAAGCTTGCACTTCTTTCAAATCCATCAAATATGTATATAAATATAAATATAAAGCATATGATGCAGCAACTGTTGTTATGCAAGGTGCACAAAATGAAAAAGACAATGCAATTTTACATGACAAACTTTCATCTTATTTAGATGCTCGCTATGTCAGTGCTCCTGGAAATTTGAGATGCATGATCGGTCACATGCTGTGTATCGATTAGCTGTCTATTTGCCACAAAGTCAATTTGTTTGCTTCACTGGAGGCAATGAAATAAATGCTTTAGCACAAAGTGAACATAGAGCAACAAAGCTTACTGCTTGGTTTCAATTAAATTGTCAGGACACTCAGGCCAGACAATTTTTATACATTGACATTCCAAATCACTATGTATTTGTAAATGGTGAATGGAGACAACGAAAAAAAAATAATTATAAAATTATCCCAAGAATATATACCACCAGTCAATGAGACATTGAACATTTCAGTTTAGGATTACTTCTTTTACATGTTTCTGGTGCACAAAGTTATGAACATTGACGCACAGTCAATGACATAGTTTATGATACTTTCCAGTTAGCTGCAAGACATCAAAACTTTTTGGCAGATGATACAGAATGGGAGAGATGTCTCGAGGAAGCAGCACTATGTCAAATGCCAAAGCAAATGAGAGAACAATTTGCTTTCATTTGAATCTTTTGCAATGTACCTGATGCATTAACTTTGAGGGAAACATTTAAATTACATATGTGTGAAGATTTCTTGAAACGTTACAATGAGACCATTGCACAATTGAAAGCATTAATGGAAATACAGGAAATCTTTCTTTATCACAGATTAAATTGTGCCAATTTTAATCTGCCTGATCCAGGAATTATAGATGAAATTAACTTGATGAGTATGACACTGACATTGAATACCAAAAAACACAAGAAAAAATTGAAACTTTAAATGCATTGCAATTGGAAGCATTTAACACCATCACAAATGCAATAAAAGATGACATGCTCAAAGAGCCTTATTTCTATCTGGATGGCCCTGGTGGATCAGGAAAATCTTATCTATATAATTTGTTGATGAGTTGCATTCAAGCACAGGATCAAATAGCACTGCCATTTGCAACCACTGGAATTACCACACTTTTGTTAGAAGGTGGTAGAACTGGGCATAGTGTATTTAAACTGCCAGTTCCCATTCTGGAAACATCAGTGCTGGATATTCAAATGAATTCATTACAAGCAAGAACATTTCACAAGAGTAAATTAATTATAATAGATGAGGCAACTATGATGTCATGTCATGCACTGCAATGTATTGATCGATTTTTAAAAGAAGTTATGGCTAATGATTTGCCATTTGGTGGAAAGGTGATGTTGTTAGGAGGAGATTTCGGGCAAAAATTACCTGTGGTGGCACATGGCAATCGGACTGACATTGTCGAAATGTGTATAAAAAGAAGTAAGCTGTGCAAAATATTTACACACCTTAAATTAGAAGTAAATTTGAGATGTGAAGGCCAAAATCAATTCAATGATTGGCTCATTCAAATTGGAGAAGGAAAACAGCCAAAATAAATAATTTACCTGATGATGCTGTTCAAATTCCACCAAAAATTGTTTCAAAAGAATAACTAATTTCGACAATCTCCCTCAATACCATCAATAACGAGGATTACTCAGACATTGCAAGCAAAGTCATATTGACATCAAAAAATATAGATGCCTTGAATCTAAACAACAAAATATTAAAATTAAACAATGCACCCCAAAAAAACTATTACAGTGCAGATTCTGTTCTGGCTGATGACAATGAATAGTGAAGCAAACTTTACTATGGAATTTATTAATTCTTTAACTCCCTCTGGAATGCCACCACATGTTTTGCAACTTAAAAAAGGGGCAATTGTAATTCTACTGAGAAATATGAATCCAAAAAAAGGACTTTGTAATGGGACCAGATTAATTGTGAAGGATTTAAAGGATCGTTTTATACATGCAGAAATTATGAGGGGTACCCATAAAGGCGAACCAGTTCCTATACCGAGAATTGATTTGGCTCCAAGTGAGAGTGGTTTGCCTTTTGTCCTTCAAAGGAGACAATTTCCCATTATCATTGCATTTGCATTGACCATCAATAAATCACAAGGAGAAACTTTTAAGTCTGTGGGTATTTTTTTGAAGGAACCTGTGTTTGCTCATGGTCAACTATATGTTGCATTTTCAAGATGCAATAATCCAGAGGAAATTAAAGTACATGTTGAAGAAAACCCAACTCTGGGATTTATTGGAAGATGGATGCGTTTTTACAAAAAATATTGTGTACTATGAGGTGCTGTAAATATAGAGGACCGTGGTTTCATTTCAACGACAACATTTTATGTTACTTGGACTGATTTTAGAGGACCACAATTTCAATGGTAAAAAAACATAGAGAAAGAGTGGTTTTACTTCCAGGACAACATTTTAGCTCTCTGGGACTCTTTAAATAGGGGACCACTATTTCACATAGGAAACTCTATTTGCCATTTGCACACAGTACAACAAGAACAAAAAAAGTGCAAATAAAAAGAAAAACAACAGTAAACAGTGGTGATACAGATTGGAATGTGTTAGAACTTTCCTTTTTACATGATTGGCCCCACAAAACAAATAGGAGGCATTTTTTTTTAAATTGAAGGTTAAATGTTATTGTTTTATGTTACTATTTCACATGTTAACATTGTATTTTCAAAATTGTCGAAAGTTGGTTCATTGTATATTGTATATAGTCAAAGATTTCTGTTACTACAAGTTTCAACATTTGGTAATACATTGAACTGTAATTAAATAACTGAAATTAAATCTGGGAGTAATCCAATTGCCAGTTAATGTGGTCAGGAAGGAATTAATTTTTTTCCCTCTTTGATACAATTGGCCAAGTTTCACTGTTTTTTTTTTTTTATTGTTTGCCTTCCTCTGGATTCAATACCAATTTAGTTTAACAAGAGTTAAAAAAAAAAAGTATGTTACAAAGCATTTACTTGTTCTAAATAGTTATTTACAGAAAGTTTACATAGTCTTCTGGTATTGATCTGGTATTTTGGTATGGATAACTATCAATTCAAAATGTTAGTATTGTTAAAAAAATGGTTAAAGATTGATTACAATACAAGTTGCATGTTACACATTTTTATGTTATGGTTTACAATATGTATTCATGAAAACTTCAGACATTGTTATATTGGTATTCCATGTATGACAATTAAAAGAGTTAATATTGTCTGTTCAGGCACAACACATTGACTTAAGACTCTCAGGAGGGGCTTTATCAATCAGCGATACTGTGCTGAAAATGGACACTCAGACTCTGAGAGCCACCAACATTCCTAGAGGAAATCTCTTGAAATAAACCTTAAAAATCACATACAAATCATCTAAGATATGGCTTGACTTGAAAAAGGAAATTCATGTCACAATATCCTACTTAATTTTGAATTTGAATACCATGGGATCTATGCTTTGGGATCATTCATATATATTTATAGGATAGAAATACTTTAATGTTATACACTTACATTGATGTGAAAGTGTAATTTTATCTCAAGTACATTCACCAGTATGTACAGTACTTCTCACATATGTCCTTTGCTGCATTTTTCTTTCCGTTTTGTGCCCTAAGAAATATATACGCCTAAAAGTCATAAACTAGTTAAAAAATGAGAAATTAGTCAAACTTACAGAATTATGATTGGTCACATATTTAACATTTTGCTGTTTTGTGATAAAAATGTGCATATCATATTATTTTGTTTATTTTAATTAAAATAATTTGTCTATAAATTGATTTTCTCTTACTTCATACTTTCAAATTAGATTTTAATTAGTTCAGATTCCTACCTAATCATGATATGACAAAGACTATTCTGAGATTATACTCTCCTATCTCTGATACCAGTCATAGGGGTGCTGGTGTAAATCACTACATTATCTAAAGGAAAAAAGAAAAAGAAAACCTAATAGGCACACTGTTTCAATTGTGTTTACTGTTGGTGGATAAAAGCACTAGTAGAAAGATTACAAAATATAGATAAAACCACATACACACAGTAGTGAAAATAAATAGTAATTAAGATTGTGACACTTCTTATGGGATTCTGTGTTGGAGATTTTTTGCACGTATTCAGAATGGATCTAAAAGCCCACTACATAATCAGCTCTTACTGTGAATAATAAAAAACGTCCCCCAAAAAATAAAACCAAGAAATAATAGTGACATAAAAATAATAATGGACTTGGAAATGTGATGGTCCTCAACCAAAAAAACATAAACATAATGTAAAGAAGGATACGGTATTGGGCTTTTTGTATTCCCAATTTGGGCTTTAGCGCTTAGTTTATTCAGATAATGTCAGTCCAAGATAATTCTCTCTCAGTTTCTGTAGATAATATGTTGATGTGGATAATATGTGGATGGGTCTTGTTGTTATATTCCTAGAGCTCTGTGGATCTCACACTTGGAGGATGCCGCTTCTTCTGGTACACCGGCAAATGTGGTGTATTTGAAGTACTAGATATAAGAAATAAGGGAGGGGGAGAAAGCGCAATAGATACTCCTAGTGCAGATTACTTTGTGCCTCTTCGTAGTATTTGACAATGTACTTTTACAGAGTTGTCTCTCAGCTTTGGTGACCTCCAGAATGATGTACCTATATTTTTTAGGATATTTTGACCAATTCCTACATTGGCCAGTATGTTTTTTATGGCATAATAGTCAGGTGTCAACATCAGATTTATACTTAATATCTCACACCCGGTCCACAAATTTCAAACACCAGCCTATCTGCTAGCCTAGACATTGAAAAAGCTGGATTTAATGGTCAGTTTATAAATTTTATAAAAATGTACTACAACTCCCCTAAAACCACTCTAAAACTTCCAGGACAAGTAAACAAATATATCTCTATACAAAGAGGAACAAAACAATGACCCATTGCACAGGCCACAAGAACTAGCATAAATGGGGTCAGCATAGGCCTTCATCAATTCAAATCTGCCTCTTTGCAGATGACCTTCTCTGCATCCTCACGAAAGCACTCACCTCAGTGTCTATCCTATTACATACACTAGGGGCTTAAAAGTTAACACAGACAAAACAGAAGCACTGAATTTGACCCTCTCCCCCTCTGTACTAAAACTCCTTCGACTTAACTTCAATTTCACATGACAGTAAAAAATATAAAATACCTATGAACTAATATTATATTTAAAGATCTCTGTAAATCCAACTATACCCCCTCATAAAAGAGACCCTAACTGCTGACATGCAAAAATGGTCTAACTTAAAATGTACTGGTTAGGTTGTATAAATACTGTTAAGATGAACATTTTATCACATCTACTATATTTAGTTTTAGCCGTACCCATTGCAATAAACTCTACAAAATTAGAAAAAAATCCAAAAATAAACCTTCAAATGTATCTGGTGCAATAAAAGCCCTGAGAATTGCTAGAGCCACAATGTTCATATACAAATCTAAAGGAGGCCTGTCATTCCCCAATATTAAAATTATATTTCAAAGCTGCCCTAAAATGCCCTTATTCTCATTACACATTCTCTTTCTCAACAACCAATCTGCATCTTTATGGAGAATTTCCCAATTCCCTTACACATATGATATAATAATTTGGCTCCCAAAACCACTTTCTTAATAGACTCGTCCTGAAAGCCCTATTAGTAGACAAACTTTCAAATATTGGTCCTGGGTAAACAAAAACATTCAAGCTAACCCCCATACTATCTACCATGACCCCACTAATATCACACCCCCAAGTTGCTCTAGGACTTGTTGAGGCGGCATGGTCTTGGTGGAAACTGAACAAATAATACATAATTGGTTCTTGTGTATAGATGATTCCATATTATCTTTTAATGTTCTTAAACAGTCATATGACCTTCCCACACAAGAACAATTCAGCTACTGTCAAATCAAACATTTTGTTTCCAGTATTATTCGAAAAATGGGATGGCTTGGAAAAAATAGTTTTACCCGTACATGCAAAAAAGCCCCTCTGAAGCGAGGCATAATAGGTACACTTTAGAATACCTTTGACATGACCCCAGAAGTTCACAAATTCAATTGCATAATCAATTAAATAGGGATTTTGAGCGTTCTGAGTGGCTGAAATAGATGTCAATCATATTTTAGCCAATCAGAATGGGTTTATGGTTATCACACTGCTCAATATTAATTTTGAATAATTTGGACCAATCAGATATAGGGGAACTGAATAGGGCTCTTGCCGTTTAATAGTTTATAAAGTCAACCAACAAAAGGTTTCCCATGAGTTTTGCATTTGCAAGAGTATACCCAGATATTTTGATGTGAGGATTTTATTCACACTAAAGGCTGAGTTCTTTGAAAAATAATATCAGTTATTTTATAAACTAGCCATGTGAAAAGCTAAACTCACCATTTGCAATACTATGGCTGCCCTCCCTTCTTGTTAGAGCAATATATAGCAGGTCATAAACTGAAAATGTTTATGACTTAAGGATCAGGAGTATATTAGAGGTTTTCGTTAATGAAAGCAGTAGAAAAGCATTTGGAAGCCTTTCATCATAGCAGAAGATGATAGTGAATAAATTATTCAAACGTAAATGAATAGTTTAGGAAATGTCCAATTAGCTGAACACCTAAAATATGCACCAGTTAATACTCCGGAATATGTTTAATTATCTGCTTTAGATTAAGGACAATTAAAATGCCAATTAGTAATGGATAATTTAACAGTAGTTGTTACCATATGTAACATATCAAATTATATACACTGTATAAACTGTTAATGCTGTTCATTGAGACTTTCCATTTCAACTTTAATTTTTGGCTAATATAAAAGACTATTTTCTAAATATCCTTTGGCAGTTCTACAACTTGAATAATACTGTCTTGTGCTACTAGAATAAGCACATCATATTTAAATGCATGATATGCATGCTGTTATAATTATGTACTATGATTCAGATTGTTCAGTAATATACTTCTTAGTACAGTAATAACTGTGTCTCGAAAATTGTCAACACAGAAATGACTAGAGAATGAAAATATATAAAATATATATTGTGACTAAAATACTTACAGAACAAAGAATTATAGATTATAAATATATATATATAAATATAAATATATAAAAATCACCTGTTATACTCAGTTAATTTGCATTGGGTGATTTTGCATCCTGCTATTTCTTTTGATGGTAAGTTTAATTTTCACTAGGAGCTGCAGTGGGAGTGTGAGCCTGTCACGACACAGGGGTGGAGGTCCAATTCAGCTTCAGGTCTTCCTGTTTTTGTCTATAGGAATCCTCACTCAGGACTGTAAAGTGATTGGCTTCTTGATGTCCAGCAGTAAGATCAGGGTCATAAGAAAAAGATAACAGGGGTTATAAACCCTAAATAAAAGAGAGCAAATGTATTATTGAGAAGAGTTATCAGAATCATCTTAATATCCACCATTGGGGTCAAATCCGAATAGAAATAAGATACATTTGTTTACATAGACCAGCATCTGCAACAGCTAGTTACATGCTACTGGTTACCATTGGTCATGTAACAGATGGATAGAGAATGCTATTAGGATTAGTGTAGTGTGTTCAAGTTAGTGGGTACCAGGGGCGACTGGTGCCTAGGGGCAAATGAGCAACTGACTTAATCCCGCCATCACTTACTTAATTGTATAATAACATATATAGTTCTCAGTTGTTCCTAACGCTTGCGGGCTCATGTAGCGAGCCTGCTTCAACTGCGGCCCTCGTGAAGCGAGGTTCACAGTTGCTGGCAAGGAGCGCCAAAGGCACTCCTTGCACTGGTGCAGATGAGCACCATAGGCGCTCATCCCTACTACCCTGTATGACTAAGGCCTGGGAGCGCCAAAGGCTCTCAATACGCTGGTGGAGATGAGCGCCGTAGGCGCTCATCCCTATCACCCGGCAAGACTTAGGCAGGGAGCGCCAAAGGCGCTCACTGCGCTAGTAGAAATGAGTGCTGTAGGTGCTCATCCCTATGACCCACAGAACTACACATCAACACAAAACTCAATTACACAATTCACAATGCGAGACCCGCAGCAGTTTGAAAAAATCACCTTAAAAATTGCGTCCCGTAACACTTTCAACAAGGAAAGCGAGACTTACAAAAGAAAAAAATGACCCGCTCCACTTAGAAAAAAAAATATGAGTTCCAACGAATACGAAGTTAACCACTGAGTCGCGCACATACAAAAACTAAAATAAAACCAACAAAATTAAAAAAAAAAAAAAAAAAAAATATCACTCACAGCACGGTTGGACAGCCACGACGTCTGGGAGTCAGGTTGCACGACAATTAAACCACAATTTGATGAGTTCAACACACGAAAATCGCCTAAGCGACAAAAAAAATGGCGGACAAAAAGCAACGAGGCTACACGACCAATAAACACACAAAAACATGCCAGACACATAAGACTTCTACACAAGACCGTACGAGGTATAAAGTACACTATTAGGGAGAACGCAAAATGTTCCACACCCACGTAACACATAAACAATCGCCGCCATTTTACAACACTAACTTGCAACTAACAATATCACCATTACAAACTGCAGAATTACACACCTAAACAAATGGTTTGAGCTTGCGTACACAGCCTACTTATATTACACACTTCACACATTGCTGACACTTACACCTCAGCTCAGCAAGAGTGTAAATGTACATTGTATGCTGCAGGAACATCAAAAAAGATTGTTAGCTCTTCAGGATATTGCTTGAGGCATATATTAATTACAAATAGCTAAAGCATATTAATTTATGATTTTATTATTTCATTAATAATCATTAAAAAATACATATAGAGAAATAAAAAAGGACTTGCAATAAACTCCGAAGTCGTTCAGTGCGCGGCTCACAATGAGAGCAAAAGTACACCAGGGGCTCAGCGCGGCCCTTTTTTTTAAAAGCTGCTGCTGTCACTTTAATTCACAAAACACTCAGTGCTGCAGTTAAACAACACACTGACTTAGCCCCTGCTATGGACTTGTCTAGTACTACAGATCATGTGAGAATTTAAGAAAAACAGTCAAAATGCTGTCTTTTTCCAACTTGTACTCTAACCTGTAAAACTGAGCCTGTCTGTCAAACGCAGCATCACTCAATCAGAAAGGCCGGGAAAAAAGTTTCGGATCCTGCAGGGACAGCAACTCTCACATGTATTGCATGTATTTTGAAAATATTACTGAATGTGCAAAACAAAATAGTTTATTGAAGGATATTTTCTCCCCTTTAGGATGGAATTGGCACAGTAAATTATGATGTCACGAATAGTAAAAAAAGAATGAAAATATATAAAATGTGATTCTTTAATGTATTGTTAATATGTCACCAAATCCCCATGACATATTCCATTGGACAAAGTTTCTTTAGGACAACTATGGATAACATGTAAGAAACTATTTAAGTAAACCCTACATACCAGCCATTTAAAGCTTAAGATTAAAGCTATATACCATTAGAGTGAGTCCTTGGCACGATACTTCATCAAATATGAGTACTAAAACACCTATGTAGGGTAATGTAATTTTTGACTAGTAGAATTTTCTCTATTATTATGTTTTATTTGTCTATTATCGTCAGTAACAGGACTCGTTTATTGTGTCTGTTGTTCACACTGTTGTACCATATATTACATTATGTACAAAGTCTCTGTTTTACTTTGAATATTCATGTTTTATCTATATATTTTTATACATTGGCATATTGTTGGATTAACATATAGACTTGTTCTACATTATACGACAGGATCTTCTTAAACTGCCGGAGCCACAGGAGTATCAGCAAAAAGCATCTTAGACATACATACTACTCCTCACATAGTATTGTATGTATATAGTATTATCATTATTGATTCCTGATTATTTTACTCAATAAACAATCTTATACACTCATATTCTATTGGATTTGCTATTCAGTGGTCTATACACAGACACAGATAATTATATTTATATATATATATATATATATATATATATATATATATATATATATATATATATATAGTCCTTGGACGACAAGGAGCACATGTTCCAAATATCATTTAGATAATAGTAGACTCTAACAAGGAAAGCCCTGACGGACTAATAAAGATTGTGTACACTACATACCTCATTAAAGGGGGGTTAAAGAAAGCTGAGAGTCAATCTTGATATACATTTGAAATCACAAAGTGATCGATACCAGGGTCTTTGCACCTTCTCTCCACTTTAAGTCTTATACCAGCCAGTTACTTAAAGGCCTTTGGAGGATCCATGTTACCATGATTTTGCTTATACATAATTGCTTTATTTTATTGATGTCACCCCAAAGCTCTCAAAGTATTAACAATAATCCTAACTGTAAACTTGGGGTAATCTGCTGTCCACTTTGGCTGAACCTGCAACATATTTTAAACTTGTTTATTGAATTGAATCTAATTTAGTAGGTAGCAAAACATGCATAAAATACAATGGTAACTAGAATCTAGTGTTTAAAAGTGCTAACATTTTAAATGTAACTCCTTCATATCATAAGATTGGAAGTCATCAGAACATATTCAAAAAGCAGTATGTCTATATAAAGGTAGTAAGAGTTGTTGCACTGAGTTCATGAAATGGTTATAGTTTACTAGATAAAGTGCAAATGTATCCAGTTTATCACAATTAAGTTTCTTCTTCAGTCTAGCAAAAAGAAACAGCTGTTAGTTTAATAAATGTCTCGGTACCTTGTTATTCTATGAAGGAGGAGAATGTCATAACCTACATGATTTTATTGAGTAACATTCTAACAACATTGATAGCTAGTCAGCACTGTTTTATGGATGGTTTGTTCACTATTCTGCTTTTCTTTCTGGTTGAGGACAGCCCCCAGAATCAGTCGACATGTTGAAGGGGCACTGGTAGTCAGTAGCTGACAGAATAGGGAGCAAGTGAGGGAAGCTTACAGGGCACAGAAGGTGGACACACAGGTAGGTATCCAGTCCACCATCCTCAGCATCTTCTTGTGAGTCAGGTCTATGAAGGGCTTGACGATGGCACTGTAACAGGGAACAAACTTGTGGTAATATCCTGCAGTGCCCAGGAAAGCCATTACATGATTTTTGATTTGGGGGATGAGCCAAGTGACTACACCTTCTACCTTCACTAGCTCTGGTCTAATCTGCCCACTGCCTACCCAGTCCCCCAGGTGAAGTACCTCTACCAGAGCCCACTGTCACTTATCTGGGTGGATACTAAGCTCAACCTTTAAAACTGCATCTAAAATTGCCTTAATATGCTGGAGGTGTTCCTCGCAAGAGGTTCTGTAAATGGCCATGTCATCCAGGTATGCTTGGGCAAAGCCCTGGTGCCCTTGCAATATCTGATCTATTAGTCTCTGCATAGCAGACTCCACAAGGGTAATCTGCCAGTACCCCTGGTAGTTAGGTACTTAACAGCCCCTAAGCGGTTGAGCAACTAATCCATGCAGAGAAAAGGATAAGCATCAGTCTTCGGTTCTTTCGTTCAGCATACAATACTCCACACAGACAGGGGTTGTAAAGTCCACCTAAGGTACCTGGAAAACCAGGGAAGCCCAGGGGCTGCTGGATGGTTCAATTACTCTTAACCACAGTTCCCCCTCCAATTTGTTTTGAATACTAGCCTCCATCATCCCATAGGTTATGTTGCCGCTTCTGGTACCCCCTCAGCCTGTTAATATGAGAGAGCCAAATGATCTAACAATCCGGGTCTATTGTTAACACATAGGTGTGGGACTAAGTTTCGATGAAACTTAATATGGCCCTTCCCAGGCCGCTTGTAACTTGTTCTGGGTGTTCAAAACTAGCATCAGCACTCCATGTTCTTCCTCCAGCTCCATGTTCTTAGTTATCTGGTCATAGTAGCACTTCTGTCTAGTCTGGGCTGCTGGCACACAGGCACCAGGTCCTACCTGTATTCCCCGCCCAAGCTTTTCCATTCACATTCAAGGAAGCTCACAACTGCCACCCATACAGGAACTTGAAGAGGGTGAACCCTGTTGAGTCCTTCCTGGTACAATAGAACACTCGGGTGAGGTGTTGTAGGGTCTTTTTGCTCCTTATATGCCGAACTAAGGGAACATTGTGTGTCAGCTCTAGCTGGTGGCCTCTAAATTTCTGGGGGATGAGTAGCTGCCTCTTCACTTCCATGGGATTCCCCTACTTGGCCAAGGGTAACCCGGTACAATATTTCTTGACAGCAAAGGCTGATATGGGAGACTGAGCACTGCTTTCCCCGGATTAATCAACATGTCTACCAGCAGCTTCCCCGTTGATAGGCTTCTGGTCCTTGATGCATTCTTTGGTGTTGGCTGGGCAAATGGAGTGAAATTGTTCTAGCAGCAAGACATGAATTACCTCTTCCATGGTGTGTATGTCCTGGCCCTTCCACTAGCTTTAAGGCATGCCTCATCTGGCATATCAGCTCTGCATGGGTGTTGCTTGCACTGCCTCTCAAATCCTTCATTTACCCATCAATGTCCTCCTGGGTCTTATCAAAGTGTTTGAAGCTGTTGTAAGTGACTTTGAGCTGAGCTGAGAGGGACCCCCTGGAATTCTTGGTTTCAGAGTGAGGGAATCCAGATGTCAATCTCCCTTCTCGTTCTGTAATAACTTTAGACATTTAGATTCCAATTAGATTGAATGGGGGGTCACGAACAATGGCTAAGGGCAAGTACTTCCTATTTTGGGGTTAACCACAAGACAAAGGATCAAAGGTTTATCACTTGCAGAGCAACATTTAACTTTGTGTATTGAAGCAATTACTGTTTTGACAGACTTGTTAACTACACTTGCTGACGTAATCATGTTCTTAAATCTCCAATAGAAGTTTATAGATCCTAATTCACCTAAAACTAACTAGAGATTGAATCTGAGCAAGCCCATAGCCTGTTCCTGGGAATGAATTGGATATCGCAGTTGGCTAATGGAAGAGTCTAATGGTCACTATTAGAGTGGTTTTTGTTTTTAAGTTGTACAGTCATGTCCCACTTTCCATGACCTTATGGACCACAGCACGCCTGGCACATCTGTCAGCCACTGCCGCTCATGTTCTTTGCTTCAGTGATCTCATCTATCGCATCCTCCTCTTTTACCCTTCTGTGTGTGCCTTCAATCTTTCCTAGTGTCAGACTATTCTCTAGGAAATCCTGTCTTCTCATGATATGGCCACAATTTTTGACCTTCAGTCGCATGATAATACCGTCCAGTAAACAGTTTATGTTTATTTCCTGTAGTACACCATAATCCAAAGGCATCAATTCTCTGGTACTCTGCCTTCTTCACGACCCAGCTCTCACATCAGTATGTTACTAATGGGAATACCCTTCGTTTTACTATTCAAACTTTTGTTGATAACATAATATTATTACTTTTTAGCAGCTTGTACAAGCATGCCATAGCTCTCCTCTCCAGTAGCAAACATATTTTAATTTCATGGATACAGTCACCATCGGAAGAGATCTTGGATCCCAGGAAAATAAAATATGTTGCTGCCTCCACTTCTTCCCATCTATTTGCCAGGAACTGATATTGCTGTTTCCCATGAGCTTCATCTCTTTAACATTGAGCAGCAGGTCAGCTATTGCATTTCTTTCTTTTACCCTCACCAGTAGGTCTTTTAGTCCCTCCTCCTCACTTTAAGCCTCCAGAGTAGTATCAACTGCATATCTGAGGTTGTTGATATTTCTTCCAGCAATATTGATTCATGCTTTGGATTCATCCAGCCCAGCCTTACGCATGATGTACTCCTCATATATTTTTTAGCTGAACTCACAAGATCTTAATCATTACCTTGCTGGCATTTAAAATTAGAGCAATTGTTTCAATAATTGGAGCACTCTTTGGTACTGATTTTTTGGAATTGGGATGTAGAGTGACATTTTACAGTCTACTGACCATTATTGAGTTTTCAAAATGTGTTGAAGTAATGCAAGTAACACTTTCCCAGCACCATCTTCTAAGATTTGTAATAGTTAATCCTGCAGCCTTGTTCTCAGCAAACTTTCCTAGGCCCCATCTCACTTTAATCTCCAAGAGGTCTGGCTACAGTTTATTAGATAAACTATTGAGATTATCTATGTTAAGGTAATTTCTGTATAGACATTCTGTGTATTCCTGCAACCTCTTATTTATCTGATCTGCTTCTGTTAAATCCCTACCATGTTTGCCTTTTATCTTGCCCATTTTGGCATGAAAGGTGCCTTTGAGATTTCCAATTTTCTTGAAGAAATCTTGTTTTGTTATCTTCTATTATCTCTTTATGTTGCTCATTAAAAAAGTTTCCTGGTCTCTTCTTGCTATCCTCTTACATTCTTAAATAGGTTGGTATTTCCTATCTCCACTCCACTACCTTTTGCTTTTCCTCTTTCCTGGGCTACTTTCAAAGCCTCACCAGACAGACAGTTTGCCTTCATAGCTTTCTTCTTTTGGGGATACTTTTTATTGCTGTTTTCTGGACAATGTCACAAACCTATGTCGAAAGTTCTTCAGGTATTCTATCTTCAATATATTTTCCCTTACATCTATTATTTATCTCTACTGCATGTTCATTGGGGATGTTGTTTATTTTGTATCTGCTTGGTCTGATGCCTTTCCCTCTTTTCTTCAGTTTAATTCTGAACTTTGCAATAAGAAGCTCATGATCTAAGCCACAGCCAGTTCTAGGGCTTATTTTTGTTGACTGTATGGAGCTCCTCCATATTTGGAGGAGGTAGAGGTATTTGCTCCTTAATTGTGACAGATTTGAGCAATCAAGTCTCAAGTTGACATGATTAAGTTGTTAGATTCTTCATATCAATATATTTGAAGAATCCAGATTTCTTAGAGGCATTTTTCTGCCTTTACATGGGATTAAAAGTAACTGTAGGATTTCTTTAAAATATGGAGCACTTGAAAAGACTTGCAAGAAAGCTTCGGCAAAATCAAGCATTTTTACGGAAAGCATGTGATAGCAATTTTGTGGAATGGAGACCTGTATTTCTATATATTCCATTCACTATGGATTTCTTCTGAAGTTTATGCTAGGCATAAGAATCACATTTTTAATGCAGTACAAGTAGTAATGTCTTTCTAAAGTCACCAATGAAAGAAATAATAATTTAAAAAAAGGTAGAGGACATAATTTATGGATTAGTGCGTGCACTAAGAAATTATTTGAGTTTTTATGTTTTCATTATAATAAGCACAGAGTACACAATGTTCATATTTTAGTGCTACAATACATTGGGACAGCATAGAACCTCTCCAAGAATGTGACCTACTTATACATTTCCAAAGGAAAAGAAGGTTAGAGAACCACTTTAGTTTAGGAAAAACTTTTTTTGTCTATGAAGTATATAACAAACCAACAACTTTAGCAGCTTTGAAAGAAATTAGCAAAAGCTACTTTAATTTAAAACATATTTTGTCTAAAAAAAGACTATGCTAGTGTCATGGGTATTTCTATCTTGGACAACTACTCTGCCTGCAGCTTGAAGAAAGGGCTATTCCACTGAGACGTAATTCTCTAATTAGTTACATTCTCAATAGCAATTCACAGTGTTAGCCTTTAAAAAATACTGAATAGATGTCTTATAGGAATCCACTGTTCCTCCCATTTGTCCTAGGGTCTAAACCTGTTAAGAACAGAAGCAAACTTCTGCTGCCATTAAGTTGACATTTAATTCAGTAATTGCAAAGTATAGCCTATTTTTATTTATTTTAAACTTTCCAAAAACATTTTGCACATTATCTACTCAAGTTATTCCTAAGAGCATGTCATAAATATGACACCTCAGTGGTCCAGAAATGTGAAGTTAAACAAGTAAAATGGTATAAAATATTAATCAATACCATGAATACTGTACATACACAATGCAAGTCAGTTCAGACTTCATTTCCTCTGGAGAATTGAAGCTAGGATATTCAATCATATTCCTCAAAATAATGATAAGAAGTCAGCATTTTGGGGAAGAGCTTTTGACATACATAGAGTACTTGCTGGAATGAGGATTGTATTCATCTGGGAACTATATAATCAGAAATAGCTTTTCTCTCAATTTCTTGAAATAATTGCACATGTGACATTTTTTCTTAAATAGCTGTTGTTTATATACAAAGTATTCTCTAGATAAAAGATTTAGATAGTAATGTGCTGAGATATATTTAGGATTAGTAGAGAATAATATAATTTTTAGAAGAATGCATTTTTCTTTTGTTTTAAGTTTCAACATCATAGCAGTGCAATTTAGTTTTAAAGCTATACAATTACATATAGTTTGGAACATTTTAAAGTTATTAAGTCACTGTCACATCCATTGCAATATCCATTCTATTGGATTGAGTGTATTTTTGCATTTCAATATAGCATGTATTTGATTCAAAGTAAGTTTTCAAAAAAATAAGTGTCATTTTGCCAGTTTTGTTAATATTTTCCCTTTAGATTGTAAGTAGCGAGTTTTCAATCTTATAGTGTGCTTTCGAAAAAAGCACTTTCTACAAAGATTCTAAGCTCGAAACAGGGCCCTCCATTTTCTGAAGTTTTTTAATATTGTATTTCCTTGTTCTTATCCCCTGCATAGCGCTGCAGAATATGTTGACGTGTTACAAGTTAAAGTTAATAATAATAATAATATTTTCAAAAGTGTCTATAAAAATGTTTGAGGCTGGCATGTATGTTATTTTTTTTTCCTCTGCTTTAATTTTTTTATTAGAAAAAAACTTACAGTTGTAATATTACTTGGTATTCTTTGATACATTTGCAAATAAAGATTAACATAAACAATAATAAAACATTTTTCTTCTAATATTTACATTTTTTTTCTATCCCAAACTTATTTGTCATATTGTTTAACCATTTTTTTCTTTTATATTTTTGATATTTCAAACATACGTAACAGTCAAGTATAGCACTAAAATAGAAAGGGTAGGGTGTAAGGGTCATAACAGCTTAGTCTTACTGGGTAAAGTCAGTGCAAGTTTGCATATAACCAACCTCCAACAGGCTCCGGCATCGGCGACGGGATGACGGGCCCCTGCTTTTCTCCTCCAAAAGACACCGCAATTGCGCATAAGGTATTCTCATTTATATTAGAGGGATACTGTAATGTGAGGCTAGCCAAGGACCCCAGGTAATCACTAACTGTGAAAAGGTGTCTTCTAAAATGTGGGTTACCCTTGCATTAATGAGAATATAGTTGAATTAATTTTTAACGGCTTGCAGGCTAAGGGGGCTTGATTTCCAATTTTTAGCAATGTGACTCATGGTTGCCAGCATCAGGAATTGTAAAAGTTTATTTTGAGTTGGAGAGAGGGGGGTTGATGGGTGACCAAGAAGAGAAGTTTCTGGGTTTGTGTGTAATTGGGTATTAAACATATCAGAAGCCAACTCAAAATCTTTAATCGATAACTGTTTAACTTGAGGATAAGTCCACCATACGTAAAAGAAGGAGCCCACTTCCCAACATTTTCTGCAACAA
Organism: Discoglossus pictus; assembly: GCA_027410445.1. Taxonomy (NCBI): domain Eukaryota; kingdom Metazoa; phylum Chordata; class Amphibia; order Anura; family Alytidae; genus Discoglossus; species Discoglossus pictus. The sequence goes on along the minus strand of CM050165.1, from coordinate 298,417,063 downwards.
TTGGGTACTGAAATTGTTTCCCATCTGTGTAGTTTATCAGGAGTTATATTTATTATGTGGATAATCTTATAAGATGTGTCTATAAGATGCTACTATTTAATGACATTCACCAGAAATCTTTATCTCCTGTGAAACCCAAATCTTCCTCCCAATAAGTTATATATTTCATCTTTTGAGTTGTAGGGCTCTCATTAAAAGTATTATTTAAAAGACTTACAATACTTCTAGAAAGTGAGGCTTTGTCACAAATGTTAGTAAATTTACTTTTGGTTTTCCCAATAGACGTTCTGAGGTTTTAATGAAATGTTTAAATTTGCAGTATTAATAGTGTTCCTGCAAAGGTAAATTGTAGAGGTCTCTAACTTGAGTATAAGTGAGAACTAGATTATCTTTGTGCCATGGGCCAAAATTCATGATGCCTCATGAACCCCACCATGCCAAGAAGGTAGATGAAAGAGTCATTGACAATTGTGGGGGAGGTAAAATTGGAGTAAGGTTAATTATAGTAGGTGACAAACCAAAATTTGGGTTAGTCCAAGTCCAATGAGTGAGAGGTGAGTGTAGGGACTAGCTATCTTACCTAACATAGATAATGGTTTGGGAAGCCAGACAATTGTGTCCCAGGACAATTGTGTCCCATAAAGGTTGGTGAACTGAAGAGTGAGCTATGGGAATAAATGACCATTGTGTCGCCTTATAATATAATTTGAGCACGAGAAGCCTCCTTTTGGCTTGTGTTTATGCATTATAGATTTGGAAATCCTGGAAGCCTTATTTTGTCAGATAAACAAACACTTGGCACTGAAATAAGTCCAGCTCTTTATGATTTATTGCTATCAGTAGAGTACGAAAAAAGTTAGACAGGAGAGAATGTTCATTTTGACAGAGTTGATCCGACCAAGCCACAAGATTTGGGCCATTTGGACCAGGAATGAAGGTTTGGCCTAATTCATTATAGAGAGCTGTATAATTAGCTTTATTCAGATCTTGGGTTCAGCGTGTAATATTTACACCCAAATATCTAATATGAATGCCTGGCCATGTAAAATCAAAATTTTGTTGTAGAAATTCAAGGTCTCTCGAGCTTAGGAAGATACTCAAAGCCTTTGTTTTGTCTACATTGATTTTCAATCAAGAGAACTTTCCGAACCTCTCTAGAGTTTGGAGTAAACCTGGACCAAGGTGGCAGGTTCTGTTAAGGAGCACAAAATATAATCAGCAAAGAGACAACATTTAAAATGATGATGCTTTTTTTTTAACTCCCTGGATGTGTGAGTTTGATCTGATAGCTTGTGCAAGTGGCTCTATTACTAAGACAAACAGGAATGGAGACAAAGGGCACCCCTGTCTTGTCCCTCTTTGAATGTCTAATAATATTTTAGACTCTTCCGGCAATTTCAAGGATGCTTTAGGGGATTGATAATATGTGTGAACCAAGTTCATGAAGGGCCCAGTGAAACCAAATATTAAGGCCATTCCACTGTGTCAAAAGCTTTTTTTATGTCAAGGGAGAGTAAACATGATGGAGTGTGGCTTAATTTCGCCCATTGCAAGGCATTTAGTACACGCCTAATATTCTCTCCTGCCTGCCGGAAAGGAATAACGCCAACCTGATCTTTATGGATAAGTCTAGGAATGGACAAAGCAAGTCTATCGGCCATGAGTTTTGCCAGGATTTTATCCATTTAGCAAAGAGATAGGATGATAGTTTTTTACTTCCTTTGGAATGAATAACATATCTACTTGGTTAAATTCAGGGGGCATTGGGCGACCCTCAAGAATATTGTTGTATAAATAAGTCAAATGAGGTGCCAGTTGATGTGCAAATTTTTTAAAGTATAGGTTGGTGAAACCTTCCGGCACCAGGGCTTTACCAACTCCCAAGCCGTTCATAGCTCTCCTGACTTCCTCTATCATGATTTTGGCATTAAGAGTGTCAAACTCCTGAGGCAAAAGAGATGGTAGGTCACAAGAGTGCAAAAATGAGGACATCTGTGCTTCAGACGTCATAGGAGAATCTCTGAAAAAAGGCAAAAAATATGCTTTGTATATTATTGGGACTTCTAGTAATAACTCCCAAAGGAGTCTTAATTCACAATATTGTTGATTGAGACATTTTTTTTAAAACCAAATCAGGTTCCAATCTGGCACTATCTTTTTGCCGGCAAAGGTCCTTGGATGGCTGCTTTTGAATGAGCTTTTCCAAATACTGTAGATCCCGCCTCAGAGTTTCCACATTTTGTCTACTGTTTTGTGTAAGTGGATGCCAGCTTAATACAAGTGCCTCGTATAAAGGCCTTGTGAGACGCCCATGTCCATCCCACACTGGAGTCTAACAAATTATTAACCTCGAAAAATAGATCAATATCACTAGCAATTTGATCTCTAAAAGAGAGATTGGATAATAACATCTCATTTAGCCTCCAGTAAAAAGGCAGTCTATAATTAAGGCTTAGGTGCAGAGAGATACTGACCTGGGCATGGTCTGACCAGAGGCACGGATGTATCTCAGCATTATCAATTTGATCAGACAGGCAGGAGTCCACTAATATAGTATCAATCCTTGAATAAGATCTATGCACCGGAGAGTAAAAGATGCACTCCCTGTTAATTTAAGTGTCCATGCATCTAAAATATGTAGCTCATTCAGTGGGGAGTTATTTTATTGGAGAACCTGCCCCATGGGCCTGAGAAGTACTATCCAATGTAGAATTTAAATTAAGCAGGAGAGAGAGGAAACTATCCCCTTGGTTAGCCCTCTCAGGAGGAAATACAATTAAGTGTCTCTAAATAAAGTTTAGTTAAGAGTAGATCCGTGAAAGGATTCGGACTACATTTTGTAGAGTAAGCAGGAAAGAGTCATCTGGTGAATGATCTATGATGCCCTGTAGGATTAGACTCATCAAAAACAATTAGAGGTCCAGAAGTGAGTTATGCATGAAAATAGAACAGAGTCAGTTAGACTTGTGAGGTTTGCAAAGATCAGCCATGTAGACTGGAGAGACAGGAATTCCATTTAACCAATGGTAAGAGAGCTTTTCTCTGTATATGGGGTAGAAATTCCTGAGCGGCCTGAGGTCTTCACTGTCTTTTATTTTGGGAGACCTCTGACCAATGTTTAGAAGGTCTTTGAGGTAGGACCAGGATCGGGAACTCCAGAAGGTTGGACTCCGTCATAAAATTTAAACTGATCAAGTGTGCATGACATTCCTCAAGGTCATGGGCAACATAGGTTGTTGTGCCTGCTTGAAAGGTGAGGCTAAATTGGAATCCCTACCTATATTTAATGTTGTTTTTGGTTAGAATAGCTAGGGACGGTTTTAGTTGCCAACATTTTAGTAATGTAGTGGGAGCAAGGTCAGCGAAAATAAGCAAACGAGAGCCATCCGGAGCTACTATAGAAGTAGATTTTCTACCAGCTTGTAAGAGGAGGTCTCTACATTTTTGTCAAAGGAAGCAGACGATCACTTCCTTTGGTTGCTCAGAGTTAGAGGGACCTTCCAGGGCTCGATGTGCCCTTTCTATTTCCCATGGATTTTCCGGTTGTATGGGAAGTACACCTTGTATTGCTGCTTTTAAGTATGTCAAAATGTCTGGAATTGAAGTTGGAATGCCACATACCCGGATGTTGTGGCTTCTAGACCAGTTTTCAAGGTCTTCCAGCTTAGTTTCCAGTATTGAGATACGAGAAGTGTTTTGAACAATTGCAGAGTGATCTTTCGATTGGGCCTCAATAATTTGGTCCATAATGGACTCAAATGCATGTGTCTGCTGACCTAAGTCTTGTATATCATGTTTAATTTCCTGCACTGCTATTGAGAGGTGCCATTAAAAAACGTGTTCAAATTTGGCAAAGGATAATTACGATATTTTCACATTTTGATTACGAATTCAGCAGTTTTTTTTTATATCTGAGCCATCAGAAGAGTCGAGAATAGATTCAGGAGTAGGAGTGCAGCATGATAATTATAATTTCAAATGTTCCGGTATGCTTTTCACATGCACACTTTTATTTGACTTGCCCATTTTTTTTCTTTTCAATATTTTTTATTGACAAGTATAAACATTGTAACAGTGATTTTTATGATCATTTGAAATTTAACAATTTTTTTATAAAGTTTAGTCATTTTGTATAATGTGGTTCTAATTCATTATTGAACTATTACAATATTTCTTCAACTTATCCATTTTCGTAAAACAAAACGAACATAAGAGTTATATATCATTTAAAATTAAGAAATTAAAGAAAATTAAACCAAATAACTACTATGTGCGGGCTGACACAATTATCTCAGCCCATTTTTAGGTTTTAGCGTGAGGTTGGCTGATTTCCAGCCAATCTTCCCACAACTTACTTGTCCAGCTCCTGGGATCCACGCCAATATGTCCATTTCCAGCCTGCATTAAATTATCTACCAAATCTTAGAAGAGTTCTAAAAAACATTTTTTTTATAAAATGTTTATTGTATGGGGTGAACTAAGCCACGAGTGCCATGCCTCTAGAAATGCAGAGTAGGTGTTTGTTATAGTATGGGTAAGTCTGTCATTATTCATTATAAAATTTGGTTTCCTGATTACTTCTTTTAAATTATGTGTTGGGGTCTTCCATTTACCAATGTGGTTTTTAGTGCAAAGCATTAGATACTGTAGCCATTTATTTTGGGCTTTTTTGCTAGTAAAGGGGTATGCTCTCCCAGTAGGCAAATATCTATGGATGGGGTAATGTTTTTTTAAAGAATATTAGATGCTAGTTCTAGGGTTTTGGTCCAAATCTGTTGGGCAACCGGACATTCCCACCACGTGTGGATGAAAGTACCTATGGTTTGGCATTGCCTGAAGCAATTGGATAGAGTTTTGGGATTAATTTTGTGCATTATGTCAGGGGTGTAGTATGCTCTATACAACATTTTAAATGTCGTTTCTAAAAAGCTGTAATTCAGTGAGCCTTTAATTAAGTTTGTACAAGTTCTTTCCCATTTTGTAGAGTCCCAACTTAAGCCTATGTCAGCCTCCCAGTTTTCCCTAAATGGAGGTTTAAAGTTATTGGTGGGTGCGTTTTTGATTGCATAAAGGGAGCTCAAAACCCCCTTAGTCAAAGGGGTTTTATTGCTAATGAGAGACAGCCAACTAGTTTGGGGTGTTCCCCAATTTCTGACCAGAGTGGTGATTAGGTGCCTAATTTTACAGTAATAATAGTGTTCTTTACATGGGATATAAAATTCTGTTTTAAGATGTTCAAACAAAATTATTTGATCATTTAGTAACCAATTACCTAGCCTATCTAGTTTATGCCTTGTCCACCATATTTTTGAGTCCTCCCTGAAGTTGTCCCATATAGTTGGGGTAGGTAATGTGGGAGTTAAGCATGATAATTTAGAAGTCAGATGGTGTTTAGAATGAATCTAATTCCAGGTTAAAATTGAGAGGTATGGTGGGAGTCCAGATTATATGGTTTTAGTTGTTGGTTCTTGATAAATATCCAAATGGGTTGGTGTTCAATTGAGTGAGCCTGGGGAATAAAGGAGATCTGAGCCGCCCTGAAATATGATCTCAAATTAGGACAGGATAGTCCTCCTATCTTTTTGCTACCAAACAGGAATTATTTAGCTATTCATGTTTTTTTATTGTTCCATATAAATCTTGTAAGGTGTTTTTGGAGTTTTTCTATATCTCTAGGGATAATAGGGATGGGGAGGATTTGAAATAAATATAGAATTCTGGGTAGAACGTTCATTTTAATAGCGTCAATGCGCCCCGTCCATGAAAGGGAGTATTTACTCCATTTATTAGCGTCAGCAATTAGTATTTTTTTGAGAAGAGTATAATTGGTCCCATACAATCTAGATAGGTCAGGGGTCACGTTGATGCCTAAATATTTGATAAAATGTTCTGGCCAAGTAAATGAATACTTACTTTTTAACAGTCCCTGTTTAATAAAGAAATATGGCAATTTTTTTTTCCACCAGTGGATCTCGTCCTGGTTTTGGGAAAAATATCATATGGGCTTGGTTGAATTCTGTTGGGATTTGTTCCCCTTTAAGGATGGAATGGTATAAAGTGTTCAGATATGGGACAACATTTTTGGAAATGGTCTTATAGTAAATATTGACTTAAATGGCTCAATATAATTATCACACTTTATCCAAATGCACTGTATAACTTTGAGAAGGCCCTTTTGGATTTGGTAATGTATGGTGCCTTGGCAACTTGCATATGACTCTAAAAAGGAAATTTATTTTTATCTTTTATTTGCAATGTGCCAACATATTCCATAGCGCTGTACAGGGGATAAGAACAATCAAAAATACAATTTTAACAAACTGTAAAAAATCGAGGGCCCTGTTTTAAATTTAAAATCTTTGCAGAAAGTGCTGTTTCCCAAACCCACCACAAGATTAGAAACTCACTACTTACAATCTAAAGGGAATGGAAGAGGCAAAAATCTGGGGAAGAGCAGATAAGGAATGGCAAGGATGTAAGTGAAAGCTGGCTAAGGTGGTGCAAGGAGTGCAAAGTTAGAATTGTTTTTTTAATTAAATGCGGTGGTGAAGGGGTCTAACAGTCATTTAAGGTGAATGGCTTTAGTGTGCAATATGCTATCTGTCCCTAGTGGTCAGATAGTATAACCTGCAAATGGGAAAGTCAGGCCAGAGGCAGTGTTTGTAAGGTAAGAGGTGGAGAGATGTGTCCAAGTCTTTAGCAGAGGGGAATAGTTCCAGGTCAGAGGCAGTGTTTGTAAGGTAAGAGGTGGCAAGATGTGTCCAGGTCCTTAGCAGAGGGTAATAGTTCCAGGTCAGCGACAGTGTTTGTAAGGTAAGAGGTGGAGAAATGTGTCCAGGTCCTTAGCAGAGGGGAATACTTACAGATCAGAGGCCGTGTTTGTAAGGTAAGAGGTGAAGAAATGTGTCTAGGTCCTAGGTATGAGTTTAAAAATGAAGTTAGTGAGTGAGCAAAGGGCAGAGGGGGCGTAGGAGGAGAAGGCACATGGGGGAAGGCATGGTTAAACAGACAGAGATTGCATTGCTAGTCATTAAACAAACAGGGAAGTCTAGTAGGTTGAACAAACAAATTACAATTATACAGATTCAATTAATGTAATAGTCTAAGTGTAGAATTGAAGCCATTGTAGCAGAAGAGATGATCACCTTAGCAGAGGGGAATAGTTCCAGGCCAGAGGCAGTGTTTGTAAGATAAGAGGTGGAGAAATGTATCCAGGTCCTTAGCAGAGGAGAATACTTCCAGATCAGAGGCAGTGTTTTTTAAGGTAAGAGGTGGAGAAATGTGTCCAGTCCTTAGCAGAGGGGAATAGTTCCAGGTCAGAGATAGTGTTTGTAAGGTAAGAGGTGGAGAGATGTGTCCAGGTCCTTAGCAGAGGGGAATAGTTCCAGATCAGGGGCAGTGTTTGTAAGGTAAGAGGTGGAGAGATTTGTCCAGGTCCTTAGCAGAGTGGAATAGTTCCAGGTCAGAGATAGTGTTTGTAAGGTAAGAGGTGGAGAGATGTGTCCAGGTCCTAGGTATATCTGAGATCCTTTCAGGTAGAAGAGGGTCACATAGACTCAGTCCTAGTTCCTATTTGTAAAGAAATTACCATTGAGGAGCTTATATATAGGTGGTATCACCACTCTAGTGCAGAGAGAGTTTAATGTACAGTTTACTGCTTGAATTATACTGGAATAGCCAGTAAGTAATATAACACTCTTGAAGTAAGGTTAGGTATATGTAAGTCCAAATTACTGTATGAAAGTCCAGCTTATTTTCCTTGCAGAAAGTCTTCGAAGATATACAAAAAATGTTTAATCCAGTTTTTTGCGACAAGGTAAATAAAGTTAAATAAAAGCTTTCAGAATGGCACACTATACGTCTTATGTGCATATGCTGCACTTTTTGAGTAAAAACAAATCCAGGCTGCAGGCTGCCATGTGGCTAGGCCTCAGGCCTATTTGCAGTCTATTTTTTTTACTAACAACTGCTTGCAATAACTCTCTGTATGTATTGTTTTGATAGGTATCCTCCTTGGGACTGTGAGTATAAAGTGGTCTCACCTCCTGTGTTATTCATCAAGCAGAACCAAAATCCAGGCTGCAGGCTAACATGTGGTTAGGCCTCAGGTTTTGTTTTCAGTCTGGTGTGACAAAATGCCACAATATATGGTTTAAAATGTTCCTGGGGATCTCACCAATACTGGGTGGTACTTCCCCTATCTGATTTATATTGCCCCTTTAAAGATGGAGCTGGATTAAAAGCTAGATGGCATGAAATCTCTGTGTGTGCTTCCTCTCTGCTCTGATGGTGGCCATTTTCATTGGTATGTATGTTTTAATGGCTGAGGGATTACCATGATGATTTCAGAAGTTTGAATCTACAATATGTAGAAAATTATTAATGCGTATGTTCACAACTTATATGTTGTGAACATGCTCATTGATATAAAGTACATTTCTGATAACAGCAGGTCAGAGTGTTCAATGTTTTCTTACAGCTTTCAAAGTCACCTTTTGGTTTGTACTATCTTCAAAAACTGAGTTGCCCTGCTTTTCCAAACTTGAATAAGATAGTGCCAGGATTATAAGAGAACACCCCTCACTCAAACTATATTTACACTAACGACTTGCCCGTCAAAAAATGACGGTCAAATTTTTTTTAAGCAATGGCAATGCTGTTTGGCACACAATGTTAAGCTTTTTATACTCTAAGGACCTTCAGTGCTCATTGCAAGCCTCTCCTCGCGTGTCCTTTGGCTCCTCTCTATATTTTTTTAAAATACTAATTAATTAATTCATTGAATAATAAATTAATATAATTTAACTTTTTCTAATTCATATATGTAACAATCAATAGCCTGAAGAGGTAACAATCGCTTTTTATTGTCCTGCAGCATATAATGTTCAGTTGGACTGTTGCTGGCCTAGGGAGATAGTTTTATGAATGTCCCAACTGTGCATTCGAAATATGCTGCGTGCGCGAGGGCAAACCGTTGGTTTATGTGTGTAAAGCACTACTTTAGATGCATAATGTTGTTAGTGGAAAGTTAGGATTGTAAATTAGCGTCATTTGTCTAGGTGCTACGCAGTTCGCAAACATTTGCCGTCCTTTGTAATGGTGTGTTTTGTACCTCGTACATTCCTGGGTGAAAGTGGTACGCTGTTGCCGGTGTTTTACGTGGTCCAGGTTCGTGTAGCCTCATTTTCATTTTTTTAGGCTGCCATTTTTTTCCTCGCTTAGCCGATTTTCGAGTGGCGAAACACAGGAAAAATCAACTTAAATTCACATTCCAACTCACTCCCAGATGGCTATAAAGAAAAGAAGGGCTTAGGGAATCGGGGAATGAACAATCAGGTACTACTTGAGGAGGGCATGTCTATTTACACATAGTAGAAGAAAACGTTATTACATTAATTTAGGATTGATAGAATATATAGTAGAATACACAAGCCACTTGAACCAGATAAGAAAATGTACTATACATCACTATTAAGTATATCATTATTCCATCTTAAGTTTCCATATATCTCATATAGCCATGGTCAGTATTGTAAAGCAAGTGTTTTCATCATTGATAACAGTTAACATTTTAAATGTTGGTTGATGTCAAAACCTCTCAAAAACAATCAGCAACGCATCACACTTCTGGTATAATCCATTCCAAGCTCATGAGGCACTGCCTGAAAACATTGATTGTTTCTACCTAAGTGCACCATAGTTATAAACTTAATGATTGCTGTACTGTATATTGACACCATCAGAATCTAAATATTTTTTTCCAATAAACAGAGATAATTTTCATTTCAGAAAATAATAAACTACACTACAACACAGCCCTTTTCTTCAGATGGTGTGTACAGTATATTTCCTGTTGTAAAACTGCTATTTAATTAAAATTATTCTAGCATATTTCTGTAATATGAGTTGCCTACTTTAGCTGTCAAATGCAATGGTGGAGCTAGTGAATGAAGGGCAGCCCAAAACTTTGTTCTGGTTTCTCCCCTGGGGACCCACTCCATAGATATCCAGGTGTTGCCTGTGAGTTGTGGGAGGGGCTTCATCCCACCTTTCATAAACTCTTCCAGCCCGCATCTTCCTTGCACAGATTAGTTCGCTTTTGAGTCAAGCCCCCCATTACTAAGCAGCAACCTGCATGAATCTATGATACTTGATGGATCTTGTGTGTGAGGGCAGTTACATTTCTAAAGTACTATGGCTCCACCAAGGTAACATTGTTCAGCTTTCAACAAGCCCTACATTTCAGATCTCAGCCCATATCTACTAAGCTGTTTACTAAGCAGCGTCCTTGCCCATGTCCAAGGTCACACCATTTTCATCACCATGTGGCTTTCAACAAACCCACCATTGCAGATTATGAACCCCATTTACTAAGCAGTGCTCTTGCCCATGGTCTATGGCATGCCTTTTTCATCACCATGTGGCTTACAACAATTCCACCATTGCAGATTTTAGCCCATATCTACTAAGCAGCGTCCTTGCCCATGTCCAAGGTCACGCCCCTTGTCAAAAGCTGTACCAAAACAGACAATCAATTCACAAGACATTATAAATTATTTTAATGAATAACAAAAATAAAGTATTTTTTAACAAAGTATTGTTAAAACTACAAATTGAAATAAGCTGCACTCTATTTTAGAGGAAACATTCCCTACCTATAAGTGAAGTATGTTTTTAAATATAATCTATTGAGATATACATTTTGTTTAAATCTTTAATGTTTGCCTTAGATTAATTTATTTTAAAAATGTATTATTTATATACCTGTCATTTGCTTGGTCTAATATCTCCAGTAAACAATCTTATATCTAGTGCAAACTCGTCATGTTATAATTATCCCCACATGGTCAATTTTGATTTATCATAGGAGCCTATGTTTAATTAAATGTTATTTATTAACAAGACATTGGTGTGCAAATAATAACTACCTACAGTGGATATAAAAAGTCTACACACCCCTGTTAAAATGTCAGGTTTCTGTGCTGTAAAAAATGAGACAAAGATAAATCATTTCAGAACTTTTTTTTTTTTTTTTCATTTTATTACATTACACACAAAAAAAAAAAAACATATATTCCAAATATACCAGTTCTGACACACAGGTCAGCAAAAGTCTATAAAACATAAAAAACAGTACAACACAAACATCACATTAACAAATCATATACCTCCAGCATGAGGAAAGCACTCCGGAGAGAGAAGAGAGGAGAGATATCTTGCTGAGCTCAAACCTTCGCTTGTGAAGATAATTTTTTTCCCATAGGGCCCATTTAGCTCCTATCTTAGGACCCATCTTAATATTGCTTAAACCACATTCTAAAAGGTGAACATATTCCAATATTTCTAGAAGTTCCATCCAAGATGGGCATACTTCATTTTTCCATCTAGAAGCTACAAGTTTTTTTGATTCCATAAGGAAAAGCAAAGCCATACTTTTAACTGAAGTTGAAAAATCATCTGGGAAAAATGTAAGATCACCAATTCTGGTGCTGGAGTTATTACCTTTTCGCAGATCTTTGATAAGTGTTTAAAACTTTCCGACCAGAAATTCTGTATTGGCGGACAACTCCACCACATATGAAAATGTGAACCATTCTGCCCACAATCTCTCCAACAGTTCTTTTGTTCCTCTGAGTTATTTAACTATGCCAATTTAATTGGAGTTATGTACCATCTGTTAATAATTTTAAACTGAATTTCCCTATATGTTACATTTTTAATAAATCTAGCCATTAGAGAGAAGGATGAGTGCCATTTTTCAATAGACCAAGAATTACCTATATCATTTTCCCATAACCTCCAATAAAGGGTTTCTCAAGTTGGTATTGTTTCTTAATGATTTTATAGCATTTAGACACAAGGTGCTTTTTATCTTTAGAAGAGATTAAAATGTCAAAGTCCGTCAGCCTCCTTCTCTCCTCCATATAGAAAGGGGATGAAACCATTAGTTTCCATAATTTAATATATTCTACCCAATTATCTAAAGAGATTGAATAACTATTAATAAGTTCTTGGAACTCCATACATTTTTATTCCCCATATATATCTTTCAGACAAAGGGCTCCTTTTCTCACTAACATCCTAAGTAGGCTAGAATCAAATAATTTGGCCAATGAGGCCAAAGGCGTAATCGGGCTGGGTAGGGGCATTAGAGAAAAGCAAGTGTTAAATTTACACCACCATCTATGATTTTTTTATGTAAGACTTCCTCATATTTTACTATCCTTAAACTCCCCCTCTGTGGAAAACAGTAAAAGGTTTAGATTCCCCGGAAAACTGCGTAACAAATAAGCAATTTTTGGGAGAATGCCCATTTTTACCGCTTCTAAGCGTCCAGACCAAGACCTAATATTATTTCCCCAATCTTGAGTTTTTTTTGTCTTTGAATAAAGATGTTTAAAATTTTGCCCGATAACTTGTTTTAAATTGACATAAACATCAATACTCAAATGCTGAATCTTATTCTGCCATTTATATTGGTATTTACCCTTCAAAACCATTTCAGAACTTTTTGCACCATTAATCTGACATATAAACTGTACAACTCAATTGAAAAACAAACTGAAATCTTTTAGGTAGAGGGAAGAAATAATATAAAAATAAAATAATATGGTTGCATAAGTAGGCACAGCCTTAAACTAATACTTTGTTGAAGCACCTTTTGATTTTATTACAGCACTCAGTCTTTTTGGGTATGAGTCTATGAGCATGGCACATTTTGACTTGGCAAGATTTGCCCAATCTTCTTTGCAAAAACACTCCAAATCTGTCAGATTGCGAGGGCATCTCCTGTGCACAGCCCTCTTCAGATCACCCCACAGATTTTCAGTCGGATTCAGATCTGGGCTCTGGCTGAGCCATTCAAAAACGTTAATATTCTTCTGGTGAAGCCATTCCTTTATTAATTTGGATTTATGCTTTGGGTCATTGTCATGCTGAAAGATGAAGTTCCTCTTCATGTTTAGATTTCTAGCAGATAATTCCCTCTATCTTAACTAAGGCCCCAGTTCCAGCTGAAGAAAAACAGCCACCACCATGCTTCACTGTGGGTATGGTGTTATTTTGGTGATGTGCAGCGTTTTTGCGCCAAACATATCTTTTGAAATTATGGCCAAAAAGTTCAACATTGGTTTCAACAGATGATTTTCTTCGTAAGAAAAGGCTTTCGTTTTGCCACTCTACCCCATAGCCCAGACATATGAAGAATACGCGAGATTGTTGTCACATGTACCACACAGCCAGTACTTGCCAGATATTCCTGCAGCTCCTTTAATGTTGCTGTGGTAGCCTCCCAGACCAGTTTTCTTCTTGTCTTTTCATCAATTTTGGAGGGAGCTCCAGTTCTTGGTAATGTCACTGTTGTGCCATATTTTCTCCACTTGATGATGACTGTCTTCACTGTGATCCATGGTATATCTAATGCCTTGGAAATTATTTTGTAACCTTCTCCTGACTGATACCTTTTAACAGTGAGATCCCTCTGATGCTTTGGAAGCTCTCTGTGGACCATGGCTTTTGCTGTGGGATGCGACTAAGAACATTTCCGGAAAGACCAACTAGAGCAGCTGAACTTTATTTGGGGTTAATCAGAGGCACTTTAAATGATGGCAGGTGTATGCTGACTCCTTTTTAACACGATTTGGAATGTGATTGCTTAATTCTGAAGACAGCTACATCCCCAGTTATAAGAGGGTGTGCAGACTTATGCAACCACCTTATTTTTCTTTTTTTTTCTTCCCTCCACCTAAAAGATTTCAGTTTGTTTTTCAATTGAGTTGTACAGTTTATAGGTCACATTAAAAGTGGAAAATGTTCTGAAATGATTTATCTTTGTCTCATTTTTTTTACAGCACAGAAACCTGACATTTTAACAGTAGTGTGTAGACTTTTTATATCCACTGTATATGTATGTTTATCTGAACAAACAAAAATGAGACCTAAAAAGTCACTCTATTTAATATAATTTGAATTTTAACCACGTCTCTCATCAAAATATATTCCTTAAAACACAATGAAATTTTGAACTTTTAAACTTCTGAAGTTCCTGAGAGGGCATTAGGAAGGACTAAGCAATACCATTCCTGAATGTTACAGCCTGCAAGAAATGTATTTATGTATTGAATCTGACAGGAGAGCACTTCCAAACATTATAATACATGTGTAGACAAAATTTTTGAATTTAACCTACCCTATTTTCCCTTTCTCTTTCAATGAAAAGACCTTAAAAAATGTTCATGCATCCAATTTTTTTTTCTTCTATTTATAGTAGGATATTTTGTAAGCTTTGGGGCTTCTGTTAAAAAGCCTTACAGACAAGAGGATCCACTGAGATCATAGGAGTTATCTTCTATGCTATCACTTGCCATTAGCTACCTCCTATTCCCCATTTTTTCTTTTCAGTTTGGATGTCTGTTATGCGTTGTCCAAAATTTAATTGTTACATAGTTACATAGTTACATAGTAATTAAGGTGGAAAAAAGAATTTCAGTCCATCAAGTTCAACCTGTTAAGATCTCCTCTGATTTGCAATATGCGGATTAGTTATTAATTAATTTGTTGATTTAATAATTATTAATAGTATAGTATTTGAGGATGAATAAAGAGTTAGTCCATCAAATTCAACCTTTTTAGATCCTGATTTTCGCATGTTCGCGCCCGCCACGAACGGCGAACACACGCGCTTTTCGGTTCGACTCCTATACGTTATCATTGAGGAAACTTTGAAAATCATTTATTTTATTTTATAATTTTTTGTATGTAATCTATGCCTGCCTGCCAGCGTGTGTGTGTGACAGGCTAACACCTAACAGCTTATATTGTGCTTATTTTCACTACTCATACCTGGTGGTGTAACATAAATTGAAAACAACCATTTTTTTCCTATAATCTAATTTCAGTTGCCTGCCTGTGTCAGGCTCACAGCTTATATTGTGCTCAGTGACATAAAAAAAAACCTTTTTTGACTGTAATAGATTGAATAGCAATTGCCTGCCTACAGGCGTGTGTGTAAAGCCTATTGCATCTACTCTGCCAACTTTTGCCAGTGCACAGTGACACTCATATCTGGTGCTTCCGTAGTGTACAGTGACATAAAACACTGTTTCGACTGTAATAGATTGAATAGCAATTGCCTGCCTACAGGCGTGTGTGTGAAGCCTATTGCATCTACTCTGCCAACTTTTGCCAGTGCACAGTGACACTCATATCTGGTGCAACCTAGTGTACAGTGACATAAAACAACACTTTTTTGACTGTAATCGATTGAATATCAGTTGCCTGCCTACAGGCGTGTTTGTGAGGCCTACAGCGCCTACTCTGCCAACTTTTGCCAGTGCACAGTGACACTCATATCTGGTGGCACCTTAGATTGCATGCGCAGTGCCCCAAATTTGAATTAGGAGGTCCGACCAAGCATCTTTTTCCATCTCCCTGTTCCAAAAATCCATGCCATATACATGTCCCCTAATAGTGGACGTAACAGGGATTAATGCCTATTGCATCTACTCTGCCAACTTTTGCCAGTGCACAGTGACACTTATATCTGAAGCAACCGTAGTGTATTGCATCTACTCTGCCAACTTTTGCCACTGCACAGTGACACTCATATCTGGTGCAACCGTAGTGTACAGTGACATAAAACACTTTTTCGACTGTAATAGATTGAATAGCAATTGCCTGCGTACAGGCGTGTGTGTGAAGCCTATTGCATCTACTCTTCCAACGTTTGCCAGTGCACAGTGACACTCATATCTGGTGCAACCGTAGTGTACAGTGACATAAAACACTTTTTAGACTGTAATAGATTGAATAGCAATTGCCTGCCTACAGGCGTGTGTGTGAGGCCTACAGCGCCTACTCTGCCAACTTTTGCCAGTGCACAGTGACACTCATATCTGGTGGCACCTTAGATTGCATGCGCAGTGCCCCAAATTTGAATTAGGAGGTCCGACCAAGCATCTTTTTCCATCTCCCTGTTCCAAAAATCCATGCCATATACATGTCCCCTAATAGTGGATGTAACAGGGATTAAACCGATAGGAATAGTACTACTTAACAGTACACACCTTATAATAACGCAGACAGAGGCAACGCACAGAGAGGAGTCTGAAGAAGAGGAGTCAGAGGAGGAAGGTTGTTTTGATTAGGTGGAATATCAAACACAGCAGGCGTCCGTTGTGAAGTCTTTGCCACTGTATTTAAGGCCCCTATTAATACCTCCCTACTGTCTATTGTAACCCATTCCCTTCTCCTCCACCATGGGTAACTAATTCATCCCTTTCCCTCTCTACCCTATTTACTCCAATACTTATATATAGTTCCTCCCCCCCACCTGTTTTTCTTTTCCCCCATTGTGTTTTTAAGGAATATTTTTTTTATAAGCGCTGTGGTTAAAATTTAATTTCAATTAAATAAAGTGACTTTTTAGGTTTAATTTTTGTTTGTTTAGATGTTTAGACTGGTGTTAAGCACCAAACAATAGGAACATAATTGCTATATGTATATTTACCTAACCAATATTGAAAACGCATCACAGTAAGACTCTCATAATTTTATTTTATAATTTTTTGTGTGTAATCTATGCCTGCCTTCCAGCGTGTGTGTGGGACAGGCTAACACCTAACAGCTTATATTGTGCTTATTTTCACTACTCATACCTGGTGGTGTAACATACATTGAAAACAACCATTTTTTTCCTGTAATCTAATTTCAGTTGCCTGCCTGTGTCAGGCTCACAGCTTATATTGTGCTCAGTGACATAAAACAACACTTTTTTGACTGTAATAGATTGAATAGCAATTGCCTGCCTACAGGCGTGTGTGTAAAGCCTATTGCATCTACTCTGCCAACTTTTGCCAGTGCACAGTGACACTCATATCTGGTGCAACCGTAGTGTACAGTGACATAAAACAACACTTTTTTGACTGTAATCGATTGAATATCAGTTGCCTGCCTACAGGCGTGTTTGTGAGGCCTACAGCGCCTACTCTGCCAACTTTTGCCAGTGCACAGTGACACTCATATCTGGTGGCACCTTAGATTGCATGCGCAGTGCCCCAAATTTGAATTAGGAGGTCCGACCAAGCATCTTTTTCCATCTCCCTGTTCCAAAAATCCATGCCATATACATGTCCCCTAATAGTGGCCGTAACAGGGATTAATGCCTATTGCATCTACTCTGCCAACTTTTGCCAGTGCACAGTGACACTTATATCTGGAGCAACCGTAGTGTATTGCATCTACTCTGCCAACTTTTGCCACTGCACAGTGACACTCATATCTGGTGCAACCGTAGTGTACAGTGACATAAAACACTTTTTCAACTGTAATAGATTGAATAGCAATTGCCTGCGTACAGGCGTGTGTGTGAAGCCTATTGCATCTACTCTTCCAACGTTTGCCAGTGCACAGTGACACTCATATCTGGTGCAACCGTAGTGTACAGTGACATAAAACACTTTTTAGACTGTAATAGATTGAATAGCAATTGCCTGCCTACAGGCGTGTGTGTGAGGCCTACAGCGCCTACTCTGCCAACTTTTGCCAGTGCACAGTGACACTCATATCTGGTGGCACCTTAGATTGCATGCGCAGTGCCCCAAATTTGAATTAGGAGGTTCGACCAAGCATCTTTTTCCATCTCCCTGTTCCAAAAATCCATGCCATATACATGTCCCCTAATAGTGGATGTAACAGGGATTAAACCGATAGGAATAGTACTACTTAACAGTACACACCTTATAATAACGCAGACAGAGGCAACGCACAGAGAGGAGTCTGAAGAAGAGGAGTCAGAGGAGGAAGGTTGTTTTGATTAGGTGGAATATCAAACACAGCAGGCGTCCGTTGTGAAGTGCTTGCCACTGTATTTAAGGCCCCTATTAATACCTCCCTACTGTCTATTGTAACCCACCCCCTTCTCCTCCCCCATGGGTAACTAATTCATCCCTTTCCCTCTCTACCCTATTTACTCCAATACTTATATATAGTTCCTCCCCCCCACCTGTTTTTCTTTTCCCCCATTGTGTTTTTAATCAATATTTTTTTTATAAGCGCTGTGGTTAAAATTTAAATTCAATTAAATAAAGTGACTTTTTAGGTTTAATTTTTGTTTGTTTAGATGTTTAGACTGGTGTTAAGCACCAAACAATAGGAACATAATTGCTATATGTATATTTACCTAACCAATATTGAAAACGCATCACAGTAAGACTCTCATAATTTTATTTTATAATTTTTTGTGTGTAATCTATGCCTGCCTTCCAGCGTGTGTGTGTGACAGGCTAACACCTAACAGCTTATATTGTGCTTATTTTCACTACTCATACCTGGTGGTGTAACATACATTGAAAACAACCATTTTTTTCCTGTAATCTAATTTCAGTTGCCTGCCTGTGTCAGGCTCACAGCTTATATTGTGCTCAGTGACATAAAACAACACTTTTTTGACTGTAATAGATTGAATAGCAATTGCCTGCCTACAGGCGTGTGTGTAAAGCCTATTGCATCTACTCTGCCAACTTTTGCCAGTGCACAGTGACACTCATATCTGGTGCTTCCGTAGTGTACAGTGACATAAAACACTGTTTCGACTGTAATAGATTGAATATCAGTTGCCTGTCTACAGGCGTGTGTGTGAAGCCTATTGCATCTACTCTGCCAACTTTTGCCAGTGCACAGTGACACTTATATCTGGTGCAACCGTAGTGTACAGTGACATAAAACAACACTTTTTTGACTGTAATCGATTGAATATCAGTTGCCTGCCTACAGGCGTGTGTGTGTGAGGAATTGACTCTGCTGGGTTTTGAACCCTGGTCCCCAGGCTGCTATACCTCTTCCCTACCACTGCGCCAGCCTGCCTGTTGTGAATTCCATTGAGACCTTATAAGCTTGACTCTGCTAGCAATTGTTTCAGTACCTAAGTCTCTTCAGCTGTGTCTGGTCAGGTGTCTGGTCCTTGGCCTATATAAGGCACTTCCAGTCTATTGATCCTTGCCAGATTATTGTGTGGTTCCTGATCACTTCAATAAACCTTGTTCCTGTTTTCACCTACAAGTTTGCGGAACTGGATTATTGCTGACCTTGGCTACTGGTCTCCACAACTTTGTGATTTCTATATCATTACAGAATAATCTGGCCCTTTCATGGAAACCGCCGGGACAGATTCTGCATTGGCCCAGCAGGTTGCTTTATTTGCAAGAACTGTGCAGACCCAGGCACAGACCATCCAAGTGCTGCAGGACCAGGTAGCTGAACTCCAAAATAGATTTCAGTCAATGCACAGTGAGTATACCAGCTACAGGGCACGTGATGCTGCGGCTGCTACTGTTACACCTGCTGAAGGAGCCTGCTTGCCCCTGCCAGAAAAGTTTGGAGGAGATCGCAAAAAATGTAGGGGTTTCCTAAATCAATGCCGTTTGCACTTCATGATGTTACCTCACCAATTTCCATCTGAAAGAGAGAAGGTGGGATTTATTTTTTCCTTATTCAAAGATGAAGCCCTGGCTTGGGGCTCCCCTCTTCTGGAACAAGACAGTCCAGTCTTGGGAAATCTAAATGACTTTCTTGAGGCCATGTGCCTAGTTTTTGATGACCCCAATCGATGTGCTACAGCAGAAGTCACTCTCCTTCATTTGCATCAACGGAGGCGCTCGGTGGCTGAATATGCTGCTGAATTCAGACAGTGGGTTGCTGATACTACCTGGAACCAATCAGCCCAGAGGTTCCACTTCAGAAAAGGTCTCTCAGAAGCTATAAAAGATGAGCTAGCTCGTGTTGATCTTCCTGCTGACTTTGATGCATTTGTGCGTTTGGCTATCCGTATTGATCGGAGACTTTCTGAAAGAAGATTGGAAAGACAGGGCTCTTTTAGACCAAGTACTACTCCAATTTCCTATTCAAGAACTTCTACTCCGATCCCACAAACACCTACAGACTCTGAGCCAGAGGCTATGCAGGTAAATCTAATAAGAGGGCCATTATCCAACGAAGAAAAACAGTGGCGACGCACTCACAATTTATGCCTGTATTGTGGTAGTGCAGGGCACTATGCCATCAATTGCCCTAGCAAATCCAAAAGAACAATAGCTATGGCGGCTGAGGGTGCAAAGATTTGACACCAATCCCAGATTTCGGATCAACTGGATTCTGTCACAGAACCCTTGTTTTCTCTGGCTCATGGTGAAGATGGTATGTTGACTCAACATCCTCATTTTGTGGTGCCTATCACGTTGCAATGCGGTGATCGTAAAATTTCAACTACCGCTATGATAGATTCTGGAGCAGGCGGAAACTTTATGGACATTAAATTTGCAGCAGGAAATAGAATTCAGTCTATCCCTAATTCTTCACCTGTGTTAATGGAGACAGTTGATGGTTCTCCACTTACGTCAGGACCGGTTACACATGAGACTGTGCCCTTAAAGTTGACTGTGGAAGTGAATCACCATGAGACTATATCTTTCCACCTAATTTCCTCAACACAGTTTCCAGTGATTTTGGGGGTACCTTGGCTTGCTCTGCATAACCCACAGATTGATTGAAAGATCATAACTTTGTCCTTTCCTTCAGAACACTGCTTAATGAATTGTCAACCCTCTAAGGTAGCACCTGTTGCCACAACAATTAATGAAATGGTTGCTACAAACTTGACTAAGCTTCCTCTGCAATATCGGGATTTTGCAGATGTCTGTAATAAGAAGAATGCTGATCAGCTTCCACCACACAGGCCTTATGATTGCCCAATAGAGCTGTTGCCTGGGGCTGCTATCCCATTTGGCTGTATATATTCCCTTTCTGAGCCTGAATTGAAAGCTCTTCGTGAATACCTCCAAGAAAATCTTGCCAAAGGCTTTCTTTGACCATCTACTTCTCCAGCAGGAGCTCCTATTTTCTTCGTAGAAAAGAAAGATGGCAGCCTACGGCCATGCGTTGATTACAGGGACATTAATAACATCACTGTTAAAAACCGCTACCCCTTGCCTCTGATTCCTGAACTTTTGGAGAGACTCCGCTCAGCTAAAATATTTACGAAGCTTGATCTTCAAGGGGCATATAATCTGGTTCGCATAAGACCCAATGATGAATGGAAAACAGCTTTCAGAACCAGGTACGGGCATTACGAATATCTAGTAATGCCTTTTGGGCTGTGTAATGCCCCTGCAACTTTCCAGCATCTTATCAATGATGTACTACGAGATCTCCTGGATCAGTTTGTTGTGGCATATTTTGATGATATCCTAATATTCTCTGATAATCTTGAAAACCACAGAAAACAGGTCCGTATAGTTCTAGAGCGCCTTCGTACCCACCACCTATACATTAAACTCAAAAAATGTGAGTTTGAACAAACAGACATTCAATTCCTGGGGTATGTAATAACTCCCAAAGGTTTAAGTATGGACGCAAGTAAAATTAAAGCTGTGCTGGACTGGCCCATCCCCAAGAATGAAAAAGATGTTCAGAGATTTGTGCGGTTTGCCAATTTTTACAGGCGTTTCATTAATAATTTCTCTGCCGTTATTACACCGATCACTGAACTCACACGTAAGGGGACTCCTTTTCAGTGGTCTGATAAGGCGGATACCGCATTTTCCCGATTGAAGACTCTGTTTACCTCTGCCCCTGTACTGGTACATCCTCAGCCGGAATTACCATTTATTGTGGAAGTTGATGCTTCTGATTCAGCTGTTGGTGCTATACTGTCTCAAAGGACTGGACCTAAGATGCTGTTACATCCGTGTGCCTTCTATTCCCGCCAGATGGTGCAAGCAGAAAGAAACTATGACATATGGAATAAAGAACTATTGGCTATAAAAGCTGCCTTCACCGAATGGAGACATCTCTTGGAGGGAGCTACCCATCCAATTACTGTCCTCACAGATCACAAAAGTCTGGAATGTATTCGATCAGCTAAGAGACTGTCAGCCAGACAAGCACGCTGGTCCCTATTCTTCTCAAGGTTTAATTTTTTGGTTACATACCGTCCTGGCTCCAAGAATGGTAAGGCGGATGCCTTGTCTAGAATAGCTGACCCCCTCCATACTACCGTAACCAAGACCACCATCCTGCCAGAGGATATATTTATAGGAGTTACATTTCCTTCTGATCTGATGTCTCTCATTAAAAAGGGCTACGCTGAAGACCCAGTTCTTCGTGATCCTCCTCGTGACCTCCATATGACGATGCGTAATGGGTTTTGGATTTTTCAACAACGTCTGTTTGCTCCGGAGTCAGTGCGACTGGACCTTTTACGTCTCTGCCATGACTCAAAACCAGCAGGTCATCCAGGAATCCGAAAGACACAAGAGCTACTTGCCCGATCCTTTTGGTGGCCGAAGTATCATGAGGATGTTAAGAAGTATGTGTCCTCTTGTGATGTGTGTGCCAGACATAAGACTCCTCGCTCATCCCCTGTTGGCTTGCTTCAGCCTCTTCCGATTCCTCATCGTCCCTGGGGATCTATATCCATGGACTTTATTGTGGAACTACCTCCCTCTAAGGAACACACTACCATTCTTGTTGTTGTGGACAGGTTAACTAAGATGGGTCATTTCATACCAGCTCGTGGTCTCCCTTCAGCTAAACAGACAGCTGACCTGGTTATTCGGGAAATATTTCGCTTGCATGGAGTGCCCGATGAAGTAGTTTCTGACAGGGGAGTGCAGTTTACGTCTCGTTTTTGGAAACATTTTTGTTCTAATCTAGGTATTAATGTAAATCTGTCGTCAGCTTTTCATCCGCAAAGTAATGGACAGACTGAGCGAACCAACCAGACTTTGGAGCAATATTTGCGGTGCTATATTAGTTACCTACAGGATGACTGGCTGGATTTTCTACCCACGGCGGAGTTTGCCTATAACAATGCCCAACACTGCTCCACTTCTTTGAGCCCATTTTTTGCCAACTATGGTTACCATCCGACCTTTCTAGTCAGTCTCCCAATTACTACTTCCATTCCTGCTGTCACTGACCGGCTAACGGCCTTACGTGATTCCCAAGCACTGTTGAAAGACTCTTTTGGAGTCTCAGGAATGTTACAAAAGAGCTGCTGATAGGCATAGAAAGGAGGCCCCAGTCTATCACGTTGGTGACAAGGTGTGGCTGTCAACAAGGAATCTCAAGCTTCGGATTCCTTCTCATAAATTGGGTCAAAGGTTCATGGGACCTTTTGAGATCATTGCTCAGATCAATGCTGTCACTTTCCGTTTACAACTCCCGAATTCCGTGAAAATACATCCAGTGTTTCACGTTGCACTGCTTAAACCTTTTCATGAAAACACTTTCCCTGGCCGAGCCCTGCCTGCCCCACCTCCAGTCCTCGTGAATGGTGAGGATGAGTACGAAGTGGACAAAATTCTTGACTCCAGGATCTTCTGTAGCAAGCTTCAGTATCTGGTTTGCTGGAAAGGCTATGGTGAGGAGGAGAGTTCGTGGGAACCAGTGGACAATATTCACGCTCCTGATCTCCTTCGGTCTTTTCATGTGCAGTACCCTGCTAAACCAGGTAATAGGGCATCCAGAGGCTGCACCTATAGAGGCGGGGGTAATGTGAGGAATTGACTCTGCTGGGTTTTGAACCCTGGTCCCCAGGCTGCTATACCTCTTCCCTACCACTGCGCCAGCCTGCCTGTTGTGAATTCCATTGAGACCTTATAAGCTTGACTCTGCTAGCAATTGTATCAGTACCTAAGTCTCTTCAGCTGTGTCTGGTCAGGTGTCTGGTCCTTGGCCTATATAAGGCACTTCCAGTCTATTGATCCTTGCCAGATTATTGTGTGGTTCCTGATCACTTCAATAAACCTTGTTCCTGTTTTCACCTACAAGTTTGCGGAACTGGATTATTGCTGACCTTGGCTACTGGTCTCCACAACTTTGTGATTTCTATATCATTACAGTGTGTGAGGCCTACAGCGCCTTTTTGCCAGTGCACAGTGACACTCATATCTGGTGGCACCTTAGATTGCATGCGCAGTGCCCCAAATTTGAATTAGGAGGTCCGACCAAGCATCTTTTTCCATCTCCCTGTTCCAAAAATCCATGCCATATACATGTCCCCTAATAGTGGACGTAACAGGGATTAACGCCTATTGCATCTACTCTGCCAACTTTTGCCAGTGCACAGTGACACTTATATCTGGAGCAACCGTAGTGTATTGCATCTACTCTGCCAACTTTTGCCACTGCACAGTGACACTCATATCTGGTGCAACCGTAGTGTACAGTGACATAAAACACTTTCGACTGTAATAGATTGAATAGCAATTGCCTGCCTACAGGCGTGTGTGTGAAGCCTATTGCATCTACTCTGCCAACTTTTGCCAGTGCACAGTGACACTCATATCTGGTGCAACCGTAGTGTACAGTGACATAAAACAACACTTTTTTGACTGTAATTGATTGAATATCAGTTTCCTGCCTACAGGCGTGTGTGTGAGGCCTACAGCGCCTACTCTGCCAACTTTTGCCAGTGCACAGTGACACTCATATCTGGTGGCACCTTAGATTGCATGCGCAGTGCCCCAAATTTGAATTAGGAGGTCCGACCAAGCATCTTTTTCCATCTCCCTGTTCCAAAAATCCATGCCATATACATGTCCCCTAATAGTGGACGTAACAGGGATTAAACCGATAGGAATAGTACTACTTAACAGTACACACCTTATAATAACGCAGACAGAGGCAACGCAGAGAGAGGAGTCTGAAGAAGAGGAGTCAGAAGAGGAAGGTTGTTTTGATTAGGTGGAATATCAAACACAGCAGGCGTCCGTTGTGAAGTGCTTGCCACTGTATTTAAGGCCCCTATTAATACCTCCCTACTGTCTATTGTAACCCACCCCCTTCTCCTCCCCCATGGGTAACTAATTCATCCCTTTCCCTCTCTACCCTATTTACCCCAATACTTATATATAGTCCCTCCCCCCACCTGTTTTTCTTTTCCCCCATTGTGTTTTTAAGGAATATTTTTTTTATAAGCGCTGTGGTTAAAATTTAAATTCAATTAAATAAAGTGACTTTTTAGGTTTAATTTTTGTTTGTTTAGATGTTTAGACTTGTGTTAAGCACCAAACAATAGGAACATAATTGCTATATGTATATTTACCTAACCAATATTGAAAACGCATCACAGTAAGACTCTCATAATCCTGTCAATTGGGCATATTGCAAATGTACTTGCAATACAACTCTTGACATCACTGCTAATTGTTAACAAATAGAAATTACTTTCAACGGCACTACTGTAAACCATTAATAATCCACACTACATGAAGTCAGGTAAACACTAACAAACAGACAATATGATTATCACACATTGATTTTTGATATATTGTTAATTTCTAATTTCAGCTCACTGTACATCAAGTGTCCAGCAGTGAGCAGCACAGGAGGCAGAGCAGGAGTATGAGGAGGATAAGCATATTGACTTAGCATATGAAGAGGAGGAGCAGTATGAACCAGGATATGAGGAAGAACTGCAAAAACAACATGAAGAACAAGGTTAGAAACAGCATGCCTATAGTTGACAAGAGTAGGCTTTGACCCCACTGGGCCCCTCCTCACGCAAATCAATCCTCCTCTAGGGAGCTCATATTGGCTGAGCCTTTGCCCCAACAATGTTGCCCCCACCATGGAGCATGTCGTGACCCCCCTTGACTCCTGGACTCTTTGGAAACGGCAATGGAACATTGATGGGCACAAGCCCATGTGGCTACCTAAATCAAGGGCTGCCCTAACACTGCCAACTCACAATTCAACATAACTCTATCTGCCACACTTGACACCCTGGCCCACACAACTACATGCAGATGCTGTAATTCTCATCCTCAACCATGGCATACTATACTAACATGCTACACCCAAGGGGGTGTTCCCACTCTGCCAAACAACAATGGAGGAAAGCTTGTATCTCTGCTGACTTCCTCCATTACAAGTTTATTTTGGGCTCCTACTTCTCTGCCCATAATCTTGCCAAACAACACTACTTTTCATCTTTTAATATCCAATCTATCCTTAAACCCCAAATGTTGTTTGCCACATTGAACACTCTTCTCTATCCTCCCCCACCTCCTGCCCTTTCCTGTCTCACAGCTGACGACATTGCCCCCTACTTTAAAATTAATTTCAAAACATCTGAATCAAACTCTCCTCTCAGCGTGGCCCCAACAAACCCTCCTCTCAACAAACCAACAACTCCAAGCCTTTACTCACCCAATTCCCGCATCCATTACAGAATAATTTGACCCTGTAACTTAGCATGATGTCTCTAGTCTACTTAATTCCTCTTGCCTTATAACTTCTCCACATGACCCAATTCCTTCCCAACTTATCCTCTCTACAACACTTATCCCTGCCCTCACACATATTTTCAACTTTTCCCTTGACATTGGCAAGTTTCCTTCTTCTTTAAAACATGCCATAATTACACCCACTCTTAAGAAACCCATATCTGACTCCTTCGACTTCTCCATCTAACTATCGCCTTATCTCCCTACTTACCCTGGCTTCAAAACTGCTTTAGCGACTCGTTTACAAACTCCTTACCCAAGTTATTTCCTTTAACTCCCTCCTTAACCCCTTCCAATCTGGCTTCTGATCCCAACACTTAATAGAAACCGCTCTCACTAAAGTCACTAATGACTTGCTTAGCACCAAGTCAAAGGTTGACTTATCGATCCTAATTCTTCTGGATCTCTATGCTACCTTCAATTCCCACTTCTTATCAAAATCCTTCTCTATCATTGCATCCATGACACAGTTCTCTCATGGTTTTCATGCTACCTTGATGATCATTTAGTGTCGCCTTCTCTGGCACCTCTTCCTTTCCTCATCCTGACTGTTGGTGTACCCCAGGGTTCAGTTCTCAGCCCTTCCTTTTCTCCATCTATAATTTCCTCCCTTGGTACCCTAATAAAATATTTTGGATTTCAATATGATCTCTATGTAGATGACCCATCTACCTATCAACTACAGATGTATCCCCCTCTATCCTAGCACAAGTGGTCAGCTGCCTCTCTAGTATATCCTCTTGGATGTCTGCCCATTAACTCAAACTCAACATGTCAAAGACTGAGCTCCTAATTTTCCCATCCTCTACCACAGCTTGCAGTTCACATAAATCTCTCACTTTTGACAATGCCATCATCACTCCCACCTCCCTGGCCCATTGTCTTGGGGTTCTGTTGGACCCTGCCCTCTCTTTCACTCCTTACATACAATCCAAAACAAAATCTTATCTTTTCCTCCTAAAACACATTGTCAAAATAAATTATCTTACACATGATACAACTAAAATCCTAATATAAGACTCTCACACCACAGGTTTATGGTTCCCAATGTGGTTTAACCTCAGACCCCTCACTCAGACACACTGTCTCCAGCAGCAACACTACCTAATCATTCCCTGTTGTACTCAGATCCTGCCAGAGGTCGGTGATAACTAGGGCTGTAGACCCCTTGGCACCTATGCAGAGAAGGAGAAAGGATAGCACCAGTTCATTGGAAACACACCTGAATCATATGGCTTACTTCAAAGGGGGCATGAGGTGTCAAACTGGTGTTCAGCATTGGAAGTGACCCACTGGTGATTGGTGCAAACACTGTATAAAAACATGTACTGAAAAATAAGGTTTATGCTATGTTTAAGACACATATGCATAGTGTGATTCATTTAGAAGGAAGATTTTTTTTTTTTAACCAGATTCATTTCTTCAACTTGCACTGGTACCCAGTAGC
The DNA here is from genome assembly GCA_027410445.1 of Discoglossus pictus. Classification (NCBI taxonomy): domain Eukaryota; kingdom Metazoa; phylum Chordata; class Amphibia; order Anura; family Alytidae; genus Discoglossus; species Discoglossus pictus. The sequence goes on along the minus strand of CM050165.1, from coordinate 298,389,331 downwards.
TAGTCTTGAAGCTGTGCAACTTTGCTTTGAAAACCATAATTTGATCTGGAGAATCAGCATCTTGTCATAGCTTCCGGTTAAGCTATCCTGTGGGGGGGGGATAAAGGAACCTATACAACCTGTGGGTAGGATTGGTCTTCTTAAAGCCCAATGACAGAGCATAAAAATGCAGACACCACTACCAACTCCACTGCTACCCCTGATGTAATTTCCCCACAATCCAGACCACCATCACCCCCACAAGTAGCCTCTCAGCTAAGGAAGCAAGACAGAGCCACTACGCTGACTTGTATTCATGGCCAGGAGCGTGAGATGGCCAGGCACCTAGCATGTGTTGAGGGCACACAGCTACATACAAATCAGGTAATGTGCCATCTGCATCCGGAGAAATATCTGCAGAGAATCATCCAGGGCACTCACCTACATAGATCTCCAACAAAAAGCTCTGTATTCAGTGTCCACCACACTGGATGAGTACTACCCCCAATAACACCCTCCAGAGGAGCCTGGCCAGTTGTTTGATTGGCAACCCCCCCTCCACCAGCAGCTGATGTCGGACCCTCCTGATGGAGAACACATAGTGGCACAAGTGGGGGGTTGTTACTAAGAAGAGGAGGAGATAGAGACTACATCAATTGATTTCCTTCTCAAATGCATTTATCAGTGAACATCTATTGATCAAAATGTTAACTTGTTGAGAAACGAGTATGTAGTCTCTTTTGTGTTAATATTTTTTGGATTTGTTTGTTATTATTTTATGTTAGGCACTTCACATCCTTTAAGTCAGTTTGTTCATCTGCAGGCAAGACTACCTAATATTGTAAGTAAATTATACACAGTGGCTTAAGCCATCACAATAATGGAATCTCTTCTGCAGAAAGAATATGTACCAAGGAACATATGGCCCGTGGAATGGCCCGGTGAGTTTAGAGGTCTATGCAGCTTGGTCCATCCACTCCATAGCCAATGTTCCCTTTGATAGAGATACCTTAATTGAGCCGGAGGGGTGTGGGCTACAGGAGTTGAGGTGGCTCCAGGGCTTATCCAATCAGGACTTCCATAATAAATTGAGAAATTCAGCCTCCTTATTAGATTGAATAAGGGTCACGAACAATGACTGAGGTTAACTACTTCCTCATTTGTGGTTAAACACAAGACAAAGGATCAAAGGGATATGATTTGCAAAACAATTGACACCCCTAGATCCTCAAACAAGTGTTTCTGGTGCTGTTTTGACAGCCTTGTTAAGAATACTTGATCGATCCCTGTGGATCTCCCATTGAAGTCTATGGAGTCTAATCTACCGCTTACTACAAATTCAAATCCAGCCAGGATTTGGGATTGGGAGCAAACTGGCTGTTGGCTACTGGAGGCGTTTACTAGTTGCCCTTAAAGTGGTACTAACCACAAACTATTTTTTTAGCCCAGTGCAATGGTTACACTCCAAATTACACTCCACACATAAAATAACTGTTCAAAACATGGTAAACTGACCAAGAAATGATCCTGTGCAAAGGGACCTCAGGGGACCAGTGCATATCACTAGGGCTTAGGGAGCACATCATAAAATATTTACAATATTACAAATTAGCAAGTGACACAGTCCTTTTAAATGTTCTTGTGGCCATTACAAAAGCCATTTGGTCAGGTAGCCAGCTCCAAAAGTCCATTAGTTCTGGGTCATGACAAAGCTCTATAACTGTTCTGAATGCTTTGTGTGCCTCATTGTACCTGTCATTTGTCTTCGTTCCTTGGTTATTGACAAGGGTCAGCGATCAGGGTAGGCACCCATATTCTGCATCACCTGCCATATGACAAACAATATATAGAAATATTATTGAGCTAGTGTGATGTTTATGTGACTGCACAGTAAAGTCCACATATCAAATTGTTGCATAATGTACCTGCAATGCATTGCTATGTGTAGTTACTGTTCAAAGACATGCCAGTAAGAACTTTGAATGAATTGAGCAGTTGTTTGCAGGACACAATTATTACTATTGAACAGAGCAGGCAGTTTAAAATAAGTAAGAGGTTCCATTTTTATGTTTGACCCTCAAGCAGAGCTAAGTATTTATTCCTACCTGGGTCTATCAGGGGAGTGGCCAGCTCTGCCTTTGTGCTGGAACAAATGAAAAGTATGAACAATGTGGAATCTGACAGACTGAATGAGAAGAATGTGGATAAAATGGTTCATGTAGTGTTACTGGATGGGTCCTATGGGACAGTGTCAAGCATGTTACAATACAGCTGTTCCCTCTTATATCATGTTGGTTGGCCTGTGACATAAGAGCAGCCTGCTTCACAGCTCTATCAGAGTACAGCACAGAGACCGAGCTGGCCCATGATCGACACAGGTTTTATGGAAAATACAGTTCTATTTTAAAGTTTAACTGACATATTAACAGCTATGAAATACATAAACTGATTATCCTTTATTTTAAGAACATACTGATTTTAATAGCCTATGCCCAGTATGCAAACATATGAGTTTTACAGGTCTAGGCAGTTCAGTGGACCTTTAATGTTGGGGATGCTTTGTTCATGCATGATCACTTAGAAGGTTCTTATGTTAACAACTGTGAGCAAGCCACAGAATATGTGCTCATATGTGTAATATGGTGACATGAGTCTACATTTATTAAAGATATGATTAGTTTTCATCTGAAGCTAAATTTGTGTGACAATCCCTGACTGATTTTATTTAAACAGAAACTCCTATGACAGTCTATTCTGATTATGTCATACTGATAACAACACATACAAATGAACAGTGATGAATGACACATTGATAATGATAGAGTTCTGTAAGATATTTTTGATCTACTCACCCCATCTGGAATAGTTCATAAAGGCCTGAGTGATGCAGTATATTAGCATCGTTAGTACTTCCAGGGAACCCTACTATATGTTCACACTTTTTATGCAAGTGTTGGCATCACAAACAACTTGTACATTTATAGAATGATACTGTATATGATTTCTGAACAGTGTCTTTAGGAGGTCTTAATGAAATGTGTGCAATCTATGGCACCAAAGACATTTGGCAGACCTCCTATGGGATAGAAAACACCTCTGACCTTCCAGACCTCTTCTTTATTGGTGGGGAAACCAATTTACCTGTTAGTGCATGGCAGCAAACCTGTGCCATTCCCAGGATAACCCTGTTTCCTCGGGAATGGGACTCCAGTTCTTCATATAGTACCTCAAGAGATCAAGCATGTGTTAGCCAGAAACACTCATAAACTTGAGCATCCATTAACCCCTCTAATGCACTATATTTAGGTTGGAGCTGTAGCTTCAGCTGCTGAGCTGCCTGGGTCTGCTGCTGACCCTCAACAGCATCCTCAGGATCATCATGTGCCTCCAAAACTGCCTGATGCTGCTACTGCTGGTCCTTCTCAAAAACTACATTCAAATCAATGGATTCCTCACTGTCACCATGTGACCCTATAAACCCAAATTCCTCTCACTCTAACACTCTGTACCTTTATTGGCTATCTACAATAATCCTGTACAAGGGCTGTTCAATTTTATTATTGGTCTGTTGTGGTTCATCTGCAGCATGGATCCCAGTACTCCTTTAATCCACATTCACTGCCATTCACTACTCTGTTTCATGCTTTAGACTTCTCATTCTCATAAATCTCACACCTTGGTGTCCAGCACTCCTCATTATTATGTAATGTCAAAAAATTACGACAATGAAATTGTAAGTTAGATAATGCTGTTTGGTGTGTACTACTGGAATATATAATACATTAATAAATGAATATACTTTACCTATTTTGAAGCATTGTGTTGAAGAGCTGCAATCCGTTTTGATGTTGCTGCAGCATTAGTGGTGTGGAGCTGCTGTGTAAGCGTCTTGAATGTGTGCTGTGTAATAGTGTGCGTGCGCAAGACCAAACCGTTAGCGTAATTGTGTACTTCCGCATTGGCGTAAAATGGCGGGTAATGTGTGGTATGCGTGTTAACGGAATATCCGTAGTTCGTTTGTGGTGTTTTGCGAGTTTCTTGTGGTGTTTTGCGTGTTTAGAGTGCTGTAGCCTTGTTTTCATTTGGTTCGGCGGCCATTTTTTCTCTCGCTCAGGTGATTTCCGGCAGTTTAAACTCGTTTTTTTGTACTTAAATGGACGTGTAAATTAACTTTTCGAGGTTCTGGATGCCCCCCCCCCCTTGCTGTAACTTAGCTTTTTATGTGTTCGTTGTGTTTATTTATTGTGTTTCTGATGTTTTCTTGCACGCCGTTTTAGGCCGGTTTTGAATGTTGGGAATGGCTCGAATCGCGGCCGTATTTTTTTGCGATGCGGCCGTATTTTTTTTGCGAGGGACGCAGTAGGCTTTTATGATGCGTTTTTTTTTTCTAAGTAATGCGAGGCGCCTTTGAGGTTTTTTTTTGTTAAGTCTTGCGTGTGTGTACCTGCGTGTGAGGCGCCTTTGAGGTTTTTTTTTGTTAAAAGTCTTGCGTGTGTGTGTGTTGCTGACATTGAACCTTCCGCCACCGCAAATGTGGCCCCTCGCTTAGCGAGGGTCCGCATTTGCGGACAAACACAGCCGAGGTGGGATACTCCACCACTGCAAATGCGGCCCCTCGCTTCGCGAGGATCCGCATTTGCAGGGATGTTGGGATGCTCCACCACCGCAAATGCGGCCCCTCGCTGTGCGAGCCCGCAAGTGTGAGCAACGGCTCGCATGCTCACAACTATATATGTGATTACATACCTTCTAATCCAAAGTACATTCATGGGGTTTTGAATCTGCTCTAAGTCAGTGCACAGTTTTCTGTCTGTTGCATTAATCAGTGTACAGGTGAGAGTGGGTGTGGCTTGGTCTGTGTAGTTATATCTGGGTGCATTTGTGTGAGGTCTGGTTTGAATCCGCTCTAAGTCAGTGCAGAGTTTTCTGTCTGTTGCATTAATCAGAGTACAGGTGAGAGTGGGTGTGGCTTGGTCTGTGTAGTTATATCTGGGTGCATTTGTGTGAGGTCTGGTTTGAATCTGCTCTAAGTCAGTGCACAGTTTTCTGTCTGTTGCAGTAATCAGAGTAAAGGTGAGAGTGGGTGTGGCTTGGTCTGTGTAGTTATATCTGGGTGCATTTGTGTGAGGTCTGGTTTGAATCCGCTCTAAGTCAGTGCACAGTTTTCTGTCTGTTGAATTAATCAGTGTACAGGTAAGAGTGGGTGTGGCTTGGACTGTGTAAGTTATATCTGGGTGCATTGTGTGAGGTCTGGTTTGAATCCGCTCTGTTAGTCAGTGCACAGTTTTCTGTCTGTTGCATTAATCAGAGTACAGGTGAGAGTGGGTGTGGCTTGGTCTGTGTAGTTATATCTGGGTGCATTTGTGTGAGGTCTGGTTTGAATCTGCTCTAAGTCAGTGCACAGTTTTCTGTCTGTTGCATTAATCAGAGTACAGGTGAGAGTGGGTGTGGCTTGGTCTGTGTAGTTATATCTGGGTGCATTTGTGTGAGTTCTGGTTTGAATCTGCTCTAAGTCAGTGCACAGTTTTCTGTCTGTTGCATTAATCAGTGTCCAGGTGAGAGTGGGTGTGGCTTGGTCTGTGTAGTTATATCTGGGTGCATTTGTGTGAGGTCTGGTCTGAATCCGCTCTAAGTCAGTGCACAGTTTTCTGTCTGTTGCATTAATCAGAGTACAGGTGAGAGTGGGTGTGGCTTGGCCTGTGTAAGTTATATCTGTGTGTATTTTGTTGTTTTCTGTTTTCTCACTGTATTTTTGTAACTGATAATCATGAGTCAGTCCAGTGGAAACCTCACTCAGTGTACATCCTGCCAAATGTATGCACTACTGGAACAGATGATCCAGGGTCCATACCTCTGTGACAGGTGTGAGCATGTTGCCTCTTTTGAAGCTCAAATTGAAGATCTGGAGAGGAGAATTGCAGCACTTAGTGATATTACTCCACTGGAAAGGGAGTTGGTGCTCATGGAGCACAGTTTAGCTGGGCCTAGTATGGAGGGAGGAGCTGGGCTAGTGAGGATGGCCAGGGAGGTAGCTGGGTTACAGTTAGAAGGGGAATCAGGGGGAACAGGAGGAGGCAGGCCAGTTCTGAGTTGGCAAACACCAACAGATTTGCCAGATTGAGTGAAACTGTTGGGGATGTCCATTCAGGAATGGCAATGCCAGATAGAGCTGTTCCCTCTAACAGCCGGGAGAACAGTTCTACGGGAGGAGAGGGAGGGCAGAATAGGCAGAGCAACAGACATGTTTTGGTGGTAGGGGACTCTATTATTAGGAAGGTAGACAGGGTAATTTGTCACCCAGATCCCAGCAATCGAACAGTTTGCTGTCTCCCGGGTGCTCGGGTTCGGCATGTTGTGGATCGGGTGGATAAATTATTGGGAGTAGCTGGTAATGAACCGGCGGTCTTGGTACACATTGGTACCAATGACAAAGTTAGTGGAAGATGGAGCGTCCTAAAGAATGATTTTACAGAATTAGGGAATAAAATTAAAGCAAGGACCTCCAAGGTAGTATTTTCTGAGATACTACCAGTGCCACGTGCTAGCCCAGGGAGGCAGAAGGAGCTTAGGGAGGTTAATGCGTGGCTAAAAAAGTGGTGCAGTGCAGAGGGTTTTGGGTTTTTAGAGCACTGGGCTGACTTCTCACTTGGGTACAATCTCTATAGCAGGGATGGATTGCACCTTAATGATGAGGGCGCTTTTGTGCTAGGGGATAGGATGGTAGAGCGGCTGTGGGAGTTTTTAAACTTGTAGGTGGGGGGGAGGGACTATATAGAAGTATTGGGGTAAATAGGGTAGAGAGGGAAAGGGATGAATTAGTTACCCATAGGGGAGGAGAAGGGGGGAGGGTTACAATAGAAAGTAGGGAGGTATTAATAGGGGCCTCAAATACAGTGGCAGGCACTTCACAACAGCAGAGCCATAGCAACATAAAGTGTATGATTGCTAATGCAAGAAGTTTGCCTGGGAAATGGATGAGCTAGAAATATTAGCAGTACAAGAAAAATGGGGCTTAATAGGCATTACGGAAACATGGTGAGATGAATCTCATGACTGGATTGTTAATCTGGATGGTTATAACCTATTTAGGAAAGATAGGGGAAATGGTAAAAGAGGAGGAGGGATCTGTCTTTATGTTAAGCCTGAATTTAAGCCCATAGTCAGAGAAGATATTTATGCTGGCACCAACGGCATCATTGAATCCTTGTGGGTTGAGCTAAATAGTGGAGGAGCTAGTTCGAAACGCATATTGGTGGGAGTATGCTATAAACCCCCAAATATAGCTGAAAGTGAGGAAATACAATTATTGTTACAGATTGGAAATGCAGCTAAGCATGGGCAAGTTCTTATAATGGGAGACTTTAATTACCCTGATATAAACTGGATAAACGAGACCAGCAGCTCAGCTAAGGGGAGCAGGTTCTTGAGTACACTCAGGGATCATTATCTGGACCAGGTAATACAAGAACCTACTAGAAATGGGGCAATCTTGGATTTAGTCATCACAAGTAATATTGATATAATATCAAATGTAAAAATAGGGGAACCCTTGGGGAACAGTGATCACAACACAGTCTCATTTGAGATTGAATACAAAAAACAGAGTTGTAAGAGGCCAACAAAAACTCTAAATTTTAAAAGGGCTAACTTTAATGGGCTACGGGCAGCAATACAACATATAGACTGGGAAAAAGAACTTACAGGGAAGAATACTGAAAATAAATGGACAACATTCAAATCCTTACTAAATAAACATACTCATCAGCATGTACCATGTGGAAATAAAATGATTAGGAGTAAATCACATCCCATGTGGCTTAACAATGACTTAAAGATCATGATGAGGAAAAAGAAACATGCATTTAAATTATACAAGAAGGAGGGAACAGAGGCAGCTTTATGTGACTATAAGGAAATCAACAAGTCTTGCAAAAGGGCTATTAGACTGGCTAAAATAGAAAATAAGAAGTCAGTTGCAATGAAAAGTAAGACTAACCCTAAAATATTTTTTAAATATATTAATGGGAAGAAGTCCAGGAAGGAATCGATAGGACCATTACAATGTGACACAGGCCATCTGATAATTAGTGACCAGGAAAAGGCAGATGAGCTAAATAGGTTCTTTTTGTCGGTTTACACAAGGGAGGTACCAGTGGTTGGGAAACCCCAACATAATGGGGCTACACTACCTTTACTAAATAATTGGTTAGCGCAGGAAGAAATACAAAAGAGGTTGGAGAAAATAAATGTTAATAAAGCCCCAGGTCCTGATGGAATACATCCAAGGGTACTGAGGGAGCTGGGTTCTGTAATAGCCAAACCATTATATCTAATCTTTCAAGACTCACTCACTACAGGGTCTCTACCAGATGACTGGAGAAAAGCAGAGGTGATACCTATATTTAAGAAGGGATCTAGAGCAAATCCGGGGAATTATAGACCAGTGAGCCTCACTTCTGTAGTTGGGAAGCTTTTAGAAGGGTTAATAAGGGACAGAATACAAGAATATGTCTATTTGAACAGGATCATAGGTAGCAGTCAACATGGATTTATGAAGGAAAGGTCGTGTCAGACCAATCTAATTAGTTTTTATGAGGAGGTTAGTAGGAACTTGGATCAGGGCAACTCAGTGGATGTAGTCTTTTTAGATTTTTCAAAGGCATTTGATACAGTGCCACATGGAAGACTAGTGAGCAAACTAAGGGATACAGGAATTGCAGTAAATATCTGCTCATGGATCGAGAGCTGACTAAAAGACAGGAAGCAAAGGGTTGTTGTAAATGGAACATACTCCGATTGGTCTAATGTGATAAGTGGAGTTCCTCAGGATTCAGTATTAGGTCCTCTCCTTTTTAACATATTTATTAATGACGTTGAGGTAGGACTCAAATGTAGTGTCTCCATTTTTGCTGATGACACTAAGTTGTGCAAGGTAATAAAATCAGATAATGATGTACTTTCCCTACAAAAGGATTTGCATAAATTAGAGAAATGGGCGGCTAAATGGCAGATGAGATTTAATACAAATAAATGTAAGGTTATGTATTTGGGAAGGAACAATAGCCAGGCAATCTATAATCTTAATGGAGCAAATCTAGGGGTATCAGATATTGAAAGGGATTTGGGAGTACTAGTAGACAACCACCTAGGTAACAGCGCTCAAAGCCAAGCAGCAGCTGCAAAGGCAAATAAAATATTAGCATGTATTAGGAAGGGTATAGAAGCCAGGGAAGAACATATAATTCTGCCACTATAGAAATCTCTAGTACGCCCTCATTTGGAATATGGAGTACAATTTTGGGCACCACCTCATAAAAAAGACATTTTAGAGCTGGAAAAAGTACAGAGAAGGGCTACAAAACTAATAAGGGGAATGGAGGGGCTAAGTTATGAAGAAAGACTAACAAAATTAAACTTATTTTCGCTAGAAAAAAGGCGTCTAAGAGGATATATGATTACGTTATATAAATACATCCAGGGTCAATATAAGGCTTTGTTAAGTGAACTTTTTGTAGCAAGAGATTATCAACTGACAAGAGGACATCCTTTGAGGTTAGAGGAAAAAAGATTTCACCTTAAACAAAGAAAAGGGTTCTTCACAGTTAGGGTGGTTAAACTGTGGAATTCTCTACCAAAGGAGGTGGTGACAGCGAATTCGATAGACAACTTCAAAAAGGGGTTAGATATATTTTTGAATAAAGAGGGCATTCAAGGCTATCCTAGATAACTAGCAAGGAATATATTATCCAGGGAGAAATTTGATCGCCAGTTTCTGGGGTCAGGAAGGAATTTTGCTTTTTTTTCCCCTTATGAGACAATTGGCAAAGTTTCAATGGTTTTTTTTTTTCTGTTTGCCTTCCTCTGGATCAATTAACAATTAACAATAACAATAAATAGTCCACATTAAAAAGATCAATAGAGATCTAAAAAGGTTGAACTTGATGGACTAACTCTTTATTCATCCTCCAATACTATACTAATAATAATTATTTAATCAATAATTTAATTAATAACTAATCCGCATATTGCAGATCAGAGGAGATCTTAACAGGTTGAACTTGATGGACTGAAAGTCTTTTTTCAACCTTAAATTATTATGGGCCTCATTCTATTACCGGCCGTAAATCGTCCGTAAGGCTGTGATTCCTTGCGGGGGTTCAGTTAACTTGCGATTCAATTATACGGCCCCGCAAGGATCTCCCCTTACGGCCGGCCGCATATCTTGGAACCGGCCGTAAGCTCAGAAATATAAAAACGCAAAAATAAATTCAAGCCTGCACTGTACAGCTCTGTAAATGCTAGGGATCATATTGGGGGACATGAGGATTAAAAGTAACACACTCTCAAGCTTGCACATCAGCCCAAACCCGAGTTCAAATTAACTGTTTATTTTCCGGCTGCGGCGTGGGCGTGTCTGAGGTGCTCCAAGCACTCTGGACTTTTTACATGGATATTTTACGTATATTAAAAAAATATTATTTTACGGATTTGAGTATAGGGTAATTATGTGCTATTTTTTCTAACACTGAATATCACTTTATAGACTCCGCAAAGTGCAGGATGGCTTTATTTGAGCTATTTTATGTGCTTAATTGGTGCTAGCGGGACCTGTTTGCTGCAAGTACGCTGCGGCTCGTTTTTAGCCTTGCAGAGAGGGTTCCCGGAGCAATTGAATTGCAAATAGGAATTTCTTACGGCCGATTTCCTTGCGGCCGTTTTAGATCAAAGGATTTCCTCCGGCGCGAGCGGCCGCAAGAGATAGCAAGGCACCGGCCGCAAGCCTGCCAGAATCTCCGGCCGGAGGGGAATAGAATAGCCGGAAAGCTTGCGGCCGGTCCTTGCGGCCCCGCAGCGGCTGCGGCCGATAATTGAATGAGGCCCTATGTTACTATGTAACTATGATAGTTCCCTCAGCTCTCCTGTAATCTGGATCCATGATGTTAATAACTGTGAGTTGGGGTGTGGATTTTATAGGCCATGCATTACACCACTTTTTTCAGTGCATGTGGCTTTAATGATTTCAATTAACCTCTAGTGTACTGAAGCCAGTCCCATTGCAGTTTATATTTGTGATGATGACGTGTATAATTGACAATAGACAATGTTCTGAGATACATGCAGACTTCACACATCATATTAGGCTGTTACAGTATATGGTTAACTACATTTCTGGCTACGATAATGTTGTATATGCTTGTCATCCTTTACTCTTTCAGAGCAGATTTCTGTCAGTACTTGACTTTAAATAGCTACCAGGGCTTTGCACAGGACTTTGACAATATATAACTTTATGGTGGTTGAAGCTACATGTAGGGCTTTTTTTCCACATATCAGCACTCATAAGGACTTTCTGGTAAATCTCAGAGTGCTCGTATCTCTATCTCATATACTGCTCATAAACTACATTGAAACAATGTGATGGTCTTCAGGAAAATATCAATTTGGCAACTACTCTTGGATTGCTATTTTGGGTAATTTACCAGCAACCAATAAACAATTCTCATAGGTTTTGTTATTTGTGAAGTGATTACTCGTAGCAGATACGAGGAAAGTTTACTTACTATGGACAGAAGAGAGGAATTAACTTGATTTACACTGTAGTTCAAATAATCTTAAAATGGGTTTGATATTCCCTTCCTCAAAGCACAAATTAGTTATTTCTTGTTCAGCTAAATTACAGAAAGAGTTAAGAAGTTGATGGCACTGATAAAAGAAGTGCAATGCCGGATGAATTGCACACAATAAATTACTCTTTTTTTATATCGTACACATAAAAAGCCTGAAAACAGAACAAACCCTTCTATAGTTTAATAGTTTGTTACTAAAAACACTAAGTGCTCAGTGTAATGACTGGGGAGACACTTTAAAAGCTTTAAAAAAAGATGTTTATGAACAGAAGCTACCTCAAAAGGCTTTAAATAAAAAAAGGAACTGGGAAAAGTTCAAACTCTCACATCACCTATTATGAGGTTTAGATGCAAGACAGTAAATCACACTTTAAAAACAAAAACAAATGTAGCATTTAAAAGTATTTTAATCAATATATTTGAGTCCATATACCCATTGGAACATCAACTATCTGCAATATTAAAGCTCAACAAAACACATATCAAACTCAAGAGTAACCCAGTACTTAAGAGGATAATACAAATCAGGAAAACCACATGCCCTACAACGGGTGCTCCAATGTAATGACTAATAAAGGGCTTCCCACACCCCAAACAATACTCATCAACAGTATTGATCTTAACCACCTCAAAGTAATGAAATTGGTTATGTAAGTCTTATCCACAAGAAGGTATGTCAACTGCACAACACCGTTAGGTGTGTTACACTGGGTTGTGAGAAATGTCATCACGGGCAACCTCTAGCCTTAAAGAGATGAGGGGGCAACACTGAATGTGGCTAAATGGTGGCTGGTCATGCATAATTGAGGTGAATGCCACGTGTATACACTATATAGCACAGGCCATGCACTGGATTGTCATAGGAAGCATGTAAGGGACAGGGTGTTATAGGCACAGGGACGCATACCACACATTACCCGCCATTTTACGACAATGCGGAAGTACACAAGTACGCTAACGGTTTGGTCTCGCGCGCACACACTATTACACTGCACACATTCATCACGCTTACACACCAGCTCTACACCACTAATGCTGCAGCAACATCAAAACACATTGCCAGCTCTTCAACACAATGCTTAAAAATAGGTAAAGTATATTCATTTATTAATGTATTACATATTTCATTATTACACACCAAACAGCATTAGCTACCTTACAATTTCATTGCCGTCATTTTTTGACGGGCAATTCGCTAGTTATATTCATAATTGTGTGATCCAACACAGTTATTTTTTGCACAAAGCACTATTCACTTTAATGTTCATGCATTATACTTTTTCAAGATATTTATTCACAGTTGTTCACAAGCACTCAGCACTTTATAACTGGATCACAATTCTCCTGTGATCTCATGGGATTATTTATTCAATTGATATGGTAGCACATTGAGTCTACTCCACTTCTTATTCAAGTTTACGTCACGTACCAATATCAAGATTTTAACTCCATTCTTTAATTACCCTATTAAATGTTAAGTTTTAAAAAAACACATTATTCTCTATATTACAATTAGGCCTTTGGTGTGCTCTATTTCAAAAGGGATATCCTGTATCTTTTGTGTCTATTGCAATTAGGGTGATTGGTGTAACTTTGAGAGCTAGAAAAACCAAGATGAGAAAGACACTTTTAATGCTATAAAGAAATTGCGAGACCCATGTCTAAAGGCAAAATTCTCTCTATATAGACACCAATTAATTAAAACTTCACTTTTATTAATATTATATAAAAGACGCTTACAAAATGACTATTTAAAAACAAATAATAACAAAAAACTGCACCACAACTAGATAACATCCTTTTGTATATATATTACAATTATCAATAATCTCTCTTATAATACATAGATGAATAGTGCAGTATTGAGGAAAAGCTCTAAATTCATCGGACAAAAGATGCCATAACAGTATTTGTACGGTCTTTTAGAGTAAGGTTTTTTATGTTATGTTTTAACACTATGGATGTGGATAGATGTTCTTATGCATATGGTATTAATGATTTTCATATAATAAATTAATTTGCACCACTTTCACAAAGAATGCATATTTAAGTTTGCTGGATTATGAATGCATCCGATAGAGTGAGAATTAGTAGTGTATGCAAACATTTCTTGCATGAAAAAATCCCCAAATAAACACTTAAACACTTACATTGACGTCAGCAAAATGTTAGGTAATTTCTGACAGTTGCAAATTAGGGTTAACACCCTCCAAAACAAGGCTAAATTAGCATCAAATTTAAAATGATTTATTTTGGCCAATCAGGTTTGCTGAAACATTTGATTTAAATTCTGGTGTTCCTTTTTGTGCTGCAAAGCAGCCTGGGGTATACCGTGTATCACTGGTATGTGCTTTATATTGCTGCTGACACACAGACAGGAAGCTGCAAGTAAATTGGCTAAGCAAACAACAACAGGTAAATAGTGGATTAATATTGCTCCCCTGATGCTGCATGCTGCTTGGGGGGGGGGGTCAAATGCCTGTGTAAACACTCCATGGAGGTGTCAACAAAGTAATTAGAGTTTTTTTTAGATATTAATAACAAACATGGGGGGGGACAGCCAAGACATCTGCCAGTGAGGTTGCACGCTAAATAAAGTCGAATTTAAGGAGTTTCGGAAATTGGAAATAGTCTAAGCGAGAAAAATGAAAAGGAGGCTACACAATCCTGAAATGCGCAAACCACTGCCAGGCACGTACGAATTTTGCCAGGGACGTACGAGGTACAAAAATACCCAGTTAGGAAGCACGGCAAATGCTCGCTAGCCGCGTAGCACATAGACAAACAACACCATTTTACAACACTAACTTGACACATTTTGAATAACATTATGAATCTAAAATGGCGCTTTAGATAACTAAACCAACGGTTTGCCCTTGCGCACGCAGCATATTAAAAAGAGATACTTAGCTCTTCCGGCTATTCATTGCTGGATATATCAATTACAAATAGTTAAAGTATATTAATTTATTAAGTAAATAATTAATTATTTATTACTGACAAAAATAGACATATATATCTGTCTTTATGATGAGAGCCAAAGGCGCTCATAGGAGCAAAACGAAACGAGAGGTGAGGCTCGCAATGAACGCCGAAGGTCCTCAGTAGAAAAAGCTTTACATTGTATTTCAAACAGCATTGCCATGGCTTAAAATTGTATTGCTCCGTCATTTTTAATGTTCAAGTCGCTAGCATATTATAATTATAATATGGAAAAATTCACATCATATTAAATAATTATATTAAACCAGTTGTGTTCCATGTCACTATAAAAGTCACAAAGACACATAATTGTATTAAATTCCTATATACTATATATTTCACAATTGTACATTAATTTTTTATGGTTCAAAGTAAATAACTGAGCATGCTCAAAGCTGTTTCTTTTATGATAGGAGGCCAACGTTCACTACTAGCACTAGTCAAGTGAACTCTGCATATTGAATTAATTAGTTTGTAAAACATGGCCACGCAGATTCTCAATTGTGTCTCCTATACAGAGGGTTGGGGGGCAGTTAATGAGCAGCCATCTTTGCATGAGGTACATTTGTTTTATTTACTTTTTATATAGTTCCTAGACTACTTTTATCGTTTTTCAAATATTTATTTCTTGTTATGTTGGTATTGGGTTATATTTTTATGCTGTGAACTGTTACCTATTAACAGTCACATTGCTTTTATGCAGCATGCACTGGTGCTTGAACAATTCTCTATTGTGAGCAACTTGTACAGTATCCAGTGATACAAAAATAACAAACCAAAAAAATCAATACAAATATTAGGCCTAGCTTCCACTGAAGCACTACCTTAACTAATAAACCGTTCTCCCCACGAGCCAGCTCTTCAGATTTCCAGTTATTCACTCTGCTCCAAGCTGGAATGAGCAGTAGGCTGCTGTCTCACTGTGTATGTCTTTCAGTTCAGAAAAACTTCAAACAATCATTCCACACACATGCCCTCTCATAATAAAGGAACAGTCTGCCCACGTGCAGCTAATTACATAAGCAGCAACGTTAACCCCATGCAATCCGAATAGGGAAACGAGTTTTGCAAAGGCCCCTTGGGTTCATTCCCCTCTCAAGTTTAACACAATGGAGTTGAGCTGCCAACGCCTTAAGGCAGCATATGCAGGGAATTATTTCTGCATTACCATATTGAGTTACAATTGTTGTCTTTTAGCTACGCGCAAAAGCTTTGCGGGTTACAGGCTGAAAATTCCTGCAGTTGTCAAACTCGTAACTCCAATCCATCTAAGCCTTTAAACTTTCAAGCCCGTAAATGTTACAATCGCAAATCGCTATTCAATTGCTACAAATCCTCTAGCCCACAATTGTTTTCACACCCGTAAATGGCAAATATAGAAAAAAAATCCTACGAGTACCAGATAGGACTCACATGGGGGTTAAACATCTGATTGTAGCACTGTAAATGCAAATAAAAAATCAATACTGCACTTTAAAAGACAGAGAAAGCGATGAAAGACATTAGAATGATTTGCACAACAGTCTCAAGCTTGCAAATCTGCACTAATTTTTTTTTTTTTTTTATGTTTCATTTCCGTGTTATATCAGTCTTGGGAATCCAGGAGTTAATACACATAAGGCCACCCACATGGACTAGAACAGTATCGTCATTCATTTTTATTATTTTGTACATTGCCGTTTTGTCCTTATTGCATATTGGACTCTAATTGATTGACGTTTAACCTCCATGTTTTGCTGACGTAATGATGATGGTCTCATTTAGTATAGGCTATTTCTAAATCGATAGTTACGGTCTTGCTTAATTGATCATGATCATGCTCTGAAATGCTACTTACAGGTGTATGGTTTACAGTTTAGGCTTTCAGCCAGGTAGCTGCGGCCTTGATCAATTGAATCGCTCTGTAACTGTTGCAAATTTCACGCACCGCAGACTAACGGCCAGTATGAAGGCAACTGCAGGCCTGCAATTGAATAGGGACCTTATAGTCTTGGGGATTTATTAAATTCCAGCCTCGTAAATAAGAGGCTTCTACTTAAGCCCTACGTACTGCAAAGTTTCTCTAACTTACAATGCTATTACATTAGCCCTGCTGCGAGCAATGTATGAGCCACGCAGCATGGCCATACGTATCAACACTGCGCAAATGTACATGAGGAGTGACAGCCTGCGATATGATATCGCAGGCTCCCGCACCTCAGAAAGTAGTGCAGGGGTCCTAAACGGGACCTCCGCGGCAGTCCCCCACATAAGCCCTGCCGTGGGGGGTACTCCAACTACCCCCCCCCCCCGGCACCTAAAATTAATCCCCCTCTATGCGGGGGTCCCCATCGCGACCCCCGAAGTGTCCTCACATTAACACCTTGCTGCAGGGGTCCATAGGGACCCCCGCAGCCCCCACACATTAACCCCTTGCTGCGGGGGTCCCCGATCGGCACCAATCAGGCCCCCGCTGCATTTAATACTTTTAAATTCCCCGCCACGGCTCCTTATAGGGCCCGCGGCACAATATTACGCAACCACGGCCGTGGCACCTAAATTTAACCCCCCTTTATGCTGGGGGTCCCCATCGGGACCACCCAAGTGTCCCCACATTAACCCCTTGCAGGGGGGTCCCCGATCTGCATAGATCAGACCCCCGCTGCATTTAAAAGTTTTAAACTCCCCGTCGCGGCTCCTTAAAGGAGGCGCGGCACATTATTACCCAATCCCGGCCGCGGCACCTACAATTAATCGGGACCCCCGAAGTGTCCCCATATAAACCCCTTGCTGCAGGGGTCCACATTAACCCCCTGCAGCGGGGGTCCCCGATCGGCACCGATCGTGACCCTGCTGCATTTCAATTTTAAATTTCCCGCCCTGCGGGTCCTTAAAGGACCGTAAAGGTCCTGAAAGGACTCTCACTAAAAATATTAACCCCAGGCAACTATAATTAATCCTATAACTCATGAAGGTCAATACAGACCCCCATAAGGCCTTCATTAACCCCGTCACTCATGAAGGTCAATACAGACCCCCATAAGGCCTTAATTAACTCTATAACTCATGGTGGTCAATACAGACCCCCATAAGGCCTTAATTAACTCTGTCACTCATGGTGGTCAATACAGACCCCCATAAGGCCTTAATTAACCCTATAACTCATGGTGGTCAATACAGACCCGCATAAGGCCTTAATTAACCCTGTCACTCATGGTGGTCAATACAGACCCCCATAAGGCCTTAATTACCCCATCACTCACGAAGGTTAATACAGACCCCCATAAGGCCTTAATTAACCCCGTCACTCATGAAGGTCAATACAGACCCCCAAAAGGCCTTAATTAACCCTATAACTCATGGTGGTCAATACAGACCCCCATAAGGCCTTAATTAACCCCGTCACTCATGAAGGTCAATACAGACCCCCATAAGCCTCTATTTAACCCCATCAGTCCCATAAGGGTATATTATGACCATTATGGGCCTGTTACAACCCAACATTAACCACATTAGTGCCATGACGGTCCTCAAGGACCATCATGACACTAACTACAAACACTACACTATAACCCCCAATAAACCATTTAATCTAAACTAACCCCCCTCTACACTAATCTATTAACACTTACACTACCTACCTACACTACCTACCCCCTAATAAACCTCCACCACCACTCTAATTACAATAAATTAAAAAACCTACCTTACAAAAAAAAAAAACTACAGTACTGAAAAAAAAACTACAGTACAGAAAAAAAAACCTACAGTACAGAAAAAAAACAAATACATTACAACCCCCCCACTACAGAAAATAAAAAAAATACACACCTGAAAAGGAAAGACAGATATACACAATACAATACATACATACATATAATACATTACATACATTACATATATTACATACAATACATTACATTACATACATTACATATAATATATTACATTACATATATTACATATAATACATTACATACAATACATTACATACATTACATATATTATATTACATATAAAATATTACATATAATACATTACATACAATACATTACATACATTGGCTGAAAAAGCTGTCTATCAATTTCAGCCAATCAGAAGTCGTCAATGTGTGAGCCAATCAGGATGGGATACACCCCAATATCCCACCCTGATTGGCTAAAGCACTTGTCAATCTTTATCGGAACCAATCACAAGGCTCAGATGCCTTCAGCCAATCACTATGGGATACACCCCCACGGAGTGATTTGTAGAAGACATCTGCGCATCCTGATTGGCTCATACATTGATGACTTCTGATTGGCTGACAGCTTTTTCAGCCAATCACAAGCTGTCATTGCCAATCTCCTCCCGGAAAAGACTCCGGGAGGCTCATTAGCGTCGGGGAGATCTGCGAGTGCAGATCTCCGTTAGTTTTTTTTTTTTTAGAGCGCGGATGGTTCCGGGACCCAGCCGGGGCTGAAGGGGAGGAGGCCGGGGACATCATGGGAAGGTAAGTTAAATGTATATTTAGATGTTTATATGTTTATTTTATTTCTTGTTTCTATATTGTATTAATTTATTAATGTATTGTGTTTTTTTAACAGGGCCGCGCCGGAAGAGCTGAGCAATGACGGGACTTGCTGGAAAGGTGAGTAGAATAATTAGAATGTATATAATGTTTATTTATTTCATGTTAATGTTTTGTACTAATTATTTTGTTTTGTTTTACCCCTAGGTTAGTGATATGAAGCAACATCTTAAAGGTAAGTGGTCTTAATTATTTTATTTTAGTTTAGAATTAGGGTCTGTGTAGTTAGGACTGTAATTATTTTATTTTAGCTTAGAATTAGGGTCTGTGTATGTAGTTAGGACTGTAATTATTTTATTTTAGCTTAGAATTAGGGTCTCTGTATGTAGTTAGGATTTATTGTATATTAGATAGATAGGGTGATGTATTTGATATAGTTAGGATTTATTTTATATTAAATAGATTGTATGTTAGATAGATAAGGGGTATTTGATTTGTATTATATGTAATATATTATATGTAATATATTATATGTAATGTAATGTATTGTATGTAATGTATTATATGTAATATATTATATGTAATGTATGTAATGTAATGTATTGTATGTAATATATGTAATGTATGTAATGTATTATATGTATGTATGTATTGTATCGTGTATATCTGTCTTTCCTTTTCAGGTCCTTGAGGACCGTCATGGCACTTATGTGGTTAATGTTGGGTTGTAACAGGCCCATAATGGTCATAATATACCCTTATGGGACTGATGGGGTTAAATAGAGGCTTATGGGGGTCTGTATTGACCTTCATGAATGCTGGGGTTAATTAAGTGCTTATGGGGGTCTGTACTGACCTCCATGAGTTATGGGGTTAATTAAGGCCTTATGGGGGTCTGTATTGACCTTCATGAGTGACGGGGTTAATTAAGGCCTTATGGGTGTCTGTATTGACCACCATGAGTTATAGGGTTAAGTAAGGCCTTATGGGGGTCTGTATTGACCACCATGAGTTATAGGGTTAATTAAGGCCTTATGGGGGTCTGTATTGACCACCATGAGTTATAGGGTTAATTAAGGCCTTATGGGGGTCTGTATTGACCTTCATGAGTGACGGGGTCATTAAGGCCTTATGGGGGTCTGTATTGACCACCATGAGTTACAGGGATAATTAAGGCCTTATGGGGGTCTGTATTGACCACCATGAGTTATAGGGTTAATTAAGGCCTTATGGGGGTCTGTATTGACCTTCATGAGTGACGGGGTTAATTATGGCCTTATGGGGGTCTGTATTGACCACCATGAGTTATAGGTTTAATTAAAGTTGCCTTGGGTTAATATTTTTAGTGCGATTCCTTTCAGGACCTTTATGTTCCTTTAAGGACCCGCGAGGCGGGAAATTTAAAATTTAAATGCAGCAGGGTCACGATCGGTGCCGATCGGGGACCCCCGCTGCAGGGGGTTAATGTGGGGTGGCTGCGGGGGTCCCTATGGACCCCTGCAGCAAGGGGTTTATGTGGGTACACTTCGGGGGTCCCGATGGGGACCCCCAGCATAGAGGGGGATAAATGGTAGGTGCCGCGGCTGGGATTGGGTAATAGTGTGCTGCGGCCCCTTTAAAGGAGCAGTGGCGGGGAATTTAAAACTTTTAAATGCAGCGGGGGGCCTGATCTATGCAGATCGGGGACCCCCCCTGCAATGGGTTTATGTGGGGACACTTGGGTGGTCCCGATGGGGACCCCCAGCATAGAGGGGGGTTAATTGTAGGTGCCGCGGCCGGGATTGGGTAATAGTGTGCCGCGGCCCCTTTAAGTAGCCGCGGCTGGGAATTTAAAACTTTTAAATGCAGCGGGGGCCTGATCGGTGCCGATCGGGGACCCTCGCTGCAAGGGGTTAATGTGGGGGGGCTGCAGGGGTCCCGATAGAGACCCCTGCAGCATGGGGATGTGTATAGGGAGCAGGGGGAGCCTCACACTGCTGTCTCGGGTCGCTCCGAGGCAGCATGTAGAGGCTATAGGATCCCATGCCGGCACTTTTTGTGCCCGTAGGGATTCTTACGAAATGCAAGAATCGCTCGTAGATTTAAGGCTCGGAGCCTATTCTTGGCCATTTTTCATAGACATATTGCAAAGCAGGCTGCGAGAGATTCGGTACTCGCAAACAGCAGAAAAACTGCCTTTTGCGAGCACCGAGAGAACTACGAGGGATAATTTAATAGGGCCCTTGGTATTTAATCTGGTTGTAATCTCAAGACATGATATATAAAAATTTACTTTTATTGACACTTATTGTAAAAGTACTAATAAGTACATAAACTCCTAAACTACAACTACTAAAACAAATGAAAAATATATATTTTCTCTCTTAAATCTCTCAATAAGGAGTATGATATTTAGTAGAGTTAGTATGATTTCCACTACTTGTTAGGGAAAATACTCAACACCAATTTTACTTATATTATGTGTGTCCAAATGATCATATTTTGTGTAAAATATCTTCTATAACAGTATTCTTTAGATAATGCTTTACTTATTTCCCATGTATATACTTTTGCGTTATCTACTCACAGTATTCTATATATGTATGTAAATAATTTGGCACCTCCAGAGATTAACTACACTGCTCCAAGGAGTGGTAATATCCTCCAAAAATAACTTACTCTCTCTGATAATACCACTGCGTTCCATCCCACATAAACCTCAATATGCTATACTAGGGAGGCTGGAGGATTTATCAAGTAATTGGAAGACTATCTTAAATATCCCCTCCTGTTCAAGATATTATCCTGTGCATGTATCTTTATGTACAAAGCAACCAAAATCAAATAAACACCACTTCTATAATATTCCTAACACCATATACATTTTCTCAAATAAACATTAAATGTACTTTCCTAATGATGCTAGAGGGACTTGTCCAGCAATGTTGAGGTGCCTAATACTTAGTTAATTGTTGCAATCTTCTTCACAGTCCATCCCCTTCCTAATAACCCTAATACATGTGGGGGTGTACTGCCCCCCGGTGGATGGTGCAAGTCACACAGTAGTG
The DNA here is from genome assembly GCA_027410445.1 of Discoglossus pictus. Lineage (NCBI taxonomy): Eukaryota > Metazoa > Chordata > Amphibia > Anura > Alytidae > Discoglossus > Discoglossus pictus. The sequence goes on along the minus strand of CM050165.1, from coordinate 298,367,207 downwards.
ATGAAGTGGAGTTAATCCCTTGGAGCAGGGCTAATTGAAGCTGCAGGTGTGAAATGCCTTTTTAAAAGACACACAAATAGATGGGAAGTGCTGCTGATTAGGCTCTGGCCTACGGACTGTGAGCAGTGTGTGGATATGCAGTCTGTGTGGAGAAGCTGGGATAGAGCACTTCTGCTGTTGGATCCTGAGAGCAGGGATAAGCTCTGAAGTAAGGTCGTTGTAGACTCAGAGTTTGAAAATTTCTTCCAAGGAGAGAAAGAGTTAAGCGCTGGAGCAGTGACCAGTGAGTGCACAGCCTAAAAGGTACAGCTAGCAGTTAGAGCTGCCAGTCGTTTGGACTGCATAGAAACAGAGCATTGGAGCTGGGGCCTGGTTGGTTAGAGGAAGCCCAGTGAAAGGACTGTTGCTAATATTCACAAGAGAGACTGGACTTAAAGGGACCACCCCTCGCTATAAGAAGGTACTGTTTTACCTGCAGACAGAGAAGCGGGCTTAGGGCTAGTCAGGGTGTTCCTGAAAATAAGACAGCCCATTTGTGTAGATATTTATTTTATGCTGCAATTAAACTATTGTTTGTTTTGAAACACTTTATTAAAGCAAAGATAAAAGTATATCGGGACTCAATGGTTTCTGGGAAAATAACAGCAGCAACCGGTAGCCAAAGGCCGGCCCTGTCACAATTTATATATCTATTTTAAACTAGGGAGGCCAGAGGGATTATCCAGCAATTTATATGGGCAGTGTCCTATCTTATGCTATAATAAACAAATCTCTGTACATTGAGTATCAAGAGACTTGTGTCCGCTTCCTAAACAGAAAGATGGAGGGTGACGTCACTATTGTGCGACACATGCACTACTGATGGCCTTATGCACATTTCACACCCTGCATCTACAGAGGCCGATGCAGGCAGCAGAGGGCAGGCTATTTAAAAGGTAAGTATCTACCGGTGAAATTACTCTCTTTTTTTAACCTGTAGATGCCCTGAAGGTGCCAGAACCTCTCTATTTAACTAGAGATATCCTGGAACTCCATCAGGTCACACAGTATACTTCCATGATTGGCCATCTCAGAAATTCATCATCTATTTGTGAAAATAATTAGTTTGTTTATTGAACATTAACTCAATAATATTCTCTATCAAGGATCACTCTTATATCCCTCAATGTATACATGTCTCCTTTCATTGTAGTTTTCCTTTAATTTACAAATAACACCTTCTAATTTACACCAGGGGTGTGGAGTATTTTCCCTAAACAATTAGTGGAATTCATACTGACTCTAGTAGCATATTCCTTACTGAGCGATTTAAGAGAGTAATTATATATTTTTTTATTTATGTTATTCATCATTGATTAGTATTGTATGTACATATTAGTGCTTTTACAATACTTATCAATAAAAGTTAAGTTTCATATATAAGTTCATATCTTTGTCTTGAGATAAAACAAGGTTGAATACTAGGACTTTTAGTGTACTATTTCTTCTTTGTGGGATTGTATAAGAATAGTCTGTATGTAAACAAAGATTGAAAACGTAAGATTTTTTAGCTGTTCTTAGTGTAGTTAAAAAATAGCATGGACCGCTGAACAACAGGCACATATTGTGCTTAGTTGTGCTTATGCATAAGGTTTTCTTGTCAGATACTGGAGTGGGTTGTGAGTTCCTACTCCAGTGGAAGGGATTTGTATAACCTCTCTGCTATGACCTGCCCATCTTCGGTTACCCTACAAGGTATGGCTCACAACTTCACTGAGGTACACAAGCCCCTTCTCCATGACAAGGTAGTGATCCAGAAGGAGAATAACATGTTATTTAACATAAAAAAATGTTTTATGTGTTGATAGCACCTAAATATGAGTTCTTAAGAACTGGTGCTGTCACCATAATAATTAACCTGGCACCTTTTAATACTAGGCCATATTAAGATAAAGGTCTGATTGATAAAACATTATAGAGGCATCAATTTAAGTTTTAAGAAATCATATGAATAGAAATATTGAACTGTCCATATATATATGCTGATAAAATATCTCAACAATATGCAATATGATTCCAGTGGACCTTCATTTTATGATCTTTATTTTCAGATTATTCAGTCCTTTATGCATCCACATCCAGCATGCCTTAACAAATGAGAGGCATATAAAGTTATAATCATTATATACATATATGATTATAATATAAATAAAACATATGCTTATGTCCCAAATGAGTAGCCATGAAAAACACAATGATTAATTTAAAAAATATTTTGATAGTGTCTATTAAATCCAAATAGCACAGTCATGAGCTTTTGAAGACCATACATTAATATTGCTTGTTTGGTGCAAAGAAGTTCAAAGAGGCTATGAGGTGGAATAAAAAAGAATAAATCTTTCTTGAACTACACTAAAACTATAATAACGCATACCATTTACAGACATTGACAGAAATATCGTGATATTGTGAACTTACCAATATAAAATCATTACTTAAAACAGAAGCTACTACAATAATGCACAGTATAGACAATATGTCTTCTGCTCAGATGCACTTACATTTTAGATTATTTATTTCTAATTTATTACACACATCCAGTGTGATTGAGAAACCTATGAAATAGGATGGCACAGCTCTTTAATAGTCTATTAATGGGGCCATGAAAAAAAATAAAAGAGGAGGTGAAAAAAATGTCAACATCTCTATGTACAGTTAAGTGGGTTTTGCTGTTAGTGTTCATATAAACAAATGTATCTGTTATTCATATCCAAGAGGTGCTACCAATGTTATTTCATCAGTAATACCTAATTTATTAGGATTAAGTGCATATTATTAGCCATGATATCTCTCATTGATGCAAAGCTCTGACGAAATAAAGGGTGTAAAGTCAACATGACCCACTACAATAAGCTACAATAAGCAAATGGAAAACACTTAATAAAAAAATATTTTGGAGGATAGCAAAGAACTTCAAATTGTTCATATATTATGGGACAAAACAATATCTTTTTCTTACTCCTGTTATAAAATATGGCTATTATCTTCTACACCTTGTCTCAATGCCAATACTAATCTCTTTACTTTCCATACGTTAGCCCTTTTGTGATATCAATATTTTACTAACCAATACTGTTTTCTTTTTTAGAGTTTTTTTCCTTTGCTTATTGTGGTGGGTTATTATTTGGTGTCAAACACCAGGAAACTTGACACAATACAAACTCCTGGTGGTGGCCCAGGTACTGTCCTTTTGCTGTATTTCTGTCTCAAGACTGATATTGTGCCTTTGCTTTCCCCAAGCCATTCACACCTGGAACATATGATCCTGTGTGCCCTTTATTGGAAGAACCTGGTCAGCTGGCCCTTCTGTCTTTGTAAGGCCTTACTCCATTGTCCACATAAATTGGTACCCACCCTTTACATAGTATGGCTCATGTTGTTGCTCCTCCTCCTGTGGTTCTTGTTGCTCTCAAAGTTATGTACTTCGAGCTGAAGGGAAAATTTGAAGATATAAACAATCCACAGGTAATGATCTTATAATCTGTGTTGGTGTCTAAATAACTTTATGTTGTGTTGAATACTATTGTATTATACTGTAGTAGGGTCTTGAAAGTGTTTTTATGTGAAACCTATTTTTATCATTGAAATAAAGGTATATTGCAAGTACATGTGGAACACTAAAGAAAAAAAATGTTTAGGAACATTCTGGTGCAAAGTATTGCTTTAATACATTTTCAACATATGTTTGTTAGGTTAAGAATATATATATTCAATTGAGTTGGATATGTTAAATGGGTTGTGTCTTTTGGTTTGGGGCTAATTTATTCTACAATAGCTGTTGTAATGATGACATTAGTGATTAGTGATGCTCAGTGTATACATTGTATATGTGATATATACTGTATATAGCAGGTGGTTTACATCGCATACAATTTATGGACATTGAATGCATTGTGCTATTATAGTTGTAGTGAACTTGGGCAATATGTGCAAGTATGATAAGTGGTACTTGAAGAGTCGCAGGCAGGTCCGTGTCCAACAACTCAGGAATTTCCACTATTATTGCTACAGACATCCTATCCCTGAGTAGTTGCTCCCACTTGATATACTAAATCACAGCTGTGAACCACTACCAGTGGCACTAGCACTTGCCACCTCTTCTGCCATCTTTTTCTTGAGGGTCCCCTAGCAATCATCATAACTTTGTTTTACACTCGTGACATCTTAGAGATGGATCCCTACAGAACTTACCACTTCTGCAACACCTCACCACATTCTTGCTCTCTGGCCAGATCTAATCTCCCTTCCCCCATGGATTATGCAGGATCTATCGTGGATAGTGTTGAGGAGTACCTCATAGGAGTAATCAGGGCCTTATGTCTGCATTCAGCCTCCTGATCTCCTGACTGTGCCAGGGATAGCCCTCTCTAATCATGCCCTGAGGCCTGATCTTCACCAGCTGTCATCCTACTACTAGACCCAAGTACTTCCCTCGCTGACCATGCCTGCTGTGCACCTTTAGCTGGGACACCTCTCCCTCCTTCCACCTCTCCTACATTGTTACCTCCTGTCCCCTTGTGTACACTTCTCGCTCTCTCTTCACCTCTCCCTCTCCCACTTCCTCTCACTCCTTCTCTACCCTCCTCTCCTATTCTCCTCCTCCCCTCTCCCATCCTCATCCCCCATCCTAGTTCAAATAAACATGTAGTGCACTCACACCAAACAAAGTTACATAATCACAGACTCATACGCAAACACCGTCCATGATGATTGTATATTAATATGTATATATGTATTTATAGGTATATAAAAGACCCATAGATTATACTGGGTGTACAATATACATGTGTATCTATTTACTTGTATGTACTTTATTTTATTAAGAAGTATGTAGAAGCCCTGTTTTTACTGTTTAAAATCATGCAAATAGCCTTGCATGGGTCTGCCCTCTACAGCTCACAAAGACACAAACTCTGCTGTACTTGCTGTGCTGTGTCTCATATTAACAAATAAGTGACCATCTCTCAGCAACATGCTCCTGAGATGTGACCCCTGATAGGCTAGGACACTACACTGCACATCGATCTCCATAGAGTCTGTCTCAATGGTAGAATATATATATAGGAAAATGTGATGCTATATTTGATGTGTAGACCCACAAAGGGACTATGTGCCATGCAGGGACCTTCAAAGGGATATCTAAGTTTATTGGATTTATTGGAGAATCAGACGTGCATGAAAAAAATGTTTGCATGAAAAAATATCAAAATATACATTTAAAAACTTACCTTGAAGTTAGCAAAATCTATTGTAATTTCTAACAGTTTAAAATCAAGGTTAACACCTCCAATTTGTTTCATCAGCAAATCTGATTTCAGACATAGCAATGTTAGTTGCTATGGCAACACCACACAGCATAGCCAGGAAGCAGGGATGAGTCATATACCAGCAGTGACAACACTGCACTCCTATTGGCTGTTGTACAAAGCAGGATGGGATATGTAGGCAAAAGTGCCTGAGAAATGTAGTGTATCACTGACATGTGACAGAAGCTGCAAGGAGGAAGCTGTAAGGAGATTGGCTAAGCAAGCAACAGCAGGTAAATAGTGGGTTAATAGTGTGATGCAAGCTTATTGGGGGACTCTAGGAAGTTGTGTAGGCTCTCCGGGGCGTGTCAACATAATCATTAGAGGGATTTGTAGATATTAATAAAGATAAAATGTTTTATGAAATGTGCTGCATATTATTATTATTATTATTACTTTTATTTGTAACGCGCCAACATATTCCGTAGCGCTATACAGAGGAAATGAACATGGAAAAATATAAATTTTAACACATAGACATAGACTGCATACACATAGACTGTTTTTTGCCTACAGAGTGCAGAAATGTATTAATCCAGCTCACTTAGATATCCCTTTAAGTGCTACATCAGAATATGTGTAAAATAACATATAAACTGTAACTCCTATCTTCTCTAGCTGTCTCCTTAATTTCCTATTGCATAATACGTAACCACCTTACCAGAAATCTGTGAAGAACGGCACAGTCAGTGTTTGAGCTGGACATAATTTTATATATTTTTCTATGACTTTTTAAATCTTACTTTTATTTCCTCGGTGGATGCCGTTTTAAATAAAACCCACTTAAAATAGCCAATAGATTGAATGTATCACAAGCCATTCCCGGAGTTCCAAGGATTTTAGGTAGAACGGAGGACTAAAGAATTATAACTAATTTTTACTGCAACTAGCTGTTTTACAATTTACCACTCTCACATCTCTATGTGTTATCATCATGCAGCAGCGTGTAATAAAAATAACCCTTAGCTACAGGTGTCTGAAAATTCATGCTGAAACTCTAGTATCAGAAAAAAGAAAAAAACAAAATAGATCAAAAATGAGAAATCACTGCATACATTTTATCATGCTCACAACATAGTGATAGATGGTCGTTTTACAGAAAATGTTGTCTAAGGATGTTAGGTAAGAGAGATTCTTACTTCTATCCTCATAGTGACAACGTGTGGATCAAAAAATATAAGGGAGGTAAGCAAAGATGGTGCATTAAAGAGGATTTTATTGTACTAGACAAACAAAAACATACATGATACAATTGGTGTGATGCTTGAAATATATAGAGAACTAACTGGATGGAAATATTCCTATTTATAAAAACTATACAGACAATTTTATTAGATTTTATTTGTTATTTCTCCTGCTTTTTTAATTTTCTTATACACTGTTTACCCCAAAGAGAACCACTATTGTGTGATGTCACCCATATTACAGATATATTGCAGAGCCTTTAGCACTATACTACTTGTTTTAAGTCTGGTGGATCCATCCATTGTGTTAGTTATTCTATGGATTCAACTGCTTTCTCTATGATATATTTAAAGCATCAAAGAAAATGCCCTTTGTATGTTTTGCGTATGTGTCGTGTGAGCATGCATGCACATAATGCAATAAAATGTACAGTGTATTTACTGTACTTTTTACTTGTTGGGTTGTTTCTAAACAAACTGGTGCCTAGGGTAAAATAATAATGCTATTAATATACACATATTTCTCTTAGATCTTGTTTTGTTCTTCATGTTCCTGCTTCTACTTCCCCTCCATCACTTTCTTCTGCCATTCCTTCTATGTCTCCATCTTCAGCCCTCATACCATGTTGGCCTCTCCAGTTATACTGTTCTCCTAACTATCCTCATAAATCCAGCAACATAGTGTTTGGCTGATTTTGTGGTCAGTTTCAAGGCTCCCCATCTATGAATGAATGTTCAAGTGGTGCATGTATACTGTCAGGTAGCCCTCAGGAGATAGTTATGGCCTTATTGTCTAAACAGGGGGGTTATGGGGAACATCAGAAATCTAATTTTGCCAGGATGTAAATTCGGAAACATTATGAAAGCAATTACCGATAGTGTAACAGGAGAGAGCCAGGGTGGGAGGGGAGTGCTCTCACTTATTTTGTGAATTTCCCCAGCGCTGAAACATGTGCTTCCTGTGAAAGGGAAGAGTAATAAATATGAGACACAGATTCATAGAGAAAGCATAGAGCAGAGAGAGACAAAAGGAAGAGATAGAAATGTGTGAGAGAAAGAGCAGAAAAATAAATGAACAGAGTTGTTCAGATAGGAGACAGGAAGGCTTAGCCGAGATATTCTAGTAATAAAGGGGATCTTGAAGAAAGCAAGATACAGTGTGGGTGGCAAGTCTACATATACTTTAGATACATTTGTAAGCAGTAGTTATTTAGATTAAAACATCTCCTGTGCAATAATCACATATATAGTTGTGAGCGTACGGGCCGTTGCTCATGCAAAGCGAGGGCCCGCATTTGCGGTGGTGGGAGCATCCCAACATCCCCGCAAATGCGGTTCCTCGAGAAGCGAGGGTCCGCATTTGCGGAGGTGGAGGCTCAACGTCGGCTGTGTTAACACACACATACACACACACGACTTTTTAACAAAATAAACCCAACCTCCCAGCCAACAAAAATCCAACAACGTCCCCGCAAATGCGGATCCTTGCGAAGCGAGGGTCCACATTTGCGGTGGTGGGAGCATCCCAACGTCGGCTGTGTTCACACACATACACATACACGACTTTATAACAAAAAAAACTCAAAGGCCCCTCACACCCGCTTACACCCAGACACACACAAGCAAGACTTAAAAAAACAGCAAAAAAGGCCCTTCACACGCTCTTAACACACATACGCACGACTTAGAAACAAATACACTGCGTCGTACACGTAAAAGCTAACTGCGTATATCGCAAAAAAATATGGCAACATCGCAACAAAATACGGCCGCATCAGAAAAAAATACGTCCGCGAAAGACCCATTACAAACTCTGCGCATCAAAACATCACAAACACAAGAAATAAACACAACGAACACATAAAAAGCTTACTTACAGCACGGGGGGGCCTCAGGCACCTCGAAAAGTTCATTTACACGTCCATTTAAGTTAAAAAAATGAGTTTAAACGGCCAAAAATCGGCTAAGCGAGAGAAAAAATGGCCGACAAACAAAACGAAAACGAGGCTTCAGACGTAACTACACTGCAGTAACTCGGAAAAATGAAACACATACTATGCGGAACGTACCACAGTCACAGTTAAACACCATTTTGAACACTACTACGCACAAAATGGCGGATGGAACGCAAATAGCGCATGCGTATTGCGTTATAACGTTCTGAGGCACTTGAAAGTTTAAAAACATACTGCCTACTTTCCAGAAATTTCTACAAGGTTATAAATACTGCCTACTTTCCAGAAATTTCTACATTTCTACTCAGGTGATGAACAGAGTGACTTCAGAGTTAACTGCTGCTCTTACTTCAGAAGAGAATTGTTTCCTAATTTACTACTTTACATTGTGCAAATTACAACTGAGAGGTAAGCTATAATATATTACATTTTATTATAAAGACACCACAAAAAAAAAAAAAAAGAACTATGAAAATGTGATTTATGTAGTGACATGTCACACGCACATTTATGTGTGTAGGCCCACAAAAAAAATAATGTTTATTTAACAACAAAAAAATTTGATTTATGTAGTGACATGTGACACGCACATTTATGTGTATTGCCCCTGCAACAAAATGATCTTAAAACAAACTAATTAAACAACTACATTTAAATGACATTACAAAAAAAAAAAAAATAATATTAAAATATGAGTCATGTATACTGATATGTGACACGCACATATATGTGTATCATCTATAGTCACATGTCACACACACATTTATGTGTGTTGGCAAAAACAAAAAATAAGGTTCATTTAACAATTAAAATATGATTCATGTATAGTGATATGTCACACGCACAGAAAAAAATTACATTGAACTCTGAAAATGTGCTTCATGTATGTGACATATGTGTGTAGCCCCCCCAAAAAATAATGTTAATTGAAAATAATTACAGAAATATATTTAAATGACATTAATTTAGTGCAATTCAATATATTACCTAAAACTCAATCTTTCTACTTCTTTTAATATTCAAATAGACTCTGCATCAACAGCGTCATTCAACAATTTGCACCGTGCATTGTGAAGCACAATCCCTTTTAAAGAACACCAACAAAGAAGAACAGGTAAGGTAGAACAAGACATTACATTCTGAAAAGGCCATGAAAAAATAAGAAATATACAATTAACCATTTCACTTTTTTTTTTTCAAACAGACACTACAAGAAGACCGGCGGATTAAGATTGGCAGGAGGGGACCCCCTGTCATTCGACACTTCAATAAAGTAAAGTATTAAGTATAAAAAAAGAAACAAACTATGAGCCTCAATTGTGAGTTGGCCAATTGAATAGGGCTCTATATAAGCACATAACATATTTTTTATACAGAACTTTTTAGTTACTGAACTTCTATCCAAAATCAAGGTCCTCACTAACTAAAAACTTCCCTCAAAAAATATGTTATGTGCTTATATAGAGCCCTCTTCAATTGGCAAAATTGCAATTGAATGAGGACCTATATATCTTTCATGGCCGAGGGCCTCATTTAAATGTGATTGGCCCATTTCAATAGGGCTCTATATAAGCCCAGAGCATATTTTTTTACTGAACTTTTTAGTTAGTGAAGACCTTGCCTTTGGATACAAGTTCACTAACTAAAAACTTCTGTAAAAAATATGCTCTGTGGTCATATTCAGCCCTATTCGATAGCCCAAAACGCAATTGAATCAGGCCCCGACAATATAACAAATGCAGCAACCAAAGGCCCTCATTCAATTGCTATTTGACCAATTGAATAGCGGTCTAAATAAGCACATAGCATATTTTTTTAAAGAAGTTTTTAGTTAGTGAAAACCTTGATTTTGGATAGATGTTGATGAACTAAAAACTTCTTAAAAAAAAATATGTTATGTGCTTATTTAGACCCCTAAAGCCTCATTCAATTCCGAGTTGCCTAATTGAATAGGGCTCTATATAAGCACATACAAAAAAATTTAAACAAACTTTTTAGTTACTGAACCTCTATCCAAAATCAAGCTTTTCACTAACTAAAAACTTCTGTCAAAAAAAATGTTATGTGCTTATATAGGGCCTCATTCTATTAGCGTCCGCAGCCGTTGCGGGGCCGCAAGGACCGGCCGCAAGCTATTCTGCTATTCTATTCCCTTACGGCCGGGGATTCCGGCAGGCTTGCGGCCGGTGCCTTGCTATCTCTTGCGGCCGCTCGCGCCGGAGGAAAGCCTTTGATCTAAAACGGCCGCAAGAGATTTGCAATTCAATTGCTCCGGGAAACCTCTCTGCAAGGCTAAAAGCGAGCCGCAGCTTACTTGCAGGAAAGAGGTCTCGCTAGCACCAATTAAGCACATAAAATAGCTCAAATAAAGCCATCCTGCACTTTGAGAAGACTATAAAGGGATTTTAGGTGTTAGAAAAAATAGCACATAATTATCCTGTACTCAAATCCGTAAAATATTTTATTTTTAATATCCGTAAAATATCCATGTAAAAAGTCCAGAGTGCTTGGAGCACCTCAGACACACCCACGCCGCAGCCGGAAAATAAACAGTTAAATTGAACTCGGGTTTGGGCAGATGTGCAAGCTTGAGAGTGGGTTTCTTTTAATCCTCATGTCCCCCAATATGATCCCTAGCATTTACAGAGCTGTACAGTGCAGGCTTGAATTTATTTTTGCGTTTTTATATTTCACAGCTTACGGCCGGTTCCAAGATATGCGACCGGCCGTAAGATGAGATCCTTGCGGGGCCGTATAATAGAATCGCGAGTTAACTGAACCCCCGCAAGGAATCGCAGCCTTACAGCCGATTTACGGCCGATAATAGAATGAGGCCCATAGAGATCTATTCAATTGACAAACTTTTAATTGAATGAGGACCCTATTGAATTGGCCAAACTGCAATTGAATGAGGCCCAAAGTATGCAACATATGGTACACACAAAGTGGTACACACAAAACAGGATTGTAACAAACTCAGACAAACACATAGCAAACTAAATTAACTTTCTTATTCAATGTTTAACAACCTATAAGCATTAGAAAAAAGCCTAAATAAGCATACCACAAGTGGTGCGCACCAAACGGGATTGTACAAAAACTCACACAAACACATAGCAAAGTAAATTAATATTCTTATTTAATGTTTAACAACCTATAAGTCTTAGAAAATAGCCTAAATAAGCATACCACAAGTGGTGCGCACCAAACAGGATTGTACAAAACCTCATACAAACACATATCAAAGTAAATTTATATTCTTATTTCATGTTTAACAACCTATAAGCCTTACAAAGAAGCCTAAATAAGCATACCAAAAGTGGTGCGCACCAAACAGGATTGTAGAAAAACTCTCACAAACACATAGCAAACTAAATTCATATTCTTATTTCATGTTTAACTACCTATAAGCCTTAGAAAAAAGCCTAAATAAGCATACCACATGTGGTGCACACCAAACAGGATTGGACAAAAACTCACACAAACACATAGCAAAGTAAATTAATATTCTTATTTCATGTTTAACAACCTATAAGCCTTAGAAAAAAGCCTAAATAAGCATACCAAAAGTGGTGCGCACCAAACAGGCTTGTAGAAAAACTCTCACAAACACATAGCAAACTTAATTGATATTCTTATTTCATGTTTAACTACCTATAAGCCTTAGAAAAAAGCCTAAATAAGCATACCACAAGTGGTGCGCACCAAACAGGATTGTACAAAAACTCACACAAACACATAGCAAAGTAAATTAATATTCTTATTTCATGTGTAACAACCTATAAGCCTTAGAAAAAAGCCTAAAGAAGCATACCAAAAGTGGTGCGCCCAAATTGGATTGTACAAAAACTCACACAAACACATACCAAACTACATTAATATTCTTATTTCATGTTTAACAACCTATAAGCCTTACAAAGAAGCCTAAATAATCATACCAAAAGTGGTGCGCACCAAACAGGATTGTAGAAAAACTCTCACAAACACATAGCAAACTACATTGATATTCTTATTTCATGTTTAACTACCTATAAGCCTCAGAAAGAAGCCTAAATAAGCATAGCAAAAGTGGTGTGTACTAAACAGGATTGTCGAAAAACTCACACAAACACTTGGGGCCTCATTCTATTAGCGGCCGCAGCCGTTGCGGGGCCGCAAGGACCGGCCGCAAGCTATTCTGCTATTCTATTCCCTTACGGCCGGAGGCTCCGGCAGGCTTGCGGCCGGTGCCTTGCTATCTCTTGCGGCCGCTCGCGCCGGAGGAAAGCCTTTGATCTAAAACGGCCGCAAGAGATTTGCAATTCAATTGCTCCGGGAAACCTCTCTGCAAGGCTAAAAGCGAGCCGCAGCTTACTTGCAGGAAAGAGGTCTCGCTAGCACCAATTAAGCACATAAAATAGCTCAAATAAAGCCATCCTGCACTTTGAGAAGACTATAAAGGGATTTTAGGTGTTAGAAAAAATAGCACATAATTATCCTGTACTCAAATCCGTAAAATATTTTATTTTTAATATCCGTAAAATATCCATGTAAAAAGTCCAGAGTGCTTGGAGCACCTCAGACACACCCACGCCGCAGCCGGAAAATAAACAGTTAATTTGAACTTGGGTTTGGGCAGATGTGCAAGCTTGACAGTGGGTTCCTTTTAATCCTCATGTCCCCCAATATGATCCCTAGCATTTACAGAGCTGTACAGTGCAGGGTTGAATTTATTTTTGAGTTTTTATATTTCTGAGATTACGGCCGGTTCCAAGATATGCGGCCGGCCGTAAAAGGAGATCCTTGCGGGGCCGTATAATAGAATCGCGAGTTAACTGAACCCCCGCAAGGAATCGCAGCCTTACGGCCGATTTACGGCCGATAATAGAATGAGGCCCATAGGAAACTAAATTAAGATTCTTATTTAATGTTTAAGAACGTATAAGCCTTAGAAAGAAGCATAAATAAGCATACCACTTTTGGTGCGCACCAAACAGGATTTAAAAAAAACTCACACAAACACATAGCAAACTAAATTAATATTCTTCTTTAATATTTAAGAATCTTTAACAACCTATAAGCCTTACAAAGAAGCCTAAATAAGTATACCAAAAGTGCAGAACAGAAAATAGGATGATGCTAAAACCAGTGCAATCATATACAAAATAATTCACAAAAAAATTATTACAGTATAAAAAAATTATCTATGCAATATAAAAATACATTTAAAGTATTTTGAAAAGGTTGCACAAACAAATAAATAGTAGAAAAATTCACCATAACAGATACAGTACACAGAAATAATGTCATTTTTTAGTTAATACAAATACATTCAAATCAAATAACATTTTTTTTATTTTTTTTTACAACAGATACTGCGTGAAGAACATCGGACCAGGAGTTTCAACTGAGGACCAGACCAGCAGGCGATGACTTTCAACAGAGGACTACACCATCGGACCAGGACTTTCAACACAGGACTATACCATCGGACGAGGACTTTCAACACAGGACCAGACCATCGGACGAGGACTTTCAACAGAGGACTACAACATCGGACAAGGACTTTCCACAGAGGACCAGACGATTGGACGAGGACTTTCAACACAGGACCAGACCATCGGACGAAGGCTTTCAACACAGCACCAACAAAGATTCTGCTTGAAATCAAACTTCAACCAAGGTACAGTATAACAAGTAAAAAAAGAGAAAAATAAATACATATCTTAGCTTTGTATCGATGTCAACAGAAAATAAAATTTAAAAAAAAACACCAGTAACTATAACTTTGAAAAAAATATAACTAACACATTTTTCTGCTATCTCTTCTTTGTCTTTTAGGGCCAATAATCTTTAACAGTAAATACAAACTTCAATGTAGCCAGAAAAAAAAATGCATACTCCAAAAAAGGCTCTAAACACAGACTCTATACCATTTCTCATTGGACATTTCCAGTCCTACACCCTCATTGAATTGCCATTTGACAAATTGAATAGTGCTGTAAATAAAACCATAACATTTTTTTTCAAAAAACTTTTTTGTTAGTGAAAACCTTGCTTTTGGATACATGTTTACTAAATAAAAAATTCTTAAAAAAATTATATGATGACCTTATTTAGATCTCTATTTAATTGACCAAATTGAAATTGATTAAGTATAAAATGTAAACACACTGTTGATAACAATTTTTGATGAAAACAAACTTAACATCTCAAAATAAACTAAAGATACATTATTTTATTTTTACAGATTAACATGGCTGATAACGAGAGTAAACAAGAAAAGAAAAGACGCCAAGCTAGAGAACGACGTCAGAGAGCAGACAGCCAGCAGACACCCGAGAAAAATAACGTAAAAGAATTGCAAGCAAAAGACTGTCACCTGCAGAAATTAAAGATATGACAAAAAAAAAACAACAAGCAAATAAAGCATTTACAACCTGTTGCTGAAACATCAGATGACATTTTAGCTGAAAAAATACAAGGAATACAAAAAAAAACAACGAAAAAAACTAAACATTTAGAACTTGTTGAAACATTATATGACATTTCACCTGATGAATATGAAAGTCAAAATCCAATATGCTTTGCAAATTGTCCTTTACTCAAGTCTTTAGCAGTAGAGGTTCATAGTTGTGGGGACATGACTACTCAATGTCAGTTTTGTGAGGCTTATTATTTTAAACAAGAGAGACCCAGAGATGGCCAATTTATTAGTTGCTGTCAAAAAGGCAAGTTCAAACTTCCAAAAAGGAAATAATTTCCTATCTATTTACAAAACATTATGACTGAACCTACTTTTCCAAACTACAAAAATTTTAAAACAAACATAAGATCCTACAATAGTGCCATATTCTTCGCATCTATGGGGGCAACATTAGCTGCTAATGTACCAGGACATGGTCCTTACTGTTTTAAAGTCCAAGGACAAATTTATCATCGGACTTCCCATTTACATCCAGAGGAAGGAGATCAAAGAAAATTTGCTCAACTATATGTCCTAGATACAATGGAAGCTGTTGACCAACGTATGCAGATGGAAGAAAATAAAAAATGCGTACACAGTGTTTTTATAGAGCTAAATAACATTATGGACAACAATCCCTACAGTAAAGCTTATAAAAAATTGGCAGAAGTAGAAAATGAACAACTACTTCATGCACAAAGACATCAATTACCAATGCCCAAGGTTAATATGGTGCTTAAAAGAGACAGACATACTGATAAACGTCGTTATAACTTGCCAACATCAAATGAGGTTGCAATGGTGTTTCAGAATGATAAAGGAGAACCACCATTTAAAAGAGACATTAGAATATATCCCAGAATTGAGGAGCAACCGTTCATTAATATGAGTATCTTAAGTCCAAATTTAGATCCAATGACATATCCCATCTTTTTCCCACATGGAGAAGCAGGTTGACAACCAAAATTAACACTTCCCAAATGCTAAAGCCAGAATCCGAAATAATGTTTCTATGCTTGAATTTAAAGTAGCTCAAATTGCCATTCGACATGGATTTAATCCAATTTTATGTGGTGGAAAACTAACCCAACAATGGATTATTGATTCTTATTTGCAAGTTGAGGCAAATAATTTAAACATTATCAAATATCAACAAGATAAACTCTGTGTAGAACAATATTCTGGACTCATGGACTATGTTGCTGACGTGGCTACAAGCAGAGACATGACAGCTGGCAAAGCCATCATTTTACCATCTTCCTTTCAAGGATCTCCTCGAAATATGAGAGAAAGATACAATGATGCTATGACTATTGTCACCAAATTTGGCAAACCCAATTTATTTGTGACATTTACATGTAATCCACAATGGCCAGAAATTACACAAAATCTACTTCGTGAACAAAGTGCTTCAGATCGACCAGATTTAGTAGCCAGAGTTTTTAAGATTAAATTAAATTAATTAATACGTGACTTCACTATAAATCAGTTATTTGGCAAATGTCTTGCTTATGTATATACCATTGAATTTCAAACAAGAGGCCTTCCACATGCACATCTAATAATACTTCAAGAAAAAGATAAATTAGATACTTCGGACAAAGTGGATGCAGTCATTGTTGCTGAACTACCAGATCCAGAACTATATGGTAGACTATATGAGATTGTTACTCATCGCATGATTCATGGACCCTGTGGTGACCTTAATCCACAATCACCATGTCTGGAAAACAATAAATGATTCAAAGAATTTCCAAAAGATTATAGAGACAAAACCTATGCCAATTGTGATGGATATCCACTTTATAAAAGAAGAGAAGGAGATAGTGCCATTATTCGTGGAAAAAAAGTGGCCAATAGATATGTAGTACCCTACAATCCACATTTACTCATGAAGTACAATGCCCACATCAACGTAGAAGCCTGCACTTCCATCAAATCCATTAAATATGTCTACAAATATATTTACAAAGGCTACGATGCAGCTACTGTAGTCATCAAAAGTGCAGACAACCCTGAATGTAGTGAGTTAGTACATGATGAACTTGCATCTCATGTAGATGCTCGCTATGTCAGTGCGCCAGAAGCTATGTGGTGGCTTTTAAAATTTGAAATGCATGATAGATCACATGCAGTATATAGGTTAGCAGTACATTTGCCACAACGACATTTAGTCTATTTCCATGCTGGAAATGAAATGAATGCATTGGCCCAAAGTGAAGATCGTCACACTACACTAACTGCATGGTTTGAATTAAATTCCACTGATTCTGAAGCAACACAATACTTATATATTGAAATTCCCTCACTATGTTTTTGTGAATGGATTATGGAGAACAAGAAAAAGCAGAGGCAATAAAATAATTCCAAGAATTTACACAGTCAGTCCAAGAGATGTTGAACGTTTTTGCTTACGGATATTACTTTTAAATGTTCCTGGAGCACAAAGTTTTGAACACTTAAGAACTGTTAATGACATTGTATATGAATCCTTCCATTTAGCTGCAAGACATAGAAACTTACTAGCGGATGATACAGAATGGGAAAGATGTTTAGAAGAAGCAGCACAATGTCAAATGCCACGACAGATGAGAGAACAATTTGCTTTTATTTGTATCTTCTCAAATGCTCCAAATGCATTAGCTTTGTGGGAGACTTTTAAAAGTAATATGGCTGAAGACTTTATGCAACGATACAATGAACCCATTGCACACTTAAAAGCGTTAATGGAAATCCAAGAAGTATTTTTAACTCATGGATTAAGTTGTGCAAGTTTTAATTTGCCTGATCCAGGTCTTATAGATGACATAAACTTTGAAGACTATGACATTCAACTACAAGCAGAAAGAACACAAGAAAGACTTGCAACTTTAAATACGTTACAATTGCAAGCATTTAATGCCATTAAAAATGCAATAGATGATGACATGGTGACAGAGCGTTATTTCTATCTTGATGGACCTGGCGGATCAGGAAAAACCTATCTGTATAATTTATTAATGAGTTCAGTACGAGCACAAGGTCAAATAGCAATGGCGTTTGCCACTACTGGAATTGCTTCACTTTTGTTAGAAGGTGGAAGAACTGTTCATAGTGGATTTAAACTACCAGTGCGTATTTTAGAAACTTCTGTGTCAGATATTCGCATGACATCATTACAAGCAAAGAAATTGAACAAATGTAAATTAATTATAATAGATGAGGCCACAATGATGTCATGCTATGCCCTCCAATGTATTGACCGTTTGCTTTGTGAAGTCATGGATAATATTTTCCATTTGGTGGAAAGGTAATGTTGTTAGGTGGCGATTTTAGACAAACATTACCTGTCGTTGTACATGGAAATCGAACTGACATTATTGAAACATGTATAAAGTCAAGTACACTATGGAAACATCTTACCCATCTTCAACTGAAACAAATTATGAGATCAGAAGGCCAAACTGATTTCAATGATTGGCTTATTAAAATTGGAGAAGGCAGAACAGAAAAATACCACATTTACCTGACGACACTGTAGAGATCCCACCTCATATGATTTATCAACAAGATATTATATCCGCTATATTTGAAGGGAGCATAAATAACCAGGAATATTCCGAGCTTGCCAACCAAGTCATACTAACGTGTAAAAATAAGGATGCATTAATCCTCAATAATGAAATCTTTAAAAAAATTAATGCACCACAAATAAATTATCACAGTGCTGATTCTGTACTTGCTGATGACAATGAAAGTCAGGCCAACTTTTCGACTGAATTCATAAACTCACTAACTCCTTCTGGAATGCCACCATATATTTTGCAGCTAAAGAAAGGTGCAATTATTATGTTACTGTGAAATATGAACCCCAAAAAAGGCCTATGTAATGGGACAAGATTAATTGTTCAACAATTAAAGGACCATTTTATAGATGCTGAAATTTTAACTGGGCCACATAAAGGAGAGAAAGTTTTCATACCAAGAATAGATTTAGCACCAAGTGAAAGTAGTCTCCCTTTTATACTTCAAAGAAGACAACTTCCCATTATTATGGCATTTGCCATGACCATCAATAAATCACACGGTCAAACTTTCAAATCTGTGGGTATTTTCCTGGAAGAAACAGTATTTGCACATGGTCAATTGTACGTTGCGTTGTCACGGTGCAAAAATCCACAGGCTATTAAAGTTTACATTGAAAAGAATGAAAGTCAAGGTGATTTATTAGAAGATGGACGTATTTTTACTAAAAACATTGTCTACTATGAAGTACTATAACTTTTCAGTAAAGAAAGAAAATACAAGGAAAACAAATTAAATAACATTCAAAAATAATAAACAAGAAACAATTTCAGTCATAATTTATGGAAAGACTCTTTATGGATGATTCACCTCACAAAACACTTGCCTTGCAACTACATATGTGATAATTATGTTAAAATGTTAATTAACTATGTTACTGTTTCTAATGTTACAAGTTGGGAAAACAATATTTTAACGGTCTTTACTTCAACATATTACAAAGTTCATGTTAACAGCTCAACCACGTTTTAAGACACAATGTTAATATTGTCTGTTATGTTAAGATTACTCCCTGTATTAATGTTTATCGACAGTTCATGTGGTCAGGAAGGAATTTATTTCATTGGGTACATTTTAAAGAGAGTTTTCACTGTTTGCCTTCCTCTGCATTCAATGTATATTGAAGTTAACAATTATTCAGATAGAAATTGCATGTTAAAAAACCATTGCCTCAAGTTTAAAATATTGATTACTTTAAAGTTAAAATGTTTTTACATTCAAATGTTAATACTTTTAATACAAAATTATGTAAAAAAAATGTATTCACTATGTTACTGTTTATAATGTTCAAAGTTATACAAATGTTTTGTCAAGTTCCAAAGTTACACAAATAATAAAGTTAAAGTTTAAAAAAATAAAATTTCAAGTTTCTTACTTACATATATTACAAAGTTCAGGTTAAAATTATGTACGTTTCAACAAGGGTTTTTACTGTTTGCTTTCCTCCGAATTTTCATCTATATTGAAGTTAACAATTCTTCATATACAAATTGCATGTTAAAAAAACATTGCCTAAAGTTTGCAATAATGATTAATTTCAAGTTCCACTATTATTACATTCAAATGTTAATACAAAATGCTTTACAAATTATTGTTCACCAAGAGAACATTTTACAAAACTAAACATCTTTTAATATAACAATACAACTGTCACATATATATATTATAAACTAAACAACTTTCCTAACATACACATCTCATTGCCGTCATTTTTTGACGGGCAAGTCGCTAGTAATTAATAATAATAATGATTTTTTTGCAAAGATGGGTCAATATTCATAGTCTTGTGTTTACCACCAAAGTTTTTTTTTTTTTTTTTTTTTAACAATGATTCTTTTGATTTTATTGTAATGGCTTTCATATTTTTATGGTAAATATTTTTTTCTGTAGATTTTTCTGTGACTTTAATTAATGTTGTTTATATTTGTTTTTTTTTTATAAGACTTTGGAGAGAATAACTTTTAGGAACTATGGGGGTCCCTGGGCAGTGACAATGCTAGAAAATAAAGGGCCCTGGTGCAACCCCGGGGAGGGGTTGTAAAAATGTTTTTTGTGCTGGCCCTCCACCGGTCCCAATTCACTATGTTCCCCTCCTCAAGCCGTTTCCCATAAAAGCCCCCCTCCATTAGACCCCATCTCATAACAGCACCCCTTCCCAAGACCCTTTCCAATTGCTGCTCACCACAAAACCCTTTACCATAGCTACTCCCCTTACCTGCTGCCTGTGCGAAGCTCCTCTGCCTGCAACACAGTTCCAGGATGTGCGAGCTCCACTTTCCGGTGACATTGTAT
The DNA here is from genome assembly GCA_027410445.1 of Discoglossus pictus. Lineage (NCBI taxonomy): Eukaryota > Metazoa > Chordata > Amphibia > Anura > Alytidae > Discoglossus > Discoglossus pictus. The sequence goes on along the minus strand of CM050165.1, from coordinate 298,346,422 downwards.
GTGGAGGGTGGTTGGTGTGGCTGAGGGTGACTCGGGGGCAGGGTGGGGACCCTACACTATAGAAATATATCTATATTTGTGGTCAGGCCCCCTCCTCATGTAGAAGTGGTGTGGCCTGTGGCTACGCCCTCATTGATCTGCTAAGATGGCCAAGGGCCGAGTGAAAGTAAGGATAGAGGGGAGGGAGGGTGGGGCACTGGAAGAGTGTGCACAGATAGGAAGTGGGCATGGGTTTATAAAGGGTAGAGGGAGAGTGACCCTCTACAATCACCAGGTAATTAACCTGCACATTTGTAGCAATGGTGTGGCCTGTTGCTACACCCTCATTGGCCTGCTAAGAGGGCCAAAAAGCAACTAAGTTACTGAATAAGTTTAGAGAAGGCTAATCAAATTTCGGTTTGTGGATTAGGAATATATCGACTGTAGCACTTCATGGCTTGGATGGTATGTGCAGGGGTTTGATTTTTTTTAAGCTGAATATGTGGCTTCTGTACTAAAAGAGTGACCTGAGTATTTGAATGCATCAAGTCCTAGGCAAGTGAAAATAACACGTATGTAAAGAGTAAACATAGTAGTCGATATGTTGAGATGTTGAGTAGTGGGTGATGAGAAGGCTGGTCAATGTGTGTGGTCATTAGCGTATGAAGAATAGTGACTGGACAGGTAGCATCGTGAGTAGGGTGCTAGGTGATTGATACAGGTGAGATGCTAGTCTGAGTGCAAGAGGAGGGAACAAGTATCTTTAGAAAAGGTGAGATCGTGTTTAGTAAGAAATTGAGGGTGAGGAGATGAAATAATAAATTCACTGGGGCAAAGAAAGCCTAGAAGGTCAACGAAGCACCGTAAGAGAAGTTCTAGAACCAAAAGAATAGTTACAAAGAAATTCGATGATACATGAAAATATATTGCCAGTGATACTTAGTCTTGTAAATTGTGTTCTTGGTTTTGTTTAGTGAGGCCTTTGGCATATTGTGGTGAGGGGAAGATAAGTCAAAGAGTGGAAGGGAGCATGCAAGGAAAGAACAAAATGTGAGACATCAGGGCTAGGTGTCATAATAAAGGGGATGGTGTGTGTTGAGTAGTCGTGCGTTGTAGAATCAGGAGAGTGGTAACAAATAAAGGAGAGTAGGTGGTAGAACAAAAATACAGTGAAGGAAGGAAGCATGAGTGATGAGAGAGTGAAGAGTGACTTGGTTGAATAGGTAAACAGAGAGCCCCTCGAAGGTAGTGATTGGTATAGCGACCAATGTTGGGAATGTTCCTACTTGAGGAAAAAGTGGGGTCATGACTGAAGATAAAGTGTAGCGTATTCAGAGCAAAAGGTGCTCATGGTGTGCCCTTGAGGAACGGGTGCTGAGAAATGAGTACAGGAAGGCGAACATGATAAATCTATGTGGTGAACGTGAGTAGTTTGGTTATGGATGAATGGAGGCGTTGATCGCCAGCAGATCTGGCGGCCTTGAGTAAGGCTAAATAGGTGATTAATGGAACATTAGGATGAAATGGAGGCCTTGCGTAGGATTGATGTGTTCCTTCTTTTATTCCATTTCCATTCCTCATTTTCACAACTATCTCAACGTTCACTCTGGCTGTGTTGCCCCACCAGCCTTTTTACATTTGCTACCTGCCACAATAATCACGTGCTTGATTGTAAACGTAGTGAAGGAGAGGAAACGTGAATGGTATCGGGCGTCAAGCCATCGAAGGAACGAAGGGGGTATGGGGAGAGATCAAAGAAAGGATGTAAAAGGACGGCATGAAAAGTGTGTAGAGTTCCAGGTTCAGATGGGGCAGAATTAGCTTTAGTGAGCCTAAAGTGACAACCAGACATAGTGGAGAAAGGTGATGTTTGGATGAGGATATGTATGTAGCGACCTCGACAGGCAACGAATCGAAAACGAACTTCGAGGTAGTGCGTGGAAGGAAAGCAGTGATCGAGGGAAAGAAAACATAACAAATGGCGTGAAAGGAGCCAGAGAGCAAGTAAGGATAGAGGCAAGTTCTGAATCACTAAAACGATAAAATAAAGAGTTCCAGGGGTGCTGATTGAATTACAGAGGATAAGAAGCCAAATAGGCGAAACCATGAGGAACTGGAAGATGGAAAAATCAGAGAGACATGCTCAGTAAAAAAGATAAAGCAAATGCACAGAAATAGAAGAGAAAATATGGAAAAACAATTAAAGAGAAAAGGGGAAAAGAAACAGTGGAAAGCAAATGATAGAAATTTAATTTGTTAACATGTAACAGTGATTATGCGACAGTAATAGGACACACAACACTATGCTAGAAAAACAGGAAAGCCGAGATCTCGCGAGAAGCATATCGGACCCCCGAACCTAATTGATTGACATGTAACCTCCATGTTTTACTGCCGTAATGATGGTGACCTCGTTTTCTATTGGCTGTTTCAAAATGGGAGGTTATGGTCTTGCTTAATTGATCATATTTCTGCCCTCAACTGCTATGAACGAGTGCATGGTTTACGAAGTCGGCTTTCGGACCATTACTTGCGGGCTCCTTCAACTAAATAGCACTGGAATTGGAGACGAACGGGAGCCCACAGTATGCCCACAGACATACGGCTTCTATCCCACGAGATGCAGGCTTGCAATTGAATCGGGCTCAAAGATTCATGTTGTAATGTGAAATTCCTTGCTCTCAGTTGCTCATTATCTTTTTCAACAACCTTTACATGTTCTAATGGGTTAATCCTGGCCCTAAGTGTTCATGAAACCTTCCCTGGTATGTTTCCTACAGAGACATTATGGTCAATATCCTACACTTTTGATCTGATAAATTATATATTGTCTTTTAAGTGTAATCTTGACAAATTAACCATTTATGTTGTTTTTCTATATGGTGGTTTGACCAAATCAGTGGATTTTTGTAATAATGGTTATGGAATCTTTTTAGTGCCTAGTTATTTTCATATATTGAGTCTTCTGTAAATGTAAAATGTTGACAACTAGTGGTTCAGAAATTTACAGACAATATTAAACATATTTGGTTGTGCCTTAGGCTCCTAGAGCTTTTGCACCTGCCTGTACACAACATTCCTCTGCTCATTTCTTAGTTTCACCATTATGTTTATGCTCATGACACCAACATTTCTTTCTTTGCACCAGACACAAATTACTCTCTAATAGTTAATGTCACCAACTTGTCTTCATTGCCCTTCCTCTAGTTAAAAGTTAGTATTTCAAAAGATCTTGCTGTGTCCAACTATCACTCACATAAGTAAATATTTATTTTGTTATTAAATCTAACAATATACTTAAATAGTACTGGTGTTTTTTTGTATCGTCAAATCTGTAATGTTACATTTACTGATTCTGCAAAATTTTTCAAGAAATGCATGATTAAAACAAGAAAAAATAATACTTGTGTGTTTAAGGTGTTTTTTTTTTATGGGGGTGCTGAGTAGAAAAGGCATATACATGCATACCCCACTTAGCGCTACCCTGCATAGAGCTGATTTGCTATAACGCTGTTTTAGTTTCCTGTACTGGCAGAGCGCTAAACACCATTATAGCCCTTTTGTTTCCTTGTTGGTCCCCCGTTGAACGCTATAAAGACCGTGATCGAGTTAACAGGGGCACCATTTTGTGGGAGAGAGAGACAGAAAGAGGCAGAGAGACAACAAAATCCAACTTAACTGATTGTTAATTGTCTAATAAAATCTATGTTCATTGTATTTTTGTACTGTTTTACAGATGGCTGAGCGTAAAGAGGAGCAGGCTAAGGGCAAGCACCAGATTATTCCTCTGGATGTCAAGTGCTGGACCGCCTGGAGAAAGCAAAATATCAGATGGATATGGGGGCAAATCTCCATTTGCCTACCTCCACCAGCCACACTATTCTCAAGAACAAGGATAAGGTCTGCACTTCAGCTACGACCAGCACTACTTCTTCGGCCAAGAAGATCATCCGCTCCTGGTCCTACGCCCTTGAGGAGATGGAGAAAAGGCTGTCCATCTGGATAGATGACAAACTGGAGCGTAACATGCCTCTTAGCCAGGCCATCATGATGGAGAAGGCAAAGAGCATTTACTCTCACATCAAGAGTTAAGATCCAGATGTGATGGAGAGTTTTGCAGCAAGTTGACTGCTTTAAGAAAAGGTACAAACTCTACAATATTAAGATCACTGGTGTAGCAGCAAGTGCAGACACCGAGGCTGCTGCAGCCTTCCAAGCCTCTTTCAAGGACATGGTGGAAAGAGGAAGATATTCACCAGAGCTTTTCTTAAATGTGCATAAGACTGTGCTCTTTTGTAAGCCAAGCCACACGTTCATCTCCAGGGAGGAGAAGATAGCACCAGGCTTTAAAGTGGTGAAAGACAGGCTGACCCTTGTCGGTGGGAATGTCAGCGGTGACTTCTGTATAAAGCCATTGCTGGTCTACCATTCCCAGACAACAAGGGCAATGAGGGGCATTAGCAAGTCCTGCTTGCCAGTTGTTTGGAAGGCAAACAGGAAGGCACGGTTTACCCGTAATATTTTTAGCGAGTGGTTCACTGATCATTTCTGCCCTTCCCTGCAGCGTTATTGTCGACGCAAGGGACTGGAGGAGAAAGCACTGCTCATCATGGACAATGTGCTGAGCCACCCGACTAACTTGGCTGAGCTGCCCACCTGCATTATTGTGGAGATCCTGTTCCTGCCGCCCAACACAACTTCGCTCATCCAGCCTATGGACCAGGGGGTGATTGCCACCTTCAAGGCCTACTATCTCCACCGCACATTCTGCCAGCTGATTGAACACACGGACCACCAGGACATGGATAGCAGCGGCACAAGCAGGACCCTGGAGCCTCCACATCCACCAGTTAAAGTGGACTTTTTTTTTTGGACTCTTTAATTTGATATTGTTTCTTTAATTTATTGGGTGCAAAACCCTTGATTTATTTTGCTTTTTATTTATGTTACTGTGTGCAGTTCACAGCAAGTTTTAAAATTCTATTGGTGTTGTGTCTTTTTTTAAATTTGTTTCCCTATCCCTATCTTCCCCATGTTAATCTGCCCAATTTAGTGCTGTTCTGCTTAACACTCACATCGGTTAGGACCTATCTACAGCGTTAAGTGTGGTATTCCTGTAGTAAATAAAAATATGATTACAATACAGTAAAATTGTTTTCACAGAATGCCAGACTATCTAAATTACCACTGTAGCATTATATAGAGGAAGATTATCTTCTGTTTGATAAATAAGGTACTTACCTATATTGAGGGCCCATGGAGCAACTACATTCAAAAGGCACTGAGTGCAGTGACTCTACTGAACCTGAAACCAATTCATATGCAGTCACTTTTAATTGGTCTTCAAAAAAATACATAAGGATTATAAATAAATGTATTGAGCTATTTCAGCATCTCTCTTTTAGTTTCAGATTATACCTAAGCATTGCTTGATTTATTAGTAACCAAATGTATATTACTAACATTTTTTTGTTGTTTAGACAAATACAATAAATATCAGATGTATTAATGCTTTTAAATTTCCAAGAACAAAATGTCAGTTATGAGGTATATAACATGTAAAAGCTTGCAGTCCTCCAGATTAATCTAGAATTAATATAAATATATTTGTAAAAATCAAGGCTACTATACTATATTATAGTTTGAGAGCAAAAATAAATTGATTGGGTTAACTGTACTATAGACATGACTCTCTCACTAGTTAATCATGTCTATGGAACAAACCAATAACTGATGTTTTATCATTCTCAGATTGAGCACTTCTGACTATATGTATGCATGTGACTGTGGGTACATGTGGCTGGGATTATGTAGTTGATTTACTATGTAAAAATGTACAATTGTGTCCATTTTCACAATAATTTTTCCTTTAAATATCTTCAGAAGTGAAAACAGTAGCATATAGGGGGCCAGTTTATTAGTTTCTGCAAAGACCATCAGATTGTCCAGAAAAAAAAGACATATGGTATGCACCTCAAACAAATAGAGTAACATACTTTATTATTATGTGTATGTATACATTTTTCATAAATTCATAAAATATCAAATGGCTGTAATGTAAAAACATGATATTAATTGTATTAACTGTAATCAGGTTAAAACTTAAAAGCTCAAATGTCATTTAGGAAAAAAACAAACAAAATAAACTGACACAGAAAGTGGAAATCTAAAATGAAATATTTAATTAAAACTTTGATTTTGCCTTTATAATAAGGTGGCATTGCACAGGCTATATTACAATATCTTATAATAACTTTTATCACTTTCGTTAAAAGGATAAAATTTATTTCAACAGGCCACTTCAATGTTACATAAGTTGTAGGATAAAAATTGAAATTCAGCTATAGATGATACAATTGCAATGTCGGGAAATTACATTTTTTTATGTATTGTAAAAACATTTATTTTAACAATTTAGCTACATTAATCAAAAAATTACAGCATATTTAATAATTTTACAAATTTTTCATAAAAAATATATCTCTGTACAAAAGTTTCTTTTGCACCTACTGTACTTCATGTCAGCAGCATGTGGTGAGATGATGAAATGACATACGCAGATGGAGTGTTGATAATGATATGATCAGCATTCATTTTTTTTTAATTTTTGTTTTTTTACCAAAATATTTTATGACAGAAAAAAAATTATTGCAGCTAGCCTGAAAAAAGGCAAGATAAGGATACAAGCATCTGTTTCGACAGCTTTGAAGCATATAGATCTTTTCTTTTAGCAAATTTTGAATTATTTTTGAAGTCCTTTGAAAAACATGTATATTTCCTGAAAACTTCATTACATTATAATTGTCTTAGCTTTTTATTAAATGTTGATAGTGATTGAACAATCCTCGTAGAATAAACTCCTGGACAAACTGGCAGACGTAGGTGTTCGGCTTTTACCATTATTATCTCATTCTAGCATCCAAATCCCACATCTTGCCTTTAAGTCCCACCAACAGGCCATCATTTGACTTATTGCCCCTACTTAAACATAGGTGGCTCAGTCAGAATGTGTTCAAACAGGGATGTGGTCAAATTGTGTGCTGTATGTGGACTGTGAGAACAACATTGGAACCACAGCTCTAGCAAAAAAATATAAAATATTTGTAATGCTGAAAATAATCAGCAATGTATCATGTTAACTTATATTCAAGGATGAAAAAGAAATTGGGGAAAATATATAATTATTCAATCTGGACAACTTTGGTCTTAAAATATGTTTTTTTTTAAATGATCTCTTTACATGAATGCCCTCAAGTACTTTGCATCTTTTTTGTCCCTTATATATGAATATGCTACCTATGAGCTATGAAAGGAAGTCTAAGGAATAATGAACACTGTTGTACTCAGCATAATAAGCATGAACGTCTATATATTTTTCACACTACCTCGAGCCATGATGTTTTCAGGCTTACAATGTTTCTAAAATAAATTATTAACAATAAAACTTAAATTGCCATATTTGTACATTTATACATAAAAACACAAATTAAACATGCTCTGACATGGCCTCTCAGAGCATCCTTCAATTTAATAATTTTTTTTAACAATTTATAATAAATGAATGCCGATTTGACCTCCATTTATGTCTCTAACCCTAAAAATATGATGTAAAGAACAAACAAAGATTTCACAGACTTGTATAAATAATCATAATTGGGACGCTTTAACGTTTTGCACGTTTGTGTTAAGGAACAATGGTTAGGCAAATTTACCTACTGCAATGAAAACACTTTTAATGAAAATATGCATAGTTTTCCAGATAACATTATTACAGTGGTTCAAAAACAAATAAACAAAATTACTGTAATTCATTTGAACAAGACTATGCAAGTGTTTAAATGAGTTGTATGGTAAATATTTAATATTAACTACTATAGTGCTCTAAACAAGCATATACTTTGTACATGCCCTAGTTGGTATATTAATGACAACTTTTAGGATATGCCTTTTAGTTTTTTGAGCAGACAGACTAGAAAAAAGCTGAACTGAAAATGTAATCTTAACTTTTTTATGGTGTGTATATATTACATATACATCGTGAAAACTCTAGAAGTAATTAGCTTTTTCTAAATCAATATGTAACCATATGTAACACAATAATTTAAAATGTGTGTGTATATATATGTATATATATATATATATATATATATATATATATATATATATATTAATCATAAGAAGAAGTAGAAATATTAGCTTTCGTGCTGTAGTAAGTGAAAGAAAAATAGAAGGGAAATTAATTTCTCAAAATGCAACTTGATTAACAAAGATGTGGGATTTACCAAAGGAAAGGGAGAGAGAACTGTACATATATCATTATATTGTACTTCCATGTAATATGATATATTGTAAAGTCACTCAAAAACTTCACATGTAAAATAACAGTGAAACAGCTAAAACAGTAAAGTACAATAGAATAGAATGATAGAAAAACACTTCAATAAAATATCATAAAAGGAAAAACAAAAATAATCAGAAAGATGAAATATGTTATAGTGAACATAATAACAGTATTTCTGGGCAGGACTGCACTTATTTATTTTTTTCTTTTTCTGATAGATTCCATAATTACATGGAAATGTATCTCTTTACTATTTTTCTTTCATACACTACTGCACAATATAAATTACTATTTTATATTCCATCCACAATCTATGACAGATCCTTTTTTTCTGCGTTTCTTAGATTTATAGTAATAACTGTATACTTTTCATTTTTTGGTAGGGACTATAAATTTCCATTAAACATGAGCATATCTATATAAGTCCTAGTACCTAAGAAGAACACTGCCACATTTATATATTTTTATCAAAATATATTCTTTATTGTATTAAAAATAAGTGTAATATTTAAATGATGTTTGCAATGCCCTCAGGAAAATCCCCATCCACTTTGCAGTAGTACTGTCATAGCGATGGTGGCTAGTGTTTTACATACAATGTGATAAGCGATAAAAGTTATTAGGTAACACAGTTTAGTGTATAACTTTAAAGCTACAATGCATCTCTGCTATGCATTGCAGGCCATCTCATGGGGCTGAGGTGGCTTAGTGAAGTTCCCCCAATGTTTGTCATGATGATAAAAGGGAAAATACTATCAGCCTATTGCGATTCGGTAAATTTAAAAGGGCTCTGTTTAAGCACACAGCATATTTTTTTTACAGAAGTTTTTAGTTAGTGAGGACCTTGTTTTTGGATAGAAGCTCACTAACTAAAAACTTCTGTAAAAAAATATATGCTGTGTGCTAAAATAGAGCCATTTTAAATTTACTGAATCGCAATTTAATAAGGCTGTATATTACTTTAATTAATTCTGAAGTTTGTTTTAAACGAAAAAAAATTTTTTTACATTTTTTGTTTAAAGTGTGCTAATAATTGAAACTCTAATTTACTTATTGAACAATTTAATTTATAGTTTTTTTTATATTTACAATAAATTATTTCAAATCCTTATAGTCATTTCAGAATATGCATCTTAGCATAGTCCAAGAAGACATTATTTATTTAGGTTGCAATCATTATTTATATAAAATGCCTAAAGTCTAATGACATTGCATAATCATGTTAATAGCTGTTTTAAACTGACATGATCCAAAGTTTACCACCACTGGACCACATTATAGTGCAAAATCCAGTTATTCAGTTCTGTCTAATTTTCCAAGAGTTCTCCATATTTTGGCTCTGTTTCTTTATCCTGTATTTTACAGCAACCATTTGTATTGTTTATTGGATCTTTAATAGGCTTTTTCAATTAAATAATTTAACAAGTGATATAATGTTGTCCATAACAAGCTATACTCAAATGTTCTTTAGTGCTGATCGACAGGAAAAGAAAAATGAGTACAAGAGGTTGGAATTCAATCCGTTGTGCAATAAATACACTATAGTGCACTGTACATTTTAATCAAAACATTACTTCACTGCCACTAGTCAAAAGGAGATCACCATAACTGCATGTGTCTTAAATGTTTGCAATGAATGGCAGTCATGCTTCTAAAATGATGGTACGACTTAAGCAAAAAAAATATGTTTTATATAAATATTTAAACTAGTTTTACTTAATTCATTTGATCCCCTGAATGTAATTTTCTTATAAAATTTACACAACCCTTACATCTAAGTGGGCCACAGAGTAATCTTAGCTCACAAAATGCAGTGTTGCAGATCACCGATATGCAAGATGGCAGCCTGCAGGAGAGAATACAAGTCTCCACTTAGTGAAGTGAAAATTGCACTGAGAAGGAACAAATTAATTCATTAAACTTAATTAAAGGAACATTGGAGGTTTCTAGAGTTCACTAAGGAATATAATATACATATGCTGCTATTTACTTTTCTTCCTAAAATCATACAATTTATACTTATTTGGGTCTGCCCTCAGCAGCACATGCAAATCGTGAATACACAATCACTAACCATCTCTCAGGAGCATGATGCTATATTTTGCCATTGATAGGTTACTTTGAGACTCTGTACACCCAGTACTTCAAAGTACCCTGTCTTCATGAGCTGCGGAGAGGAGAAACCAATTAGGAACTATGTGTAAGATTTTAGGCATAAAAAACTGAGCTTAAGCACTTTTTAATACAATAGAATACACCAATGTAAAGAGATACATAGGTATATTATATGCCTAGTGAAATCCAGAAACCGTTCATGTCCGTTTAAATATTTATTTAAAACAAAAAAAGAATGAATGGTTGTAGTAGATTCTTTATAGGGCTCACAATCAGCATCTTGTATCAAAAGGCTTAAAGTGATTTACTATTAATGTTACATTTTTAAAGGTCATCTTCAATAAAAGAAAAAAAAACATAAAAAAATAATAATATAATGATATTACTGACATAATGAAAACTAATAGTTCAAAACTTTTTGTCATAGCAATAAATATTGTCTATACCTTGAAATGAATACCATATTTTATAAACCTGAACAGTAATAGAAATTGATTCATATTTCCTATTTTGTTATTCTTAAAAGAGAAATCATAATAGTTAAACATATGAAAGCACTTTTTAACAACTGTGGGCCCAAAGCAAAATATTGTTGGAATATAAAACATATGTACTTTAATATATACATACATTTGCATACTTTTCTAAAGAATTGAAAAGTCTAACCTCAAGAACAATGACTGATAATTTCTTCACCAGTTGCCTGCTAATAAATCTCAAATGCAAATATATTGTTTAACGAGTTAAGAATATCTTTACTGTAAAATTCAAGATTCAGACTTAATATTTTGATGGAATCTTTTAGACTATTGGGGCACAATCACATTAGTATAGTTAATCTAACCATTTGATTAATTTTTCTATTTCATTGTTTAAATTGTGTTTAAAAAACCCATTCACATTAAAATAATAAACATATTCACTGACAGAGATTTGTAATGCTAAGAATTAAGCTAATGGCAATTAGATATAGATCACATATAATAGCAGATAGAGTATCAAGCTTTTCTAAATCTCAAAATCCGTAACCAGCAGTTCACTGAAGGTTAACAGTTTATGTAGTAAGGAATATCCAAACTCATTAAATGATGTGAAGTCTTGCTGTTTAAATCTAAACACCTGTTAGAGCTTGTTGGTATTCATGTGAGGCAAGTAGCTGTTAATCTTTTTTCCACGCTAATGAGACATACACTCTGACATATTACATGCATGAAGTTATATTCTATTTAAGAGATGTAGGCACTTTATAAATACATACTTCTTAATAATTGATATATAAACGGAGGGATAAAATGAAACTGAGTCAAAGGAAATCTAACCAAGATGCACTCTCTCAAGGGGAGTCTGTGGGAATGTGGGCTTGCGGCATATGGAATTAATCAAGGAAAATAAAACGATATTTTACATAGTATATGAATAGAAATAAGGAATTAACACAAGTAGGAACATTAATTGTGTTAGTGAAAATGAGCTGGGAAATATAACTGAAAAACAGTTATTTGGGATATATCTGAAAAAATAAAAATGTAAATATACTATGGCTGTCTTTAGAATGTTCTCTTTTCAAATTATGTAAAATACTAGATTTATGTGGCTTTAATAGTTTACTATTCGTTTGTTTACTTTGATTTTTCTAATCCAGAGTCAGAATATCAATTCATTACTTTAAAAAAATAATGCATATAGTGATTTTTATACTTTACTTGAAATCTAATGCACCAAACTTTTTGCATCAGTTTAGTTACCACTTACATAAATTATTATTCAAGGGAATATCACTAGAAGGATTTACAGAGAGAAGTATGAAGCAGCAGAAGCCTCTTGGGTTTGGAAATATTTGACAGATTTAGGAACCTTAATTAAGTACTTTCTCAAATTATGTAGTTATTTTCCTGCACTCCTCTCTAGCAGGTATTTCTGGCTACTTCATGCTAAAGACCCACAGGTATAAAACATCAAGACATTTGTTTAAATTACAGGCTGAATTTGTAACAATGAATAAATGGGAATTAAAATATCCCCACAAGCAAGTTATACGCCTCATAGACATTTATAGAATTATGTGCATAAAATTGACTTTAAAATAATGAAATATAATTTGTTCCATAATGTTTTAAACAGATATTGCGATATTTTCATATAAAATATTCAACATTTCTAACATTAAAATGTAAGTTCAGTATAAATCTTTCAATAGTTTGGTCTAGATTGGCACAGGTGAGAGAATTTGGAGAGCTTGTCCAAATTCTGCTATTATACTATAAAATAAAATTGACTAAGGTACTGCCTCCCCGGGCCTCTCTTATTAGTAAATCTAGCCCTAGGTCTTAAGTTTTTCTTGTATAAAAGAATTCATTACATTTCTTGCAATTTGTGGCTTATCTCTTTGAATGTTAAACACTTGTAACAAACTAAGTTAGATTTAGATAATAAATTAGAACATTTTATGCATTCCTTCCAGACAGATTCAGTTGGAGAAAATATAAAAGAAATCATCAGCTTGCCTTTGTGAATATACTGCAGCAGAGGTTGTAATATATTTTCAACTATTGACAAATCTCATTTAATTAAGCTGAATAATACTCTTCCCTTATTCTGTGGATACGAAGTGCTATTTAAAAAAAAAATAAACTCCAGCAAGTTAACATATCTCCAATAATGATTTCCAAAACAATCTATATCATAAATTATTTGGTTGGTTATGATGAATACATATTTCAGCAATATATGTTTCAATGTATTTTAGTAATACCAATTAGGTGGTATCATTAAAATAAATAGCAGAAATGCAAAAGGGAACACGGTTTTGTAAGATCAATCCCAAAGATGCAATTTGTTTTTTTAAATAAATTACTGTTCACAATTTTACATGGAAAGCAGTAGTTGTCAAACATCTGCTCTTTAATTGTGTGATACAAATATTAATGACAGACAACCCTGTTTCTTTTTTAAGAAAATAAGACATAAAATATATATCGTACAAAAGTTGACTGCTGCTTCTTGATGGGGCATCAGATGTTGGTTTACGAGGATGTAAATCTTGTTGAAAAGATGAACAGAAACACAGTTTATTTTGTCAGTAAATTATTGATCTTCCTAAATTTATGACCTACAAATAAACATAATGTGCTATGAAATGAATGAGAAATGGAAATATTGAAACAATGGAAACAATGTCATAATAAACCCTGTTTTGGATGTTATGGTTCTCAGTCACTCCAAACACACTAGTGCAAAAAAATTGTGCAGTAATATTTTGCAACATCAGCTGAATGAGAAACAAGCAAACCCCTCAGTGCACAAAATAGTGTCTGAAGTATCTGGCTGCTTTAACTGTCAAAGTTTCATTGATTTCATGGTAAAGCATTTTAATGTGTGTGCAACCACAAGTAAGGTTGTCCTCTCCTTCAAATATAAAGTGTTTATTTCTTCAGAACATTCACGTTCATTGGAATATAAAAAAGCATACTGTGGTGCTATCATTTATCACAGTACCCAAAGGATTTATCCAAGTGCCCGAAATATTGCAAATGAAAGGCATCCAACCACATACAAATTTCAAAGTATGAGGCATTAAAATGACAAAGTGGCATGACTTGGCAGTCTTCCTTAAGTGTTCCTTGATGGTAAGCGTTTGCAGCCAGGCATTTTAATCCCATTGTAAATGAAGGAACATTCTTGATTTGATCTTCAGAAGACTCAACTCATTTGAACCAGGAACTACAGCTGCATGTATTGTTTGCTGTTAAACAGTGTTAAAGATTGCAGCAGCAAAGCCAGAAGGAGTAGAGATATTGGTTTAGGGCACCAATGGAATTTCTGCTTGTCCATTCAGAGGTATGGCTATGAATCAGTCATATTGAATACCAAAGGCTATACCACTGTACAAACTGTGTTTAGTGTTGTGTCAAATCTAACAGCTTTTGCCTCTGTTGGTTTTAAGTTTGTGTCATACATAGGATTTTCAAATGAAGCTTGTCCATTGCTGTTTTCATGACCAGCATATCCATTGTATTGTACTTTTGGTCTTGCTCTGTCAAATATAGAAAATAGTTGAAGCATCAATATTAAATTGATTCTGACAAATTGCATTATGTAGTATGAATCCATACCGATACAAAAGTAATTTTGGCAGAAAAACATAAATAGAATATATATTGTTGTAAATTCAAAAACAATATTTTATAAACTAATATGCATTAAAGAAGAACATTTTACATTTAAAATGTGCATTCGACTAAGTTGTGTTTTCACTGTTCACAGTGCGTCATATTTTATTAAATATTGGGGGAAATTTACTAAGCATCTCAAGTGGATGATATGTAGTATAAACGGCTGTAATCTTGATTTGCCCCTGTGGGAAATAGTGCATTGTAAATACAGGGATGCACAACTCAACCACTGTAGATGCTTAATGCAATTGCTCTTCATTATTTATCTTTTTATAATATATAGTTAATAAATTGTACTTTTGCGTTTACATTTGTAAGTCTAAAATAAGTTGCAAAACAAATTTCACTGCATTCTGGGAATGTGGGCAGGGATATGCAAATGACTCAACAAAGGCTTCACTCTTTAATACCATACCTCTTTAAACATGGCTCCTTTTAAGTATATTCCTGCTGTATTACACAGCTTTAAGCAAAGCCCAGTATGGATCATGCACAAGCCAGGAAACTACACGCAGACAGTCACTGTTTTGATGTTAATGGATCTCATCAGTGTGGGGCTGGTTCTGGGTTTGTGAAGTAGATTATAATTCTTATTCCTCTAATTATTATTCACATGTTTATTTATTGTGTAGATAGATGATTCATCCTTTTCCTTTTCCAGTATTCTTTGGGAGACCTACACGAACATTTGAGACTCAAGGGGACAGTCCCCCAGTTCGAGTTTGTTCTTAAACTAAACATATTTACCAAATTTTACATAGATTTCACTTTGTCCTGCATATAAAAAGTTATAGATATCTAAATAATATGAAATATTGTTTCCAAATATACTTTTCATATGTGCTTATATTGCCAGTTCCCCACTCCCATGTAGTCACCTCTATCAAATTGCTGTTTTGCTGTATCAAGTTAGCAATACCCGAAATAACTTTTCAACTTTGCAAAACTCAAAAATATCTTTCTGCTTAGTATGGACGCATTTATTCATTACATATCATTGCATAAATAAAAAAAAATTAATTAATGAAAATAAAATAATATAGCAAAAAGTAATATAGCTTTTACCTGTGTTTGTAAAGGTAAAATGCAAATCCAGATAATATAAGGGCAAAAAAAGGTACTAAGATTGCAGCCGCAACAGAACTGCTGTTTGTGCCATAGTAGTTATTGGAAGAGTCATTTACATTTTGGGAATCTGTATAAGAAAACAAAACACAAAACAACATCATTTATTTAAAATCATTAGTTTATGTTAACATTCTATGTAGAGTATACTTTTGTTTTTTGCATTGAATTAGAACATATTATATACAATGTTTTAACAGCTGCAAACTAGCTAGATACATTTAGTCATACTCACATGATACAACTGTGTATGTGTTTTTATTTATTTCAAGATAAAATGTCAAATGTTGGAGATGTGAATCACAGAACACATTTGAACATACGTGGTGAAAATGTAATGAAGTTCAAAAAATTTGGGTATCCTGTATTGAAAATTTGCTTGAATTAGTACTATTTCATATTTTCCCAGAGAACATTGATTACAAAGTGCAATATATTTTGGTTCATATATTAACAGTAGCTAAATGGCTAATAGCCCTCAATTGGAAAAACAAACATCTTCCAAATTGGGGTGAAATAAAAGACATAATTCCTAGAAATAGACAAACTGAAAAAGATTTTATTGGAAATAACCCCAAATTTGTATCAAAAAAGTGCTTCAACTGGAACCTATGGGATCAGTATCCGAAGACGACAAATTAAAACAAGCTTTATGAACCCTAACATATAAAAAAAAATATATAAAGTGTATAATTTCTATATTTTTGCAGAAATTATCGTTGTATGAATATGTCTTGCATGTGTAAAAAGAAAAAAAAAGATGTAAAATGCAATGAAAAAAAAAAAAATACTGATAAATCAAAAATCACTAACCGTGAGCATACTCGCAAAAAAAAATGTCACCAAGATAAATTTAGTTTTACTGCCAAAAGTAAAATAAAAAAAATATCATAATCCTTTATAATCCAAGAATAATATATTACATTCACCATTCATCAGAACTAATCTAACATGCCCTACCACATACGATTTGTGTTACTTTATAGTGGAAGTTTCTGCATTATCACCTCCATCTTTCACAGCTGCTACAGCCATATATATAATTACTAATTAACCCTCCACTCTCTTTTCAATTACCTGCCAAGCTCTTGTTTCTCCCTTTTAACTCCTTCCGCTTTGTTTAATTTTACCTTAGATGTAAACTTGCTATCACTCAATCTCGCAAAGCATTTTGTATAAAAGTGTCATGTGTATGATTGTTAGCTCAACTCCTTTTGTATCAGTCTGTCAAATTAAGTATTGTCATACCCATGTTTTACTGTACATCAGTGCTATATAAATAAGAGATAATTATAATCTATATTTGTCTTTCGGTCACATCAAACAATGCTTTTAATGGTAATGGAGGGAAGTTACAAAGCATCTCAAGTGCATTTCATATTATCTCTTTATTTACTACTCACTGTTTCTTTCGGAGAAAACAAAACTTCTCAAGTTATCTTAGCTCTGCTTGTGTCATCGCAAATAAGAAAGTGCTTAGTAAATCCCCCCAATAAGTACTAAAGCTTAGTAAATAATGAGAAGGCTGTGATGATTCTTTTTCAGTATCACAGCCATCTCAGTATCTGCACAGTTGTTTTTTACACTCATAAAAGTCATTTTTTTAAAGCTTGTTATTTTATTAGAAACATTTAAAATGTTGATTTATATTTTTATGCTACGTACAGATCAAACTGTTTTTATGTTTGTGACAACACTGTATTTTCCTTTGTGAAAAGATAGTAAATGTTTAATCAGTATAACAATGCATTTATCCAAAGAGAATGTAGGTTATCCATATTACTTCCAAAATATCCCACAGGAGCGGATCTCTAGGATGACCCTTATCACCATGGACCAAAAGATAAATGTATATTTAAACATAATAATATATAATGATATGCTGACACAATTATAATATAAAGAGCATGAAGAATTAAGAGTGTCACAAGTCAATCCAGTGCTGATTCAATTACTAATACCGGCAAAGCATTACCCGGCTGTTTTCTTTTGGAAAATTGTCAATGTATTCCAAGTGAACCATATTGTTGCTCCTGCAAAGCTTACTGAATTCTGTCCATTTGTAGCAATGGAATGAGAACAACTCTGCCTCATTTGTAAACTGCACCACTCTATACAATTACTTACAGTGATGTCATGTCATTTCAAGTAAAGCACAGCTGTACATTTTGAATACTAACATGTAAACAAAGAAATACATATAACTCTCATTTTAATTAAGATAAACATTATAAATATAAAACTGTAATGCTATTTTGCCTTAAAAAGGAAAATAATTAAACTTTGCCTTTTAAGGAAATAAAACTATGTTATATAAACATAATTTATAAATATATTGTGTCTTGCCTTACACAAGCTTTGCAGAGGACATTTAAAAGCCATTTATTTTTAGCCATTAATGGAGAGATGGTTCTAATGACCTTGAGGGATATTAAAACTGCATTACTTGGAGCACAATGGCTGTTGAAACTTTTATGTTAATTCAACTATAATTACATATTTAATAACTGCAAGTACTACTGGATTTGAAAAAAAAGTTTTCTCTTATTGTTTTCTTTATGTTTAGTTCGCTCTAACATAAAATTGTTACTTTACAAGAGTAAGAAAGAGGGAGGGAGAGAAGGAGTGTTAGATCTCTTTTGATCTGATTGATACTGCAGGCCAATAATTAAATTATACTTATATGTTAATATTTGTAAAACTTTTCATGCAATCAGTTTTCATAGTTCATCACAATTATTGCAAATCCTGAAAATATTTACACTTTACAAGAAAACTGAAAGTAGATAAATGCAATCCAATTTTCTATAGGACACATCTGTAATATAAAATAAACTTTATTTGCCCTTTAGGTATTTAATTGTATTCATAATTTTAGGTGCCACTGAACAGTTTCAAAAAAGTAAAACATAAATTCTTACTTTGTCTTTGAAATACAAACTTGCCAAAATCCTTGGATTGTATATCACCTTGAAAGGTAAATACTCCTTTTTCTCTTCCAGATGATACCTGTGTTATGCAAACAAAGTTAAGCTAAGAATTAAAATGTAATGCAAAATAATATAATAATGCATCTAGGATATAGAAATGTTAAAAGCTATAGTATGTTCAAATTATAACATTTATTTTAATCCAAACACATTTTTAACATTATTCGTTATTTATGTTTTTTTTAATTTTTATTGGATTCATTATTTATACTTTTAAATCTGATTTTCCCTTAGTAATCTTCTGTCTTTACTGCCAATGTTTCACACCTCTTTAGATGTCTGTAGGTAAGTCTCCTGTAAAATGTTGAGTCATTGTACTATGTATAGAAATAGAAATACTGGAAATAAAATTTTAAAAGCAGTAGTTATATTTTTGGATTGGCTAACTGTCATTGCAGGTATTATACTTTGCACCTTGAAAAAAAAGTCCCCTATGTCTAATGGATATTTTCACAGATAAGGAAAATATGTAATTATGCTGCCCAATGCACATGTACAATATGAAAAATGATCAGTTATAACATAATTTCTACTTTTTTTTTAGCTCAAAATAGAGTTGTAAAAAAGGGGAAGTGAGGACCGTAGAGGTTAGTATACCAAACTGAGCAGCACATCCTGTAAGAAACCATGACAGAGATTTACTGAGCATCACATATGAGGGCAAATTGTCATCACAACCTTTCACACCTTATCACAATTCATGAGATAGCTTAGTAAATACCCCATAATTTGGAAATGATCACACAAAATCTCTACTACATATGTAACAAAGACTACTTCTGCATTGGACTATACAGACCATGGCCCTCATTCAATTGCGATTTGGCCAATTGAATAGGGCTCTAAATAAGCACATAGCATAATTTTTTTAAATAAGTTTTTAGTTAATGAAATCCTTGCTTTTGGATAGATGCTTACTAACTAAAATCTTCTTTAAAAAATATATGTTAAGTGCTTATTTAGACCCTTATTCAATTGGCAAAATTGCAATTGAATGAGGGCCCAAATGTGCTTATAATACGTTTTGGAATATGTTTACTCTAACAAAGCTTTTTATCATAAACAAAATAGAGCTATTATTGTAGTTGTTAAATTGTAATAAAATAAGCACTACATTAATTTTCAGGATTATTTGCTAAGTTAAATTAACTCTATTTTCATCAAGAAAATAAGCAATTATCAGATACTTACATATCCATCCATTGCCCAGTTTCCAATTTCAAACTTGTTATTAAAAATTTCTGAAGACCCTTTCACCTGAAAAACTTTCAGAAGCAAATGGGCTTCTTCTTTCTTGTAAATCCCTAAGGAAATAAAAATAAATATCTGACCACAGCTCATTAAAATGGACCTGAATAATTCAAATTGCAGTTTCATTTGACCTTATGCCTTTATTATATATCTGAAGTATGTACATAATAATGAAAATATGAATATCATAACATAGTAACACTTTAAAAGAAAAAAAAAAAAAATATATATATATTTATTTAAGAGATTGTTAGGAGATAAAGAAACATGCACAGACTTCAGGGATCTGATCTACTTTTTGGCAAAATGTATGAAAGGGTCGACTGACAGTCTATCAATAAGGTTATCATTAACTATCATGTCCCACACTGAATACTGCAAAGCATCCTAACTGAGGCATAAGAACCATTCCAATACTTTTTAAATGTTTCCACCAGGAACAACTATCTCATCAACCATTTGTCAAATGTGGCTCCTCTTGTTCAGTTCCTACTCTGACTTCTGATATCCTCAAAAACATGATTATTATGTACTCATGTACTCAATAATACTGTACTGCTCTTTCTTGTTTTCAAACTGCCTATCATGTATTCAAGTTGCTAGGTGGTTGGTGATTGGGAGAAATGATGTCCAGGGAATGTTCTAAGGATGTGTCAATCTCCATGCTAATTTGCCTTATTACGGTTGTGTATTCCTTAGTTTTCTGATGTGCAGCTATTCCCCTAGACACTGTTCACACCATTGTCTTAAAAGTAAACAACGTAAAGATTGTGCTCTATTTGGAATTCGCCCCCCCCCCCCTCCGTCTAATTCATATCATGTATTCAAATAATGTTAGATCTAAACAATGGTCTGTCAGACGGTCCCTGAGAAGACGTTTGGGAATCAATGACCTAGACTGAAATAAGTATATATATATATATGATTTTGAACGTTTGTCCACTGACAGAAATGATCAGTCTATAATTTTAATGGTAGCTGTATTTTAACTGTGAGAGACAGAATAACAAAAAAAAAAAAACAAGAAAAACGCATGTCAAAAAAGTTATAAATTGATTTGCAGGTCAGTGAGGGAAATAAGTATTTGATCCCCTATCAATCAGCAAGATTTCTGGCTCCCAGGTGTCTTTTATACAGGTAACAAGCTGAGATTAGGAGCACTCTCTTAAAGGGAGTGCTCCTAATCTCAGTTTGTTACCTGTATAAAAGACACCTGTCCACAAACGCAATCAATCAATCCGATTCCAAAGTCTCCACCATGGCCAAGACCAAAGAGCTGTCCAAGGATGTCAGGGACAATATTGTAGACTTACACAAGGCTGGAACAAGACCATCGCCAAGCAGCTTTGTGATAAGGTGACAACAGTTGGTATGATTACTCACAAATGGAAGAAACACAAAATAACTGCCAGTCTCCCTCTGTCTGATGCTCCATGCAACATCTCACCTCGTGAAGTTTCAATGATCATGAGAACAGTGAGGAATCAGCCCAGAACTACACGGGAGGATCTTGCTAATGATCTCAAGGCAGCTGGGACCATAGTCACCAAGAAAATAATTGGTAACACACTACGCCATCAAGGACTGAAATCCTGCAGCTCTCGCAAGGTCCCCTGCTCAAAGCACATGTACAGGCCCGTCTTAAGTTTGCCAATGAACATCTGAATGATTCAGAGGAGAACTGGGTGAAAGTGTTCTGGTCAGATGAGGACAAAATCAAGCTCTTTGGCATCAACTCAACGTGCTGTGTTTGGAGGAGGAGGAATGCTGCTTATGACCCCAAGAACACCATCCCCACCGTCAAACATGGAGGTGGAAACATTACGCTTTGGGGGTGTTTTTCTGCTAAGGGGACAGGACAACTGCACCGCATCAAAGGGACGATGGACGGGGCCATGTACCGTCAAATCTTTGGTGAGAACCTCTTTCCCTCAGCCAGGGCATTGAAAATGGGTCGTGGATGGGTACTCCAGCATGACAATGACCTAAAGCACACAGCCAAGGCAACAAAGGAATGGCTCAAGAATAAGCACATTAAGGTCCTGAAGTGGACTAGTCAGTCTCCAGACCTTAATCCCATAGAAAATCTGTTAAGGGAGCTGAAGGTTCGAGTTGTCAAACATCAGCCTTGAAACCTTAATGACTTGGAGAGGATCTACAAAGAGGAGTGGGACAAAATCCCTCCTGAAATGTGTGCAAACCTGGTGGCCAACTACAAGAAACGTCTGGCCTCTGTGATGGCCAACAAGGTTTTTGCCACCAAGTGCTAAGTCGAAGGGGTCAAATACTTATTTCCCTCATTGACCTGCAAATCAATTTATAACTTTTTTGTCATGCATTCTTCTTGTTTTTTTCTTTTGTTATTTTGTCTCTAACTGTTAAAATACACCAACTATTAAAATTATAGGCTTATCATCTCTTTGTCAGTGGACAAACGTTCCCCCACATTTGTATGTATGTATATATATATATATATATATATATATATATATATATATATATGTGTATATATATATATATATATATATATATATATATATACATGAAGAGTGCGGTAGAGAGAGAGAGAGAGAGAGAGTTGTATGGGGCTGTATACTATATAATGAGGAAATGCAATGTATAATGGTTTATACAGTGTATAATGGCTCATTAAACACATAATTTAAAGAAGCTGAACATGTAAAATCTGCATACCATACTAACAAATTTCCCATTATAGCCTCTAGATTGTAAGCTCTTTACAAAAGGGACCTCAACCATGTTGCTTTAAATTACATATTGATTTGCTGCACAGTTTGCATTTAGGTACAACTTAATTTATTCTTGCGTTATATTTGTGTACCTACCCAATTGTACCTTTGTAAATAGTGCTATGAAATATGCTAGTACTTTACAAATAAGGATGAATAATAATTATTAATCTGTATTCATGCAAGTGACATGTATTGTAAGCAGTCACAAGCAGGGTCTTCAACCAACAGTTTATATTATTATTATTATTATTATTATTATTATTATCAATTATTTGTAACGCACCGAAATATTCTGTAGCGCTATACATAAGTTGTGAGGGCAAAACAATATTAACACATTACAAAGATGGAGGGCCCTGTCTTAGAGCTTAGAATCCAGTGTCCAAAGTGCTTTCCCCAAAGCACTGTACAAGATTAAAAACTCAAGATTGATCAAATAATGTAATTTAAATTTGTAAATTTAAGAATAATACAGTATTGCTAAATACAGATGAACTCACCATTATTTAATTTAAATTATGCAAAATGTTGCATCTTAAAATTTGAATTGCTACATAAAAACGCTTCAGTTTTTTATTGCAAGTTTCAGCTCTTTGTTTGATCCATAATTTCTAATGTGTAAACAAATTATAATTGTGTGTTCTAATTGAAACTTACCTGATAACTTGAGTTCACTGTTGTGAGTATCTAAAAAAGTCCCATTCACTTTGCTGCTTGTAGTATTGAACCATTCAACAGTTAAAGTTGCTGAATACTGCTTTCCTAAGTACTCATAAAAGCCCTTCCACACAGAGTTGCTGAAAAAAACATCTGCAGGAACTGGAAATAAAAATGCTGTTAAGCTAAATCTGAATGGCATTAACAAAATATAAACACATTTATTTCACTATATATATATATATATATCTATATATATATATATATATATATATATATATACAGGGTTGACTGACATTATTATAACCACTGCCTATTTTTGCCGTCAGCCAATGAAATACGGAATGTGTCGTAAACTGGCTTGGTGGGTATATAAGATGATATTTATGCATTCTGCAAACATATCAGCTATTGGTGTCTTGGGTAAAACATGCAATTTATCCAAGTTTGTAAAGGGAATGATCACTGGCTTTCAGGCCAAGGGTGGCAGTATTTCTGAAACAGCACTGTCACAATCTGCTTCTTCAAGGGGGGTTGAACCTAGTTCAAACCTACCCCAGCAGAATTGTGTAGTTCTTGTTCTCTGTGGCACAAAAGATGGCTTCTGAAGAGGGTAAGGCCCAAAGGTACAGGCAGAGAATACTGGATACAAGTTAACAGTGGCCTCCAGCAAGACCACTCCCCAAGTCAGGATACAAAACACAGAAATAGTCTCACGCCTTGGATATGTGAAAACTATAACTGAACCTTTATTGAATGATCAAAACAACATATGTATACTCTCCAATACCACACCCTTGTGTACATTTGAGTATGTGTGTGATGAAACAAATCTGCCTTGTAGCCTTGGGTTGCTATAACAATTGAGATAACACTCATCAGATATCAAAACAATAGGCCAGATGTCCATGGTATGCTAGAGAAGAAAACCTTGATGTAAAGCACAAGTGTTTTCTTAGGACTATTTGAAGTACATACATCGGTCTTGACTGTGAGGGTGCAATGATCTGCAGCTAACTTCTGTGCAGAGAATTCTTACCAGTTCCACATATGCTATACATAACATTTTCCCTCTCATAATATATAATAACTAGTATACATAATAATTATGGACAGGGAACATATAACCACACACAATAATACATAATCCCAATTTAACAATGTCATGCTCCCTTGGCCATATTCATAACTACTTGCAATATCAGTCCTTAAAAACTGAAATCATGACAACAACAGTTTGTCAACTGTCGCATGCTACTGTGGGTAAAATGTACCGTGACTGAACAAGCGGCACCATTGCGAATAAATGGTGTGATCACTGCGGATCACCATGTCCCCCTTATGTCAGAGGTGAACGTCAGCTGAGAAGGTGTGTAAGGGCCAACCGGCATGCTACAGTTGAGCAACTCACAGTCCAAACAAACCAGGAGCTACCAAACGTGTGTCTAAAATGATGGTAGAGGAAACCCTGTTGCATATGGGGGTCCAAAGGAAACGGCTGGTCACTGCACCCATGCTTATAAAGGGTTAATCACCAGAAACGGCTTCAATCGGCATGACATTACTGAAATTGGACCTATTCTAATTGGCAATGGGTTGTTTTTCCTGATGAGTCATGATTTCTACTCCATTGACTGGACATATGTTGGTGCAAAATCTTCGAGAACAAACACTTTGCAACCATTGCTGGAAGAACACAAGCTGGTGGCGGCAGCGTTATGGTCTGGGAAATGTTTTCTTGACATTGTCTATGTCCACTCATACCTCCTGAAGGCATTCTCAACAGATTTGTTTTTTTATCCATCCTTGCAGATCAAGTACACCGATGCTTGGTGTATTTCCAGGAGCGGATGGAATCCTCCAGCAAAGCAATATGTCATATGGCCAGAATTGTCCGGGAATGGTTGGAGGAGCATGACGAAGAATTCCAAGTACTTCACTGGCCTCCAAATTCCCGGACTTGAACCCCATCAAGCACCTGTGGGGCCATCTCGATCGCCATGTTCACTAATTGGATCCTCCACCATGCACTCTTCAGCAGCTTTTGGATGCACTGCAGTTTGCATGGCTCCAGATATCCTTGCCAACTAGCATTTTATTGACTCACTACCATGCCGTCTAGCTGCTATTCGTGCTGCACACAACGGTTATTCAGAATATTAGCTGGTGGGGATAATAATGTAACTCGACCTTGTTTATAAAACAATAATTAAAGAGACACAATCATTCCTTTAAAGGTCATGACTGATCTATACTGTTTACTGTTACCTAAATGGTTTAAAAATAACCAGCAGTTGAATATGAAATTGCATGAAAAATAGTAACATTTGCTGAATTATAAATACTTATTGTAAATTAGATTAATAATGTTCACCTTATTTGTCTTGTTGGCTATTGTATACTATTTGTTTTAGTTTTGTTGAGCTTGACTATTATAGCCTTGATTTCAACCATTATGGTTAAATTACACAATTGTACAAATTAGTTGTATGACTTTCATGAATTATAGTCAAGTCTGACATTATTTAGCTGTTTTAAACAAGAATGGCTATATTACAATTACATTTCGTCAGGCTAGGATATAGGGATATTTCTGTTCAAATACTGGTCATGCAATGAGAGGCAACACTACCTGTTGAATAAGCTAATTACATTTTCTATATTCAAATAGGGTCATCTCTGACTTTTGACCTGTTAAATGGTTTGGAAACCATGGGCGTCACAGAGTCAAAAAGTGTCAGCCTACAAACTATTATAATGTACATGTTGAATGTGTTATATATGTGAGGTGATGAAAAATATACAAGATGAATATTCAAACAAGAACTTAACATAATGTTGCTTAAACCTTTTAAGAGTTAGCAAAGTGCTAATATACTAATATAAATTAGAAATGTACATAAAATAGAAATTAACATATTTAATATTTTGCAAACCTATATTCATTTCAGTATTATAGTAAGTGTACATTTCAGCAACTTTATAACGATAAAATAAAGTGCACATATACACATAGTGCCTCATTCAAATGTGATTTGGCCAATTGAATAGGACTCTATATAAGCACAGAGCATATTTTTTTAAGAAGTTTTTAGTTAGTGAAGACCTTGCTTTTGGATAGAAGTTTACTAACTAAAAACTTCTGTAAAAAAATATGCTCTGTGCTTATATAGAGCCCCTTAACTGGCCAAATCGCATTTGAATGAAGCCCATAGTAATTCACATTTAAATCTCTAAATTCAGCAGTGGTTTGCATAAAATGTGAATTTGATGGGTATCTGCATTAAAAAAATACTCACTG
The DNA here is from genome assembly GCA_027410445.1 of Discoglossus pictus. Classification (NCBI taxonomy): domain Eukaryota; kingdom Metazoa; phylum Chordata; class Amphibia; order Anura; family Alytidae; genus Discoglossus; species Discoglossus pictus. The sequence goes on along the minus strand of CM050165.1, from coordinate 298,319,738 downwards.
CTGATATTTCAAATGGATCCTAGTACAAAAGTTGAAAATTCTGATACTAATGATGACATTATTGTGGTTGTTTCAATTGAAATATGTACCTTTTTTTACTATTTATTAGGGTCACGAAAATCACTAAAGAGAACACAATTTCAAAGATTTAAATAAAAAATAAAAAATATATATATATTTTTTTTTTTTAAATGATACACATAGGCCCCTATTCAATTAAGCAATTGTTAGTTACTGAAGCCCCTAATGAAGCCTGTAAATTAATTTGCTATTCAATTGGCATCTTTTTTAGCTAGCTGCAAACGATTTGCGGGTTACAGGCTGGAAATGCCAGTGATTGTTAAAATCGTAACTCCCAACCCATCTAAGCCTTTGATCACTAACCACTATTCAATTGCTACAATTCCTCAAGGACACAATTGTCTTCAAACCCACAAACAGTAAATATAGCCAAATATTTTCCGAGTTACAAATAGGACCCCCAATGGGTTTACAGACTAGTTTGTAAAACTGCAAAAAACTATTAAAACACCAATGGACTTTAAAATATGGGGAAAGCAAACGAAATCATTGCACAACTATTCCCCAGGAACAAATATGCCTTAAAAAAAAAAAATCTCATATGTTGGAATGGTCATGCATATGCTAATATGAAAAGTCTTGCTGCAAGATGCAGAATAAAGACACACTACCTGATTAAATGACAACACAAAAACATGAAACTGCCTGTGATATTATCAATTTCTCACTCACAAAAGAGGCTCTAAAAATAAAAATAAAGTAAAGTAAAAATAAAATTAAAAAAGATAATCTAATATACATCTCACTCATCAGGTCTACACTGGGAAAAGAAATAGTGGCCAAATTATACTGCCACATGGCATAGATCAAGTACCAGGGGAGCAAAAACTAATGTAGCCAAACATATTACGGGTTACAAATAGGACTGGCATTTTCAAACACCCAGGAGTGCCCTAACAGCCATTAAAAAGATAGTAAACCACTTAAAAACAAAAAAAAGCAAGTTAGTTCACCAGATTATCATGCTCAACATTCCCATTGCCACATGAAATACATGTGAAGACAGAATGGGCATATTGAAGGATGATCTATGTACAAAATACCATTCATTTGCTTAAATATTTAATTTGGAGGTCCCCAATCATGATACAGTTCAAACACACAGAAACAGTGATAACAGTATAACAATATCATACTTTATTAGATGCACAGAGCACATGTTTATATGTATACAACTGTGCATTAATATCATAGGTGTGGTGTGGGCAGATCGCGGAAGGGCAAGAGGCTTTATGTGCAAAAAGGGGATACCTAATGGGGGTAATGTCATAGTCTAGAATAATCATGATGCATAGCACCTACCAGGGTCAGATGTGGTCACTACACCACTGCAAATGGAATCTGATGAAAAAAAGGATCATCAGAAATCACTCCATTTAATCGAAGGAACTAGTAATGCACATAGCACTTACTTTTGGTTATCGCCTGCTCAATTAAACAGATGCAATACATCATGGATAATGTCATACAAATCTATTCCACACACAGTGTGTTTTCATATATTAAGGAATAATCCCAAATAGATTATAAGAATCTGGAAAACAGAAGGAGGAGGTTGAGGAACATGCCTTCATGGTTGTGAGATTGGACTAGTAAGACCTACAGAGACTAGAACAAGATATCAATCAGAAAAATATTTGGATTGACTTCACCACCTCATCTCAACGGCAATTCACATTGAACATCAATCAGTGAAATGTTAAATATAACTAAACGTGTACACCAAACGTGTACGTGTATATACCAAATTATATTAGTTTAGTCTTGTCAACCTCCTCTTTTTCAGCACTGGGCCCCCATCTTCCATGCCTGCTCTCCTCCTCCCTCTACCACGACAAGGAGGTGTTGTAGTTAGGGGTGCGTCCACCTGGTGTGGCTGTGTAGCAGCTGGCGTTGGCTGCAAGGTCTAAGATGAGGAGGCTACCAGCTCTGGTTGTGATGGTGGTGTAGCCTGTGGAACCAAAGGCTGGAGAGATATGACCTGGCCTTCTGCCAATTCCAATAGTTGCTCAATGAGTGCCCTCTGAGCTTGTCTGTCCCTATTTGCCTTTTGCTCATACCTCTACATCCTTCGATTGTGCCTCCTTATCTAACCACATAGCGATCTGATGCTGTCAACGACACAGGTCCCAATGTCAGTCTGCCTTTCCATCTGGAGTGTCAGGTTTTCCATTATGGTGGAATGGCTTTCATCCTTACTCTAAATCTTGTGCATGAGCTCCCTCAAAGTGGCTTGTGAGAGGGTGTGAGGTCTGTCACTGGACATTATTTCAGTGGGCTGTGGTGATGACAGGGGTGCCAGTGGGGATGGTGTCGGTCTCGGCCGTGGCGATGGTGTCGGTCTCGGCCATGGCGATGGTGTCGGCCGTGGGTATGGTGTAGCCCATATTGGGTGAGCCCAGGTTTGGTAAGCCCAGGTTGGAGGAGCGGTGGGGTCCTGCCAAAGCATCCATGGTATCGGAGCAAGTGGTAGTAGTGGGCCTGCTGATGGTTGTCTCCAGTACCAGGGCATCTGTGGAGGTGGTGGTGGTTGCTGGCTCCATGACATGTGAGGTGGAGATGGATGAAAAGGCTCAGAAAGTGCCCATGATGCGTGTGAGGGCGTGGGGGGTGATTACCACAATGGTGATATGGATGGTCATCTTGCTGCTGATGGGCTAGCTTCCTGTGACGGTCCCGAGCCCTCTAGAATGTTTTCGTATTCCTCAACCACCACTTTCAGGGGTGAATGTGGTTCCTCCTTCTGTGAAGCCACCGCCTGTGTCTCTGTGGGCAGGCTAGTCCCCCTGGGTGCTGAAATAAAAGGACAATAGTGTTTGAGTTTGGATTCTCAAAACCATTTTTTGCTGTGTGTTTCCATATCCCTGACATCATGGTCACCTATAATTGGCTGTGGTGATTGTTTTACGCATATAAACATTGACATGTATCATGAGCATTGTGGGTCATGGCTCATATCAATATATGTAATGCTGGTGCGGTGTGCTATCTTCAGTTTATTAGGACACGTGCTCAGCTGAATCCGCTTAGCCGTGTGTGAGACTGACCAATCTGTGACCAATTCTCAGCAATGGTTGTTAACATGCAGATGAGACCTGGTCCAGGTTAGGCTAGTACATGAGATGCACATGTAGTCCGTGAGAGTCTGTATCCGCATATGCCACAGTGTGCACACCCATACATGTACTCTCTTTTGGATGTCAAATCAATCTTGATCTATTTGGCGACTGCTACTCAGAATCAGTTTTAACTGCAGTTATTGAACAGACATTTCAACAAATGATAATTCCATGTTTGCTTCCTGGATTTACATCGCTTTTGCTGCCCCATACATTTTTAGTCATAACCAGAGAGCCTATAGTACTATTGTATGTCAGTTATCTATGTGTTTGGGGTTCATGTGTGTGCATATGAGGGTGTGATGGGGCATATGATACTCACATTGCAGGGCTCTTGAAAACCAAATCCAGCTGTCCTGGAAGGCCCACTGCTGCCACTGGCTCGATCCACTCCTTCAGGGTCAGCTCCCATGCGCAGTATGTAATGACAGCTGGTGGTCCACCACTGGTTGCACGAGCTGGCCTCCTCTGCCATCTTCTTCACCTTCATCTGGCTGTCATCATATCTATGTTTGTCAAACTTGACAATCGTTTGCAACACCTAATGCAGTAACAGCTGTAGCAACCTCAGTCCAGGCACGTGTCTTCTGGCTAGGCATCACCATGTATGATGCTACAGCAGGCACAGATTTCCCAGAGGATGATTGTCATCCCCTCTGGGGTATAATTGGGGGCCTTGTACTTTGGCATAACCTCTTGCCTTTTTAACTGTGCCTGGGGTTCCTGGCCTCCCTATTCTCTCCCTGGGGCTGGCCCCTCATCCCCACTACCTCGCTCCCTGGGATCAGGCCCCTGACCCTCTGCCCCTACTCCTTGTGTGCCCACATCTAAGGGCACATCCCTCCCCCCTCCTGCTGTCCTTCACCTGTACCTCCCCTCACTGACCTGCCTCTTTGTCTCCCTCTCTCCATACCTCTACCTCTCATTCTCTCCTCCTCCTGTGTTCCCCTTTCTCATCCCCTCTCCTCACTCTCCTGCTCTCTCTCCTTCTTCTCCTCCTCTCCTCACTCTCCTCCTCCAGTGTTCCCCTCTCTCTCCTTCTCTCCTCACTCTCTCCTCTGGTGTTCCCCTCTCTCTCCTCCTCTCCTCTCTCTCTCCCCACTCTCCTCCTTCACCCTCCTGGAAATTATGAAATGTACATAAGGGAAAAATCAATATAATATATACATGTATGTGGATGAGGTAAAACACGAATGCATGTATCATGTGTATTATAGCATGGGTATTCAGGGGTTGGTAGGTGCTGGTATGGGGGAGTAGATGTGCTGTGGCCTATCACTATGTGTAGCCATGTGTACGTATTAATCTATGTATGTAAATTATGTTATATCTATAATTTTATGTGTTGTAAATTAAGTGTTAATATTTCTTAGTAGTCAAAATAGCCAAAAACTTACAAAACAGCTCCTTCTCTCTCTCTCTCTCTCTTTCTCTCTCTTTCTCTCCAAAGCTCAGAAACCCACCAACGCCTAGAGCTGTGTGTTCACTTGCTCAGCTACAGCACAGTCAAGGACTGACGGTTTCCGCAGCCTTTTAAAGTTGTTTACCGCGTAGTTCATTAGCCTTATCCGGTTCCTATTAGTTAATTGGACTGTGACAGGATCGCAAGTTACGGGCTTGCTTGAGTTTGGCACGCTTCATCTGATTGGATACCCGGAAGTATTACATATGAAATTGAGGCCATGTTCAACTGAATCGCTTTGTAACTGTTGCAAAGTTGTCTTGATACTGGCCATAAGTCTGCGGGCTTGAAAATTGCAATTGAATAGGGGCCATGGTATTATTTTTAAATACATGTTTGTCCTTCTCCCATTTTCTTAATGTTTGACAAAATTGTTAATATTTGATAATGCACATGTGGGGCAATTCAGTCGTTGAATTTTATGATTATAAAGAACAGAAATACAAAACCAGCATAAAGTAAAATGTCACTCAGTTCACTTTACATTTATTTTTAATCCAGTAATATAAATGCAAAATCATGCAAACCTATCTAATGTTAGAGTAAATAACAAAACATGAGTAGCATTTAAATGGCCTTGCTTTCTTGTTAATCTAATGGTTTTCTTTGCATCTATCGTTTTATAGAAGAAAATTCACAATTGTTAATCACATTTGTGCCCCAGAAAAATTAAGCCTTAACTGATTTACTGGTTTCTTAATTACTGGCTGGTTTTATCTCAGTTGTTGTCAGTAATGTTGACAGTAATGAATGTGCTTTTGGATATTACATACAAACAGAAAACAATATTAATATTGAACATACCTGGAGTTTTAGAGGATGTTGCATTATGTTTCCTGAATCCTTTACCTACAAGAAATATATCCATAAATCAATACACAAACCAAAAACTATGCTGGAAATAGCATTTCCAAACCAAAAGCTGAATAAAAAGTTATTATTAGCGTATTTTATTTATAATATATGTAATTCCATTGTAAAATATATACCTACTGTGATTTAGATTTTTGTGATGCTTCTTAAAGCATTGATTACTTCTTTACAAAGAAGTTTAGTTCTCAAGTTGTGACAAATACATTCTACTCTGAACCATGTTGCAACACATAATGTATTTCTTAATACTCAACTTCTATTAAAAATAAAACTATTTGTATATTTTAAATCATTTTTTACCATGTTTTTATTGTACTTCATAGGTACACTTCTATACATTATATTTAAACAGATCTATAAATATTGATGAATAGGAACATGTTGTGCTTCTCATTTTTGCTTGAAAAATTACTCACTTTTGCAAATGGGTGGTTTTCCTGTCCACTTCATATCACTTTTACATGTCCGATGCTCAGATCCACCAGCAAGAAAATAGTCTTGCTGGCATGTGTACATCAAAGTATATCCTAATGTAGGTAGATCTATTGCTCTCACATCTGCATGGGCTGGTGTTTCCGGCTGCCGACATGCATGAGCTGCAAATATTAATTAAAATATGTAAATATATATTTAAAAATTTAAAGAAAAATGGTTTGGCCACTAAATTCATGCAGGCGGATATCAACAATACACACTTTTATATTAGCAATCATGTTTGTTTCTTTTACTTTAATTTCTCTTGCACATCAAAGTCATTGGTCATTTGTGACCTAAAACTACTGAGTGGGAGTTATTTCCATGGCATTTCAAATAACATAAAACAGAACAATGTATAGCAGTCGCATTACAAAACTATTATTTGTCCAACATGCTTGATTCACATTTACAAAGTCAGGTATATTAGGGTGACGGGGCGCAGTAGTCAAAAATGTTTAAGACTCACTGCTCTCCAATGTTCTAAGCAAAAGAAATACAGGTGCAAGATGCAACAACCAGTGAATGACTAGTAATGTGGATGGTTAAAGTACAGAATGCAGAAATAAGTACCTACACAGCAAGTTTCACCTGAACTTTGTACATCCCACAATAGTTAGAAAAGCCAGTTATTGGGTATGAAAATAATATACCATAGAGATTGCTAGTCATCCATGCCCACTTCCATTGGTTTGAAGTCTCCTTGCAGCCTAGTGAATTTTGCCAAAGAATTTAGAAATGCAAAATATCAAACACAGATTTTTGACTATGGTGAAAAGGAAATAATTGCTAAGTTTCAGTTAACTCCAAACGCAGACTGTTAAGTAGAAATTCAGGGTTATGGTTGTTTGTTCTGAAGAGTAAGATTTTGTGATACCAAAACAATTTTAATGTCCTCCGCACACACTTTAAAGGAAGAAGGCTGCATTACTAATGCAAATCCAGCTCAGGAAGGTAAATGTCCCACTTACATACAAAACCTTCATCAATCATGCATTCAGAATCCAGAAGAGTATTTTTTTTAGTAGCTAGGGTTGGACATTAATAATGAATAATCACTTAAATAATGCAATACAATGGACTCTCGGTACTCAACTACCTTTAAACTTGTCAATTTGGCACGTGATGCTTCATTTACTCGTCGAGCTTGCTTAAACCAATTTGCATTACTCCTTATGGGAGTTTGGTACTAGTTGTTTTTGACACTCGTTGTGCCTTACGGAACCAATTTAATGATGAGTATCAAAGGTCCACTGTAAATTTTTTCTAATAAAATTTTTTAACAAAATAAAATTTTCAATCATTTGTTTGCAAGCTCCTGATACTCCTGCAATCCAGTAATAGAAAATGATTAAAAATGAATTAAGCCACTAATTGTTTTTACTCAGCCCTGTTAATATCTAAATATATGACGTTTCCCCTGCCTAATTATGCCCTTGGTGAGACTGAAGTTTTTGAAACATATAATATATATATATATATATATATATATATATATATATATATATTATTATTATTATTGTTTTAACTATACAGTGTTTCCTTACATAGTATCCTTGATACTTCAGCTCATAGATTGTTATACATATCAGTAGATTAATGCATTATTTTCATGCTTCTGCTTTCAAAGAGCGCATCCAAACTAATACTATATTATCCTAAGCCAAGATTGAATTTAACTTTTAGTGTCAAGATTATATGAAAGTATATACTACAGAATCTAAATAAATGTCTTCCAAAGTGACAAGCAGAATAATTAAAGTAACCTGTTCCATGTGAAGTTCTTGGTTCTTTTTGAAGGACATCAAAAACTTAACATGAATTAAAAATAATAATAATATTAATTACTGAGAGAATTTTTGAGAGCCTTTTGTCAAAGCTGTACAGGGAGCAATTTAAAGTCCACATACAATAAAAAAAACACATATAATATACACATCTTAAAGAATGATGTTTAAACATGTTTTAGTTAATATTTCTTATGTTTCAATAAGTTTTATTGATAGGTTCCGGCAAATGACAGCATACGATACAATTGGAGTAACAATTATAGATGGTATTTACACACACCAAGGACTTGTTCACAATTACAGAGTGTTCGGTTTGAGATAGCTAGTCACACAAGATGGTTGAACTGTAATTTTTAAGCATTGGGTTTGGCGAGAGTGATATGTATCCTGTGAAGGACTTTTATAGAAGTATCCAAAATGTTACTATTGAGCGAGCCTCTAGTGAGGTTTGCCATGAGTCTTGCCAAGTTTCCTGGTCCCAAGTAACATTCAGGTCATGTTCCCAAGAGGTTACATATTTTAAATTTTGTGTGGCAGAGCCTGAATTGAAAGTGTCATATAAAAGACTTATGATGCCCTTGGTAACTGGAGTCTTATGGCAGATTCTAGTGAGCCAATTTGAAGTTGAGTAACTTATTGTGCGTTCTGAGGTATAGAGAAAGTGTTTGATCCTACAAAATGTAAAATGTTCTTGTAGAAGAATATTACAATGATCTCTCAGATGGTTTAATGATAAGATAGTGCTATCTATACACTTTTTATAGGATCATGGGATTTCCACCATGCTAGAAAGTTGGTGGAAACCTCAATAGGAAGTTGGGGGATAATTGGTGAGGGAAGAATATTTAGGTGTTAGATCATGCCTTTAGCCGACCCAATTCTAATCGGTGAGGGAATGCTTTATATATGGATTTTGTACTTTCCTAAGAAGGAGGTGTGGTTTTGGGACCCAAATTATAGTAATTATAGTAAAAAACACAAACAAAATTAAACACAAATAAATGAAATTCATTAGTCAAAAAATTGGCAAAAATAAAATTCTTAAGATCAATTTATAATTGAAAACATTAATGTTTTAACAATTTCCAAATCCTAACATTGTATCTACTTGAATGACATGATCATCAGTAAGACAGTATACGCTAATATTATATTATTTGTTAATAATCATTATATATATATATATATATATATATATATATATATATATATATATATATATATATTTAGATGTTAGAATTTAAAGGGGCTACTAAGCATCTTAAATGTCAAAGATGTGCAGCCCAGTATTTATTATGCACTGTTTGATATAGGGAAAAATAGAGATCATACTGTAGATCTTCTCATCTCAGCTATATGTGATGTTTATTAAATTCCGCAATGTGTATTATCACATTACTGCATGATTTTTCAAGTACTACGGCTTTCTATGAAGTTTTAGAAAAAAACGTTTTGTTAAACAATGTTGACAATGATTGAAATATATGTATAGTGTAAACTAGAAATAAGCAATTAAATACATATCCTGGTTCTGGGATTTGAAGTCTTCTCACAGGAACAAACAGTTATTGCTAGGATGAATTTGTCCTTGTTCCTTGGCAAATAATAATAGATAAATCATGATGTGAGGTCAAAACAACACTGGATTCACCATTCTCTCATTGTATAGTTCTCAAGTTTAACCACAGAGGTCTAGTATAATTTGTAACATACAAAATGTCAGTGGAAAAGGGAAACACTTAGCCGTTGCAGAACCCTGCAGGATCCAAACTACAAAGAGACCAGACACACTCCAGACAGAATCTTAGATGAAAAAGTCACTGTATGCGGTTTACATTTCCTGTCCAGATTATGAGATGTTTCCAGTTACTTAGGGTTATATGTACTAGCGCTATTTAAATTGTGTCAGTATATTTTTTAGGTTTTGTGATCCAATAAAATTATTAATTCTTAATGTTTAGAAGTAATCACTTTATATTATGTGCTAATATTTAATTCAATCCATAGAAAGTATCAGTTAGCATCCCTTGTGATTCAGTACAAACAATAGGATTTACTGTTTGGAGGATATGGTACAAAAGGTGAAGAAGTGAGTCCCTTGGTGAAATGAAATCTGGTTCACAAACATAGCTAAAACTAATGTATGGAGGCAAAGGAATTGTCAAATGTATTCAAGTTATAGTTGTGGTAAGTGATACTGTGTAGGTTGATTTTAAATGTGAAAGTGATTTTTTAAGAGAAGGGTTAAATATTTGATTCATGAGAAAATCAAAGCTGATATTGTACAATTATTTTCTCTTCCCGACTGAATTTCATGTTATTATATTCCAGCTAAATATCTTAGAAAATATATTACAGTTTCATACATTTGTGTTGGCTTTTGAACAGCTATTCTTAATGCTGCTGTAATGCAATAAGCCTTGTATGTTAAAGATGTCTATGCAGACCAATTTACCTGACATCTTATTGTCAGCCATCTTTATGATTTAATCCATCCCAAATCAACTTTGAAATAAAAACATATATATACAGCATACATCTGCATGCACAGGTGTAAAATTGTTTTAAAAAATGGCAAATTATTTGATGTATATAGTGTTAGGTATAAGGATTGTAATCCCACAATTGGAATTCTATTGATATTTTTTTAACTTTATCCAGAACATACTGGAAATAATGTATCATAGCATGATACAATCTGAAATGGTAGTTAGATGTCATTATTAAACAGAGATCTAAGAAGCATTTAAAACATTTTGGAATGTTGGTATTGGATAATAGTTCTAAAAAAAATGTTTAAATAATGTAAGCTTATATTATCATAGAGGCATAGAAATATAAATGTGATGGTATTGTTGATAGCATTTATTTGTAAAGCACCAACATGTTTTGTATATTTAAGTACAGCAGATAAAGAGAATTCAGGAGACAAACATGACATAAGTATACTTATACATAAGGTGGTACGGGTTTATAGATCCATCTAATTTGCCTATTCTACCTTTGTAAAAAGTTTGTCTTGAAGCACCGCTGTAGTTCAAGTATGTACCAAACTAACAGTATTAGCGGCTGTGTATGTTCTGAGCATAAAGCATTTTGGGGGAAAATCTGAATTTTTGAGGAATCGGTTTATGAGTACAGAAATCCATTTTGCTTTTGTTACATCACTTCCTCAGACCTGAATGATGATGGTGTGTTGTTTTGGCTAGTGGATAGAAGGTGGGGAAGGAGGGAACAGAGAACCTTTGACAAGTTAAATAAATTGTCACAATGCTCATTCCATCTCACTGGCCTAGAAGAAGACCCCTTGCATTCACTGCAACAATAACTCTTCAGAATTGTAAACATCTCCCTCACACTGTTGTTGTTGTTGTTTAGTCGTTCAGTCACGTCTGACTCTCCGTGACTCTATGGACCACAGCATGCCAGGTGCATCTCAGCTCCATCAAGTTCATGTTCAATGCTTCAGTGACCTCATCTATCCATCTCTGCCGTCCCCTTTTTCTTATGACTTCAATGTTTCCCAGGATCAGAGTCTTTTCTAGGGAATCCTGCCATCTCATGATATGGCCAAAATATTTGAGCTTCAGCCTACTGAAGAGTTTGTCTTGATTTTTTTAAGTATTGATTTATTGGATCTTCTTGCAGTCCAACTGACTCTAAGCAGTCTTCTCCTAATACCACAATTCAAAGGCGTCAAGTCTACGGTGCTCAGACTTCTTTATGGTCCAGCTCTCACATCCGTATGTTACTACTGGGAATACCATAGTTCAAACTATGCAGACCTTTGTTGATAGTTTAATATATTTACTTTTTACTAGCTTGTCCAAGCTTGCCATAGCTTTCCTCACCAGAAGCAAACATCTTTTAATTTCATTACTGCAGTCACCATATGCAGAGATCTTGGATCCAAGGAAAATAAAATCTGTCACTGCCTCTACTTCTTCCCTGTCTATTTGCCAGGAAGTGAGATTGCCATTTGTCATCATCTACGTCTTTTTAACATTGAGAAGCAGGCCAACTTTTGCACTCTCTTCTTTTACTCTCATCAATAAGTCCTTTACTTCCTCCTCACTTTCAGCCATCAGAGTAGTATCATCGGTGTATTGATTCCGGCTTTGGATTCATGAATAAATAAGTTGAAAATATACAACCTTGTTGCACTCTTTTTCCGATATTGACCCATTCTGTTGTCCCATGTTCGGTTCTGACCGTGGCTTTGTGGTTGACATAAAGATTCTTTAGAAGGCGGATGAGATGATCTGGTACTCCCATCTCTTTAAGGACATGCCACATTTTGTTGTGATCCACACAGTCAAAGGCTTTAGAATAGTCTATGAAGCAGAAGTAATTATCTTGCTTTCTCTATTATCCATCAGATATTGGCAATTTGATCTCTTGTGTCTCTTTCTCTGCAGAACCCGGCTTGCACATCTGGTAGTACCTGGTCCATATTATCAGCAAGACATCCTAGGATCCATTTCACTTCGCTCTCCAACTCATTGGACAAACTATTGAGATCATCACTGCTGTTAAGATCGTTCCTGTATAGATCTTCGGTGTATTCCTGCCACCTCTTCTTTATCTGATCTTCTTCTGTTAAGTCCCTACCATTTTTGTCTTTTATCATGCCCACTTTGGCATGAAAGGAGCCTTTTAGATTTCCAATTTTCTGGAAGAGATCTCTTGATTTAACCATTTGGTTATCTTCTTCAATCTCTTTACAAAGTTCATTGTAGAATGTCTCCTTGTCTCTTCTTGCTATCTTCTGGAATTTTGCATTCAGTTGGACAAATATTTTCTTATCTCCACTACCTTTCGCTTTTCTTCTTTCCTGGGCTACTTTTAAAGCCTCATCAGATAGCCCATTTGACTTCTTACTTTTCTTTCTATTAGGGATGTTCTTTGTTGCTGTTTCCTGAATTATGTTGCAAACTTCGGTCCAAAGTTCTTCAGGCATTCTATCTTCCATGTCTAGTCCCTTAAATCTATTCTTTACTTCCACTGCATATTCACAAGGGATATTATTTATTTTGTATCTACTTGGTCTGATGGTTTTCCCTCTTTTCTTCAGTTTAATTTTCAACTTTGCAATAAGAAGCTTGTGGTCTGAGCCGCAGTCAGCTCCAGGTCTTGGTTTTGCTGACTGTATAGAGCTCCTCCATCTTTGGCTGCAAAGTGTAAAGTCAATCAGATTTCTATGCTGTTCATCTGGTGATGTCCTTACATACAACTTCCAATAATGTATGATGGATCTACCCAGAATTCTTCCTAGGCATCAAGCTTCATTTATTTTAATTAAGATTTAGATGTATGACATTTAACCTGCTTAATTATGCTCCGACCTTTCAAACAAATATTGTTTTTTCATTGAGCACTGGTCTTTTAATAAGTCCTAAGTACTGCCTTTGCTTGCCCACACATGTTTGAATTTATTTTCAAGCATACGGTTTGTAAATTTCTACATACACATTACCCCTGAATATTTTAAGCTCCAGATTCAAATCATGACTTCTTGTTCTTGTATTCCTCATTTTACTTCACTGCTGAACTTTATTAATATCTTATTATATGTGAATGTTTCTATCAAGTTACCTCTTTCTTCTGTCCTCTAAGCTATACATAGGAAGGTCCATATCTGTTCCATATTGCAATGTTTCATCATTTTAAATTAAATATAATAAATTGGTATTTAGGCACAATATTATGTTTTCAGTATAAATATCATAAAAAGTTAAAATTGTGATAGTACTTACGAATGCATTCTGGCTGAATTCCACTCCACGTTAAATTAGCAAGACAATTACGTGTAGTTGAGCCTTGTATATGGTAGCTTTTTCGACATCGAAAGAAGACAGTGCTTCCAATCTTCAAACCAAAAGGATATCAGAAATATGTCATGAGAGCTATTACAGAGTGTAACTGGAAATAGCTATTTAAATGATAATCAGACACATAAGTGAATCTGCAAAGCTTCTATTTTTCAAGTGACAGAAAGTAAATGTCCAAACACATTTTTTTCTCTTGAAGAAAGTATTCAAGGAGAAAATGAAAAAACACTGCAAGTCATTCACTATTGTTTTATCTATAACATTTCAGGAATGAAAAGTATCTTGAATTATCAACATGAAACACAATTCAGTTATATAATCAGTAGTCACTTCCTTTTAACAAAAACATATATGTTTTGCATAATGTTTATATTTTCATGCAATTTTAAAAATGATTTCCTCAGCCTATTATATGTTAATAATGGATAATAGTTTGTTTTTTTTTACACTAGCCAATCCCCAGGTTAGTTAATGTGTATTTGTTTGTGTCTGTTTGTGGGTCAAAATACACAAATATTTAAAGACGTGGTGAAAGGGCAACAGTGCTGCAAATGATAGAGGGAAGGGAATGGCCCAAACGTTTCCTCTGCTTTGAAATGGAAGCCTTTTGAGTGTTTATTTTAAATTAAACCTTACACAACCATGCACACAAAAGGGAAGGGGAATACACACTTTTTTATCTCCTCGTTCACTTTCAAAGATCCTCCATGATGTAAGTATTTTTAACTGTCTTTCCTTGCTCCAATGCATTTATTTTTTTTAGCCAATGATCTATCTATTCACTGACAGTGCCCAAAACAAGGCAGATCCTGAGTACATTGCAGGCTTTGGTAATGTTAAATCTGGTTGTTGTAACATTTGGAGCACCCAATGCCTTATGAGAGCATTTTTAAAAAGTGCTGTCCCCTTAAATAAGAAACTGAAGACAGCAAAAGTGAAACCAAAATGACAAAATGTATTAAATTGTAAAGAGGAATACGTGGTCTGTCATAGGCAGGCTTATCATGATTCAGGAGAAATAAATACCTAAATCATTTTAAATATGTTTTCATTCAATTATTACGTTAGATCAGTCTCCAAAAACAACTATTATCCATTAGTATAGTTATTTTATTAGCCGGAACAATGTATTTTATTTATGGTTTGTTAGTACATACCCTTTGACAATATGGAGATACATACTTCTGAATTGTATGTCATGCACAAGCGCTCATTATCATGAAACTTATACAGTCCAACATGACACAATTATGCACATATCTGATAACTAGACAAAAAAATTATTTGTGTGAAAAAAATGCATAGGACACACATTTTAGTGTTTGTGTCACTATTACTCTCTAAATAAATATATAAAAATATGTATATACTTCCCTGATCATATGAGCATAGTATATTCCATAAAATTGTTTGTAAAGCAAAAAAAGACCTGTTGCTTCCAAAGGAAAACCCTGTCGTATGTGCTAACAAACTCCTATATTGGTTGCTTAAATAATGAGGAACAACTGTACATTTTATAAGATGTAATATCAATGTCATCTTATTTATCTCTCACTGCAGATGTCACAACATCTGATATCAGAAGTAGCAGAATAGAAACAGATTTAGGAATGATCAGGAAACTTTATAGATTCTGATCAAGATTAGCTACTTTCAATGGACAGGAATTATTTTACAAAAATGTAGACACTTGCAATGAAATATATTTGCACATAGAGGAGGAATCCAATAGTGCCACTATTACAGGTTCATTGCAGGCAATCAGATTGACTGTGTTTTTGATGAGATACACGTTTAGAAACTGAATAAATCAAATGTAAGTGAATGCAATAGAAAAAGTTACATATAACAGATTAAATATTTATGATGCATGTTTGTGGTGTGAATGAAAAGGACAAAAACTAAAGTGACATATTTTACATATTTTACATGAAAGTGTGAAATAGGATGACACTGGGTCAGTTGACTAATCTGTAATCATGGTAATGAACTGAAAAGGTCATTACAATAGAACTATTATCAGTAAGTGAACATACATTTGCAATATATTAACTAAAACGGCAAAGAAAACAATATAAATTATCATTTACAAGACGAACTAAAATATTGATACTATGACTAACAAATCCTTGCAGCTTATGTGCTATTTTGTCATTACATGTTTTGGACTTATTTTCTGTAATTAGAAAGCCCACAGTTATAAAATACAGTGCCTTGCAAAAGTATTCACCCCACTTGGCATTTTTTGTGTTTTGTTGCCTCACAACCTGGGATTAACATGGATTTTTTGAGGATTTGCATCATTTAATTTACATAAAATGCCCACAACTTTGAAGATGTTTTTTTTTTTTTTAATTGTGAAGCAAACAACAAATAGGACAAAATAACAGAAAAAGTCAATGTGCATAACTATTCACCCCCCTGAAAACGGTACTTTGTAGAGCCACCTTTTGCCGCATTCACAGCTCCAAGTCACTTTGGATAAGTCTCTATGAGCTTGCCACTTCTTACCACTGGGATTTTTGCCCATTTCTCCTTGCAAAACTGCTCCAGCTCCTTCAAGTTCAATGGTTTGCACTTGTGAACAGCAATCTTTAAGTCTGACCACAGATTTTCTATTGAATTGAGGTCTGGGCTTTGACTAGGCCGTTCCAACACATTTCCATGCTTCCCCTTAAACCACTCAAGTGTTGATTTAGCAGTGTGTTTGGGGTCATTGTCCTGCTGGAAGGTGAACCTCCTATCTAGCCTCAAATCACGCACAGAGTGGTACAGGTTTTGCTCAAGAATATCCCTGTATTTAGCACCATCCATCTTTCCCTCAACTCTGACCAGTTTCCCAGTCCCAGCTGCTGAAAAACATCCCCACAGCATGATGCTGCCACTACCATGTTTCACTGTGAGGATGTTGTTCTTTGGGTGATGTGATGTGTTGGGTTTGCGCCAGGCATGGTATTTTCTTTGATGGCCGAAAAGTTCAATTTTAGTCTCATCAGAGCAGATCTCCTTCCTCCATACATTTTGGGAGGCTACCACATGCCTTTCGCAAACTCAAAACATGACCTTTAGTTTTTTTGCTGAAAGTAATGGCTTTCTTCTGGCCACTCTGCCATAAAGCCCAACTCTATGGAGCGTACGGCTTATTGACGTCCTATGTACAGATACTCCAGTCTCTGCTGTGGGACTCTTGCCCGGTCCATGAGTTTTGATGGGCGGCCGTCTCTTGGCAGGTTTGCTGTTGTGCCATGTTCTTTCCATTTGGTTATATTAGACTTGATGGAGCAGCTCCTCCTGGGTTAGCTTAGGTCTCTGTGCTGCCTCTCTGATTAATGCCCTCCTTGACCGGTCCGTGAGTTTTGGTGGGCGGACGTCTATTGACAGGTTTGCTGTTGTGCCATGTTCTTTCCATTTAGTTTTGATACATTTGATGGTGCTCCTGGGGATCATCAAAGATTTGGATATTTTTTGTATAACCTAACCGTGACTTGTACTTCTCAACAACATTGTTCTTTACTTGTTTGGAGAGTTCCTTGGTCTTCATGGCAGTGATTGGTTAGTGTGCCTCTTGCTTAGGTGTTGCAGCCTCTGGGGCCTTTCAAAAAAGGTGTGTATATGTAATTACAGATCATGTGACACTTAGATTGCACACAGGTGGACATCATTTCACTAATTATGTGACTTCTAAAGGTAATTGGTTGCACCGGAGCTTTTTTGGGCTTCATAACAAAGGGGGTGAATACATACGCACATGCCAATTTTCTATTTTCTATGTCTAAAAAATAGTTTTAAGTATATATTTTTCTCATTTCACTTCACCAACTTAGTCTATTGTGTTCTGATCCATCACATATAACAAAAAACGAAATTCTACTAAAAGGCTGTAATGTAACAAAAAAGGGAAAAAGTCAAGGGGATGAATACTTTTGCAAGGCAATGTATGTTGTAGATGGTTTATGGTATACCATTATACTAGAGAACAATACTTTTTTTTTTTTTTTGAACATATTAAAACTCAGCTTTTGTTTGATGAGCTGTAAGAGCTGTAAAAAAAAAGATTGCTTTATTCAAATACCTTGTGAGTTGATTATGTTTTTAGTTAAAAACATGTTTTCATATTTTCCTTTCCGTCCTATAGCGATACTTTCTGAGCCCTAGCACTAACTAGACCAATGAAAACAACTATTGGCTGCAGCAATAATTACAAATATAGGAGTTACTGCAATATATCCACGCTCAAATTCACAGTAAAAGTACTGTTTACTGAAGGAAACTTTAGGGAAATGTATATGCTGGAGAGACTGAAATAGCCTCTTTCTAATATAAACAATATTGTCACAGACCCCTTTTCCAGTTCCTGGATCTTAACCCATTAAGCCACCATAAAGGACAGACTGCTTGGCTCCAGCCACTTCACTATGTGCATAAACACCTCCATTGTGTTGTACTCTGTTTTGTCCCATTGTTTGCCAGATAAAGTTAATGTACTCTATTTGAGGTCTGGACCACTAGATATGGAGACAGCATTATGTGTTTTTGGAGGTTGGCCTATTGTTCACAGATGTCAGACAGAATGCCAGGATGCCAGACTATTAGATACAATGTGGAGTCAATCTTCTGTGTTTGTCTGCCACTCCCTGTCATTGTTGTGCTGTATACGCCCCCCTCTGTATCTAACCCCTATGATAATTGTTAACTTTCCAAAAATATAGAAATGGTATGTTATCTTATTTGCTCCAGGTTACTAAGACTCCTGTAAGTGCTGATTCCTGAAGGAGAGACCCTACCTGATAAATAAGCTAGATGTCAGGGTGCTTGTGCCGAGAGTTCCAAGAACTTAGTTAACCTGTAGTCTATAGCAGGTGGCTCTCAGCAGTAATAGCCCCTACCCTTGAATCGTCACAAATATAAACAAACGGAAATACCTCCAGGTACAGGATAAGTGATGATACGCATGCCTAATGAAAAATAATATTCCCACTAAAACTCCTGGCATATTGGATTGAGTAAAAAAAAAGGAAGAAAGGAAAGAATTTTTTTTTACTTAATTACTAGTTTTATTTTTTTTCTTTCAATACAAAAGATGAACTTCTAATGATATTTAATATATTAAATTTTCGTATCTACGTACAAATAAGATGACAGTAAACTTGTCTAAACAGATACAACCCCTTGTACTAAAAGATCGCAAATGCAACCTCTTGTACTAAAAGGGTTAATGTTTGCTACTTTACACTCCAACATATTGTTTTGCAGAGATGTCATCATTTAGGTTTCCTGCACTAGTTAATTGTAAAAAAATTGTAACAGCCAATGAGAGAAGAGGCTGTTACAATTAATTTGAGAGAGACTGTAAAGAATCCAGTGTAACCCTAAGGACCTCAGAAAAAGGCTAGATTTGGAGAGGACCAGGGAAGAGAGATAACAAATATCAGAGCCGGGGTAAATCAGAGTGTGGGATCAGAGGGAAGATTAAATCGGGGGATGAAAGGGAAGGATGTTTAAAAAATGCTTGAGCCCCATAGATGTGTGAAATAATAAAATTATAAAAGTTAAATATGTTTTTTTGAAAAGTTTATTAACTTATTTTTTAAACATTCAAGTAGAATCACAAATGTAATTTTTTTGTACTACTGTATGGTAGAGGGCTTCTATCACTCGTCAGCCCATCAAAAGTGTAATGATATATATATATATATATATATATATATATATATATATATATATATATGTATACAGTAGACTCTCAGGGATTGGTAGATTCTGGATAAATGAAGTTTCTGGCTGCATGAGAGTCACTAAAAGAGGCCTAGATTAGCTACATTAGGATGCTCTGCTAAGTATATTTGTCAGTGAGGACTGTTCTAGCAGCAGCAGCTTTCACTCCTCACTTATACCCAGGTACGTTCGGCTGAAGGGTGTGTTGCTGAACCCGGGGGATTTGACGCCAACACTGCCTTGGCTCAGTCGCTCATGCCTGTCTGCTTCCAGGTACTATTGAAATGAGAGACGTACAATGGATGTAATCTAGGTATAACGTATTCCATTTTGCTTGAGAGTTCTGGATAACTGAGAGTCTACTGAATATATATATATATATATATATATATATATATATATATATATATATACAGTGGATATAAAAAGTCTACACACCCCTGTTAAAATGTCAGGTTTCTGTGCTGTAAAAAAATGAGACAAAGATAAATCATTTCAGAACTTTTTCCACCTTTAATGTGACCTATAAACTGTACAACTCAATTGAAAAACAAACTGAAATCTTTTAGGTAGATGGAAGAAAAAATATAAAAATAAAATAATATGGTTGCATAAGTATGCACACCTTTAAACTAATACTTTGTTGAAGCACCTTTTGATTTTATTACAGCACTCTTTTTGGGTATGAGTCTATCAGCATGGCACATTTTGACTTGGCAAGATGTGCCCACTCTTCTTTGCAAAAACACTGCAAATCTGCCAGATTGCGAGGGCATCTCCTGTGCACAGCCTTCTTCAGATCACCCCACAGTTTTTCAATCGGATTCATGTTTGGGCTCTGGCTGGGCCATTCCAAAACTTGAATCTTCTTCTGGTGAAGCCATTCCTTTGTTAATTTGGATGTATGCTTTGGGTCATTGTCATTCTGAAAGATGAAGTTCCTTTTTCATGTTCAGCTTTCTAGCAGAAGCCTGAAGGTTTTGTGCCAATATTGACTGGTATTTGGAACTGTTCATAATTCCCTCTATCTTAACTAAGGCCCAAGTCCCAGCTGAAGAAAAACAGCCCCAAAGCATAATGCTGCCACCACCATGCTTCACTGTGGGTATGGTGTTCTTTTGGTGATGTGCAATGTTGTTTTCGGAATTATGGCCAAAAAGTTCAACCTTGGTTTCATCAGACCATAACACCTTTTCCCACATGCTTTTGGGAGACTTCAGATGTGTTTTTGCAAAATGTAGCCTGGCTTGGATGTTTTTCTTCGTAAGAAAAGGCTTTCATCTTGCCACTCTACCCCATAGCCCAGACATATGAAGAATACAGGAGATTGTTGTCACATGTACCACACAGCCAGTATTTGCCAGATATTTCTGCAGCTCCTTTAATGTTGCTGTAGGGCTCTTGGTAGCCTCCCAGACCAATTTTCTTCTCGTCTTTTCATCAATTTTGGAGGGAGCTCCAGTTCTTCACTGTGTTCCATGGTATATCTAATGCCTTGGAAATTATTTTGTACCCTTCTCCTGACTGATACCCTTTAACAATAAGACCCCTCTGATGCTTTGGAAGCTCTCGGTGGACCATGGGTTTTGCTGTGGGATGCGACTAAGAAAATTTCAGGGAAGACCAACTAGAGCAGATGAACTTTATTTGGGGTTAATCAGAGGCACTGAAAATGATGGCAGGTGTATGCTGACTACTATTTAACACAATTTGGAATGTGATTGCTTAATTCTGAACACAGCTACAGCCTCAGTTATAAGAGGGTGTGCAGTCTTATGCAACCACATTATTTTTATTTTTTATTTTTCTTCCCTCCACCTTAAAGATTTCAGTTTGTTTTTCAATTGAGTTGTACAGTTTATAGGTCACATTAAAGGTGGAAAAAGTTCTGAAATGATTTATCTTTGTCTCATTTTAACAGGGGTGTTTAGACTTTTTATACCCACTATATATATATATATATATATATATATATATATATATATATATAAGGAATATAAAATATGTTGGCACTGGTGAGAGGGGAGACTGAGGAGGGGCCAGGGTGATGGGGTGGCAGAGGCAAATTTATATAGTTATATAGTTATGTAAATATATATATATATATTATTGGTTGGCACTGGAAGGGGGTCCCCACATGTATTTTTTTTGAACCGGGCCCTTTATTTACTAGCTCCCCCACTAGTGACAATATTCTTTTAAGCACACTTTACTATTTTCAAGTATTATGTGGTATGTGTTTTACTATGATTATTATCAGCATACAAAGAGTTATTCATTTTTTTATATCCTAAAATGTAAAAGTATTAAGCTGAACAAATCTGACACTTAACCTCAAAAGTATTAATGAAAAATACCTGCATTTTATTTCATATATCATAAATAATGGAATGAGATATGAATTATTCAGATAATTATAATTACTAAGCATGCATATATCACAAACATTATTTACCTCATAACCTTTGGAGCTGTTCTGTGTACCGTAATGTGGAGTGCCAGGGTCTCTACAAGTGTTATGAGCTGGATCTGAAAATATGTGCAGAAAATGATCATCAGACAGTGTTGCCATAGAAACATTCAATTATTTAGTTTCATTTTCCATTCGCAGTTTAATGCAGTTCATCAAAATTAATATAAAATGGAGTAAATGGCAGATGTCAATGTGTATATGTCAAACAATGATGTGGCCAGAAATATCCATTGAAAGCAATAGATTTTAAATGGCAATTTAAAGCACTAAGATACTTTTACTTTACTACCATCAATTTTAATTTGCACTTTTTACTAAATCTAAAAGTTAAAATGTATTCATATGGTCCCAAAAATTATGATTCCTAATTAATTCTTTAGTAAATAGGAGAAAAGTTGAAAAGAGCAATAGAGACCAATGAACAGATACATAGCCAATATAACAAATGAACATAACAAATCTATTGTAACAAGTGCCATAGTTAGTTAGCACCATAGAAATTCTTGTGTCATTCATATTATTTTAAGCACACATGAGCAACTTGTTGAGTGGACATGTCTTCACTTTTACTGGAGTATAACTATGAGATGATATGTAGGCCAAAGATCCCTAGCCATTCTTTAACATGGGCAAGATCAGAGAAAACATAGATTAAATAAGACAAAAGGTTGGTGACCTTCATAAATTAGGCAATGATCAATGATCCAAAACATATCTACAAGTCTTTAGAAAAAGGTCATCCCTGTCCCCTGTCCTAACCCCCCATGAAAACCTGAGGGGTAAGCTGAAATTGAAAGTCTACAAGGGCTCTGAGAGATCTGGAAAAATGTCAGATCTGTTTATGTGTATTCTCCCACCTCATACATCATTATAAGAAATGTGATCTTATCTTGGCGGTTCAAAAAAGCAATAAACGTAGGGGTGCCAATAATTTTGACACATATTTCTTAATTATTTTTGTCTTTGAATAATCACAGAAAGATTAGATTCCTCACATATTTTCAGTCAAGCTGATCAAAAATAAAAAAAATACATAGTCTTTCTTGCTCATATTTACCAAATGTGGCAATAATTCTGTAGGGCACAGTAAATTTATCAAGAAACACAAATTCTTAAAATTCCCTTTGCTCACTTCTAGAAGGTTGTCATGTTGATCTCCCTTTAACCTTGTGTTGTAAACCTCCATATTGCAATTTATAGCGTTGCCTAATGGTACACTTGGAGAGCAAGGGGAGGGGGCAAAGCTGTTCTAGGATTAGGCACAGCAATATTGAATTTAGTAGCTTTCTCCATCACATTGTGAGCTTTCATTATGCTGTCTTGCAACTCATTGCAAATTTATGTTTGCTTACATCTAATTAAAAAAAAATGTTTACTTAAACCTGCAATCATTTCAGTTTCATCACATTGAAGTACACTCTAAATATCATGTCAGAAGAGAAGATTAGTTGCATTGCATTATCCTCGATAAGCAATGCTATTTTTAAGAAATATTTATGACAGATATTAATATTAGAGTACTTAACATTGTCATTATTACTACAAAACATCTTCACATACCAATACACGTTGGCTGAATTCCATTCCAGGAGCCATCAGGTTGACATATTCTTCTTGAAGAACCAACCAGTATAAAAGGACTCCTACACTGAAATGAGACTTCTGATTTATATGTAAAGCTTTTACCGCTAAGGCGACCCTCAGCTGGAGTTCCAGGATCTCCACAATATACAGCTATAAAAATAAAACCAAATAGATCAGATTTACATATACATTTATTGATGATTTCATGAAACATGCTAAAAATGTATTAATTTATTTATATCAGTAAATCACGGCATTGCATAAATCTTCTGTGGGGAGAGAAGTTGCACTTTAAAAATGGCCATGCATGATATTTAGCAATTAAGAACCTGAAAATCTGAGTTAAAATACACGTAACTTAACTTGCACACCTTTAATATTATACCTGGAGAATTTTGCTTGCCAATCCGCTTTCGCTCTACTTAAAATAATTACTGTTTTTCATCCACATTTGCAATTCTCCATGTGACAGAGAATGTCAATATTGTTAAAAAAACAAAAAACCTACAATAAACATAACAAATAAACAGCCATATCACTGAAACTGACCTGACTGACATGAACAAGGAGGGCCTAATAAAATAAAATCAGATTAATGAATAACACATAAAAAATGTTTATCTATCTATGTATCTATTTATCTAATCTCACTTATTAGCATGCTTTGTGACTCAGAAAAAAATGAACACATAAATTGTTATTACATCCTCTACAAAAAGAGCCAATAACTCAAGAATTAAAGCGCCCACAATAATACATTTTTAGTCATTGCTAATTATTTTCTGTGCTGTCTTTGACCATGGTGATAGAAACCTTTAGCAATGAATATTGTGAAATATGTTACCTTGTTTAAGCAAACTTAGGCCGTCATACTATTACCGGCCGTAAAACGGCCGCAAAGCTGCGATTCCTTGTGGGGCTCCCGTTAACCTTGCAATTCAAATAGACGGCGCCGCAAGGATATCCCCTTACGGCCGGCCGCATATCTTGCAACCGGCCGCAAGGTCTGACAACTTTAAAAGCAAATATAAATTCAAGACGGCACTGTAAAGATCTGTAAATGCTAGGGATCATAATGGGGGACATGAGGATTAATAGCAACAGCTTGCACATCAGCCCAAATCCGATATTTCATTAACTGTTTATTTTCCGGCCGCAGCTTGGGCGGGTCTGAGGTGCTCCAAGCCCTCGGGACTTTGTCCACGGATATTTGACATGAATTAAAATAAAAATGATTTACGGATTTGAGTGTAGGGGAATGTTGTGCTATGAATGCTAACACCTACAATCACTTTATCGTCTCATCAGAGTGCAGGATGGCTTTATTATGGCTTTATTATGTGCTTAATTGTGTGCTTGCGGGATCTTTTGCTGCAAGTAAGCTGCGGCTCGGTTTTAGCCTTGCAGAGAGGGTTCCCGGAGGAATTGAATAGCAACCGGGATTTTCTTGCGGACGAAACTCTTGCGGCCGTTTAAGATCAAAGGCTTTCCTCCGGCGCGTGCGGCCGCAAGGGTTAACAAGGCGCCGGCTGCAAGCCTGCCGGAGTCCCCGGCCGGAAGGGAATAAAATAGGCAAATTGCCTGCGGCCGGTCCTTGCGGCCCCGCATCTCCTACGGCCGATAATAGAATGAGGGCCATAGTAACAGTTACAGTACATACTTAGGCCCTCATTCTATTATCGGCCCTAAAACGGCCGCAAAGCTGCGATTCCTTGCGGGGCTCCCGTTACCTTGCAATTCAAACAGACGGCGCCGCAAGGATATCCCCCTTACGGCCGGCCGCATATCTTGCAACCGGCCGCAAGGTCTGACAACTTTAAAAGCAAATATAAATTCAAGACGGCACTGTAAAGCTCTTTAAATGCTAGGGATCATAATGGGGGACATGAGGATTAATAGCAACCCCCTCCCAAGCTTGCACATCAGCCCAAATCCGATATTTCATTAACTGTTTATTTTCCGGCCGCAGCGTGGGCGGGTCTGAGGTGCTTCAAGCCCTCGGGACTTTGTCCACGGATATTTGACATGAATTAAAATAAAAATGATTTACGGATTTGATGTAGAGGAATGTTGTGCTATGAATGCTAACACCTACAATCACTTTATCGTCTCATCAGAGTGCAGGATGGCTTTATTATGGCTTTATGTGCTTAATTGTGTGCTTGCGGGACCTTTTTGCTGCAAGTAAGCTGCGGCTCGGTTTTAGCCTTGCAGAGAGTGTTCCCGGAGCAATTGAATAGCAACAGGGATTTTCTTGCGGCCGAAACTCTTGCGGCCGTTTAAGATCAAAGGCTTTCCTCCGGCGCGTGCCGCCGCAAGGGATAACAAGGAGCCGGCCGCAAACCTGCCGAAGTCCCCGACCGGAAGGGAATAGAATAGGCAAATAGCCTGCGGCCGGTCCTTGCGGCCCCGCATCTACTACGGCCGATAATAGAATGAGGGCCTTAGACATTAAGGGCCTTATTCTAATCAGAGCCCAAAAAGTCAGTAAGCATTTGTCGCAAACCCGTAACTAGTGTTTCAAGGCAGCCAACTCGGAAAAGTGTATATGCAAATATAATTTTGAGACAGCAATGTAAATGATGAGGAACACAATGGGGACATGAGGATCAATAGCAAAACCTTCTCAAGCTTGCATATCGTCCAAATCCAATCTTTTATTTCAGCTTCAATTTCCGTCCAAAGTCCCACGGGCTTGTATGATCTCCAAGCCAGTAAACTGGTGTTCAAACCCCTACGGGATTGGAGGTTGAAGGTTGCAAACTCGAAGCATTGTAAATGATGGGGAACACAATGGGGGACATGATTAATAGCAAAACATTCTCAAACTTGCATATCGCCAAAATCAAATATTTCATTTCAGGTTTATTTTCCGACTTCCAAGCCCGTAGCTCGTTATTCAAGCCTGTACGGCTTGGAGGGTGAATGACCTCCAAGCCCGTGGGACTTGCATGATGGATAGAACACGAAAATTAAACATGAAATAAATAAATTGTATTTCCAGATTTGAGAGTAGGGGGATGTTGAGCTATTAATTCTAAGATCAACCATCGCTTTCACTTTTAATAAAAGTGTAGGATGGCTTTTCTATTTGCTTAATTAGTGCTATGATTTGTAAGTAAGCCCTTTGCGACACCTCTGTGGCGCAAGTAACCTGTGGGTTGACAGAGGCTAATCTAGCAGCCGTTGTGGGTTTGACCAGCTCCAAGCCCGTAGGACTTGGATGATGGATCGAACAAGAAAATTGAACATGAAATAAACTATTTTTATTTGCCGATTTGAGAGTAGGGGAATGTTGTACTATGAATTCTAAGACCTAAAATCACTTTCACTTCTCATCAAAGTACCGGATGTCTTTTTTATGTGCTTAAATTATGCTATCAAGTAAGAGCCTTGCAGGACCTCTTTGGTGTAAGTAAGCTGCGGCTCGGTTTAAGTGACTTACAGGCATGACGGAGGGTTGAGAGTAGCATTTGAATAGCGAATTGGGCTTTCTTGCGGCCCGCAAGACTTGAGTAAGATCACAGGCTTTGACGGAAGTCAAGCTACAATTGAGAAAATCGCAAGGGATTGCAGCTCGATGGCCGTATGCAGCCGGAGGCCGCAAATTGAATAGCTAAGAAGCTTGTGGCCTCTCCTTGCAGCTACCTTTTTGAAAATCATAGGATTAGAATGGGCCCTAACTATATAGATTGTCTATTGTTTTCTTTCTATATTTCATAACTCCACATTACACATATGGCGCATGCACTGTGGAATTAATCATGAATTTATTACATGTAATCGGTGGAAAAGAAAATTCTTCACTTACGTAAACAATGCGGAATTTCTCCTCGCCATGTTCCTCTTCCTTCACATGAAAGCACAGTGGGACTGGAGAGTTGGTAGCCTTCTTCACATGTGTAACTAACACTGGATCCCCAACTGAAGTCTGATCCTTCTAGTTTTCCATATTGCACTTGAGGGGGTTGGCCACAGTATATAGCTATTAAATTTAGACAAAAAGAATATGGTTAAGTAATTAATACATTGAAGTTACTATTTGCTTCAGTAGCATAATAATAAAGTGTATTCAATTCTCTGGTTAATTTTATTTTTATATTGAAGGGAATACTTACGAATTTTCAATTGAATGTTTGCCTAAAATGTTGTGAAATATTCATCTAATTTATAATGTCATATTATGTTATCAAACAGTCAATAATTTACACCAAGACAAACATAATTTTGATGCTTTTTCTATTTTTAACTGCTTGCCGACTATTAAAGGACTATAAAAACATTAGTGATGTTACAAATGAACATCATGAACTATGTAAGCCATGAACATAAAAGTACTTTTAGAGGAAATCTTAATTTTAACATTCTCTGCCGGAGGGCTTCCATGTTAGAAGTTCTCAATACCTGCAGCTTGATTGAAGCCTGACCATGTGTTCTGCTATTTGGGGGAAGAGACAAGGATCTGCTGCTTCATTGGAAAAGTCAGATAAGCATTTGGAATTTGACACTTTCTTCCTTCCCCTGCACATGCTCAAACACAGACAGCCACATGTAAACTGGGAAGTCCTGCATGCCTTGCTCTTTACATGCCCCCTCATTACTTAAATAGGATTACTTAAAATCATGTACTAACAGAATCTGCTAAAATTAAGATTTACTCTAAAAGTGATTCTATGTTCATAAATCATTATACATCTGCCCAAGCTGCTGACAGAATACTTTCTTCACAAAGTATTTTCCTAAACTACAGTGGATCTTTAAAAATTATAGATAGAAATTAAATTGCATGAAATTATTTAAAAAAATAATACTTTTAAAATATGTAGCAATCAAGATAAGTGTGTCTTTCCCATCCATTGCTTTTAGATAATATGTGTATTTTGGTGTCAGACCAACAACTGCTGAAACAATTTATCAACTTGAACTGGATAATAAAATGTTGTGTTTACAACACAATGCTTAGTGTTAAATAAGTTTTGCTACCAGTAACTTTCATAGGCTACAGCTATGGAATATTGCCTGTTGATATGTTGTTACTCCTATAATATGGGAAGTGTGAGATGCAACCCACTCCAGTATATTTGCCAAGAAAACCATATGGATAAACACAATCCGGACCACAGACCCATGTACCTGGGTGTTGCGGTCCAAGTGGTCACCGATCAACAGTCAGACATGACTGAAGGTCTGAACAACAACCACAACAATATTAATTTAGTATTGTCTGGGCCAAAATCAAAAACTGAACATGAAAAAAAATATATAGCTGTTTAATTTTTGCTTTAATTATATAAAAAAGACACAATTAGCAGCATTATAACATTAGAAAAAATATATAACTATGAACAAATACAGCAAAGGGACACTTAAGTTACCTGAAGGGCAAAAGGGTCACAATGCCTTTTTTTTTTATAAAGAAGTGAATACAGTGAAGCTCACTTCTCCATGGTAAATAGGCATTCCAGGGACTTTAATGACTTTGCACACCTTTGTGAATGCAGATATGTCTTCTCTATATACACATGTAGCAAGGTCATACATAACCTGCTCCAGCCTTTGATACTTGGTTACATTTTTTTTACTTTTTAATTTCCTTGATACATTACCTTGCATTAGTAAATCAGTCAAAAATGACTGAGATCTGTTTTTTACTATGTCCGATGGCACTGCCAGTCTAGCTCTAAAGTGTATTAGAAATAATATAACGAGGAAAGGACAGACACCTTTAAATTCCAATCACTAGTTTTAGACCCACAAAGCCATATGTATTTGGCATATTATATATTTATGCACAAAAATATATCTGTCACAGTATAAATACCAATGTCAGTCACATCTCTTTACATTTCTTATAATATTATAATGCTTGATTATCCTTGCAGGACCTATGATGGCAGAGAACTCATTAGAATGATTCTCCACATGCTTAATTGAACATGTGTTTGTGCTATAAAAGACCCAGTCTATTTTCTTGACATAACTGATCCTGGAGGAAGCAGAGGACGTGAAACGTGCGCATCGGATCAGCTAACTTGCGGGTCGCCCGTTGATGACATCAGAGACGCGGCTACACGCTGCCATGGACACAGCATTGTTTGTGCCAGAGATTATAGTGGGACTCAAAGGTAAGTGTAACAGAGGGGACTAGTCTTAGTCATTGTAATTATAGGGATTTGACTTCTAACAGGGATACATGACAAATAGTGGGTCCCCAAAGTTTTATTTACAGGGTCATCCGCTATATAGTTTTAGACAGGGCCACAGTGATAGCTTATCCTGTCCCCTCTTTCTCCACTTAGGTCCTCTTTTTCATGGATATAGACTTTTTGTATTATTTCTGATCATCACAGTACTATCTGTATTTACATGCTATTATCTCAACTGGGGCGACCTATATCAAGTAATATATATATCGCAATTAGTATACGACATTAAGGATACTTTATCCTGTCACACTGATGACAAGTGGATATTAGTTTATAATTCTGGTTTATTTATACCATTATATGATAATTTCATTGATACTATTGCGAGTCCTATATATTATTTGGATAATATCTTTTTAAATTTATATTGTGTATACATATTTTTATATTGTAATATAATAAAAGTTATATTTTACTATATATGGAGTGGGTTCTTTTTTGCATGATAACTGGTACATATAATATGCCAAATACATATGGCTTTGTGGGTCTAAAACTAGTGATTGGAATTTAAAGGTGCCTGTCCTTTCCTCTTTATATTATTTCTGATAATTTATGCACTGCTAATCACATAAATTAATCCTTATGATTGGTTGTGTAAAGGTATTGAAGCTATAATACAGCGAATCCTAATCAACGTAAGGAGATTCCTATTATTGTTGTTCACCTAAACAAACTATCTTGTATTGCCTATAAACCATTCATATTCATTTACTCCAGTGTTAATTCCATTACAAACATTCTGACAACGTTATCTCCATTTGACTACATAGAATTCTAATAAACTGATTTGATTCTTGGCTGAATACTAGAAGCTATTCACATGCTTCCAAAAAATCTCTGCATAATACCTTGCCTAATCATCCTGGTCTTTCAACATTGGTGTAATTATTTTCTTTTGTTCTACAGTTGCTTGCCTATTTCTTAAATTATTTCTTACACAAATTATTTTGTTCATCTATTCCTACCTCTTTTCAAAAATGTACAATTTCTTGTATTGCATCTCTTTCAAATTATAGCTAATTATTCATATCCTACAAGAAGCTCTCTCTTACCTCATTGTCTATACTCCTGGTTCCAACTGCACCACAAACAATTTATAAATCACTAAAAGGATGTATGACTCCAATTAGGCCTCAAGATTATAACGTATGAGTAATTTTATTGTGTTTAGAGTCTATCTATATAGATGATGTCAAATACATAAATTATGCATTGTAATACTGTGCAAATATTTGTGGTTATACGTCTTTATGCAAAATTTCCAATAAGATTCACAAAACTGAAATTGAAATAAAAAAGTGTTACTTTACAGCATGATGAAAATTGCCTTAATGTATTTTATTATTATTTTATCATTTGCGTATTATTTTTTACAAACCTTTACACGTTGGCTTTGTCTGGTTCCAGGTCCCATCTTTGTTACACAATAAAGAAGCTGATATGGGATGATCCTTTACATAACCTGGGTTGCAGTGATAGTTCACGGTTTTATTGAATGTAAAATCATTTCCCAGCTGAATACCATTTGCAACTGGACCTGGATCTTCACAAGTAATCACTAGAATTAAAGATAAGACATGTGACTGTCATGTTATAAGTTCATGGCAGATAATTACTAAAGTCTAAATTAATGACATTGGCTTGCTATTCACAAATGTTATTTTCCTACTAATCTTGCTATGTCTATGTAAGATCCACAACTTGCACCTAATTTCATTTTCAAATATTATTTATTTTAATTAAAATGAGATGTGATGATGTTTCAGGTTGTATTCTGTAAGGCCCACGACATTACTTGGTGATCGTTCTAAATCATATTTAGAGATATAGGTAATTAAGTAACAGTCTGTTTTAATCAACATTTATGGTATGATTGTCAGCATGATTGTTAAATGTTGCCATTGTTTTAGTAAATAATGTTATGTAACATATATGTGTGTCCCTAAGGATTTTTCAATAGATATAGGGTGGTGAAAACTAATGGGAACTTCCAGGTGCTGTAACCATATATTAGGCGTAGTTCAGATTATAACTTCTCTGGAGTAAAAGTTGGTCACCGGGTCATTGTAATAATGCATATGATACATTTTTTATCAGGTTCAATGTAATCTGACAATATGTAAAAAAAAATATTTTAAATGCTGATGGTATAAGCAATATGTAACTGTAAATGAAGTAGTAACTTATCTATTCAGAAAAACATACTTATCCAAGTGAAACACGTTTTTTAGATCAGTGTTTCCAAAACTTTTTGAACCATGAAACCCTTTTGGGCTCTAGAACTACTGATGCAAATCAGAAAACAGAATTCCAAAATATTGTGCACAAGACCCTCCGTTGTACCATCAAATGGCTGTCCAAAATCTAAAACCTCTTCCAATACTTCAAAATAGACTCTGAGGCATTAAAATCCTAACTCAAAACCTCATACATTCATTCCAAGACCCTATGAAGTTATCACAAAGATTTACAGAGACTGTAACTTTTGTAGTTATTCTTATTGACCCCCTGGTCGAAATTATGGACATAACCATGCATGTAGAAATAACGATCTTGTTTAGGCATTGTATAGTTGGTTCAAACACATTTAACATGTATTGCATTACATTAGAGGAAATCATTAAAATTATCTGAATTAAATTCTACAGAAGAGAGAGTGAAGTAGAAAAAAGCTAACTACGGTACAATAGTTCCAAGAGTTTCAGTGCAAGTTAATTGATTCCTCAAGACTCATAACAAAAAGCATACTTTTACACTAAACATTGGGATAACATGTGCTACACATATTTTGAAGTATTATTTCAAAAGATGCATTGTTTTTTTCAATATCCGTGTTTTTTATACATATGCATATATTACCTTATTGCAGGTGATGTATCCATAGCTGGACAGTTATTGTATGTGTTATCCTAAGACTCAGTTTCTATGTGGTTTGTGTCTACGGTTTTTATGTGTGATGCTTTACTGTAGGGATAAAATTTAGATCATCAGCAAAAGAGACAGAACTTATATTTCCACTTAGCTAGCATTAAAACTGTGAATTGATGATAATTGTGAATATTTCATTAAATATATGACCAAGGGGTAAAGGTTTTACATTGTTTTGAGTGTGGGTCAGAGAGAAAAACAAAACAAAGAAAAGAAAAAGAAAATCAATAGTCACTTTTAGTACAAACATAATGCCAACTGACAGTCTTCTAATTTATTGTGACAGAGAGTTGATTATTGACCTGTGCAATCAGGAGCATTGCCAGTCCAGGTTCCATTGGCAGTGCAATGTCGAGTAGTTAACCCTGATGTTTTATAACCTTCCCAACAGGCATAGATGACAGAGCTGGAGAAAAGTATCCCATCACTGTAAATAATCATGCCATTGGCGGGAGCTCCAGGATTTCCACAGGATACAGCTGTCAAATAGACAGAACGAATATCAGCACAAGCATATAGAAATGACAAGTAGGATTAGTGCAAAAGTATTGATTTTAAATGTCTCATGGCTCTGACCGATATTATAATAAGAACAAAATGAAATTAAGACACCTGCAGCCTTATTAATTTGCAATTCAGCAAATTCTAAAGGGCTCTATATAAGCACATAGCATATTTTTTTTACAGAAGTTTTTAGTCAGTAAACTTCTATCCAAAAGCAAGGTCTTCACGAACTAAAAACTTCTGTAAAAAAATATGCTGTGTGCTTATATAGAGCCCTTTAGAATTTGCCGAATTGCAATTTAATAAGGCTGCTGATTTTTATAAATACAGTAACAGAGAAAACCAAAAAGCTATATTCAGTGATCAAAGTACAATTGTCAATCTTTTATTGCATAATTGATTTCTAAGACAAGAATTGAAATTAAAAAAAAATGTGTATTGCATTACAAAAAGAGGGCCTATAAGCACATTATTACAGATAATATTATATGCTACTCATAGTATCAGGATTAGTGAATTAAGGAAGTACAAAATATGGGTGAGGTATAGCAGTTTCACAGCAGATATCTTGGACATCAGTTCCAATAGATAGGAAAATTATAAATCGTTAAAAATGTATGACAATAAAAAGAATTTAACACAGTTATTTGGTTAATCATTTTATAAAATGTGTATATATTTGCAATGTAATTCACTATTATGGGTGGGTTGATAGATAGATTATTATTATTATTGTTTATTTACAATGTGACGACATATTCCGTAGCGCTGTACATAAGATAAGTTGAAGACAAAGATACATACAAATTAATCATAGCAAATCAAGGAGGGCCCTGTCTTTGAGCCTCAAATCCATAGTGTCCATAGTGCTTTCCCCAAAGCACCTTGTGGGATTGAAACTCGTAGACTTACAACTTAAAGGTATTGTGTGTGGAAAAGGAGGGAGAGAGGTGAGAGTGTGTTAGAGTAGAAGGTGATAATGTGTTGAGGCAGGAGGATAATCTGGTGGATCAAGGCAAGGAATTCCAGTGAATAGGGGCAGCACAAGAAAAGTCCTGAAGGTGAGAGTGAGAGGAGGTGACAAGAGTTGTGGAAAGAAGAAGGTCAGTAGCAGAATGTAGAGGTGGATGGGGGTTGTATTTGCAGATGAGACCAGAGATGTATGGGGGTGTGCTATTGTTGAGGGCTTTGAAAGTTAGGGTCATGATTTAAAATTATATTCTGGGGGCTAAGGGAAGCCAGTGGAGTAATTGACAAAGAGGTGATGCCGACACTGAACGTTATGTACGGAAGATGAGTCTAGCAGAGGCATTCATAATGGATTGAAGTGGAGATAATCGGGTGGTGGGTAGTCCAGCAAGAAGCGAGTTGCAGTAGTCGAGTCGTGAGATGATGAGAGTGTGTTTATAGGATTTTAGTTGTATCTTGCGTAAGATAGTGTCGAATTCTGGAGATGTTGTTTAGATGGAGAAGACACAATTTAGTTAGTTATTGTATGTGAGGGATGCAAGACAGAGCAGGTTCCAGTAGAACCCCAAGACAACGGGCTTGGGAGGTGGGGGTGATGATGTAATTGTTGACAGTGAGACAGATGAGAGGAATTAACACTGTGGTAGAGGGAGGGAAGATAAGGAGTTCAGTCTTAGACATGTTGAGTTTGAGATGGTGGGTGGACATCCAAGAGGATATGCAAGAGGAGAGGCAGTTGGAGAAATGTGTTAGAAGAGGGGGGGATAGATCTGGTGCTGAGATGTAGATTTGGGTGTCATCTGCATAGAGATGATACTGAAGCCCAAAAGAGTTTATAAGGGTACCAAGTAAGGATGTGTAAATGGAGAAGAGGAGGGGGCCTAGGACTGATCCCTGGGGTACACCAACAGACAGGGGGTAAGGAGAAGAAGAGGTGTCGGAGAAGGAGATACTGAATGATTGATTTTGTAGGTAGGATGAGAACCACGAGTGAGCAGTGTCTCGAATACTGAGGGAGGAGAGGATATGGAGTAGAAGTGGATGGTCAACTGTGTCAAAGGCAGCAGAGAGATCTAGAAGAAGGAGAATTGAAAAGTGACCTTTTGACTTGGCAGTAAACAGGTCATTAGTGACTTTAGTAAGAGCTGTCTGTGGAGTGTTGGGGCCGAAAGCCGGATTGGAAGGTGTCAAGAAGGGAGTTAGAGGAAATCAAGAAGGGAGTTAGAGGAAATAAAGCTGGTAAGGCGGTCATAGACGAGCCGCCACAGCAGTTTGGAAGCCAGGGGAAGTAGAGAGAAAAGGCGGTAGTTAGATGCAATGTCAGAGTCAGATGAGGGTTTTTTGAGGATGGGTGTAATTATGATAGAGATCTTTGAAATCAGTAATTTAAATTGCTAATATTTTCATTATTTTTACATTAATGACATTTATCTGAAATCCTTGTAGTCTCTAATGTGAAAGTATTAATGTGATAAACCTGAAATCATCTGTGATAATATAAATGTACCAAGAGCGTACACAAAATAAATATAGTTCTAGATACTAATAACCTTAATCTACTCACATAGATTTTTTTAATATTCATATTACTTCTTCCTAATAAGTTATAAAACAAATGGCACTGTCTTCCCCTTAAAGGTTAGCTGTGATTTAAGCAGTTTGGTCTACTGGCTAGCTAGGGAACTCATTAGTACATTTAATTGAGTAGTATAATTAGTAATGTAGCCCTAAGTGAATTTTAGCTCTATAACAATCTTGCATGACTGTGATATAGAAAAGTTAATAATTGTTCTTAAGCATTATACTGTTAGGGCCTCATTCAATTGCAATTTGGCCAATTGAATAGGGCTCTAAATAAGCACATAGCATATATTTTTTAAAGAAGTTTTTAGTCAGTAAAAACCTTGCTTTTGGATAGATGTTTACTAACTAAAAACTTTAAAAAAATATGTTATGTGCCTATTTAGAGCCCTATTCAATTGGCCAAATCGCAATTAAATGAGGGCCTTAGTGTATTCAACTTTATTACTTTAACATGGATAATATTGGATATATATTTTGAGAAAGCAGTGTTAGTGATAAAAAATAACTGTGTGGTTTAATTCAGATATATAATAAAACTAGCGACTTGCCCGTCAAAAATGATGGCAATACAATTTTAAGCCATGGCATTGATGTTTGCCACACAATATGAGGCTTTTGCTCCTTTGTGGACCTTCAGCGCTCATTGGGAGCCTTTCCCCTTTTGTACTTCAAGTTTTCTGCTTTGCAAAGAACACCTTTGGCGCTCATCGCAAAGACAAATAAATAACTACAGTGTAAATTAAAAAAAAATGTGAGTATAGTGAATTAATAAAGTAATATGAATAAATTAATTAATATACTTTACCTATTTATATTTAATATGCAGCAATCAATATCCTGAAGAGCTAATAATCTATTTTGATTTTCTTGCATGTGAAAATTTACAGTTGGACTGTTGATCATCTGGGGAGAAAGTGTCAGCAATGTGGCAATTGTGCAGTGTGAACGGGCTGCGTGCGAGTGTAAACTGTATGTTTAGGCGGGTAAAGAGGCATTTTAGAATCCTAATGTTATTAGTTGCAAGTTAGTGTTGTAAAATGGTGGCTTTTTTCTATGTGTTACTTGGCTTGCGAGCATTTTCAGTCCATTGTAATGGTATATTTTGTATCTCCTACATTCCTGTGTAACTCGTATGTGCCTGGCGGTGATTTTCGCGGCTTTGTGTGCTTTAACCTCATTTTCATATTTTTCATCCGCCATTTTTTTGGTCGCTTAGCCGATTTTTAAGTGCCGAAACTTCTCAAGTGCGACTTAAATTGGAGTGCAACCTCACTCCCAGACGTCCCGGCTGTCCCCCCGTGCTGTGTGTGAGGTTTGTTTTATGTTTGTTTTTTTTGTGTGTGCTTTTGGTGCTTTTTGATGTGCACGGTTTGGCCGTTAACTTCTTATTTTTGCGACCTTGTTTTCTTTTTTGTAAGTTTCTTGGTTCGTAATTGTTGTTTTTAAAAGTTGTACGTCCTTGTTGGTGTTTTGCGTGGCTCGGGGTAGTGTAGACTCATCTTCATTTTTTTCTGCCGGCAATTTTTTTCTCGCTTAGCCGATGTTCAAGTGGCAAAACTCCTTAATTCGACATTAATTTGCATGGAACCTCACTCCCAGACGTCTTGGCTGTCCCCCCGTGCTGTGTGTGATGTTTGTTTTATGTTGTTTGTTTTTTTTGTGTGTGCTTTTGGTGCTTTTTGATGTGCACGTTTGGCCGTTAACTTCTTATTTTTGCGACCTTGTTTTCTTTTTTGTAAGTTTCTTGGTTCGTAATTGTTGTTTTTAAAAGTTGTACGTCCTTGTTGGTGTTTTGCGTGGCTCTGGGTAGTGTAGACTCATCTTCATTTTTTTCTGCCGGCAATTTTTTTCTCGCTTAGCCGATGTTCAAGTGGCAAAACTCCTTAATTCGACATTAATTTGCATGGAACCTCACTCCCAGACGTCTTGGCTGTCCCCCCGTGCTGTGTGTGATGTGATGTAAGCGTTTCCGCCATTAACTTAGTTTTTTGGCGACCTCGCGGGTCATATATTTTTTTCTAAGTTCCGATTTCCACATCCCGAGTATATTTTTTTTCTAAGTCCCTCAGCTCTTTTTTTTTTTTTAAAGTCCCACTTTTTTGGGTTATTTTTTGCCGAGATTGAGGCGCCGTAGAGCCTTCGGCTCATTGCAGTGTATGTCCACCTCTGCAAATGTGGCCCCCTTTGCTTCGCAAGGGTCTGCATTTGGGGCCTGCAATGAGCCTCCATCTCCACAAATGCGGATCTCGTGAACGTATCATAATATATTATGGTATAATTATCCTTTCTTCTGGTGTTATTAGTTCTTTTATTTTGGCAATATTGTGGAGACATATGGCCATCAACAACTATTGAGAATCAATTATTCTTTCAAAACAAGCAAAGCAAACTTTATTTAGTAAAGACACATTCTGGTCAAACTACTTTGAATCTTGCTTAATTCACCTAAAACTATTTGTTAAAAAAGCGTTGTGGAACATGCAGTAAAATCTCCCCTGTCTATTTTCAATCAACAAACAGATCTCACATCGCTCTCTTGTTGTTTTAGGTATAGCTGATAACTAGGAAGATGGGAGGAGGGTGAAGTGGTTGTCAAGAAAGAAGGAAAATACAGATATGTGATATAAATATAGAGGAGAAAATGGAGTTTGCATGGAAGCACTGAATGGGAAAAAGATGTGTTCAACTTAGAGTAAAAAAACATGTGAGGAAGTAGGAGAGGTTAGATAATGATGAGAATATTAAGGGAACGAGAAAAAAAGAAAAGATGAAAGAAGTAGTGGCGAGTAAGAGGAAGAGAGTTAGATAGAGAGGGTTGACAAAGAGAAAACAGTGGAGGGCGATGATGAGATGTATGGCAGAAAGTAGAACAAAGCTAAAGGAAAGGAAGAATAAAAAGAAAAAAGAAGAGCAGTGGATAAAATTAGAGATTGCCTATTAGATAGCCACCAATAAGAACAAAAATAAGAAACATACGAGGAAGCAAACATATAGGGAGGGGGAAGGAGAGGAAATTGAAAAAATATAAATAGTGAGAATTAAAGTGAAAAGAGAAAAGCCAGGAACAGTGGACAGCAAACGGGATGAAAAAAGAAGAGCAAAGAGGAAAAGGATAGAATATTTGGGATACAGCAGAGAAAGAGATACATCTAGTTAGAGAGAAGTGCAAATGGGCAGATCTAAGAGGAAGAATGTACAGATATGAGTGGAGTGATAGTTTAGTGTTTGTGGCTGCCAATAAAAGCAAAAAAAAATTGACGTGTGCACCAGATGATTTTTCATAGATAGCTCATATTTTTAATTAATTAAAACCTTTTCAACAACAAATTATCTAATAGTATTTGTTTTTATATATACATCATATTTTTACTTTTGTAAATGTGATAAAATATTGTGTATATCAAGCCCTTCTAAGAAAGCAGGTCACAACAATAGGCCACTGAAAACCAATTCTATCTAAACCGAAAAAATATATACAAATATGTAAAAACAGATATTAGCGATGAAAACATGTAAGTTCAGTATGGTAAGTGTAAACTTTCAAAAAGGTAAAAAGAACATGAAAATATCTGTAGAAGAAAGACATTTTTTTCAATTTAGTGTTCAATTTAAATTATTTTAATAAAACCCATTGAAGACTGTTGTAGATACTCTTTAATGAATGTGTCATTATATTAATTAATGTTTATCTATACCACATTCCACATAATACTAAGGCATAACTTTCAAATAATGTTCAAATAGGCAGGGTTATAATATTTCTTATTTAAAAGAATAATATGTTTGCTTTTGTAATATTTAAGCCGTGTATACTCATATAAGAACTTATTGCACCTAATCTTTATTACAACAATTTTCTCCATATAAGCCATCAGACTCATGAAGTTTCTGTAATTTTATGATAAAACATTGTTTTATTTATTTAATAAATTATAATACAGCTAACATTTATAGATATATTTTGAATACATACGTTCACATGATGGTTGTGTCCCAGACCAAGAGGCATTTGCTAAACATATTCTTTCCACAGATCCCTTCAGTGTATAACCCATTTCACAAGAAAACCGGAGCAAATTTTTTAACTTGAACTCATTCCCTAGTCGAGACCCATGAGCTGGTATTCCAGGATCACCACAAACTCCGGGAGTATTGCCTGAAAATATTTTCACATATTTTTTAAAGAAGTAAAGATAAATGTTCAATAAACAGTTACATTGTTTTTTATAATATGACATAAATTAGT
Organism: Discoglossus pictus; assembly: GCA_027410445.1. Classification (NCBI taxonomy): domain Eukaryota; kingdom Metazoa; phylum Chordata; class Amphibia; order Anura; family Alytidae; genus Discoglossus; species Discoglossus pictus. Next base: position 298,279,896 of record CM050165.1, on the reverse strand, counting down.
GATCATTCTGCTGATCACAAAATAAAAAACAACAACAACTAGAACTTATTTCTCTATTAATCAAGACATGGACTCAGTTTTGTGTTTAAATGTCATATTCTGTTGGATGTTTTTTTTCAATTATTTTTTATTGTAATTAAAATGAAATACAAATAATTAACAATTATGTTGTATATATACATAAATACAGAAGTTTCTTTGTTCTCTTATATAATTTCTCATAACATTTACAGTGATAAATAAAAAAAACAATTGGAAAAGAAGAAGAGGAATAGTGGGGTAAATTAAGGAATTATTTGCTTTAAAGTTGTTTAGCTTCTTATGTTATTATTATTTTTTTTTAAGTGTCCAAATGTTCCAACAGGTTATACATTTTTTTAATATCATGTCCATTGAATGTATATATTGAATTTATTTTTATATGTTCTATTGATTTATTAGGAGTTGTGTATCTTTTGATATATTTGATATAGGCAAACCTAATAAATCCTCTTCTGCTTTTTTAGGGAATCTTGTGATTGTTTCTAATATTGAATATGTTTCTTCCCATAGTTGTGAGAATTTAGGACATTCCCATAAAGCATGTTTTAAAGTTGCAGCTTCATCACAGTCTCTGAAACATTTATCATTATATTATGGATTTAATTTTTGTTATCTTACTGGAGTAAGATACCATCTCATTAATGTTTTATAGGTGTTTTCTCTTAATCTTATATTAAGTGAAAAATTATTTACATTTCAAATGATTTTATACCATTGTTTTCCATTAAGAGATATATTAAGTTCCTTTTCCCAAGATGAGTTATATGGTAATTTAGTAACTGTATTTTGGTTGATCAAATAATTTTGAATAAAAGAGATATTTTTTGCCATTAGAATTATGTATACAGCAGTTTTCAAATGCTGTTTTAATGGCTATTTTTTTACAAGGTAATCCACAGTTTTATTTATTAATGTTGGATGCTTTTTGAGTGTCTATTTAAAGAGGTAATGGTAATGATCTAGTATTTCGACCTTCCTATCTCCTAGTTAGGATCAATATAAACAACTTTTAAATTTATTTTGAGTAAACAGAATATTTTTAAGACAAAACTTACATAAAAAATAGCTATTTTTTCCTGATTTTCAGTCTGGAGCTCCTTACATCTTTCCATGCTGAGGCAGGGAGATGAGCATAATCAGCTGCAGCAGCATCATTTGCTGCACAGTAGCGCAGTTTAATTTACTTTAATGAGTAATGAGATACTACAGGGAAATGTGTACCACACTTTGGCACAGTTTAGGAATGATGTAAGGAGCTTCAGTTATTTTCAATATATTTTTTTTCATAAAATATAAATGACCAAATTATATACTCTACAGTTTATGATTTTAAAACTGTCCAATATACATTATTCAGATAATAAACAAACTACATGACAGTCATATAACTTGACATCTATATGATGAGAAGCTGAAAATTATCTCCAGAAATTAGAAAATATTTCACACAGTTTTGATTGCCTAGTTAATCATGCTGATTACATTATTGAGACTGTAGCACACTTGAAATTTGCAATGTGTGCATTGCTGTGAAGGCTTTTAAGAATATTTGCTGCTGGGGAAAATGGTTTCCATCCGTTGTAAGATTTATAAAAGTGTGGGAATTAACCTCAAGAAGAATAAAATAATTATTCATATCTGTTAATAAATAAGCATAACATATTTTTATAGTTAATTGAGGTAAAAGCCTAGGTTAATTGAAATTTAGGAGAGTGTTGTAGTTACTTCACATCTCATTTTTCCTAGGTGGCCTATATATCAAGTAGGATAAAGTATACCTGAACAGTGAGGAAGCGTTCCACTCCATCGACTGTCCTCTTGACAAACTCTAGTTGAATTTCCTATCAGAATGTGAGTTCCTGTGCAAATATAGTGAACTCTTGATCCATATGTAAATTTGTCTCCATTAAGATAGGCATTTGCAGGGACTCCAGGATGCCCACATGATATAGCTTAAAAAAGAATATATACATATTAGACAAAAGGTTAAAAAAATCACATATAGAGAAAATTAAGCATTGTATTTTTTAAGGTAAAGTATTGAAAGCAAATGCACATATAACCATTTTTGTACTTGTTACCCATTTTTGTACTCAATAATAAATCTAAGAATTGCTTGTCATTTCACACTGTTTTTCTTTCTGGTAGAAGGTGTTAAATTGCTTCATGTAAACTGTCAACAAAATAATATCAGGTTGCATGGATAAAGTAGATTTCAATTTTGAATTTTTTAGGCAGCACTAAGAAATAATCTACTGATATTTTTACTTATTAAAAAAAATCAACTAAAACAGGATAATATACACAGATTGCATTTCAGCAATTACATGATCCAAATGCCATGCATATTTATGAAAGAAAGAGGTTCTTAATTTTAGATTTATTGAGTTTTAAAACCCTCTAGAAAATGATAAAAAAAAACACTAATAGCTAATAATGGGATCTTTTTAAAGATAAACCTTCTTAAAGTCATCAGAATAAATACAAATGTAACCAAAATACTTATCAAAATTTGTTTTTACTGTAATCTAATGAAAAAAACATAATAAAATACCTTGCATTCTACAATTTAGTACAAAAAACAACAGCAAAATGTCTTAGTGGAGATAATCCTAATAAGGGGAACACTGTATAATGAAAATGTGTACATTTATATATAAAAAATTATATTCTGAAAATAAATAAATAAATAAATAAATAAAGTAATCTCCACTTATTACACATACTATATATTCTTCTTGATCTTATTTGATTGGTAACAAATATTAAAAGCATAATCTTCAGTATAAACAAAAAAAAAGTGAAACTATTTAAAATTAAAATGCTGAAAATACCAAGGGCCTCATTCTATTAGCGGCCGCAGCCGTTGCGGGGCCGCAAGGACCGGCCGCAAGCTATTCTGCAATTCTATCCCCCTACGGCCGGAGGCTCCGGCAGGCTTGCGGCCGGTGCCTTGCTATCTCTTGCGGCCGCTCGCGCCAGAGGAAATCCTTTGATCTAAAACGGCCGCAAGAGTTTCGGCCGTAAGAAATTCCTATTTGCAATTCAATTGCTCCGGGAAACCTCTCTGCAAGGCTAAAAGCGAGCCGCAGCTTACTTGCAGGAAAGAGGTCCCGCTAGCACCAATTAAGCACATAAAATAGCTCAAATAAAGCCATCCTGCACTTTGAGAAGACTATAAAGGGATTTTAGGTGTTAGAAAAAATAGCACATAATTATCCTATACTCAAATCCGTAAAATATTTTATTTTTAATATCCGTAAAATATCCATGTAAAAAGTCCAGAGTGCTTGGAGCACCTCAGACCCGCCCACGCCGCAGCCGGAAAATAAACAGTTAATTTGAACTTGGGTTTGGGCTGATGTGCAAGCTTGAGAGTGGGTTCCTTTTAATCCTCATGTCCCCCAATATGATCCCTAGCATTTACAGAGCTGTACAGTGCAGGCTTGAATTTATTTTTGAGTTTTTATATTTCACAGCTTACGGCCAGTTCCAAGATATGCGGCCGGCAGTAAAAGGAGATCCTTGCGGGGCCGTATAATAGAATCGCGAGTTAACTGAACCCCCGCAATGAATCGCAGCCTTACGCCCGATTTACGGCCGCTTATAGAATGATGCCCCAAGTGAATATGAAACCAATGTGATTAATCACTGCTGTTTTCTCAGACACCTGTAATACTCATGATGATATAATCTTTAATAAATAACTATATTACAGCATAATACATATACATATAGATATAAAGTGCTGGTTCTGGAGGTTAGTATAGATAAGAAGAACTAAAATCAATACCTTAATTGCCATCTCTATGTATATTTAGGACTTTCACATGCAGTGGATATGAAGTTCAGCAAAGTACCCATTAAGTAAATGGCATTTAGCTTTAGCAAAACAGTGGTACCTAGGCACTCATGTACCTCAAAACTTGTCGAATTTGTTATTCAACAGATTTTGACAAGGAAAAATTGCCTCAGCACTTTGTTTGGCACTAGTCATTCTTGCTAAGACCTGTATGAGTCAATTTACATTACACCTTATTAGAACTTTGGTATTCGTTGTTTTTGCCACTCGTTGTGCCTTCTGGAACCAATTAATGATGAGTACCAAGTTACAACTGTATAATATTTTAATTGTTTGCCTCAACAATAATATGGAAGGTAATATAACAGTTCACTACATTCTGCCTAAACTCACAAATATTCTCTCTTATTTTCAATTATATTTAAGTTAGAACTCTCTGGCATTTTAAGTTACAACAGCTCCCTGCCTAAAAATGTTATATATCATAGTGATATCATCACATATGCATCTATGCCTAACACACATTTCATTCTGATAAGAATTTAATTTAATTATAGTGAAACGTAAGTTGGGAGTAATTCATTTCAGGAATGCTTACAAACAAAACTAATAGTAACATTTTCAAAAGACTTTGAACACTGTACCACAAATATCACAGTTTTGGTTGATATTCAGGTAAGCATAGACAAAATCAAAATGCAGCCGTTCAAACAATATGAGAAAAGAGTTTCAGCTAAATTATTAATAAATAATTTAATCTATTCAATGGATAGTCAGATAGCATGTTTACTCAATTGTTCTATGCAATAAACAGTGTGAAATAAGCACAATTTAGATCATCGATTAAAGTTATTTTAACAGATATACTTCCCATGGTCGGAATTCAAATTAATATAAATTGTAGGAAAGCTCAGTGGCATACAGCTAATTTTAACTTATGAATGAATATCTGAAATCACAATTTTAAATAATTGTAAATAAATACATTTCACACAAATTTACTAGATGTACAGGTGCAAAAATTACAATTGTATTGTAGATAACTGAATATCAAAATATGGTAAATGGGCTGAATGAGGTCATCTGCATGTGATTTTATGCATAGGAGTAAAACCAACTGAAAGCAATTACTATGCTAAATTACTAATGAGGCAGTTTTTCAACTACTGTAAATAATTTTCTAAGGGATGTTCACATTCCCTGGATCTCTTATAATTTTCTCTTAATGACTACAGGTAGATGGAGATAGGGCACATGGGGAAAGTAAAAATAATTTAACTGTTGATTTCCTCAGACCTCATTTCCTCTAAAACTGTTTCAAGAGCAAACAGTAATGCAGAATCATTTGTAAAAAAATAAAACAGCAACAGCATGGGGGATAAGGGATAGCCATTTCACTGTATTTATGGCTCTTAGCATATGCCCTTTTAAAAATAAATGAAACGTTTTGCAATTCTACCAATAAACATATCTTGCAAAGTTCCAATTGTTATATTTAATTTTTAATTATTTTTCTCCTCTTGGGTTTAGCTCAATTCTGTATCTTCTCTATTCCTCAACTTTAATGCTATAAATATCTTTTTATACACTTTTACTGTCAGCTTTAAAACTGATTATAGACAAATAATGCATTTAACTTTTTGTGTGCTTTGAAGTATATTTATTTAAATATGTATGGCTAGCAAATCACAGAAATTAAATTTTTCAACTACCCAAGAGATAAAAAACGTAAGTTCTATACTGAAGATAAATTTAAGAGATGTAGAGAGAAATTGGCGTCTTTTTGCAGGCTTGGAACGGCTTTAAAGTTACGGGCTTGAAAAAATGTCAATGGTTAACCCTACAGCCTCCAGAAGCCTTTGATCTGTCACTTTCGCAAGCCTAAAATCGCGAATTGATATTCAAGTGCTCAATTTCTCCAGGCTTACAAACGTTTTCACACCCATAAACGGCAAATGAAGGAGAAAATCCAACAAGTGCTAGAGAGGACCCGCAAGGGGGTTAAACACCTATTCGTAGCACTGTAAAAGCAAATAAAAAATCAATACTGCACTGTAAATAATGGGGAAAGCAATGAAAGACATTAGCTCACAAATCAACAGGAAATTTTCTATTGGCTGATTCAAAAAGGGCGGTTACTGGCTTGCTGAATTGATCATGTTCCCGCCCTGAAGTGCTCCGAACCAGTGCATGGTTTATGGTTTTGGCTTGGGGCCCGTAACTTGCGGCCATGAGCAATTGAATACCATCGCAATCAGAGACCAAGAGAGCCCGCAAAACACCCGCAGACATCCGGCTGTCTGCAATTGAGTTGCGGGCTTCTAATTGAAAGTGGCTCTATGACCTTTGAGCCACATTCAATTAGAAGCCAGCAACTATTGCAAAAAGACAAATGTCTGCGGGTGTGATGCAGGCTCCTGTTGGTCTCCGATTGCGATGCTATTCAATTGCGCAAGTTACGGGCCCCAAGACAAAACCGTAAAGAATGCACTGGTTCGGAGCACTTAAGAGCAGAAACATGATCAATTCAGCAAGCCAGTAACCGAATCAGCCAATAGAAAATGAGAATATCATTAAAACGTCAGTAAAACATGGAGGTTACATGGGTCTGATATGCAATCAGACTTGCAAATCTCAGAAATAAAGAATTAGGAAAAAGATTGCCAATAATGTTCTAGTCCATATGGCGTGGCCTGATATGTATTAATTAAATAATAAAGTTGCGAGGTTAATCATCGCCATTTTTTCAAGCCTGTAACTTGGAAGCTGGTCCAAGCCAGCAAAAAGACGCCAATTGAATAGCAAATTAGCTTGCAACCTCACCTACAGGCTTCCAGATCTCCTAAAACCTCAATTGAATGTGGGCCATATTCTGTGATTGAAGAAGAAAGAGTAACATACATTCAGATCCATACCTATAGATCCAAATTCACTAACCTGGAAAGTATAGGCAAGGGTTGCAAAGATCTCATACTTCTCATATTGGGTGAGCCACAATTAACTCACTTAATTGTATTGCAGACATAATGAGAATGAAGTGTGTATGTGTTGTAACAAGGCAAATAAACAATAAGTTACAAAGAATTGTGAATACATATAGACGTGGCCAAAAATTGATTGGCCTTATTACCATCTTGCCAACCTTGCTGCAAAGAATCTAACTTAATTATTATCAGTTTCCATGATTTCAGCGTTAATTGCAAGCCTCTCCTCGCGTGTCCTTTGGCTTCTCTCTCTATTTTTTTAAATACTAATTAATTAATTAATTGAATAATAAATTAATATAGTTTACCTTTTTCTAATTAATATATGTAACAATCAATAGCCTGTAGAGGTAACAATCTCTTTTTATTGTCCTGCAGAATATAATATCCAGTTGGACTGTTGCTGGCCTGAGGAGATAGTGTTATGAATGTCCCAACTGTGCATTAGTTGGTTTATTTGTGTAAAGCGCTACTTTAGATGCGTAATGTTGTTGGTTGCAAGTTCAGGTTGTAAAATTGTGTAGTTTGTCTATGTGTTACGCGGTTCGCGAGCATTTGCCGTCCTTTGTAAAAGTGCATTCTGTACCTTGTACATTCCTGGGTAAAAGTGGTACGCGGTTGGCGGTGTTTTGTGCGGTCAAGGGTCATGTAGCCTTGTTTTCATTTTGTTTGACCCCCATTTTTTTTCTCGCTTAGCCGTTTTTCGAGTGCCGAAACTCGGAAAAATCAACTTAAATTTGCGTTCCACCTCACTCCCAGGCCTCCTGGCTGTTCCCCCGTGCTGTGTGTGATGTTTTAGTTGTATTTTTTTTTTCGTATTTTCTGTGTTTTTCATTTTTTTTTGCTTTGTGCGGTTCGGCCGTTAACTTTGTATTTTTCCTATCTGGTATTTTTTTTTTTCTAAGTCCCGCGTCTCATATTTTTTTTGAGAAGTCCTTTAAAAATGCATTCAAGTAGCCTACTGCTCTTTTAATTGTTTTATTTATGATTCATAGTTAGACATAAAATAGTTTTTTGTGGAAACATGTAAAAAATGGCAAACATAAGCATACATAGAGCCCAATTGTAGCAGCAGGGCCGCAGACATACGGCCTGTATTCCGTGAGATGCGGGCTTGAACTCTGCTACAATTTCAGTGCTATTGAATTGACCAAGCCCGCAAGTTACAGGCCGAAATCCAAAACCGTAAACCATGCAATCGTATGTAGCATTTCAGGGCAGGAACATGATCAATTAAGCAAGGCCATAACTACCCATTTAGAAACAACCAATAGAAAATGAGACTGTCATCATTACGTCAGTAAAACATAGAGGTTACATGTCAATCAAGTAGCATTTGGAGGTCCGATATGCGATCAGACACGCAAAATTGCAAAACACAAAATAAAAACGAATGCTGACACTGTTCTAGTCCATGTGGGTGGCCTGATATGTATTAACTCATTTATTCCTGAGATTGATATAACACCGTAATGACACATAAAATAAATAATTTTTGATTGCAGATTTACGAGCTTGAGGCCATTGTGCAATTAATTCTAATGTATTTCATTGCTTTCTCCTTCATTTACAGTGTAGTATTGATTTTGTATTTGCTTTTACAGTGCTACGATCAAGTGTTTAACCCCTATGCGGGTCCTCTCTAGTACTCATAGGATTTTCTTCTACATTTGCCATTTGTGGGTGTGAAAACGTTTGCGGGCTTAAGAAATTGTAGCAATTGAATAGCGATTTGCAATTGTAACTCTTGCAGACGTGAACGATCAAAGGCTTAGATAGGACGTAAGTTCCAAAAAGCGCCAATTGAATAGCAAATTAACTTACAGCCTCCATTACTTACTACTGTAACTTACAATTGCTCAATTGAATGAGGCTCATAGTCTATCTACAAAACAAAATAAAAACTGTTAACAAACACATCTACAAAAATATACTTATTTTTAACACTGTAACTGAAATGTGCCCAAAACTTTATCGTTGATAAATCTAGCTAATACTTTCACTATAAAAACAAAACAAACATTTCACAAACTAATATATGTTCACGTCTTAAGTCATGGGCTAAGAAGGCTCTACCCATATATATTACATATGAGAGCCCAAGATCCTCAGATTTTGAATCCCGTAAATAAACCATATTTATCAATTTAGTAAAAATAAAAATGTATATATATATATCATACATTGCAACCTCACAATACATTTATAGACACATAACAGGGCTGCTACAATTTGAGTATTGCATTTACCGCGCCAAAAGTAGATTTACTGCACATTTATAATGTATTGGTATTTTCAGACAGGAGCTAGAGCAGCTACTCCTTCCCAATTAGATTGTATTATCCTTATTGTGTATAATTCTCTAGTAAAGCCCATTCACCTGTTGAATCTTTACACAAAACTCCATAGATTATTTTCCTCCTTCCTCTCCGATCTCGCTGGGGAGCATAGAGCACTAACATGCTGCACCAGATGAGTAATAGCAAGACATACTGCAGTGGTGTATGAAGACTCCAATGGAAGCAGAGCACTAACCAAGTACCACAATGTTTAAAAATAACCACTTAGGCCCTCAATCAATTGCAATTTGGCCAATTGAATAGGTCCCTAAATAAGAATATAACATATTTTTTTAAAGAGGTTTTTAGTTAGTAAGCATCTAAAACAAATATATGCTATGTGCTTATTTAGGGCCCTATTCAGTTGGCCAAATCGCAATTGAATGAGGGCCTTAATCATGTCAATCATATACCACAGAGCTACTAGACTTTGCAGAGGCTGGGAAGCAAATCAATCAATGCTGCAACATCTATTTACAATGTCAAAAGTTGCCATTATGAGCCTCTTAAACCATAACTTTGTACTTTACCCATGTATAACTGAAAACGAATCCCTGTACTAAAGAACACATGTATATAAATTCAACAATTATCCTCAAATTCATCCATTTTTTTATATTTAACACCAAATGTAATAAATATTTCAGTTTGCATATTTCCAAGTATATTATGCATAAAAATATTTTGTGATGCCCCAATTAATCTTATATAACCATGTTGACTCTGTATTTAATCCTTGCTTAAAGGGCCAGTTAATTCAGCACAACTTGGAGCACACCATTGTAAAGTTCTCCCAGAACATGGTGAAAAAAAGTTTTGGTCTCAGCTAAAGAGTACAGTTGGGGGTCAACTTCTCCTACTCCATTCCTGTAGTTCAGTGAATAGCTATAAATCTTTGTGTTTACGGAGTCTACACTTGGTGGCAGCAGATGTTGTTAATCATTGAACAGCCAGGAGTATGTCTGTAAACAGATCTAAGACCTTATTTAAATTAATTAAACACAATAGATCATTTTAACACAGAATCTTGTGTTCTTTCATACCTTAAAGAGCACTTATAGTGAGGTAAATGGCTCTTTAATTAAATATTTTCAAATAAGTAGCAATATTGTTAAGTAAACACTAAAAATACGTTATTTTGTTACATAAAACTTTAAATACTTACGCAAACACTTTGGTAGTGACCTGTCCCACATGCCATTTGCTTTACAGTTTAAGACAGATGATCCTAAAAGGTAATAGCCCTTTTTACAGTGATAAGTCACACTGATCCCATACTTGAAACGTTCAGGATAATTCTGTTGTCCATGTCGAATAGCATTTTCTACAAAGCCAGGATCCGTGCAGTTTACCACTACAAGAAAAATAAGTAAAAATTTAAAAAATAAACTGTAAAAAAAAAAAAAAAATCTTTTCTTATACATATTCTTCCATACCACAGAAATATGTTAACTAGTTTAGCTGGCGCTGCTGTCGATAAAGACTTTATTTATACTGTGAACGTCAAAAATATGTCAACTATAATACACTTGTATTTCTTTAAATCTTTATGTCAGTGAGTTCACACAATTGTGTCCCTTGATTTAACATGTCAAATACTAGAAACTTTCATTTTAAACCCAGATATCTACATAACAATGTTAGATGTGGATTTCTGGATGTTACTATCACAAGTAATGTTATATGTCAAGGATGACATAAGATTAAGTACTGTAGGTAATCATAGAATAACAAATTAGAAGAAAACTCCACCTGTTCCCTTTGAGATCTTGGGTAGGGTATTCTTGTTATTTGGCACAATATTGAAGTATATATTTAATGGAGAAATCTAATTCATATATGGGCCTTCAGGCATAATGTGTCAGCTTTCTTTTAGAAATATTGACCACAAGCAGTTTGTATTTACACCTCCTAGGTTCATTTTTCTTTTTAAATGCAATCATGGGAGCCATTGGTCGGATGCAGATTTATTTTTGATTCATGGTTTAGTAATTATGTTTATGACTCAATATGTCAAAACTATTTAGACATACAGCTGTGCATCATGTTTCTTCTGTGCATTCCAGCTTTATTTTAGTTAACTTGTGAAATGTTCACAAACGCTGACATGTGTTGCCACTAATATGGTTTGGACTTGCCTTACTATTCACATTTAGACACTATCTTGGGCTTATTGTCAGGACAGAGTAATGCATCTCTTTTCTGTTATTTCCAATTGTCTTAAGATGATTATAACACTCCCTGTATCGTCAAAACTGATATCATGGAAATCTATAAATATCCATTTGAAATTTGGCCACATGGAGAGGAGGCATTCTATTGGTTGGCTGTTTTAAAATAGGTGCATTTTCTGCAGAAAGCACCCGGGCATTACAAGCAGACAATCTAGCAGAGACAAAGATGTATACAAATAAACACAAAATGATAATGCTTTGCAGTTGCCTTCAGGACTGCCAGCCCAGTATAGCAATTTTGTATTACGATGGCTGTTTTACAATTGTACATTGAACTCCTGGGATTAGCATCAGGAAAAGTGCTGTCCTTTTATTTTAAATATTTTAGACTAGTACTTTTAAATAGCATGCTCAGTTTCTGCTGTTCTTTTGGGGTTAAGAACTTAATTGTTTTTTAGAGAACTCACTTCTAAGTAGCTAGTTCACTAGGATATATTATCTCTTTACATTTGTGTAAATTATTTTATTAGAAAGTGTTTAAAAGCTCTGCTTTTTCTGCCTAAAACCTTACAAAGAGTTCCTAATTGGTTTCTAACCTCTGCAGCTCATGAGGACAGTGTGAATGTAATTACAGGGTGTGCATTGTTTCATAGTAACAGATTAGTGGCAAAATGCTTCAGTATGCTGCTTTCATATTAACAGGTTACATGAAACACTGCACAATGTGTGTATTTATGAGCTGCATGAGCTACAGAGGGCAGACTATTTTAGGCAGAAAAAAAGCAGAGCTTATTAATCACTTCTTAATAAAATAAGTACATAAAGAAAATATATACATAGGTATATTGTATTCCTAATGAAATCAGAAAACCTTCCCTTTAGTTTCAATAGAAAGTACTAAATATATCAGAATAGCAACTATTCTGTAAACCAGACATTTCCATCTATGTCTGAAATTCTAGTAAGAATTGAAATGAAAAATAAAAAATGTTTTCAAAGTATTCACATCAGATTAATACTGTGAACTTAGACTGCTTATTTATTTTTAACATTTCGAAAAATGTTAGGCACCCTTTTATTATTCTTAACATGTACATTCAAGTAAATGATGGCTACAATTTGAACACATTTATTTTGAATAAGTATATATTCAAGCTTCTTGTGATGATTTTAAACATTTTTGAATACAATGGTAATAGACACATTTGCATAAAGAAGTTGAATTTCAGCTATTGCATTGTGAACAAAGTCAAATTTAAAGCACATTTGTTTGCAGAACGTTGGCAGCATGACTGACTGCTACTGTTTACCCAACACATTGTCTTTCTACACAGTTACTGCATTTACGTAATACAAGATTCATTCAGCTGCAAAGTTACAGCCGTTGCAGGAGAGCTAGAAATGTATACATATAAAGGTGGAAATGTATACATATGAAGGTATTGTAAATAATGTAAGGCTCTGGATGTGGTATACCCAAAGTAGCAAATGTATTAAGTTTTATTTACCTTTAGGCTATTAATGGCATATTTTCCTGCTCCATGTAAACATGTACTCTTACCTAGTATGTTAGTGTACTATCACCCTAAAAGGTTTGTAAGAATAATATAACAAACTAATATAAAAAAAATGTATTTGATAATTTAGTGTAATTAGAAATTGGTAACCTGGAATGAGCACAAAGAAGTTTCAAAAAGTGTGACACGTGGATTTGGCCATGAGCAATCAATACATTTAACCACTTTTAGGTTAAATGTCAAGGTTGTAGATTGCTTCTCATTGCCACGATGTTGCTTAAATGTCTGAGGCCAACTTAAAAAACAGCATATATCATAATCTGTAAACTGAAAAGTTGAAAGTGTATCTATTGAGACTAATGAATACCACAAGTAGTTGTTGTTTAGTCATTCAGTCATGTTGACTCCCTGACCATATAGACAGCTGCATGCCAGGCACATATGTCAGCCACTGCCCCTCCATCAAGCTCATGTTCATTGATTCAATGACCTTATCTATCCATCTCCGCCACTGTGTTGCCTTTCTTTGTGTGCCTTTATTCTTTACCAGCATCAGAGTCTTTATGAGACTTCTTATGATTACATCTTCCAGTCAAGGGATCTTCTTCCAGTCCAAGGAACTCTAGGCAGTTTTCTCCAGCACCACAATTAAAAGGTGTCAATGCAATGGCGCTAAGCCTTTTTATGGTCGAGCTCTCACATGCGTATGTTACTACTGGGAATCCCATAGTTCTAACCATAAGGACCTTTGCTGAAAGCTTTTCCAGACTTGCCATAGCTTTCCTCCACAGAAGCAAATGTCTTTTAATGACTGGAGTTACCATCTAAAGAGATCTTAGAGCCCAGAGAAAAAAAAATCTGTCACTGGCCCCACTTCTACCCCACCTGCTTGCCAGGAACTGAGACTGCTGTTTGCCATGATCTTCATTTTTTAATGTTAAGCAGCAGGTCAGCTTTTGCACTCTCTTCTTTCACTCTCATCAATAAGTCCTTTAGTTCCTCCTTGTTTTCAGCTATCACAGTAGTAAAATCCGAATTTCAGAAGTTGTTGATATTTCTCCAAGCAATATTAATTCCAGCGCTGGATTCATCCACTCGTACCTTACGCATGTATGATGTACTCTGCATATGAGTTGAATAAATAAGGTGACAATATACAACCTTGTCGCAATCCTTTCCCGATCTTGAACCATTTTGTTGTTCCATGTTCAGTTCTGACCGTGACTCCTTGGTCCACATGCAGATTCCTCAGGAGGCAGATGAAATGGTCCGGTACTCCCATAAGAACATACCACATTTTGTTGTTATCCACACATTCAAAGGCTTTATAATAGTCTATGAAGCAGAAGTAAATATTTTTCTGGAACTCTCTTGCTTTCCCAGCGACATTGGCAATTTGATCTCTGGTGTCTTTGCCTCTCAAAACCCAGCTTGCACATCTGGTAGTTCTCGATCCATATATTGCTGGACAATCCACTGGTGTTTTGTACACATGCATAAAAAGAGCTTTGTATGCATGTGTACAAAAAGCCCCTTTGCATCACTGGCAGTTAATATATTCTTTCAATATATAACAGAAACCCACTAAAGTTAGCTGAGCTATAGTAATAGTAGTTGTAATATTATAATAATATATATATATATATATATATATATATATATACTATTATCTATATATATAATATTAATCATACATATATAATATTCACCTCTATGTATTTATAGATGTGAATATAAACAGCAAATGCAAAGGTGGGTATATATTTCAATCAAATATAGGTTGGTACCATGTTAAGCATGGAAACGCAAGCAACAGGTTGAGAAGATAGGAAGAGCCTCTGCTTTGAAACCTTGCTCTATAACTGTTCAGACATAAGCAGTTATTATATTTACTCAACATGTTTTATATATCCAAACAAGTCATCATATTTGTATATGATTATTAACATGATATTATGAATGCTTCTTTTCATAGGCCATAAAATGCATATTTTATTTGAGCTATAATCAAGTTTCTATATTTGATAATCTTATCTTCCTATTAAGGATATTATATACTGATCCTACATTTGCATAGATATAATAACTCCCACAAAGTTATAATAACCCTAATAGAGAGACAAGATTATAATTTAATTGTATTTTATTCATCAAGTCTTTGTAATGTAAAATCTGATGCAGCATAACAATTCCAACCTATATTATAACTCTTTTTGCTAAAGGCCAAACCTAATTTACATGAAGCAAACTACACTGCCTTAACACTGACATTAACAATTTTTCATTTTCATTAGCTGTGCTCTAAAATAATTTTTATAATTACCGTACATCTTTTTGCCTGTTATATAGTAAAATGTAGTCATACCAAGATATAGATTGAGCAGAGGTGTTTTATGCTGTGACTGTATTACTCTTACAGTATGTTAAAAGGAGAAAATAATCTATTTTTCTTCACTGTGAAAAATGGTGCAATTTACAATGTAATTTGTTACAATTTTGTGCAGGTTTGCAGTTTGCTTCCATCTTCACAATGCAGAATAACCCTAAACATCTTTGTAGTTACAGTGCCTTGCAAAAGTATTTTAACCCCCTTGGCATTTTTTGTGTTTTGCTGCCTCACAACCTGGAATTAAAATGGATTGTTTGAGGATTTGCATCATTTAATTTACAAAACATGCCCACAACTTTGAAGATGTTTTTTTTTTATTATTGTTAAGCAAACAACAAATAGAACAAAATAACAGAAACAGTCAATGTGTATAACTATTCACCCCCCTAAAGTCAATACTTTGTAGAGCCCCCTTTTGTGGTAATCACAGCTCCAAGTCGCTTTGGATAAGTCTCTATGAGCTTGCCACATCTTACCACTGGGATTTTTGCCCATTCCTCCTTGCAAAACTTTTCCAGCTCCTTCAAGTTGGATGGTTTGCACTTGTGAACAGCAATCTTTAAGTCTGACCACAGATTTTCTATTGGATTACGGTCTGGGCTTTGACTAGGCCATTCCAACACATTTACATGTTTCCCCTTAAACCCCTCAAGTGTGGATTTAGCAGTGTGTTTGGGGTAATTGTCCTGCTGGAAGGTGAACCTCTGTCCTAGCCTCAAATCACGTACAGAGTGGTACAGGTTTTGCTCAAGAATATCCCTGTGTTTAGCAGCACCCATCTTTCCCTCAACACTGACCAGTTTCCCAGTCCCGGCTGCTGAAAAAGATCCCAACTGCATGATGCTGCCACCACCATGTTTCACTGTGTGGATGGTGTTCTTTGGGTGATTCGATGTGTTGGGTTTACGCCAGACATAGCGTTTTCTTTGATGGTCGAAAAGTTCAATTTTAGTCTCATCAGACCAGAGCACCTACCTCCATACATTTTGGGAGTCTCCCACATGCCTTTTCTAAAACTCAAAACGTGCCATTTAGTTTTTTTTGCTGAAAGTAATGGCTCTCTTCTGGCCACTCCACCATAAAGCCCAACTCTATGGAGCATACGGCTTATTGTCGTCCTATGTACAGATACTCCAGTCTCTGCTGTGGAACTCTGCAGCTCCTCTAGGGTTACCTTAGGTCTCTGTGCTGCCTCTCTGATTAATGCCCTCCTTGACCGGTCCTTGAGTTTTGGTGGGCGGGTTTGCTGTTGTGCCATGTTCTTTTCATTTGGTTGTGATAGATTTGATGGTGCTCCTGGGGATCATCAAAGATTTGGATATTTTTTTATAACCAAACCCTGACTTGTACTTCTCAACAACATTGTCCCTTACTTGTTTGGAGAGTTCCTTGGTCTTCATAGCAGTGTTTGGTTAGTGGTGCCTCTTGCTTGGGTGTTGCAGCCTCTGGGGCCTTTCAAAAAAGGTGTGTTTATGTAAAGACAGATCATGTGACACTTAGATTGCACACAGGTGGACATCATTTCACTAATTATGTGACTTCTGAAGGTAATTGGTTGCACCAGAGCTTTATTTAGGCTTCATAACAAAGGGGGTGAATACATACGCACATGCCAATGTTCTGTTTGTTTTATGTATATATTTTTCTCATTTCACTTCACCAACTTAGACTATTGTGTTCTGATCCATCACATAAAATTCAGATTAACACAACATTCAACTTAAGGCTGTAATGTAACACAATAGGTAAAAAGTCCAGGGGGTGAATACTTTTGCAAGGCACTGTATATATAATACATCTTTAGTCAAGACTTGGTTTTACAATTCTTAATGCAACTGGCTTAAGTTTTATAAAAAGTATTAAATACTCTATAGAAAGGAACGTCACCTGAATCTGAATATAATTCATCTGATTCTGTTTCAGTATCCAGCATGTACAGCTACAGGAAAAAAACTACTCATTTTGAAACATTGTTTGTTAGATGAACTAACTTCTTTAGTGGATTCTGCTTTATGTTTAAATCATTTCAAGAAACAGTAAAACAAACAGATATTTGGTTGTATTGGGTGGCCCACAAGCAAAGCATCAATATTTAATGTGGGATCAATTAACCTGCTGATAACTCTAATATGGTCTGCACATGCTCAGTCTTTTGATTTTATTATGGCTTTAAACTGAACAAAGCTAAAATAACTGGCAATTATTGACATGTATCTCCTCATTAGAATCAAATTACATTCTGCCCTTTGTTAGTGGAGCAGAAAGGGTGATTGACATGTCAAAATTATAAACATCAATGTAAGTTTACTGTATAAAAACCTACTCCTTCAGGTAGCTGAGGTCTTCATATATAGATATCTGTATATCAGCAGGCCAAGTTTGAAATAAACTCTCTCTTTCATATGAAGCCAGTGTAGAGCACTGAGGGCATGTGCTGTGTCAGGAATGAGGTTGGACTGTTAATGACCTCACTTTAGCATTTTGTAGTAACTGTAAGTAATATAGCTCTTTTAAATTATACCCTGAATTCTCTGTTGTGACTCTTTACCTTGGGAACCAAAACATTATTATTATTATTATTATTATTATAGTTTATTTATAACGCACAGACAAATTCTGTAGCGCTGTACATAAATTAGGTTCAAACATATCTACATTTGATGTAAAAGCCTAAGTGGCATTCATGAATTGCCACCAAGACCAGGGTATGTAAGTAATGAAAGTTTATGGCATGATGTTAATCTGTAAAATAACATGAAATTTGAAATGAACTATGTTGAAAATACATATAAAAATGTAAATAGGTTTAAAGCTACACTAGTATTATTGCTCACACAAACCAATTGCATGCTAGAGAAAGATCTGCAATCTATTTGTGGTTCTGATTATACTGTCAAGTTGTAAATTGACATTTACAAATATCTGTTTTAAATATATTGTCGATTTCTGTGCTATAGAGAAAACAGTTACAGTGGTTATAAAAAGTCTACACAACCCTGTTAAAATGTCAGGTTTCTGTGCTGTAAAAAAATGAGACAAAGATAAGTAATTTCAGAACTTTTTCCACCTTTAATGTGACCTATAAACTGTACAACTCAATTGAAAAACAAACTGAAATATTTTAGGTGGAGGGAAGAAAAAATATAAAAATAAAATAATATGGTTGCATAACTATGCACACCCTTAAACTAATAATTCGTTGAAGCACCTTTTGATTTTAATACAGCACTCAGTCTTTTTGGGTATGAGTCTATCAGCATGGCACATTTTGACTTGGCAAGATTTGCCCACTCTTCTTTGCAAAAACACTCCAAATCTGTCTGATTGCGAGGGCATCTCCTGTGCACAGCCCTCTTCAGATAACCCCACAGATTTGCAATCGGATTCAGGTCTGGGCTCTGGCTGGGCCATTCCAAAACTTTAATCTTCTTCTGGTGAAGCCATTCCTTTGTTGATTTGGATGTATGCTTTCGGTCGTTGTCATGCTGAAAGATGAAGTTCCTCTTCATGTTCAGCTTTCTAGCAAAAGCCTGAAGGTTTTGTGCCAATATTGACTGGTATTTGGAACTGTTCATAATTCCCTCTATCTTAACTAAGGCCCCAGTTCCAGCTGAAGCAGCCCCAAAGCATGATGCTGCCACCACCATGCTTCACTGTGGGTATGGTTGTAATGATATAGGAATCACAAAGTTGTGGAGACCAGTAGCCAAGGTCAGCAATAATTCGGTTCAGCAACTTGTAGGTTAAACAGGAACAAGCTTTTATTGAAGGGATCAGGAACCAACAATAATCTGGCAAGGTACATTTGACAGGAAGTGCCTTATATAGGCCAAGGACCAGACACCTGACCAGACACAGCTGAAGAGACTTAGGTACTGATAAAATTGCTAGCAGAGTCAAGCTTATAAGGTCTCAATGGAATTCACAAAAGGCAGGCTGGCGCAGTGGTAGGGAAGAGGTATAGCAGCCTGGGGACCAGGGTTCAAAACCCAGCAGAGTCAATTCCTCACATTACCCCCGCCTCTATAGGTGCAGCCTCTGGATGCCCTATTACCTGGTTTAGCAGGGTACTGCACATGAAAAGACCGAAGTAGATCAGGAGCGTGAATATTGTCCACTGGTTCCCACGAACTCTCCTCCTCACCATAGCCTTTCCAGCGATCCGGGAGTCAAGAATTTTGTCCACTTCGTACTCATCCTCACCATCCACGAGGACTGGAGGTGGGGCAGGCAGGGCTTGGCCAGGGAAAGTATTTTCATGAACAGGTTTAAGCAGTGCAACGTGAAACACTGGATGTATTTTCATGAAATTCGGGAGTTGCAAACGGAAGGTGACAGCATTGATCTGAGCAATGATCTCAAAAGGTCCCATGAACCTTTGACCCAATTTATGAGAAGGAATCAAGCTTAAGATTCTTTGTTGACAGCCACACCTTGTCACCAACGCAATAGACTGGGGCCTCCTTTCTATGCCTATCAGCAGCTCTTTTGTAACATTCCTGAGCCTCCAAAAGAGTCTCTTTCAACAGTGCTTGGGAATCACGTAAGGCGGTTAGCCGGTCAGTGACAGCAGGAATGGAAGTAGTAATTGGGAGACTGACTAGAAAGGTCGGATGGTAACCATAGTTGGCAAAAAATGGGCTCAAAGAAGTGGAGGTGTGTTGGGCATTGTTATAGGCAAACTCCGCCGTGGGTAGAAAATCCAGCCAGTCATCCTGCAGGTAACTAATATAGCACCGCAAATATTGCTCCAAAGTGATCGGTGTAATAACGGCAGAGAAATTCTTAATGAAACGCCTGTAAAAATTGGCAAACCCCACAAATCTCTGGACATCTTTTTCATTCTTGGGGATGGGCCAGTCCAGCACAGCTTTAATTTTACTTGCGTCCATAGTTAAACATTTAGGAGCTATGACATACCCCAGGAATTGAATTTCTGTTTGTTCAAACTCACATTTTTCTAGTTTAATGTATAGGTGGTGGGTACGATGGCGCTCCAGAACTATACGGACCTGTTTTCTGTGGTTTTCAAGACTATCAGAGAATATTAGGATATCATCCAAATATGCCACAACAAACTGATCCAGGAGATCTCGTAGTACATCATTGAAAAGATGCTGGAAAATTGCAGGGGCATTGCAAAGCCCAAATGGCATTACTAGATATTCGTAATGCCCGTACCTGGTTCAGAAAGCTGTTTTCCATTTATCATTTGGTCTTATGCGAACCAGATTATATGCCCCCCGAAGATCAAGCTTTGTAAATATTTTAGCTGAGCGAAGTCTCTCCAAAAGTTCAGGAATGAGAGGCAAGGGGTAGCGGTTTTTAACAGTGATGTTATTAATGTCCCTGTAATCAACGCATGGCCGTAGGCTGCCATCTTTCTTCTCTACAAAGAATATAGGAGCTCCTGCTGGGGAAGTAGATGGTCAAATAAAACCTTTGGCAAGATTTTCTTGTATGTATTCACGAAGAGCTTTCAATTCAGGCTCAGAAAGGGAATATGTACGGCCAAATGGGATAGCAGCCCCAGGCAACAGCTCTATTGGGCAATCATAAGGCCTGTGGGGTGGAAGCTGATCAGCATTCTTCTTATCACAGACATCTGCAAAATCCCGATATTGTAGAGGAAGCTTAGTCAAGTTTGTAGCAACCATTTCATTAATTGTTGTGGCAACAGGTGTTACCTTAGTGGGTTGACAATTCATTAAGCAGTGTTCTGAAGGAAAGGACAAAGTTCTGATCTTCCAATCGATCTGTGGGTTATGCAGAGCAAGCCAAGGTACCCCCAAAATCACTGGAAACTGTGTTGAGGAAATTAGGTGGAAAGATATAGTCTCATGGTGATTTACTTCCAGAGTCAACTTTAAGGGCACAGTCTCATGTGTAACCGGGCCCAACGTAAGTGGAGAACCGTCCACTGTCTCCATTAATACAGGTGAAGAATTAGGGATAGACTGAATTCCATTTCCTGCTGCAAATTTAATGTCCATAAAGTTTCCGCCTGCTCCAGAATCTATCATAGCTGTAGTTGAAATTTTATGATCACCACATTGCAACGTGATAGGCACCACAAAATGAGGATGTTGAGTCAACATACCCTCTTCACCATGAGCCAGAGAAAACAAGGGTTGTGTGACAGAATCCAGTTGATCTGCAATCTGGGATTGGTGTCGAATCTGTGCGCCCTCAGCAGCCATAGCTATTGTTCTTTTGGATTTGCTAGGGCAATTGATGGCATAGTGCCCTGCACTACCACAATACAGGCATAAATTGTGAGTGCGGCGCCACTGTTTTTCTTCATTGGAAAATGGCCCTCTTATTAGATTTACCTGCATAGCCTCAGGCTCAGAGTCTGAAGGTGTTTGTGGGGTTGGAGTAGAAATTCTTGAATAGGAAATAGGAGTAGTACTTGGTCTAAAAGAGCCCTGTCTTTCCAGTCTTCTTTCAGAAAGTCTCCGATCGATACGGATAGCCAAACGCACGAATGCATCAAAGTCAGCAGGAAGATCAACACGAGCTAGCTCATCTTTTATAGCTTCTGAGAGACCTTTTCTGAAGTGGAACCTCTGAGCTGATTGGTTCCAGGTAGTATCAGCAACCCACTGTCTGAATTCAGCAGCATATTCAGCCACGGAGCGCCTCCCTTGATGCAAATGAAGTAGAGTGGCTTCTGCTGTAGCACACCGATTGGGGTCATCAAAAACTAGGCACATGGCCTCAAGAAAGTCATTTAGATTACCCAAGACTGGACTGTCCTGTTCCAGAAGAGGGGAGCCCCAAGCCAGGGCTTCATCTTTGAATAGTGAAAAAATAAATCCCACCTTCTCTCTTTCAGATGGAAATTGGTGAGGTAACATCATGAATTGCAAACGGCATTGATTTAGGAAACCCCTACATTTTTTGCGATCTCCTCCAAACTTTTCTGGCAGGGGCAAGCGGGCATCTTGTGCAGGTGTAACAGTAGCAGCTGAAACATCACGTGCCCTGTAGCTGGTGTACTCACTGTGCATTGACTGAAATTTATTTTGCAGTTCAGCTACCTGGTCCTGCAGCACTTGGATGGTCTGTGCCTGGGTCTACACAGTTCTTGCAGTAAAAGCAACCTGCTGGGCCAATGCAAAATCTGTCCCGGCGGTCTCCATGAAATGGCCAGATTATTCTGTAATGATATAGGAATCACAAAGTTGTGGAGACCAGTAGCCAAGGTCAGCAATAATTAGGTTCAGCAACTTGTAGGTTAAACAGGAACAAGCTTTTATTGAAGGGATCAGGAACCAACAATAATCTGGCAAGGTACATTTGACAGGAAGTGCCTTATATAGGCCAAGGACCAGACACCTGACCAGACACAGCTGAAGAGACTTAGGTACTGATAAAATTGCTAGCAGAGTCAAGCTTATAAGGTCTCAATGGAATTCACAAAAGGCAGGCTGGCGCAGTGGTAGGGAAGAGGTATAGCAGCCTGGGGACCAGGGTTCAAAACCCAGCAGAGTCAATTCCTCACAAGGGTGTTCTTTTGGTGATGTGCAGTGTTGTTTTTGCGCCAAACATATCTTTTGGAATTATGGCCAAAAAGTTCAACATTGGTTTCATCAGACCATAACACCTTTTCCCACATGCTTTTGGGAGACTTCAGATGTGTTTTAGCAAAATGTAACCTGGCTTGGATGTTTTTCTTCGTAAGAAAAGGCTTTCGTCTTGCCACTCTACCCTATAGCCTAGACATATGAAGAATACAGGAGATTGTTGTCACATGTACCACACAGCCAATACTTGTCAGATATTCCTGCAGCTCCTTTAATGTTGCTGTAGGCCTGTTGGTAGCCTCCCAGACCAGTTTTCTTCTCGTCTTTTCATCAATTTTGGAGGGAGCCCCAGTTCTTGGTAATGTCACTGTTGTGCCATATTTTCTCCACTTGATGATGACTGTCTTCACTGTGTTCCATGGTATACCTAATGCCTTGGAAATTATTTTGTACCCTTCTCCTGACTGATACCTTTTAACAATGAGATCCCTCTGTTGCTTTGGAAGCTCTCTGTGGACCATGGCTTTTGCTGTGGGATGCAACTTAGAAAATTTCAGGAAAGACCAACTAGAGCAGCTGAACTTTATTTGGGGTTAATCAGAGGCACTTTAAATGATGTCAGGTGTATGCTGACTCCTATTTAAAACTATTTGGAATGCGATTGCTTCTGAACACAGCTACATCCCCAGTTATAAGAGGGTGTGCAAACTTATGCAACCACATTATTTTTATTTTTTATTTTTCTTCCCTCCACCTAAAAGATTTCAGTTTGTTTTTCAATTGAGTTGTACAGTTTATAGGTCACATTAAAGGTGGAAAAGGTTCTGAATTGATTTATCTTTGTCTCATTTTTTTACAGCACAGAAACCTGACATTTTAATAGGGGTGTGTAGACTTTTTATATTCACTGTATGATGTATTGAAATATATAAAGTTAATGGATTATTTTTTATACTCACTTGTGCAGACTCAACCCGTGGCATTCAGATATCAGTTTACGGAAGGACAAATGTGTCTTTGTTTACATTGACCTGCTGGTTCCAGTGTATATGTGGTTGAAGTGGGTTATCTATGTCTTAGACACTGCTTTTATATTTGGGTATGTGAGACACCACTTTTGTTGTCTTTAGCTACCTTCCTGTTAGAAGGTTATTATTTATGATTGAACTGCTATCTCACAGAACATTTTGCTACAGTGTATTTACTATTACGAATCCAACTTTGCTTTATTCCTACTATGTTATTATATTAAGCACGTTAAGCACTCCTCTACAGAGTGATATTATCTTCAGCTCCCTTTTTTATTTCTATTTACACATTTTTTGTTTCACTTATTATATATATTTACTATTACTGACTTATAGAGTCACATTATGTTTGGCACATTTTATACACATTTAGTTTAGTCTAGGTTTGTTCACATGTTATATTATTTTGTATATGACAGAGAGAGTCATCATTGGAAATTGTAGTATTTTTTACTGCCTCCAGACAGATCATTGAGCTATTTTCCAAGTCGTGTTATTGGGATATTTCAGGGATACAGCCAGATTTTGGGTAGGAGTTTTCTGCACCAAAAAGTATCATTTGGGTGATCAAAGGACCATTATTTATGTATATATATATATATATATATATACATACATATAAACATAAATAATGGTCCTTTGATCACCCACAAGATACTTCCTGGAAGGTGTATATAGTACACATCATTTATTTATCATTAATTACATTTTTGGTTACTCTATATATTATTTCCTTCCTGGTAATTTACTATTCTATACTACTCCCTTGACTGTGATTACTTGTCCTTGATTAATCTGTATGAGGCCGTGTATTTCGGTATTACAATAAAAAATGTATTCTTATTTTCTGTTTTTTTTAGTTCACTAGACAAAAAACAAGCAACCTCTTCCATTTTTATCTAAAATAGCGTTAAACCACTTAGATTATAAACTCGTACGAGAGCACTGTCCTCTACACTTTCTGTACCATTATGTAACATTGGTCATGGTTATCTTTTGCATTCATTTTATCCCCTCTGCTAAGCACTATTGAGTATGCTGGCACATTATAAATAAAAAAGAAAATTTTGTTCAGTTCTGCAGATTGTCAGCCTTATTGAATAGGGCTCTATATAAGCACAGAGCATATTTTTATACAGAAGTTTTTAATTAGTAAACTTCTATCCAAAAGCAAGGTCACTAACTAAAAACTTTTGTAAAAAAATATGCTCTGTGCTAATATAGAGCCCTAATCAATTGGCTGAACCACAATTTAATAAGGCTGTGTATCTCTAAAAGACAATTAAACTGAACCAACTGAAAGGAGGGTGACTAATATGAAGTATGGTATAATAAAAATATAAGGAAAGAGTTCATGGGCATAATGTGTATAGTTTAGGTGACAGAAGGCAGAGGGTTGATATGTTAGAAGGCTTCAAATATATCACAGGATTCAATAAAAGGCAGGAGGGAAGAATCATCCAGAAAAAAGAGAATGCAACATCAAGAGATTTAAAGTTGGACAGTGGAAGAGTTAGGGGTAAAATGTGTATTTCTTACTATAGAGAAAGGAGTGTATATACTTGTGGATAGCCTTCCAGCAGAAGTGTTTGGAACAAACTCACTTAAGAATGCATTTGATAAGCATAAAGCCAGCCTGAATTTCCATTAAGTTAAGTTAGTGCTGTAACATGGTGCCTACCGAAATAGGCACTACTAGGCCGCTGCCTTATCTGCCTAATGGTAAATACTTAAAAAGTACAATATGATAGCTGTAAGCATCAGTAAAGTTGGTGGTATTACTGAAATAAGTCTATAATTTGTGTTCCTCTGAGTAATCCTAAATTATTAGTAGAGAAAAGTTGAAAAAAAAAAGTGAACAAAGAATTGTTGAAGCTGGTAAGAACAGTGGCACGTCCTTAGCGCGCAGCTGAATAGTCCGCCGTCATCAGGGTGCAGAACTGCGCTCTAATGACGCACTGCGCTCCAGCCTGTATCCCAGCCTGCTTGGCAAATTAAGGGTCTGACAGTACGCAATGCTCTATATGTACAATACACACTACTCTATACATACAGTGCCCTCTGCTCTACATATACAGTACACACTACAAGTTACACATACAGTCCCTGGTGATTTTAGGTGTCCCTGGGTATTTTGGGTGTCCCTGGGCACTCTGGACTCTGGTCACCCAACATGGATGTGTAACTTGTAGAGTGTATTGTACTGTATATGTAGAGCAGAGTGTACTGTATGTATAGAGTAGTGTGTATTGTATGTGGATATCAGTGAGTACTGTACATATAGAGGATTGTGTACTGTCAGCCCCTTACCTTGCCAAGCAGGCTGGGATGCAGGCTGGAGTGTCATCAAAGCGCCCTGATGATGGTGCGCTATTCAGCTGAGCGCGAAGGTCTGGGTGCCGGTAACAATATTAGAAAGGTATATGTAAGACACTGTGTATGAGATAATTTCAAAAATAAATATAATGGCATTTGAATGAATTATTACACACTGTAAAAGGGTAACTCTGTACAATTTGTCTTCCAAGAAGTAGGTAAAAGAAGGGCATGATTACATGCTGCCCATAGCAAACAGTGATCTGTAACTTGTTGCTAGTGCCTACGGGTAACTTGCTGACTGCATGTGTTTCTACCTAAAACGTAAGAAATCTAGATTAATCCTATGTGTGCTCGTTAAGCTCTGCACTCATAGGGAGCCTAAACATTACATGCAAAGTCAACCACCTGTAGCTCTAGCTAAACTCCTTTTGAGAAATGTTATGTGACACGTAACAGCTCTCAATATTAAATTATGCCATCTTTGCCGTGATCAGGCAGGGAAGGGATTAAACCCCAATAAAAGTAATGCAGGGAGTTAAGATGCTTTTAACCAATCAGAGAGCCCAATTTCCCTTTATTCTGTTTGGTTACATAGTTATTATTATTATTATTATTATCTTTATTTATATCGCGCCAACATATTCCGTAGCGCTGTACAGGGGTTGAGTACATAGCAGAAAACAAATTAAACACCTTGTAAAGAATGGAGGGCCCTGTTTTTGAGCATAAAATCAAATGTACATAGAGCTTGTTTCCAAGGCCTGACACAAGATTGAAAACTCGCAAACTTACAATCTAAGGGTTATATAGTTACAGTGAAAGAACCAACCAGAGGAGAGAATGTAAAGCTTATATTTATATACAGTGGGGGGGAAAGTATTTGATCCCCTGCTGATTTTGAACATTTGTCCCCTGACAAAGAAATGACCAGTCTATAATTTTAATGGTGAGAGACAGAATAACACAAAAAAAAAACAAGAAAAACGCATGTCAAAACAGTTATAAATTGATTTGCAGGTCAATGAGTGAAATAAGTATTTGACCCCTTCGACTTAGTACTTGGTGGCAAAACCCTTGTTGGCAATCACAGAGGTCAGATATTTCTTACTGTTGGCCATCAGGTTTGCACACATCTCAGGAGGGATTTTGTCCCACTCCTCATTGGAGATCCTCTCCAAGTCATTAAGGTTTTGCGGCTGATGTTTGGCAACTCGAACCTTCAGCTCCCTCCACATATTTTCTATGTGATTAATATCTGGAGACTGGATAGGACACTTCAGGATGTGCTTATTCTTGAGCCACTCCTTTGCTGCCTTGGCTGTGTGTTTTTGGTTATTGTCATGCTGGAATACCCATCCACGACCCCCTTTTTTTAATGCCCTGGCTGAGGGAAGGAGGTTCCCAACCAAGATTTGACGTTACATGGCCCCGTCCATCGTCCCTTTAATGCGGTGCAGTTGTCCTGTCCCCTTAGCAGAAAAACACCCCCAAAGCATAATGTTCCCACTTCCATGTTTGACGGTGGGGATGGTGTTTTCAGGGACATAGGCAGCATTCCTCCTCCTTCAAACACGGCAAGTTGAGTTGATGCCAAAGAACTTGATTTGGTCATCTGACCACAACATTTTCCCCCAGTTCTCCTCTGTATCATTCAGATGTTCATTGGCAAACTTCAGACAGACTTGTTCATGTGCTTTCTTGAGCAGGGGGACCTTGCAGGTGCTGCAGGATTTCAGTCCTTCATGGCGTAGTGTGTTACCAATTGTTTTCTTGGTGACTATGGTCCCAGCTGCCTTGAGATCATTAACAAGATCCTCCCGTGTAGTTCTGGGCTGAATTCTTACCGTTCTCATGATCATTGAGGTGAGATCTTGCATGGAGCATCAGACCGAGGGAGACTGACAGTTATTTCTTGTTTCTTCCATTTGTGAATAATCGCACCAACTGTTGTCACCTTCTCATCAAGCTTGCTTTAAGAGAGTGCTCCTAATCTCAGCTCGTTACCTGTATAAAAAACACCCGGAAGCCAGAAATCTCGCTGATTGATAAGGGATCAAATACTTATTTCCCTCACTGACCTGTAAATCAATTAATAACTTTTTTGACATGTGTTTTTCTTGTTTTTTTTTTTTTTTTGTTATTCTGTCTCTCACACCTACCATTAAAATTATAGACTGATCATTTCTTTGTCAGTGGACAAACATTCAAAATCAGCAGCGGATCAAATACGTTTTGTCCCCACTGTATCTAAATATTTTAACATTCAAATACTGTAGATACTCAAGTATACCGCTAGTATTTTTTGTTCCCATTTTAACCAATAATCAGAGGATCGTAATATATTCGAGATACAGCTGTTTTAAATTCTGGTAAACTGATTCCCTGCAGTTCTTATTGTTGAATGAAGATTATAGCCTTCCCATCGCTGCAGTAACAAACTTCTCCTCGCTGTCATGTCTTTATTATAGTTTATCCTGCTGCTGCAGCCAGTGCACTAAGGGCTGTATTTACCATAGGCTGCATCCATTGTGTTGTGAGTCCTGCGGGGGCGGGGGAGAATGGGAGTAGAGGTCTCAAGCATGCAGTACATACAGTATTATATATGTATATGAACATGACGTTAACTATGAACCACGTTAACCATGATATTCTGTTGTATTTACTTGTTATATTGAATATTAAAGCATTTATGCACTATTTCGGGTGCTTTTGGAACCGGATTCAGCCCATATTTTTTCTACAATTCCGTAAATTTGAACCCTCTCCTTATATTTGTGCCTTGCACTTTTTACCCATGCACCTACCAAATTCATAAGCCTTGCAGTATATTAATAACTAAAAAGAATGGGCTTTGAGTTTTATGGACATATGACATGCATATGATTAATTATTTTTTAATAATTATTATCATAAAAAGCAACATTTTAAATAAATTAAATAAAATGTATTAAAATGAAATAAAATTTAAATTTTAAAATGAAATATATGGTATTTTTTGAAAATATATTATATAACACATATAAGCTGTGCAGGATGGTATTTTGAATTTACACATGCACTTTAATGGCAGCTGTATTAATAATAATGGAAAAGCTTAAAACATAAATAAGTGGAATACGCATATTTTGTATTTTTGAATAATGCAAAAAAAATATGTAACTGATAAAGAAAATTGAACTCAAAGAAGGACAATTTGCTGCACATAAAATGTTAATTATGCATTATAAATAATATAAGAGAAACAACAGCCCGCAAATGTCCATTAGAAGCCTATCTGTGGTTGAAATGCATTGAGGCAGTTCACTGGAACTGTTGTGGAAATCCAGTTGAGTATGGTGATGTCAGTCGTCTGAGGCACCAATAGCAGGACAATGTACAGATTCCTCTGGCATCCAGAAACCATGAAGAAATGGATATAGGAACACCGGTTATCAATAGTTTAACTAGTAGTTGATGTAAGCTTAATTTTATAAATAATGAATTAATTTAATGATAAAGTACCATATTTATTTCCGTTTTATTAGGAGACCTAATGAAGCAAAGAAAGAGGCAACAATATGTAAATAACTCTGCATGACAAGTATACTACCTTAGAATAGTTTTTATTGTTTGTTCTCTCTTATTGCTCACTTCTCTGTCTCTTTTGGAGATCAAAGATACATGGGACAATATATTGAAGAAAAGTGCAAACAAGGACTTGATAAATTGTACATCACACCATCTATGTGTCATCACCCATTTCTTTGGTGGAATTATCATATTTACACTTAAAGGCTTTTCTATGAGTTCTATTGTACTTCAAGATACTTGAAGAAAACATGATAGTTACTACAGACTTTGAAACCTTTGAAGTTATGCAATATCGATACATTATCTGTTAAGCACATCGATACAGATCACCAATTAAAGTTCATTATGTCACTCCAGAATCAAATTTTAGATTGTTGCTTAAGTAAAATAACTAATTTTGGAATCATTAAATGAGTGCCAGTAATGACACTTTTTCTCCACTGTAAATGTCCATGTGCAATGTTAATTTGACCTCTAATATGTATACATTTAGGTTATTGTTCATATCCTGTATCATCCTTTACTCAATTATTAATGTTATGTTATAAGCTTCTCCTCATTTCCAGCAACTTAAACCATTTTCTTTCCACTGTACATCAAATTTAGTACATTTTCCACTGATATGCAGTAAATTTATTGTTCTTCCCTTTAAATAAAGTATATTTAACTCTGTATCCCTTACTCACACTATCCAGCTCTTCTCAAACCCTTGGCATTCTATCTTCCTATATATATAAATGTGTGTAAGGAAACATTAAAACAAATGTATACTGACATTTCAAGGTAATGAACTGTTTGAGAGCAAGTGCCCCAGAGAAGGAAAACGTTAACAAAAAATACATCCACATAAGCAATTTAGACTTCCAATATTTCTAACAGGCTGCTTCTACCTTTAATATATTTGTTTTAATGCCTTCAGCATGGATTGATGCAAAATGTCACTGACAATAGAGAGCTCAGGAACATTATTACGTCACTGTTCACACAAATGAACATATTCTTAATGGAGCTATATGAAAACTCCAAAGAGCTAATATAGCATGGGTAAAAATGGATAACAGTTGGACAAAATCAAATAAGAAACAAAAACCTAAGCAGATTTAGACGATGTTATAGAGAATACAACAAGGAACTTTGCCTCAGACTCATCTGTGCAGTAACTTAGCTCATCATGACAGAGCTGCTAACAAATAAACTTGCGGCATGATGTTGTGTTGTCCCTTAATGTTGTGGATTAATGAAGCATTGTATCCTTAGTAGATCTGTCATGATACATAAAATGTATGTATGTAGAGAAAACATGCAGTACTATATTGTGATTTTAATTACTTTATGGCTCTTACCTCGGCAACTTGGCAGAGAACTGCTCCACAGACCATTACTTCGACACTGTGCTTGAAACGCACCCTGTAGTATATAACCAACGTTGCAAGTGAAGTTCACAATATCATTTAAATTGAATTCACTTCCATTTGTAAATCCATGAGTTGGATTTCCAGGGTGACCACAAGTGATTGCTGTAAAAAGGGAAGATAACAACATTTATTTGTAAACTAAGTTGTCGACATGTTTTGTACTTATGTATCATTTTATGCATCAAATGTATTTTAAACTGTTCAAAATGCAATATATGTCCATCCTCAATAATTACATTGATTTCAAATATACAGAACACCAGTGCATACTAGGTATGTACTTTGGAAATTCTGATGACACACACATCAGTCTAAATAACTATTAATCCTCAATTGCACAAATATCTCTAAAATCATTCAGATTTGTAGAATTAATATTCCCTATATGCACTCATGTGCGTATACGTATATATATATATATATATATATATATATATATATATATATATGTAAAATGAATGAATACATTTTTAAGTGCAAGTGATCAGTATTTTACCTTTGGCACCTTGCCTGCTTGAATGACTAGCAGAGCATTGCAATTATGGGCAATTTGAGGCTTTTGTGTACTATGTGGGAGATAGCAAAGCACATCCTGAAATCACAATAACAATGCATCGGCTTAATATGAACTAAAATCATGTGATATGGCTTTACTCAAAATATAAGAACACTTGGTTTCAAAATAAGACAGTGTGTTTGCTTAATTACCTCTGTGTACAAAGCTGATTTGATAGATGAACTTTGGCGTTCGAGTGCTAAAATCAGTTGATTCATTCTCCAAACTAGATAAATCATTGAATCTTTTTAAATTATTTCCACATCTTGAAAGTTATAAACTGTTGTATGCAATTAATATAATATATAATACTTCTGACTTTGTTGTACTGTGAAGTTCCTCTAACCTGATTAGTTTATCTGTCCTGTATAAAATTCTTATTTTAAATCATGTTTCTCTTTTTCTCCTTGGCTACCTCAGAAAATGGTGCAATCAGGCATTTGCTTCCACATTTTCTTTTGTGGCTCATACAGATGCGAATATGCAATCAGACTCAATCAGATTCACT
Source organism: Discoglossus pictus (assembly GCA_027410445.1). Lineage (NCBI taxonomy): Eukaryota > Metazoa > Chordata > Amphibia > Anura > Alytidae > Discoglossus > Discoglossus pictus. Next base: position 298,247,724 of record CM050165.1, on the reverse strand, counting down.
GAACTTTACACTCTTTTAAAATTATATAGATATGTTCCGAGGTTGAATCTTAAATCTAAAAAGGGAAAGTGTTGAAGTACAAAATATACTGTATAAGTATTGTTACGAAAAACCTACACAAATACTCATTTTAATGAGTTTGAAATACACTATGGTAAAAGAAGAATCCTGTCGGGCGAATCACATAAATAAATGCAAAGGAAAAAGCACTGCAATAAAAAAGTTATTACTTTGATATACATTTATACATTTTTAATATAGAATAAACACACACACATATGCTTAGGTTCAAGGGGGGTTTATTCACAAGAGCGGAGTCCATGTCTTAAAGGGCCAGTGTAAGCGCTTTTCATGCTAAAGGACCACTGTTATACAAGAATAAAGGCACTTGTTTGTCAAATATGTACTAACAATTTTAGCAGCTGTGTAAATCATGGGCATAAAGTATTTTTTGGGAAAATCTGAATTTTTGAATACTGTTTATAAGTAAAGGAATCTATTTTATTGTTACCTCACTTCCTCAGAGCTGAATCATGAGGGTGTTTGTTCTGGCTGTAGAGAGGGGATGGAAAGTAGGGAACAGAGAGTCATTTTAAATATAAATGAATAAGAGTAAAAAAGTCAACATCTATTCACTCTCACTGGCCTTGAAGAAGACCCCTTGCATCATTCACTACAACTATAGCTCTCCAGAAAGGGAAATGCCACTCTCACGCACATAACTTCCACTTAATATTATTATAATAATTATTATTATAGATTATCTGTAATGCCCCATTAGCTCTATGTGAGGGTTGAGTAAAAGAAACACAATATTAACACATGACAAAATGAAGGGCCCTATCTTTAATCTTAAAATCTTGGGTACGCAGTGCTTTTCCCCAAAGCTCCCTCCAATATTGAAAACTCGCAAACTTGCAATCTAAAGGGAGTGGACGAGACGAAGACCTGAACAGGAATATAAATTGTGGATTTGAAATGTCCAGAACAAGTGACAGATGGAACTGAGAGGATAGAAGAGAAGACAATTCTGTTGCAGTCTGACACATGTAAAGTTTGGGTAAAAATGTGTGAAGTTTGGGGGTTGTTTCCATTTAGTAAGAGAGAGTAGGAAGGTATCCATGCTTTAGTGCTGGAGTGATGTGGAAGTGACATTGCATGCTGACAGAAGTGAGAGAGTGATATTACAGAGAGCAAGGGAGGATGAGATGATTGAGGAGCGTAAAGAGTTAATTAATGATTGTGTGTCTGAAGCAGCTGTGGGAAACTGTGCCTGGGGTAGGTGGGAGGGAAAGTGGGTTCAGACAGAATGACTTCTTTTGACTCAGATTACTATACTGATATTAAAACATATAGTTTTAACCTTTACCATTGAGAAAGCCCACAATAAACGGACAAAATGCGTGATTTCACTTTCTGCTTCATCATTTTATTATTTTGTTTGGTTTCCAAAAAAATCCCGGATTGTAACAAGAAGATAAAAATAGGCTAGTAGGTGTGTGGACAAATAACCACTAAATGTTAAATACACTCTTAATAGAGGGGTACATAAGTCCACCTTGACAAAGACGTCTGATGACGTCGAAACGCGTCGGCCTTTGATGACGTGGCATGCCTCACTGTTAAGGGCACGCCGGCGTCTTCACCACTAACAGTATTGTATTTGCAAATTATATTTTAGAGGTTGCATGCTTACCCTACCTGTCCGTTTCCAAATGAGTGAATGTTGTGATCTGGATATGAGTTAGATCAAGCACGTTAATAACGGTGCTTTAAGTAACAATTAGCCTGCTGGCTTCCTTGGACTTTTCATCCACTGGCCTGTGCTATATTATGCTAATCTTTAGAATATAATATGGGCAAGATAGAAGTTTAACTTCTCTATGAAGAGTAACTGTGGGTAATCATTATTTGCATATAATAGCCCCAGAATTGTATTGTTACTTTCTATAAACTTCTGCCCTGACTTAAAAGCAGGAAAATATGGCACAATTGTATCCTGGTATACTATCAAGAATATATATATATATTCATATATAAAAGCCAGATTATTCCCAGCAACTCACTTGGGGAATCCTCTAGGATGAGAGTCACTGTTATCCAGAACCTCTACACTTGTATATATGTATTATAGATCTAGGATTTACTATCTAGACAGGATTATTCAAATTGGATCAGCAATCACTTTTCTCCTCTGCAATACTGTTAGGTGTGGACTTATGTACCCCTCTATTAAGAGTGTATTTAACATTTAGTGGTTATTTGTCCACACACCTACTAGCCTATTTTTATCTTCTTGTTACAATCCGGGATTTTTTAACCCATTGCTTTTAATTTATCGCTGTTGTTACCCCTTATTAATAAAGACTTTAGTTGTATTTTTCCCACTTTGTATATATATGAGTAATTTTTGGGTAGCAAATACCTTGGGAGCCTAGCATTCCTACTAGACCTTGATTTACTGTAACCTATTACACTGTTACCTTCCAACAATGTCTGTATGTGGTTTAGTGTTCTCATAATCCCCCTGGGTTTGGGCTGCTTTTTATACACTGACTCCATTGGGTTAGGGAGTTATAGATTAGTTGCAGTGGATTTTTTGCTTACCATTGGGCTTGTATACCCATTGAGTTGCCACTTCATAGGACTTTTTCCTATAGTCCTTGATGCACTCCAACAAAGATCTACTGGTACCATCTATCTCCACTGACCAAGTCAGCACTCGTCCATGATTGCCATCACCTGACTGGGACTTTGAGTACCTGTGTGCTGATCATACCTCATTTACTTGAGGGTTCTAAATGTGAGTGAATTTTCATTTATTTGTTGTGTTTCTCCAATAAACACTACTTTATTACACTATCTGGCATTTTTTTTTTTGCACATCTCTCCCTCCATACCCTCTATTTATTTTCTAGGTGTAAACATTGGGTAGAATATGTGTGATGTTTGAGGGATGTTTCCATTTAGTAAGAGAGAGTAGGAAGGTATCCATGCTTTAGTGCTGGAGTGATGTGGAAGTGACATTGCATGCTGACAGGGGTGAGCGAGTGACGTTACATGAGCAATGGAGGAAGAGATGATGTAAATGTCATTAGGATCTAATTATGGGTAAAAGGAAAAAGAAGATGTTGACTCCTTGCTCACTGCTCCTTAGGAAACCAATGGTATCTCATTGCTGAAATATTATTATTATCCCAAATCCCAAACAGCACAGTATTTAGCAGTTTCTATTTCTCAAATCAATATCTCTCGCTCTAAATGTATAGTTAATAAATACTATTCGTAAGTACAATCTTCCAAGTAATAACAGCAAATATCAGGAAATCTTGGAAAGGTTGGAAAATAAATAACCAAACAGAAGAATGCAATTGCATTTTTTAAAGGTAACAACAGGTAACACCTGCAAAAACATAACCCTGGTGCTGGATAGAAAGAAAGATTGATGGACTTTAGATCAATTGTTTTTCATGCATAAACATACAAAAAAAGATGTTTCTAACATGTAAATCCTGCTCTTTAAAATATCGGTTAAAAATTTGGTATTCTACTATCCATTTTTAATATGTTGATCAAACTATGTTATCTAGGTGAACTTTAAAAAAAGAATTGAATTTGAATAATATAAATTCACATTGGATTTAAAAAAAAAAAATTATGCAAGAAGGTTGCAAAATATTAAATGTTCTGTTAATATATTAAAGGACCACTGTGATTTGAAAAGTATGCAACAAACTAACACAATTATCAGCTACCTGAGTCATAAGCAGAGGCATCATACATTTAGCAGACTCTGTCTTTGAGCTTTCATATTTTCTGTGTTCAATACTTCCTACTGATTTGGAGCTTCAGAGGTTAGTCCTGCCATTTGTAAGTTAAATTCAGCAAGAAAAAAGGGGAAGGGAGGGGTATTTGTTGTCTCGCTGGATAATTAGTTCATCATTTAGTATTTCATACCTTCCTCTCTCCAACAAACACTCAGAAGCATGAAGTTGTTAGTCGATCTATAGTTCCTGCTTTTCCTGATCTCTGTCTACACTCTCAGATACTTGATAAAAATAATTAATATTATGACAGTCTCTGTACTTAGAAAGCATCTGCGAAAATTAGGAATGTCTCTACAATGCATTTGGCTTACACAGATGCTAATGTTAATTTGTTGCATATTTCATCACATAAAAAAGTTGTCAAACTGCGAGTTGTAGTCACGCTTGTGAGCCTCACGAAGCGAGGAGAGCTGTTGAGGCACAAGCTTCAAAAACTCCCCCACTTTAACGGCAGAACCACCGAACTGGAAAAGACCGTGAAAACAAACAAATATGCCTCAAATTCACTTACATACACAGCACAGGGAGCCTGTGAGTGAGGTTGCAAGTTAATTTGAGGCATATTTTGTCTTTTTTAGCAATCGAAAATCGCCCTCAAAAATTCTGAAACAAGATGAAAACGAGGCTCAGCAAGGCCAGGCACGCAGCAGGACTTAGAAAATATATGACGGCAAATACAGTAACACTTACACCATGACGCCAGGCACGCGGGACGTAGAAAATACACAACGGCAAAGAAAGTAACACACCAATGACACCAGGCATGCGGGACTTAGAAAATACACAACGGCAAAGACAGTAACACTTACAACAACGACGCCAGGCATGCAGGACTTAGAAAATACACAATGGCAAAGACAGTAACACTTACACCAACGACGCCAGGCATGCAGGACTTAGAAAGTACACAACGGCAAAGACAGTAACACTTACACCAATGACGCCAGGCATGCAGGACTTAGAAAATACACAATGGCAAAGACAGTAACACTTACAACAACGACGCCAGGCATGCAGGACTTAGAAAATACACAATGGCAAAGACAGTAACACTTACACCAACGACGCCAGGCATGCAGGACTTAGAAAATACACAATGGCAAAGACAGTAACACTTACACCAACGACGCCAGGCATGCGGGACTTAGAAAATACACAATGGCAAAGACAGTAACACTTACACCAACGACGCCAGGTACATGGGACTTAGAAAGTACACAATGGCAAAAACAGTAACACTTACACCAACAACGCCAGGCATGCAGGACTTAAAAAATACACAACGGCAAAGACAGTAACACTTACACCCACAGTGCCAGGCATCCGGTACTTAGAAAATACACGACGGCAAAGACAGTAACACTTACACCAACAATGCCAGGCACGTGGGACTTAAAAAATACACAACTGCAGTTAGCGCGCGCCACGCAAAAATTCAGCAAGGACACAGAGGAGAAAGACACAGGGAAGGGAAAGGGGGAGATGGTGGAAAGAGACACATGGCAAGTTGCAAGTTGGCGAGGCCTGTAATGAGCGGTGAAGTAGATGGGAGGAGAGGCTCGCAATGAGCGCCAAAGGTGCTCAGAGGGGGCAGAACATTGCATTGTGTTGCAAACAGCATTACCAGGCTTCAAATTTTATTTTTTTTGACAGGCAATTCGCTAGTTTAATATAAAAACTATAGTGATCCTTTTAGCTTATGTATTATTATTATATGTATTATCTAAATGAAAAAAACTGCTTGAGTGTGCATGGCAGGGATTCCTCTACTATAGACTGAATGTACAGCTGTGCTATTCCCCATGATGTAATTTTTGACATTTTAGCTCATCTTGCTTGCAATTATTTTAACCTAGATCTTGTATAAGTGCTTATAATAACAGCAAAGAGCCATGTCTCTCCCTCTAGTAGAATAGAGTCAATTAACCTTTATTTACAACCTTCATTAATCTTGACAAAGAGTTTCTTGTTATAGTAATTGGTGCTCTTCACTGACCAAATGGTTTGTTAGTGTGGACTTTAGCCTCTGTAAAATAGATATGCATGGTGACAAAGTGAAGATTTGTAATAAAGTCTGCTTGCTAATTCTATTTAGAAGCATTATGAGGAATAATAAAATGTATGTAGGGAAATCAATTATAGTATGATTACATATAAACGGTTAAATAATTATATTGTTGAGACCAATTCTTTTAAAGAGACAAATAATATTTACCTTGGAAACTTTAATTAAGTAAATGCTGATAAAAAGGATATTTTACAATCTAACACATACACAAATAAGTATATATAAAAAGGGAACTGCTTCTCCCCCCGCTTCTAGCAGCAAACAAAAAGAAACAAAAATACCTATATTTACTTTGTTACTATCAAGTGTAGTTTTTTAACAAGAGAGTATTGTCAATATAGATCTGAAGTAATCTTGCAATCATTGAAATGTATTTATTAAAAATGCCTATGTAAAGTACTATTCAAATGTGAGATTTTTTCCATTTTTTTGTATGTTGATTAATACATTTTGTAATATTTTATAATATTTTGTATATTGATTAATAAATGTATAGACTGAAGATAGTGCAAGAATTGTCTTAGTTTAATTTGTAGTGGTACATTAAATTGTGCATCAATAAAGAGCCTTTAAACTTGGTTAGAGCACATTCTACAATCAAAATTTATTACAATAGCTATTTCCTGAATTTTTATAAGAAGATATTTATTACCTTCTTGAGTGGGTGGATAAGTACTTTCGTATTTTTATTTTCCTTCTCTTAATTTAAGAATAACAAAAAAATCCACAACCACATAATTTAAGCATAGTATATAGCAAAAAAATGGTTCATTTCCACATCCAAACCTATTAAACTGCTAGCTCTTCAATGAGACAGTTAAACAACACAAGCAATATTATTACATGTACAGACAAAACAAACAACAACAAAAAGGTGGAATGTGGATTAAAAGATCCTTTACTAATTTAGGGGAATTTCTCTTATCTTAGCCTCTTAAATTCAGAATGTTTGTTCTTTTAATTCAGGATCCATATATCCCACCATGAAGCCTATTTTCCATCATCCAAACCTGCTGAAATCATACAAATCACATGCATATATTGGATTTTTATCATACTTTCCTCAAATGTAGGCGCATTTGCTTTACATTTTTTTGCAAGGACACTCCTGGTAGCTAAAAAAAAATATTTATTAAGAGTTGTAAGTCCTTTGACACCTTTAGTATGGGTACTCCTAATAAAGACTCTTATGGTTTTCTGGGAATAGTGAATCCTACAAGCCAACATTTACCACTAGAGACGGGTTTGATAAGTTATCTACTTTATTTTGATTGATTTGGTATATGGCGCACCTTTTTGTATTTGGTTTTGTTACTTATGGTGATATTTAAAACTGTAAATTCTTTATGGGATGGTTATGAGAGGTCTGAATCTATAATATTTATAACTGATAAAACATTTAGAGGTTTTGTTTTATGTGTTTTAAATCCATCCTCCAGCAAGGATTGTAAAATATATGCACATTATATTCTAATACATTCAAACTGTGAAAATGTAATTAGCTTTCTATGACAGGTGACCAATTTGTGCCGCCCTGTGCAGCTTTGTTCCAGTTTTTCAGATGTAAACCTTCGCCTTTAGAGATTATTGGAACGGAAACCTGTACCTGGGAGATTCCAAGATAATAAGCAGTTTACAGTAATTCAGCTTAGGAGCAATTTAGACTCTCAATAAACTACTATACACTTGAACAATCTCACCTAACTGATTATCTGGATATTTGGCTTGATTAATTGGGCAAGATATATTTCCCAAAACAACCAATGTTATTTTTTTAGTAAAACTCCTAGGGAATTTTTACCCCACTTTCATGTCAATGACTTTTCCTGTCACTACCTTTCTGTTCATTTTTTTTACCTGCTTTTCTGACCTAATAGTGATAGGCTGCAGTCCTTACCATAATTTGGTCCTGGTTACTGCACTGCACATATGATGCTGTCACACTACCAATAGGCTTATTCCTTCTTAAAAAAATGTATAAACCATTTTTCTCCACAGTGAACCATATACAAACATAGCTCAGTATGCAGATGTGTAGATAATTGTGGGTGATGGGATCCAACTGTTTTATGCTAGGGAGTAAGTTGTTCATGTTTGCTTATGATATGAAACAGCAATATAAAACCTCTAATTAGTACTTCAAATCAGCTAATTAGTATTTGCAAAATCATGCAGATAAACAAAGCTGAATATCTCAGTTATGATTTATTTTAGTATAATGTATTGCCAGTTTTGCATGATTTTAGACTTTGACAGCATCCCTTTAAGCCAGCTTTATATTTACTGACACAGACATAAATTGCCTTGGAAACCACTATTTGCATGTGTAATCTATTACTCAATTGTTTTATTCTATTGTACATGTAAATATTTGGTGATAAATGAACAGCTAATGAAATTACAGAGTAAAAAAAATAGCATATGAGCAGGCGACACAAGAGAATGAAAAAAATTGGCGTAAATGTAAGATAAAAATAAATACCTAAGATACTATTGGGTCAGAACATAAGTAAAAACTGAGACTATGTGGTATTAGTATAGCTAGTATGCAACTGCAATGGATACATATCAATTCTCAGTGCTGCAGGGCATCTCAATATAATCTCTATAGATCAAACTACTCTTGATCTATGCCAATAAGGGATTGCATGATCACAGTCTTAAGAATTGCCTCTTCTTAAAAATACATATTTATGGTCACATTCTAAGCTTCAGTAAGTCTAGAAGAATAAAGAAATAGCTATATATATTACATGTTATATTAACTGTTTGCTAAAAGAAAAATAAATCAGGAGAAATTAATTTAACACTCTTATAACCGAATAACATTTCACATATTCCTATATTTTTCTTATTATTTGTACAGAAGTAATTTTTGTAGCTATATATAAATACATAATATAGCAACTTAAATCTTTTGCTCTTTTTTGATAACAATTCCATGTCCAACAATGAGAAAGTATAGTATGGTCATTACAACATTTTTGATGGATAGTCTTGGGGAGGATTTCTTCTATGTTTTTACTATGTGTTTTCTGCATTTTGCAAAAGGAACTTGTTTTAAATATCTTCCAAACATTTAAGTTTCTAGTTCAAACAATATATGTTTTTTCCACAAAATTAGCTTTCTAACCTTCAAATCATAAAAGTGTATTCTGTGGCATAGTATATTCCCTGTTTCTTATCCAACTCTACATAGGTGAGACTAAACAAGAAGGACATCATTAATGTTCAATATTAAAACTATAGTACAAACCAAAACATTTTTTTTGGCATATTATTTGTATGATACATGTATGATACCATAGGAAAACAATTTAATGATTTATATACCCTTAGTAAAGTGAAAATGCTTTGTTGCCAGATATTAAGTAAACATTGTAGATCACTGTGCACATTTTGTATTCCTATGCCAGATATTTTTGCTCACAATGTAAAAAGTGTATATTACTATAGATTAATGAATATTAATAAGAATACTCACGGACACAAACTGGGGTTTGTCCAGACCATTTGTGATCCTGTAGGCATATGCGAACAGAAGTGCCAACAAGGCGGAAACCAGGATTGCACTGATAGACCACAGTGTCTCGATAACTGAAACCATCACCACTTATGTGTCCATTTACAATAGGGTCTGGTGAGTCACAGTGGCCAGCTAGAAATAAAAAATGCAATATATATTTATATATATATATTACTTCTATCGAATTAGTAGGATAATTAAAACTAGATAGAAGGGCAGACAGATAGATAGATAGATAGATACCGTAGATAGATAGATAAATTGATTTCTCTGAAGACACCTTTATCTTATGTTTAGACAGCCTTTAAATAGCTTTCTTAGTTAGTGTTTAGTTTAAAAATAATATTTATTTACCGAGGCATCGAGTATTAGTGCCGCTCCAGAGACCATTCGCCAAACATTCTCTTACATGAGATCCAACAAGTGTGTAACCTGTGTTGCATGTAAAAATCGTAGTAGCTCCAAATACATTCAATGTTCCAATTTTGTTACCATTTGGTGGAGTTGGTAGATCCCCACATGAAATAACTGTGGATAGAAGACCATTCACAAGCCAAAACAATTATATTCTGATGATGGATTAAACAATTATATTCAGATGTTATGAACTGTCAATAAGAGAATTATTAAGCAATGTTTCATACTTTTATATTGATTATTCATAAATATAATGAACTCAGTATTTTATTGCGGATAATAAACACTTTTTTTTCAATATATTCTACATCGAATTAAAAATAAATAATATGCCCAGTGAAGGATTAGTGTTCTACAAGAGCGTACAATCCATATATAGCCCAACGTGAATTATACTAGATGCCATAACAAAAAAGGCATTCTAAATATTTCAATTAAAGTACGTTTAGAAAATATGGGTATATAATTTAGTAGATTATTTATAGGGATACAGCATATTTTTTGTGCATATGTTTATACAAATACAAAAATAAGATATAAGTGATGCTGAGAATTATTTGGGGCAAAAAAAAGATAATGGTAAAGTATGTTACTTAAAAATTATAATAGATGGGCCATATACAATTACTATTTAGATGACTAATAAATGACCCATGGGCTGTACATGATGTGAATAGGTGAGGCGAATATTAAAAATAGGCTATTGTATTCTATTGCATAGAAATGTAAACAGAGTATATAAATCAGAGGGAATCAAAAACCAAGTGTAAATCTTGTGAAATCCAATTAATGTCACAGAGAAGAAAGCAAAATCTGTGATGAAGAACAAATACACATGAAAGGCATGTATAAAAATAATAACATATTCAAAAGCTATGATTTTGGCAACATGTATGTTGGTTAACTACTTCTGTATGATTATATTTTTACTCTATAGGCAAATGTACAAAATACCAGTCATGTTATTGGTACTGATATGTTTATTTTAAATGTTAATCATCACAATAATCGGTAATATTAAGTATATTCCTGTGTGTGAAGACTATTTTCTGCTATCATTCAATTGTATTTATTGGCTGAAAAGCGTAAACTGAAAACATTATGGGTACACCAAAGCATAAAACCAGATCACAGTATATACATATATGTTTACACAGAAAGTAATTAATGAAATTAAACAAATTCATAGCAAGTAAAGTCAGGAAAAGAGACAGCAACCCAAGGGACTTTTTGCATAGTATTCCACTTGGCAGTCAAATGTAAGATCATTTAATAACAATATACTTTTAGTTCAATATGATAATACACAAGTAGAAGGATTTCCATAATGTATGCTTGAATTCATAAATAGCTGATCCATACCCTTACAACTTGGTTTGACATCATCTCCACTCCACGTTTCATTAGCTCTGCACTGCAGAAGTCTCAATCCACCAAGAAAATAACCAGGACTGCAGCTCAGCAAGACTTGAGATCCATACTCATTTAATGAACCTGAAACCAGTCTCCAGATGATATGCTCGGAAATCTGAGATTCTATGCTTGGGCAAGTAATAGCTGCAAAATAGAACAATAATTGAATATTAATATTTCTTGAAATATGACAATTCTACTATAGCTGTCAATAGACAATGAAGCAGTCATCAACAGTAACTTGTGCCATTCAGGCATGGAATATAAAATAAGTGAAGCAAAACATCTATATAAATAAATATGTTCATGGGGTAATAATACCAGTATACATCGGATAAGAAATAAATAAACCTTGCAAAAAAGAGTATAAGAATAATTGTGAAATATATACAACAGTAGAGATGCATTGATGTGAATTCAAGTTTAACACTTTGGCAAACATAGAGCCAAATTCAATTGAGCAGGTTACTGGAGCCCGTAAGTGAGGCCGTAAGTTAATTTGCAATTCAATTGGCGTCTTTTTGCAGGCTTCAAATGGTTTACGGATTACGGCTTTGAAAGCTTTGCAGTGGCTAAACCTGGAACTTACAGCCTCGCAAAGCCCTTGATTTTTTCCCATTGCTACAATTCCCCAAGCCCGCAAATGTTTTCACACTGTAAATGGCAAATGTAAAATAAAATCCTATGAGTACTTGTGAGGACCCGCAAGGGGGTTTAACCCCTGTCCGTAGCACTGTAAATGCAAATAAAAAAATTAATACTGCACTGTAAATGACGGGGAAAGCGATGAAAGACATTAGAATTAATTGCACAACAGTCTCAAGCTTGCAAATCGTCAATAAAAAAAAAAAATTATGTGTCATTTAGGGGTTATATCGATCTCGGAAATCAATGAGTTAATACATATCAGGTCACCCATATAGACTAGAACAGTATTGGCATTCATTTTTATTAATTCCTATTTTGCGGTTTTGCCAGTCCCATCACATATCAGACCCCCAAACCTATTTATTGCCTTTTACCTCCATCTTTTACTGACCTAATGATGACGATGATGACGGTCTCATTTTCTATTGGCTGTTTAGAAATGGCTGGTTATGGCCTTGCTTTATTGATCATGTTCCCACCCTCAACTGTTATGCACAAGTGCATGGTTTACAGCTTTGGTGTTCGGCCCGTCACTTGCGGGCTTATTAAATTGAATAGCACTGGAATTTGAGACGAACGGGAGCCCGCAGACATACGGCCTGTTTAATATGCAGGCTTCTAATTGAATCAGGCTCATAACCTTTTCTTGTATCAAGCACATACAAATTGGTATGAGGCTAGATGTTATTTGAATACTGAAACTTGCAGTAGATCATTTTATTTTATTCAACTTTCTAAAATGTGTCTTAGTTTCCCACTATAAATGTTGGTATGTCAATAATTGTGTGTCTCTATATACATATACGTGTGTCTGTTTATGCATTATTGTTTATATATTATATAGTTATATTTTTATATATGTATTTAATTATTTATTTATTTTTTACCCAAGCTTAAACCTTACCTAACTTTCCTCAGAACATTCACAGATTTTCCCTGCACCTCGTCCAACATCTTTCTCTGCCCTCCCTGCACCTCCCCCAGCCTTCTTCTGTACATTCCTCAGTCCTCCCTGCACCTCCCCTAGCCTTCTGTTGTACATTCCTAATAATAATTTATAAAATGCATCTCTAATATACTTTGTGATGTGTAATGTATGTATCTGCCACACACAGAGAAGAATTTACTAAGCATCTGAAGTGTCTGAAAAGAAGGGCTGTGATCTCAGATAGTGATGAGTAAATCACGGGATGCTTATCCACTTGAGATGCTAAGTAAATTCCCCCAAGGATGTATGATAACATTTTGACCATTGAGAAATATGTCAGCAGACAGATTGTGATTTCCCTGAAACTCTCAAGCAAAACAAGCATTGCTATCCACTCTCGAAAAGTTCAGACCTTGGTAATCCCAGGTCAAAGAGATCCTGGGCTTCAAGATATATGTTTTACAATCAGCTTTCTGGGACCAGGATGGGACTCCCCTGACCCTGTTAAAATCCCAGGACACATTGACGTTTGGGTATGGCCACTGGACCCTGATGGACATTAGCCACCTAGCCAGTTGAATAAAAGGGTTATTATAATGGCCATAAGGACCTTGTGAACAACTTTACCATTTGTTAATTTGTTATGTTGTGTAATGTGTTTCCCCAATCTGGTTATATGCCCTGGATGCCGAAGTACTTTTTCACCATTTGAGCCTAGAGGGATCAGGGTCTTCTTCCATTATTAGGGTCATTATTTTGTGCGTAGAGTGTGTTTTAGGGTATAACTATTGCATTAGGCTAATAAAAATATTCCCCAACTCAGTCACACTGCCTAAGGAATCCCTGCTGTTCCAAAATCCTGCATGGAAGTAGCTGATAGGTGTAGACCTCTTGGCACCTAGGTGGTGAAGGAGATATGCTGGAATCCCTTCCTTGGAGACAGACCTGGCCCACATGGGATAGTTCAAAGAGGCTGAAAGGTGTCAAACTTATGTTGGTCTAAGGAAGTTGCCCACTGCTGATTGGTGCAGGGCTGGCATACGTAAATGCCCCATTATTTCATTGTATGGGAGAAATAAATAAAAAGGAAACCCAAGGAATAACATTTATATATATATATATATTTACGACTTTTACTATTATTACTGAGCTATAATCACTTAGCATCTTGAATTGATGCTGTCCTAGATGAAGGGGATAGATGGAGCAGATGCGATCTGCGGGTAGGATTGGTCTCATTGTCCTTGTCAGCCTACTGAAGAGCAGATTGTGCCAGTTATGTTGGCCCTGTGATCATGTGTTCCTGATGCACCAAGAGGCCCTTCTCTTTACTATCCTGAAGGAGAATTCCTATAACAGGAGTTTTTGGGGTTAATGCAGACCCCGTCCCCTGGGTTGTATCAATATGATAGAATGTATTTATTGGTTAGTTTAAACAATTGCAAACATTACTTTTCACTAATAAAATTGAAAATCAGAATAAAATGGTATTTTAGGTAGGTTCATCTATAACTTTTCATGGTGGTTATCAACAATGCTACGAACCCCAGTAAGAAAATGATTTTTTTGGGACAAATCAATATTATTTAACCAACATTTTACAGTATTTTCCACTTTTTTTAAAATCTGATTTTCTCTAAACATATTTTTATGTTTGTAGCAATAGCTGTTAGTTTGCAACATACTTCAAACACCTGTAGTTTTGCTTGAACTGCAGTGGTCATTTAAAGTTGTATATTAGTCTAGCACCCTGAGCAACAAAATTAGATTTCTGTTGAGAAACCTGAGGTGTAGTTATATTCCCCAATGACTTCATTAGTGTAATCAGTATGGTTTGTTTTATATTTAAAATAACTGCATATTTTTTAACTTTGGAAATTCCAATAAAAATTATAAATACAACATCATATGAGAGCAATATTTGCTTTACAAACTCTGAATTTAGAATATGTTTGATGTACAGAATAGTACTTGAAGATCCTGAGTTCTCTCAGTATCTGATTAGTTTAAGATGTTAAATAGTTAAAGATAGTTAAAAATAGTTTTTATCAGTGCTTTATTAAAGAGACTATTACAGACTACTTACTAAAATGAATATTAAACAAATAGTTTTTCTCACCAAAAATATATGGTAAATAGTAACATTTCTTCATAGCAATTCCTGAAAGCAAGCGCTTCTATGATGTTTTTCATTTTAGACTTAATGTCACTCAAATACTTGATATGGTGCCAAAACGTGATGTTTTACAAATATGCATCAAAGTCCTTTAATTAAAATAACTGTGATCAAAATAAAAATCATGGGAATTGATTAAAAAAAAAAAGGAGAGAGGGGAATGTGTGTGTTGGTTGGGGGGGAGGTAATAAAATAAAAAGGAACAAAACTTTTTTTCATTGAAGGTTAACTTGATTGAATGATTTTATTATTTTGATTTGTAAAAAGCCTGTGTTTTATAATGTTTTTTCATAAAAGCTTAGTTCAATAAAAATTTAAAGGGGAAAAAACTAGGTATTGTGCAAGATTGGATACTCGAATACTTTTTTGTGAGGAATAAATACAGTATTGACTACTCTCTAATATCTGAACCAATATCTATTTTATTTGTTTCTGTTATTTCTTAGGGATCTATAGTGAATTTCACATATAATAATTATTTCTTTTATAATAACTATAAACATGTTACAGTTAATTCCTCAATATATTAACTAGTTTAGAACAAGTGTATTCTAATCCAGGTTAGTGCTTAGATGCCTAGGTCCCCTGCATGCCTCGTAAAAAGAGATCTATACGAGGTAAGGCTTCATTGCCTTTTTTAACTTTACATAAGCACACCACTACATATTATAAAACCTTCCTCTGCTGAGGACACGACTCATTAAGATACACTAATGATGCAGAACTGATATGCACACTGAATTGTTTCTTCCTATGCCCAAAGCTTTTAAGACTTTTAGAGTTATTTACTAAAGGACTTATCAAAGGAAAACTTTTTAGTCAAATATTTCATAAAATATAAATGTGTAACTTGTAATTATTTATCCAAATCAGCTTTTTGTATACAAAAATGTTATCAGTAGTAATTAGAAAATTCATGTTTTTTAGCCTATTATATCAAACCATAATTCATTATCTACTGTACTGTTAAGCTCTTTCATGTGTATGTTCTTTTTGCAACCACTTATTTATTGTATTTATACTGAACTTTCTTTAATGATCTAGATTCACCAAGGTAAGTTCTTTAGAGCTGCTCTTCACAACAGCCCACTTTCATTTTTATTATGTTGAGGTAAATTATGTCTCCCTAATTCTTCACCCACTTTTACTGAAGTGATTGAAATTGTGTATGTGTGGAATATGGCTTAAATATGAATTGTTAAAACAGAGGGTCATTTTATTGATAAATAAGGCTGCATATCTGCAGCAAATTCTAATATAAATTATAATATAATATATATTTATATATAATGACATTTCTTGTATAGAAAACATACTGTAGCTGTTTCGTTTTGAACAATACGCATAGCTAACATTATGACAAATAAAAGGCATTCATCAATTTAACAAGCAAATGTTTTACATTAATTTAGGGATATGAGAGCAATACAAAGATCTTAATGTAGTTAGACAAAGGTAGTCTCTCCTTGACATTTGCCATAAACATCTTATAGTCCTAATGTACATTACAGACATCATGCCTTAATATGCAAAAATAATGTCTATAATTTTTTCTAGGAATATTGTATGGTCTATACAATTTGTATTGCAGGTAGTGCTTTATGTAAATATATGTCAATATTAAAAACCTGAATATTGCTCAAAAGAAACAAAACAAGATTGTGAATATTTATTTACACTAAAAGCAATGTATGTATTTTCTAATATTACTCAAAGTTTACTTCTGTATTACTTTTTTTTCTTTCATAGTACCAGTATGTCTTTTTTCTTAATGGATCACTGCTACTGTATAACATTATAATTAAGTTCACTGTCCAACCTCCTGCTAGGAATCTAACATCTTTATTCAGTTTTGTCCAGTTTCTACTAATGTCACCACAGTATGAACTTCTTTTCTGGACCATTGTTGATGGGCCAAATGCTACCATAGCCATCAGTTGCTCCAGGCAATGCAGCTGTCCTAAACTGTTCCAAAATACATAAAGGGGATTTGGAGCATTTCAATACATTTACATTCATTTTCAAGAAATATTTTTTTTGCTAAGACACAACTAATTCCCCAGTGCTAAGGGATTTGTCTATCATGAAGTCTCTCAGCTAAAACATTTTTTTGTAGTAACATTGTGGCCATTCCAGCTATTATGCCTTTATTGACAGAAAATATCCATACATAATCATAAGTAAAGAAAGTGAATAGCATATTTATTCATGAGTAAAAGTTATATAAGAAGTACATGAAAACTAAAATGCCATTGGGAACTTATTTTTTTACAGTCCGTGATGAAACGTTTGCTTGTTCTTCCAGCTGTCCGCTTAACTCAGATTCCAAGCACTTAGCAAAGTTTAACTTGTTAATCTGACAGCCTGCAAGGAAATATTCTGCAGTAGTTATATGTTCCTGAATTACTACATGCGCTATATTATTAATGTCAGTAAATGTATCACAATGCCTTTTTACTTATATTTTATATAAACCGTGTGGGTTTTTATCAGGTAAAAGTATATATTAAGGTTTGTTTTCATTCTATGTCCTTTTTAAATATGTGGGGAAATTAGATTTGCAAATAGATGTGTATAACTATATATGTTGTAAAACCAACTACCTATAATGATTTTCTTAAATAGTATGGCATCTTCTGGATTTTACAATGAAATTGTTTATAGAAATGTAGACTGATGGAAGATTGTTTGCTGCTTGGGGAAGGGCTAAGAAAGAATTGTGGATAAGTAAACCACTTTCCAGAGTAACTGAGTTATATTGGGTATTTACAAAACAACTATCCTGAGGAATTATTAAGCCATAATGATACACAATTTTGTAGCTATGTTGTGCCGACTAGAATGCCCTGTTTGTTATAATTTAACAGCAAATCTGTGTTTCTATGTAAAGATTTAAATGTGACATTAGCTTTTGTATAATCCAAGGTTAAAAATTTCAGGTTAGCATTTTGCTTATCCCAGGCAAGCACTATTTTGCGTTTCGTATGTTTTTTTGTATATTAAACATGTTAGTCCACAATCTCTGTTTCCTTCCCATCTCAAGGTGAACATTCTCCAAATGAAACAATATTACACATTTTGCATGATACTCTCCTATTCTGGAAGTCTATCAATTACAGGATTTAATTTTAGATTAAATAATTGTCAGTGTCTTAACCCAGGGGAGGGGGGTCTGCTTTACCCCAAAAACTCCTGCCTTCAGCTACAGGATTCTCCCTAGGTGCCTGGTGCTCATACCAGGATAATCAGCAGGAGCATAATGAACTTCGGATCACAGGATCAGCAAAACTTTTAAAATCTGCTCTTCATTGGTCTTGAAAATGCAAGGCAGCCCAATTCTACATTGCAGATTTTTTTCACTAGGATAGCAGCAGAGGTTCAGAATACAAAGTGATTATAGAGCAGTAAAATTATAAAAGTCTGTCTTCTAAATAAAATACCCTGTGGATATGTGTCCCAAATAGAGCATAATCTTTATTCCGTGGGCCTCCTTTTCATACATTTCTCCCATACCATGCAACAATGGTGCATTTACATAGGCCGGCCCTGCAACAATGACCAATGGGGCACTTCCCTTTGTAAACGTAAGTTTGACACTGTTTGTCCCCTCTCAACTCCCCAACGTGGGCAAGGTCTGTCTCCAAGTAAGTGGTGCCAGCCTGTCTCCTACCCCACCTAGGTGCCAAGCGGTCAACACAAAATAATGGCCCTAAAATGGAAAGGATGCACAGTCCTGTAGGCTCAAATGACCTGGGGGAAAGGGACCTTAGGAGTCCAGGGCATACAACCAAAGCTTCAGGAAGAACATCACACTACATAACAAATAAAGAAGTGGTGAAGTCTTTTAGAAGTTCCTTATGGTCATTATAATACTAATTTGATTAAGCTTGCTAATGTTCATCAGGGTCCAGTGGCCAGACCCAAAAGTCTAAGTGTACTAGGGTTTGTGACAGGGTCAGGGAAGCCCCACCCTGAACCCAAAACGATGGATTCTGACAGACAGCTCCATCACTATCTTTCTGTGTAGGGAAGAAAATGCTCCTGTAAGTCCTATTCTTATTTCCTTTTACTCTCTCTCCTTTTTCTGATGGCTTATGGAGATATATCCCCTAACCCCGAACCCTCACTCATTTCCATCTGCTGTCAGCCACGCAGAATCCCCAGGGCAACAAATACCCAAAACACCCATAATCTAATACCCATCCCTTGTCACAAACCATCTACTTTGCCCTTCTCCTGTGACCTCTGGAATGCTAGGTCTGTTTGGAATAAAAAAAAACTGAATCTGTCTTTCCTGCTGCACTCTCATATGGTGGCCTACAGTTCAGCCACACTCCCAGACCAGCCACACTCCTAGACAAACAAGGTGGACATGTGGGCATACTACTTCCTCTTCCCTTGGCCTCTCACAAAGGACAGATTCCTCAACTCACTGTGGTGGACACTCCATTGACCTTATTTTCACCAATCTCTGCACTTTCCCCAACCTTGTCCTCCCCCACTTCCTCTATCTGACCACCACCTACTAACTTGCAACCTCCCCTCACCTTCCGCTCACCACCCTTCTTTAATCCCTGTCATCAGAACCTGCAGAAACCTGCAAGAACTTAACCTCACAACCCTTACCTGCCCTGACATCGCCACTTCACAGAACAACATGACTCTAACCTCTGCCCTTGACACTCTTGCCCTCATAACCACAAGCAAACACCCTCACTCTCATCCACAAGCATGGCACACTACACAAACATGGAGGAAATCTTGCACTTCAGCAGACTTTTTCCACTGCAAGTTTTTCATGCACTCCTACTTCTTTGCCCTCAATCTTGCCAAACAACACTACTTCTTATCACTAATATCAAACTTGTCCTCCAAACCCAAACATTTATTTACTACATTCAACACCTCATTTGCCCACTACCACCTCCTGCCCTGTCCTGTCTCACAGCTGATGACTTTACCAGCTACTTTAAAAATAAAATTGAAACCATCCAAAATTAACTATCCTCCCAGTGTGGCCCTAACTCATCCTCCTTTCAACAGACAACACCAAGCCTTTACCCTTCCACAATACCTCCTCATCTATGGACTCCTTTAACCCTGTAACAGAGGATGAATTATCTACTTTACTATCAACTTCTCACCTTACTACTTGTCCACACGATCCTATTCCATCATAGCTAAACCCTCCCCTCTCTTCCACACTTATCCCAGCTCTCACATACTGTATCTATTCAACCTCTCCTCAAACACCAGCAAGTTTCTATCCTCACCATAATTACACCCATTCTTAAGAAGTCCTCATCTGATCCAGCTCATGCCTCCAACTATTGCCCTATCTCTCCACTTCCCCAGGCTTCAAAACTGCTTAAGCGGCTTGTCTACAATTGTCTCACATAATTTATTTCCTCCAATTTCACTCTTGACCCCTTCCAATCTGTCTTCCAGAGCCAACACTCTACAGAAACAGCCCTCACAAAAGTCACCAATGACTTGCTAAATACAGGGGTCACTTCTCTATTCTGATTCTCCAGGACCTCTCTGCTGCCTTTAATACAGTTGACCACCCTCTTCTAATCCAAACTCTCTGCACTTTTGGCATCCAGGGAAGAGCTCTCTCATAGTTCACATCCTACCTACAAGATCATACATATAGTGTCTCCTTCCCTGGCACCTCTTCTTCACCCCTCCCTCTGTCTGTTGGTGTTCCCCAAGGTTCCATCCTAGGCCCCCTCCTCTTTTCCATCTACACCTCCTCCCTTGGTACGCAAATAATATCCTTTGGATTTCAGAATCCTCTCTATGCAGATGACACTCAAATCTACCTCTCTGCACCAGCGATATTCCCTTCTCTTTTTGCTCAAGTTGCCAACTGCCTCTCTAGCATATCCTCCTGTTGTCTGCCCATCAACTCAAACTCAAAATGTCTAAAACTGAACTCCATATCTTTCTAACCTTTAATACTGCTTTCACTCCTCAAGTATCTCTCACTGTTGACAATGCCACCATCACTCCCACCTCCAAGGCCTGTTGTCTTGGGGTTCTACTGGACCCTTCCCTCTCTTTTATTTCTCACATACAATCAATAACAAAATATTGTCAGTTTCACCTAAAAAATATCTCCAGAATTCACCACTATCTTACAGAAGACAAAGCTAAAATTATATTACACTCTCTCATCATATCTCGACTTGATTACTGCAATTCACTCCTTGCTGGCCTCCCCATCTCTCGTCTGTCTCCCCTCCAATCCATAATGAACGCCTCTGCAAGACTCATCTTCCATACTAAATGCTCAGTGTCTGCAGCTCATCTCTGTCAATCACGCAACTGGCTTCCCATAGCTTCCCGAATCCCATTTAAAATCATGACCCTTACATACAAAGCCCTCAACAACAGTGCACCCCCTTACATCTCTGCTTTTTTTTTCAAAATACTCTCCCAAACGCCCTCTTTATTCTGCTAATGACGTTGTGTTTTCCTCCTCTCTTATCACCTCCTCTCACTCCCACCTACAAGACTTGTCCTGTGCTGCCCCTACTATATGGAACTCCTTGCCTCACTCCACTAGACTATCTTCCTGCCTCAAAACCTTTAAAAAATCACTAAACACACATTTGTTTAAAATAGCTTTTCACCTCCAACCTTAATATGCACAATTGCACACTCCACAGCTTAATAACGCCTACACTCACAAGCTACAATACAACACACAGACACCTGAACCTGATTGAACAAATTGCTTTTACACTGCCAACTTGCATCTATCACCCTCTCTTATCACACCCAAACCTTTTAGATTGTAAATTTGCCAATGGTTTTCTCATTTTCCATCTCTGAAATGTAACCTCTTTTTCATGTTGGTGTGATCTCTATAAACTTTATTGAGCAGGTACAATAAGATAAAAAAAAAAATCATATCTCATTAGTAAAGTATTAGTATATAGGTATATACCAAGTTTGCGATGCCCAGCTGAGCGCTGTTTTGCAATAGTACTCTTTATGATCCCAGTCTCCATAGAGTGCTAAATCTCGCAATATCGCTCAAAATTGCTCCATGGGCATTTAAATCCCTGCTTTTTTCGCCATATTGATGTTCAGCGCTTTGTCGATATAATGCCCCATTTAATGCGGTTTTCGTATATCACTCCTGCATTCAGGAATACGTATACCGCGATGAACGGGGTATTCCTATATCTAGACAAAAGCCATCAGTGAGGAAGAAAAACTTTAGTTTGGGAAGTATTTGGAGACACAATCCTGATTTAAACATTAGGATACTACACAAAAAGGCAAATATAATTCTATATATATTTAAATAATTCTATATATATTTAATGAAGCACAAGATAAACAATATTTTTTATTCATCAACATATATACCAATAAAAGGGATTAAAAACATTTTTACAAAAACAAAAAGAAGCAAGAGTTTTACAATACCTTAGTCGAGTAAATCACTTTAAACTCTATAATATGGTATATGTAACACAACAAAGACATAACACTGATAAACTCTCAATGTGCTGAAAGGCATCTCCTGTCTTTTATGGACCTGATTTTCTGGGGTGGCTGCTGTTGGCTTTATACTACACACCAAAAAAAAAGGTTCAAATAGGTCTAGGGCAAACACAATGCCAGACATTACACAAAAATGCTACAAAAGTGTAACAACTGCAGACAAACCAAATAGAAAGTGACACAGAGTTTTTTGAAAAGGTATATAGCCTTGTGTTGTCACCTGACATGCATTTCATTTGATGACTGTGACCTCATCAGAAGTGCGCCCACCTCTGCATGTTAAAATGCTTTTACTGTTTTTTGTGTTCCTTTTATTTTTAACATGTATTCTTAATCTTTTTCTCCATTAAATATAAGTAAAGTTATAGTTTATTATTGTGTCATATTAAGTACAGGGATGCACTCAGAACTTTAACCCATGATTCAATAAACCCTTAAAAATAAGTTGTTAACTATATAATATTTAAATTATACTTATTTGGTGTACTAGCGATTCGATGTTTTTATTATTGAACGATTAATATTAAACTACCTTTACTAGATTACATTTTCAACAAATGCTAGCTTTTGTACATTTGCTTACTGTTTTTTTTCTATTGTCAACTGCATATTTTACAAAAACTTACTTATAGATGGAATTCTTCCCAAGACATAAAAAAAAAAAAATCATTACATGTTTAAGATAATTCATCTTTATCACTGTGTATATTGCGAGAGTCATTTTATGTCTCCATATGTCACAGACTTGAATAAAGAGTCACCAACATTCCAGTTCAAGGTACATACAAAACATTCTACCACTTATCTAAAACAATACAAAAGATCAGCAGTAAAAAATAATATACTAATTAATCAGTAAAGGTAAAATTTTAACAGAATTTTCTTAGAGGAAGAGACACAGATCAATAAAATATAAAAGAGTACATAATAGACCATGTTGATTCTTGCCCAATTCAATGTTACAGAAGACAGCACAAACATATTAAAAGTGCAATCCCATATAGCCTTCTTGAAAATAAAATTTTGTAATAACAGTGTAACTGGTTTTGTAAAGCAAACAAGACCAACAGTAAAGCATTAGCTGTTTTAATTATTTTGTAAATCAATTGCAAATTGAATTTCATACAAGCTGGTATTCTTCATGCGTTTACCACTGCTTTGCACCACTGCTTCCCTATTTTAATGTCTTGCAAAATAATGACTCCAAGAAAATACCTTGATTCTGTTACTTTCATAGTGTTATTAAGGTTGATACCTTTTAAGTAACTGGATGCATTTCCATAAGACAATTACAAAGTAAATCTATTTCTTCAGTTTATAATCAAATTATAATCATTTTACAATGATTATAATTGTTGTGGCCAGATTTCTAATTGATATACAGAATTAATCATAACTGAAGTCTCTTTCTTTTGCTGCAAATGGAAACATTTAATTTTGGAAGCTAGGTCTTCCTCAATGTATCTGCTATTTTTAGTGACACTTTTACTAATACTGATAAAGCTGAATGATATAATTCCATTGGTCTTAGGTGATTAATTACAAGTTCAGTAAGAAAGGGGAAAACTTCGTTGATGTCACCACATTTCTAGCTAGATACCATTAACACTATGCTTCATCATGAAATATCAATACACAAATTATAGTAGTAAAACACACAGCCACAATGGAATGTCATCCACTTAGAAGACATCCCATTGTGGATCTACACTACTGATGACTCCTCAATTCCTTTCTCAAAAAATATAAATATAATGCGCTGTGGTAGCGTGATCTTTGGGTACCCATTTATTTTGTGGTATATATATATATACAGTATATATATATATATATATATATATATATATATATATATATATATATATAGAAACAGAGGAGAGTCTAAATATCTGCAGGGACCCTTAATACACTTTGTGGTGCGTGTGGTTTTGTTTACACAAACAGACTTCTCCCTGGGGTAAAATGATACTGTCTCTTTAAATGTAACCTTTCTTTCAAAGCAGATTTTCCGATTTTCTCAAATGCAGGTGTAGTTAGTTTTACAACATGACTTCTCTCTCCACAATCTTTGCAACATACTTTCCAAACACTTTGTCATACACTCGGCAGCTCCAGGTTCAAAACCAAGAATAAACACACACTCATTCCGGCTGTAGGTCTCTTAAGATCCACCTGATTGAGTTTGGGTGCAATTACTGATTGAGCTACAGGTACATTACGATTTTGTGTTCTATATTGGGCATACAGCTCTGCTCAGTCTCACATAGATTCTTTACTGCACTTTGTTACGGACCCTCAACATCATGAGGTTGAACAAATGAAATCAAGAGTCAAGGACCCTGGATAGGGCATCCACATTTGTGTGTTCCTTTCCAGCTTAAATTTGTATTACTGTAATGAAAGAAACCATCTAGTTACTCTGCCATTCTTTTTCGCATTTTGATGCATCCACTTTATGTGGGCACGGTCTGTGACAAGCTTGATTGTCTCCCCAGTAGCTAACAGTTTAGAGCATCTGTGGCCCATTCTATTGCTTGATACTTGACCACTGAATCTGTGCTCTTGGTAGCAGTTTCTTGCTGAGGTACATCACTGGGAGCTCTCTAGGCCTTATGACAGTACAGCTCGGAATCCAACCTCCGAAGCACCAGTTTGCAATATAAGTTTCAGGACGTTTGGAGCTATTAATATTCGTTCCTTACACAGCACCATCTTAGGGTCCTCAAAAGCCAGTTCAGTGAGATTTTATTTCAGGGTGTGTTTGGCCATTTGCTTGGTTAGATTCATTAAGAAGGCTGTGATTATGGCAAAACTGGGTATAAATATTTGATCATACCCCCACAAATGCTGGCACCTGTCTCTTATTCAAAGGCCTTGGCCAAGTGCGAATAGTGTCCACTTTATTCAATCAAGGTTTGACCAGCAAGTGGGTATTGTGTCCACTTTATTTAATCAAGGTTTGACCAGTCGTCTTCTTATGGTGTATCCCAAATTCGTACGTTTCTGCCAAACCAAATGTACACTTCGCTTGGTTAGCTGTAAAACCTGCTTTTCTCAGGGTTTCTAAAGCCTTTTCAACTTTAAGCAAATGAGAGTTCAGATCTGTGGTATGAAACACTGTGTAAGCCTTTGAAAAATTGACAGGACTCCACATAGGTCAAATGGTAAAACTATATTGGCAAAGGAGTATGGAAGGCTGTTTTTTCTCTTGCGGACCTTGTCAGTGGAACCTATCCTTTGGTCAGATCTAATGTAGACATTAATCTTGCTGTTCCCAACCTGCAATGCATCAAATTCAAAAACCTCACTGCAATTTTGAAATCACTGCAATAACAAGTTTTCCCATCAGGTTTGGGGATTAGAACTATTGGGCTACACCATTTACTGTGTGACTCTAAATCAAGCATTTTTTTAACTTCTGTCCTTATTTCCTCCCTTTGCCTCAGGTATGTTAAATGGCCTGTTTCTTACAATTACTCTGGTTTAGTCACAATGTCATGGTAGACTACTTTTGTCCAGGATTTTATAGAAAAGACATCTCTATTGTGTGGAATCTCTTGCAATACTTACTCCCTCTGCTGTGGTGATAATTCTGATGATATATGTATCTGTCAGCTTCACTTCCAGTGAGCACACACTGCATACTATAACAACACCAGTCTCTTTCTCACTCCAGGCTTTTAATAAATTCACAAGATAGATCTGTCCGTGCTTGCATCTTTCAGGCTGCATGGGCTTCAGTGTTTTGTTGGGTAGTTCATGAGTGATCCATGCACACAGGAAATGTCCACACACTTTTCTCATGTAGTCTAGGTCTACAACTCAACTAGAAAGCAAATAAGGACACTTCCTGAATTAATGTGCCCCTTGACTTTCTGGCTGCTTTTTGTTACTTCAATGATAAATGGATGTTTTATTTCAGCCATGCTGACCATATTACAATGAGCTGCAGTTAGCCTAGATTACACTGTACTGGCTCATCCCGGTTTGAACACTTAGTTGCCATATGTCCCCATTTCTCTACACTGGAATGGCTTCATTTAGCAACACAAAAATGCATCTTACATACAAGCTGACTAAACTGCAGGAATGCCCTGACAAGCCCTGGAGTTGCTTTGTGGATCTTAGGTACAAGAAACCAGTTTACTCATTTTGCTAGTCTTCTTCAGAGGCCGCATTTAGTGTAATTCATCACAAGCAGACAGGTGGGGAATTGGCCCGCCCTTCCCTCCAAATAACCCAACCCAAGGAGACTTAACACACTTTTTGGTGTGTACTATTTTCTTTACACAAACTTTACATCTCCTTGGGGTAAAATTATATTGTCATTTTTACTTGTACACATATATTTGTACGGTTTAATTGCTTATATAAATGAAAGAATATCAAATACATACACAAAAGATACATTCTAAATCAAACGCAAGATATTTTTAATATAAAAAAGTTACAATGTAATCTTGCTTGAAGCACTAAAATGTTATTGAATGAGAATATTGTTTATAGTTTACAAGCATCTGGCTATACAATGCCCTTGGAAGCAGATTTTAATTTAACAATAGATTAGTCTGATTTATCAAGTTAATTTCATCAGCTTAAAAAAGGGGATGTTGATAGCTACTTTATTTATACTGCCATTTGTTTAAGGTAGATCCAATATAAAAAGAGCCTCTTAGTTTTCAGTTATATGGATTAGATATTGGATGTTGAATTATGGATTATTAGAACAAAATCATAAAGCATGCAATGTTTCCATTGGAAAGAAAATGTAATTTAGTGTATAAAATACAAAGTAATTCAATTGCTGTATAAAACGGTACTTTATAAACAATTTTCCCTGATTACTTGGTAATTAAAATTAATTAGGACAAAATTATTAGAATTAATTAATTAGCTTTAAGGACTTAGAAGTAGTGAATTAGAATTAATTAATAATATAATAGCATATTTTATATTAAACAATGAATATGATGCAACAGTACATATAGCTATACAGCCCTATACCTGACAATACAATAGTAAATATATCAGTTTTTACAATCACTCAAACTTTAGCTTGAGAAGGTCTTGGAGATATGTCAATATAACTTTAAGAAAGACTCTGATTGAAGGAGATTGAGAAAGGACACCATTCAACTTACATTTAGATAAAATAAGTTCTTCAATCAATAGCTTTGCAAAGGAATTCTAGAGATTTGTAAGGATATTTCTGTGAGTACCTCACTTGTCTTGGCTTTCTTCCCATAGCTTGTTTAACACTACAATAACATTTGCTAAATCTGCTATTATCTTTCAGACTCTGCTCTTAATGGGTAAACTGGTGGTCTTCTAATTGATGATGTAACAAGTGACACATCTTATTATCATATTACTATATTTGTAATATTAACCCATTCCTTGCTTGATTGCTTTCTCCATCATTCTCCACTATTCCATTTAGCACCATTTTTTTCCATACATTTATTATTGCTGTAATTTTCCCATAAGTACCTAATTAAACTACAGATGAGCACCTCTGATTTTATGATCGTCATTCATTTACTGCAACAAATGTCAGTTATTTGATTTTCATCTCACAATGGCACTGATATTGCTAATACATCACAAGGGATAAAGTAACCGGTAGATGAAGGCAAGTTAGTAGACACAAAATCTTAGCTCCTCGTGCTTAGAGTACAAGTACCGTAGTTTACAATAGTCGAAAATGCTCAATTTATTATATTATTATTAGATATAAAACATTGCATGAAACAGTTAACACTATTCACATAAAATCCTGGGCATATTATTTCAAAGCAGGATATAATGTCATGTTTTTGTAAAATAGAAACAGAACCGGGATATATTAATTAGTAGTTCCCAAGATACCATCATAATATAAGAACCTTAATCAATATAAATGTTCAAATCCCCCTCTCAACCCTCCCTTTCAAGCAAAAAGGAAATTAAACTGTCAAGGCCATGTAATTGTCTTTCCTTTCTGTAAAGCTCTGATCACTGAAGCTTCAGAAAATAACAATGATGAATATCTTTTTTAAAGGCATTTCAACTTTTACAGTATTACAAGCTCAATAAGAACATACAAGCTAGTGAGCCTGATCGATCACTGCTGATAAAATAAGCAGAGATGGTAATAACTTGTCTCTTACTATAAAATCTTTATTTTTGTCAGAGTAATGCTTATTCTCTAGAATTAACCACCAGCATAAATGTTCATTTTAATATAATATAACCTTTGTGATTTGTGACGTCACATGAACATTATTAATCTTTTTTTTAGTTTGAAAGCAGATCAAACATAAATTGTATGGGTATTGGCAGAAAGTGCATATTTATTAAAGATATGAGAATCAGATGTATTAGTAGGATTAAAAACAAAACAAAATAGCCATTGTAATTTTAATGTATCCAGCTAAGCTGTAAAAACATTTTACCTGTAATATCTGCATTGAGATAACACCTTTAAATTTATTTTGCCTAGAATATTTACATAAACATACATTTGATGATGAATATGAACCAATAGACTAATGTGTCCATCTCTCATTATATGTTTCACAAGAATACCTTGTTGAAAAACATAAGAATAATAATATGATCACATATAATTGTGAGCATGCGGGTTGTTGCTAACGCTGCGGGCTCGCATAGCAAGGCGAGGGCCGCAGTTGCTGGCAAGGAGCACCGAAGGCGCTCCTTGCCAGCAACTGCAGACTTTAGGGGACACATTTGTGGAGGTGAAGGCTTCCACCTTGACCGCAAAATTTACGGACGTAGCATGCACTAATACAAGCCGTGTGACTTACAAAAAAAAACATTACGACCTCGCAAAAATACGACCTTAGCGCCTGAAACCCACTCACATGAAAACATTACAAACACAATAAATACACACAATAAATACATAAAAAGCTTACCCACAGCAAGGGGGGGCACCCAGGACCTCTGAAAGTGAAGTTACACCTCAATTTAAGTAGAAATTTAGACACCCGAAAATCCCCTAAGCAAGAGAAAAAATGGGCACCGGAAAAAAACAAAACGAGGCTACAGGACCCTAAACACGCATACGGATTTTGCGAAAAAGCCGTACGAGGTCCAAAAACAAGGACGCAAAATCAGCCACAGCCGCGTACGACACATTAGGCGCCATTTTACAACACTAACTTACACAATGCAAAAGTACACAGCTACCCTAACGGATTTTCCTCGCGCACACACACTATTTACACTACACACTGCACACATTGCTGACACTTACACATCAGCTCCACAACAGTGAAAACCGACATTGTATGCTGCAGCAACATCAAAACAGATTGTCAGCTCTTCAACACAATGCTTCCTGCATATATTACTTCAAAATAGGTAAAGTATATTCATTTATTAATGTATTAATTATTTCATTAGCATACAAAAAACGACCGCCAACGCTGCTCATAGCACACAAACAACCAACAGCCTCGCAATAATTGCCAAAGGAGCTCATTGCGAGCCACGCATTTTTTAGAGACTGTTTATATAGATAGTTCTTAGATACAGCACTTTTTGCTAGCTTAGAGTCTGAGAGATGTTCTGGTCTTATCTATGTTTGAAGAGAAAATTGAGGAGAAGGGAGTGAGATTATTGAAATTCTACCCCCTGGCACTTAACCCCTACACCGGTGTCTGCTGAGAAGTAGGCAGTTGCAATGCTAACTTCAAGTCCTCTTCCTACACAAATTTAAATGCCTCTAACACAATTTTCACCCATGCATCATGAATACCTTTAACCAGGGACCAACAGAGGCATTATTTTTTTCTTAATTACAAATTGGCATGATGGTATTTTTCCTGCATAATTAAACTCTTAATAATACCCCCTTTTTTAAGCATATACTTTTACATGAGAAGAAATTATATGGACTAAGGGGCAAATCCTGTGTGTTAAAGAGTCAAACAGCTAAATTCAATTTAATCACTGAGGCAGCATGAGTCACAACACTGTTTTTCTGTGAAGTAGTGGGTTTTCTGTATTCACTATTCCATAGAAAATAACTGTAATAATACTGTCTCAGACACACTAGATAAGGTCATCTGTAGACACATGGGTATATTCTAGTACAACCTCTAGTTTGTTCACCCTAATGTAAGATAGGATTAAATACAAAACTTCACATTAGGGCTGTTAGAACATAACATTAACAAATTGATATTCTATGTTTCTTCTGTTACCTTTTAATGCCACTGTACATGCGCTCCTTTTGTAGCGTTAATTTATTTTTAACAATTCAAGTTTTTACATGAATAACTGTTATATTAGCTGTAAACACTATGGGCCTCATTCTATTAGCGGCCGCAGCCGTTGCGGGGCCGCAAGGACCGGCCGCAAGCTATTCTGCTATTCTATTCCCCTCCGGCCGGGGATTCCGGCCGGTGCCTTGCTATCTCTTGCGGCCGCTCGCGCCGGAGGAAATCCTTTGATCTAAAACGGCCGCAAGGAAATCGGCCGTAAGAAATTCCTATTTGCAATTCAATTGCTCCGGGAACCCTCTCTGCAAGGCTAAAAGCGAGCCGCAGCTTACTTGCAGGAAAGAGGTCCCGCTAGCACCAATTAAGCACATAAAATAGCCCAAATAAAGCCATCCTGCACTTTGCAGAGTCTATAAAGTGATATTCGGTGTTAGCAAAAATAGCACATAATTACCCTATACTCAAATCCGGTGCAGGCTTGAATTTATTTTTGCGTTTTTAGATTTCAGAGCTTACGGACGGTTTCAAGATATACGGCCGGCCGTAAGAGGAGATCCTTGCGGGGCCGTATAATTGAATTGCGAGTTAACAGAACCCCCGCAAGGAATCGCAGCCTTACGGCCGATTTACGGCCGATAATAGAATGAGGCCTTATATCTTCTAAGCACTTGTTAGTGTTTTGCTTGGCATATCATAATATAATTTGACTAAGTTATTTAAACTGGAGAAGGCAACCCACTCCAGTATCTTTGCCAAGATAACCTTATGGATATGCACGAATAGAGACATACGAATTGTGTCTGGCATGCTACAGTCTATAGGTTCCTGGAAAGTCAGACATGACTGAACGACTAAACAACAACAAAATTATATAATCCTTTTTAGATACAATGCAATAATTTTGTATTATTATTATCATTTATTTGTAACTTGCCAACATATTCCATTACAAACCTGTGCAATAATATAATTTAAAATATTTATATATTATTAAAACTGATATTCTTCATATCTGTAATATATTTGTTGTTATTGCAATATTCATTTTAAAGTAATAACAAAGTTTAAAATAAACAGATAATTTAAATCAGCCAATTTATAAACTCAGAGTTCTACTTCAGAATACACCAGTGAAAATGTAGAGTTTTAACATTAGCAAAACAGATTTGGGATTTTTTTAAAAATAAAATGTTCTATTTTGAAACATCTGAATTGCTCAACTGAATCTTGAATATAAAGTCAGGAATTTGGTAATATAAATATAATTTCCTTCTACTTACGCTGACAAACAGGTGGTTTCCCTGCATTACTCCATGATCCATCTTCTTGACATACTGCTGTTGATTGTTGACTAGATTGTAGTCTGTAGCCCACATTACATTCATATATCACTTGACTTCCTAAAGTGAATTCATTTCCAGAAACTGAGCCATTTCCAGGAGCCTGGGCAATTCCACAGGATATAGCTGAAACAATAAATAACATTATAGAGCTTTATACTTCATGTTCTATGATTTTTCAATATTTAGAAATGAATTCAGATCAAATATTTTTCTGGTTGTTTTTAAAAATATGGGTTATATTAAATATGAGTTTAGTCCATGAAATAATAGTAGCAATAAGAAAATGGCTAAAGTATCTTTAAACTGAGGAGTAGATTAATGGTAGGCAATATGTTACAGTAGATTGAAAAGTGACAGAATTACCATCTACTGTATATAGTGAAAGGAAACATAAGCCATCGTGGGCACACCTTGTACGTCTTTCAAGCAGGCCAGAAGACATATTTTCTCACAGAATCACTCATTTTGTAAAATTTCCATTGCAGCCAAAGTTCCTAGCTGCAATAAAACATTATTTACTGATAATTATTCATAAAAACAGGTCCTCATGCATGCTCAGAGTGGCTCAGAGTGGCTTTTTTATTTTTTTTAATGGTAGAAACAAAATATTGGAGAGATAAAGGAATATCAAGGGTGGTAGATTCCTGATTAATGGCAGCTTTTATTATATTACCCTTACACCTTTTTATTTCTAACACAAGCATTCTGCCATCTTAATCCTTAATTTAGTTATATTATCAGAGCCGAATTATCCACTAAGTGAGTTAAGCATTCACCTAGGGCGATTATCTGTGGGGGCGCTTCATTTTTATAGCCATGCCCCCCACCTGTCGAGGGGAGTGAGGAGAAGAAGCAAGCACTGAGTTAATCCCCTTTGTCACTGCTAACATTCTCCCACCCTCTAGCACACACACACGGAACATACTTTGCAGGGACTTCTATAAACTTTTCCCTCAGTTATATCAGCCTCCTCGCCCATGTGCATGTTTAATTGCTTACTGGTAACCTCAAATATGTCAGGACAGGCTAGGCAGTGCAGGGGAATAACCTGCCCGTGCTTACTAGCACAACCAGCTGGTGCCTCAGCTCTCCGCCTCCTCCTCCCATACCAGTGAAGAGGGAGCAACCTGGAATTGAGCCAGGGAGTTCCTACAATGAGGCAGGTAAATTGCCTTCATTTCGTTATTGAGCTGCCCTGCATCTTAAATAAATGATTGTATTTGTATGATGACTACGTGATTAAAATGAATGTCTGAATGAAAATACATTTCATGAATTCAGTTTCAGCAATTATTTATCGAAAATGGAGGGAAAGAACTCAGGCATACATTATGATCACTCAAATTCATCACACATTCATTGAACACTTTCTTTGACCTTTAGTTATTTCTGCATTTAAATAAAAATGTGCTTCTGGGTCCAGATGGTCTAACCAACTTTTACTATAAGACCTTTGCTGATATTCTTTCACCTTATTTGTGTGATCTATTCAACTATATTCTTAAAGCAGAAGAAATACCCCAGGAATTGAACCAAGCCGATCTAACGCTATTCACCAAAGAAGGAAGGGACCCTTTAGAGGCAAACAATTATAGGCCAATCTCTCTTTGAAATGGAGATACCTAACTCCTGGCTAATATTTTTGTGACAAGAATCTCAGTCTTTTTACCTGACCTTCTTTTAGACAGACGGGGGTACTATTAGGAGAACCATGAACATCATACATCTTTCTCGAAGATCAAACTACCCCCTATGCCTGCTAGCTCTCGACATAGAAAAAGTGTTTGACACGCTAGAATGGCCCTTTCTATTTGACACTCTAAAAATCTAAATTTGTTTTTAAAGGAGAATGTATAACTCTACTCCGTACCTACTATAAACGCCCCAAGGCGAACCTTAAAGTCTCATGATCGCAAAAAGCAATCATTAACATTCAAAGGGGCACCAGACATGATTGCCCACTATCCCCTTTGCTCTTTGCACTAGCTATAGAGCCCCAAGCGCAAGCCATTAGGGCAAACTCACATATCAAAGGCTTTGAGGTGGGACATCACCACTACAAATGCACATTATTTGCAGACAACTTAATGTGCACCCTAACAAATCGATACCTTCAATAAAAGCCCTGATAAATACAAAAGTTCAATACAGTACCCTTTCTGGTCTCTGTCTGAACTGTGATAAAACTGAAGCTCTTATTATAGGTCTTCCCTCAGAAACCATAGAGCAACAAAAATTGTCCTATAAATTTATTTGGCCCACCTATCATATAAAATATTTAGGTATCAATATAACAAACACAATCCCAGCACTATACTCAGCTAATTTCCCCCCTCTTTTCAAATATTTGCTCGCTGACCTCAACACCACAGATCTTCTGGATGGGCCGCATAGCAACCATCAATAAAGCTACTTTATTTATTTTGGACCTTGCCTATCTCAATAAATAATACGGAACTAGCCCACTTTAAAACTCAAGTGTTTACATTTATTTGGAGAAACAGACCTCCCAGAATCGCAAAAAAGATCATGTACAGACATAAGTCAAAGGGGGTATTATCTTGCCCCAACTTTGCCCTCTATTACAAAGCAGCTTAATTAGCATTTATACCTCTTGCACATTCAGCAAAATATCTGCCCAGTTGGATCTTCATAGAAAACATCCAGATGACTCCTTTAACTTGGGGGGAAGTTTTGTGGTCCTCTTATCCTAACACCCTCAAATCCAAATATCATAACCCAATGATCAATCTTACTCTAAATACCTAAATCTCTCAAACTCACTCATTGACACCGCTCACCTCACTATTTTCTTTATCTACTTTACAAAGCACCTTATCACTAGAATCAAAAGCCTTCTGGACTTCTCTTAAACTAGACAGGATAGGGAAATGGTTCTCTTGTGACCACATCATTCCTTCTGATCAGATGCGTAGGGTCATCCTTATTCCTAATCAAGAACTATTTAATTTTACTAAACTTATAAATTGGGTTAGCAACATGCATTATAAACACAGCCCGCCCAAAGCATCCTGGTTAACAACAATCTGCAAAAATATGCCCCTCACCAAAGGAATGCTAGGGTCCCTATATGAAACTTTTAAAACCCCGTTGAATGATCAAAAGCCTTCTTTTATGCTAAAATGGGAGTTGGATGTACATCAGGTTTGGGATAGCAGTCAATGGTACACAGTTTGCTCAAACCTTACTAAAGGATCGATTAACTACAGCCTTTTGAAAACATCCATTAAGATTCTGCACCAGGCATATTTGACTCCTAAAAGCATACACAAAATCTACCCTACCAAAGAAGACACTTGCTTTAGAGGATGTCAAATGCATGGAGACGTTATACACACATGGTGGCAATGTCCTATTAGTTCAGAAAGTTTGGCTCCCAACCATGAAACTAATATCAGACTTGCTCAAGACCTCACTGAAACCGGCAATAGACTCTTGTCTACTAGACACTCAATTTACAGATCTGACCCCACAGGGGAATAAATTTGCTCAGCTAATTTTATTAGCTGCCAAAAATGTTATTGGCAGAACTTGGAAAGAAAGTCATATAAAGTTCAAAGAAGTGATCAACAAAGTTAACTACATCTACATAAATGAAAGGATGATCAATATTCTGGCAAACTCATTCCCTGAGTTTATAGATTATAGGAAAATCTGGTTATCATGGCCAGGATGTATCACCAGTACACCATGAATTAGGGGATATTAAACAATAACTTATTAGGAAAGAGGGAGAATGGAGTCAGAAATGGTTTGGACCAATGAAACTAAAGATGGAGATAGGTAGCTGACACACTTACAAAATAGACTCCCAATAAATGTGATTACAGATAAGAACAAAACTAGCTGGACCATTATATAACTCCTTCCCTCCCCATCCTTTACTCCCTGCTTCCTGTATTTCCTTGAATTTCCTGAAGTTAAGCTAAATATGCTTCTCTAAGATTATTTTAACCTGCTGATCTATTACTACACAAAACAGTTATATATTCATTTAGTAACATTGTTACTATTTACAATGTTTATATATACTGTTTACTAAAACTCCAGAATTTACAAGAAACTAAAGAATTTTAAATGTCACAAAAAATACAAAGAAAAAAAATAGTTAGGACTATAATATACTAATACATTAATATCTGAAATATATGACATAGCCTCTAGAATTCAACTCAAATATGTATGTATATTTATGTCACCAACTCCAGCTTTTAGACCTGTATACATTGGATAGATCTTGATGTTGAAATATTTACTATTTGTCCTCAATAAAAAACATTGAAAAGAAAAATGTACTTCTATCCCTCTAACATAATATTTCAATATATATGTGGGATGAAAGTATCAGTGATGTGTGTCTGTATTGCATGTACTGGCTGCTCTACATTAAAAATATCAATAAATAATTGTGTGGCATATATCACACAGTATATAATCAATGTATGCACATGACGTGTTAATCTTACACAAAGACCAGTTCTATACTATGTTATACAGACACATCATGATTACTTTCATTAATTATACATACTGAATAATTTATTATGGCTTTTAATTCCTGACATTTTAATTGTGAGTATATGTGAGTAAAATGTACTGGTGTCCTTCAAAATGTAATAAATAATGATTTACTCTTTGAATGTGTATGATGATCATGAATGAATGTGTGTAATTATGGTGTGTAAGGTGTAGTCCCCTCCCTTTGAATTATTTAGTAAAAAATGATTAGTTTGTGTAAGAAAGTGAATGCGTACAGTAACTGTGTGTGTAACGTGTGTAATATATATATATATATATATATATATATATATATATATATATATATATATATATATATAATTCAAACAAAATTATGAAGCTGCTGCTGTGGTTAAATTGTAATAACACTAGAATACCTCCCAAAATTTGCCAAATAGTAGCACAAATGTTGTAAAAAAACATGGTTGAGTTTATGTAGGAGTGTGTCAGCAGCATGTTCGTGCAACCATTAAACACCAAAAATGGAAATCTGGGCCTGTATATGATTAAAACATAAATATACTATATGTTAGTTGCATGTTTTTTCGGTATATTGAAAACATTTGCTGTCTCCAGATATACACAATTTTAAATTAAGTGTTAATGTAAATGTAATTTGCAATATCATTTCTGTGAAATAGAAGATGTCTAAAGTTTGTGGAAGTCCAGCTTGAGCTTTTAAGTATAAATTTTACAAAACCAGATCTATAATATTAGCTCTATAGGGGTATTAAAATGCTTTTCATTATGTTGTGCTCAAATATTACTAAAAATAAAACTGAATCTCAAAAGGGTATTTTATTTTACTAAACAATCACCTTTTTGTAAAACAGGTTTGGCTTAGGTTATATAGACAAGTGCAAGGTTATTTTGTGTGTAATATTGCTTTATCACAGGATGTAATTAAGAGTTTTGCATAACAAAGATAAAAATTATAGCTTTATACTTTGGAGGACTTTTCGATTATACCTGTGGGTTTGTAAACTGTGGTTTTAAAAAGCCTTTCAGTGATTATTTAACAATCCACATTATACATCTAAGCTACTATAACCTTAGCCACATTATTATTGAAAAGACATATATGTTGGTGCCATTTATCAAATTAAATACAATGCCTCAACAAAGGATACCATTTTTGTCAGTCCTGAAATTATTACTTTGCCTCAGCAAAGTACGTTTATTGTTAATTACAACATTTGTTACATGAAATATGACAAAAAGAGTGAGCATAGCATTATACAATAACTTTTTTAGAGGACTTATATATATATGTATATATTGTGACAGAGTTATCCATTGGCTTTCTGGGAGCCACAGACTTTGCAAAGCTATGTTCCCGCAGTAGGATTGCAGGGGTTAACTTTCCTCCTCAGGTTATTAGCTGCACCTTGGCAGCCCTGATTTAAGACTGATCCTGGAGTATTGGAGGGACTGCTTACAGACTGATTGTTTGCAGTTTGCCTGAATTGGAGAAAGACATACAGGTAGGCGAGACAACAGGCTCCATATTATGGCTGCTTGAAGTGGAAACCTGGATATCTGAAGAAATATACAGACCAGTGATTACAACCCATTGGATTATTTGTTTTATTCTACCAAGGTTTAGCTGGATGAGAGCTGGTTAGTTAAAGGAAAACTGTTTATTTGTCGAGGTAGTGCTTAAGTGGAAGCTAGACCTAATATTTTAATTGATTTGATTTATTTGTTAATTTTGTGTCACTGGCTAATCTTTAGTAAAACCTGGAAAAGTTTATACAGCCTCTTGTATTGTATTCCTCCATCAAAGTGCTAGCAACATGGGCACAAACCCAGAAGACTATTAGCTTGTCACGATATACAGTATATACATTTATATGTTTTTTTCACAAACTACTTAGCATTTTGGGTGAGTGTGCTATCACTTCACTGTTCTTGCTGAGCAGTGCAGTACAATAAAATAAATGAGATAAGTACATTAAAGTTTATAAAAATGTGTAGTACAAGGAAGTGTGCTGGCTCAAACAGCATTATTTTGTAATAATTTAATTTCCAATAGTATCCATTTTAAGATATATTATTCTTTTTCACCCATTGCAAAACATGTAAAGCCTTGACTATGATTTAGAACATGTGGGTTTGAAAGCTGTCACAACTTTCTTAAAGGAATGTAAATTGGCTTCAAGATAAAAAAAATGCACCGACCAAGATTTCATAATCCCCATGTTTAACCACATGAGTCCATCAAGTAGAGTGGAGCAGTGAGTTACTCCCCAGTACATAAGCAAGAAAATCTGAAACTCTGTGTAGGACATTTAAGGACCAAAACTGCTTACCCCATTCTATATGTAAATCAGTGTGTAGGACATTTAAGGACCAAAACTGCTTACCCCATTCTATATGTAAATCAGTGGTATTTCTGATGAAAATGTCTTTCGACTACTGACTTGTCAATGCTATTCAAAATGTGATGAATATTGCAATCTTAAAATTATGTGGAATGATGATACAATATATTGATGAATTAATTGAGAAAAGTAGCAAGATATATAGCAATGATGATCTTAATTCAAGTCTTATTTCTAACTTCCGATTACTGCCGTTATCTGTTTTTACATTTTTCGATTTTTCAACCAATACGGAAACATAAAAAAAAAATCAATGCCAAAACAATAACTATATAACTCTTTCAAGCGTGGCAGGAATAGGTTTATTTTTGTTAGTAGTTTCATGTTTCCAATCAAAACATTTCCTCTGATAATACAAGATGGCATATCTAACCATAAGTAAAATATTCTTTAAACATAATTAATTAGTTCAAGGATGCATTTAAAGTTAAATCTTTAAAATACAGGATATGTTAAGGAAATAAAGATCATATATTTCAGGAAAATCATTATTATTGTTTCATTACTTGTTACACTAAAAAGAATGTTATGGATGGGTTCAATAATATAATATCTCAATAAAAAGTCTATATTCAAAGCAGGAACTTACGGGTTTTTTTAGTTTTTTTTTTCTTATCAAGACTGGAACCTAAAACTTCCATTTTTATATAGATTGATCTTTAATCATATATTTCACTAAATAATCCACATGACCAATTTTATTACATAAATATTGGAGAATATCACACTTAGATGTATAAAATACCTTACCCTTACATATTGGAGGTGGAGAAGCCCATCCATACATTCCATTTGCACTGCGTATGCATGTGGTATTACTATGACCAATCATTTGATGTCCAGGTTTGCAGTAGTAGTAAACTCTAGATCCAAGTTCTACTCCTGTCTTGTTCAATACTCCACCATTTGTTATAACAGCATTCAAACTGCAATAAGGAGCTGAAAAAATAATGGTATTAGTTAAAATGATAAAACTAAATCAAATATCACACAATTCTAAAACATGACATAAATACACTGATTTCCAATTCTAAACACACTTTTATTCAATATTTTAAAAAGACTATTTAACTAATAATTAAATAATGGATCTGGTGCATTCAAAATAGAAGAAATAATTTCAACTAGACACATGTATATACCTTCATATCTACAAACCTGAATAGCGGATCTTGAAACCTTTTTTACTTGTTGCATGATCTGTTGACCAACGAAGATAAACAGTATTGCTTTTGCTTGTGAAGTTCTGTTGACTTGTTCGATTTCCACTTAAAGCTTCCAAACGAGGGCTTTGTCCATTTGGACCTATAAAACAACATTTAGATAATTATAATTCACATTTTGATGCTAAAAGTGCAGAATATCCATATGAATAAAATAGGATACTTATATACTGATATTCAGGCTATTATAAAAATAATTTTAAAAAAGTGGATAAATGTCACTAAGTTATATGTCAAATGCCCGATGTACTAAGTAATGAAGTGCTTGAAGTCATGGATTATTATTGGAGATTCTCCATTTTTACTTGGCTTATTCATTAATATATGACAACTTAAAGACTTTTTTTAACACTTCACCGTTTAATATATATTGCCTCAAGTCTACTATTTTATCATTTATTAGATGCAAATATGAATATTGTTTTTAAAGAAAATTCCTCATTGTGTCTTCTTTACTACAATAACCATTAACATAAATCGCATAGAGTAGCTCTTTAGAATGTGTGCATTCCAAATAAACATGTTGACTGGATTTGGAAGTCATTTTCATAGTTTGAAACAAGTTTTTTTTCTCCAATTATGAGCCTGCATAAAATTTGTTCCACAAATTACCTATTGTTATTTCTAGTGAAAACAATATAGATAATCATACATTTACTTAAATGGCGTTTTATTTGTTGGAATGCTGCTACATGTAGTTTTCAGCTAAAAAAGACTGAAATTCAAAAGTTAATCATTTAGTTTATGAGCTGCAAAATAATATTTTATAAATATACTGGTATTAAAAAAATTCAATGCCTCAACCAATTAACAATTTTTTTTATTATAAAAAGATTTTTCTTTTCAAACATGTCCACATAGCTGGTCTCCTTCAAACAAGGACCGAGATGATATATATCAACATTATGCATAGAAATATGCATTAGTAATGTTATTATTATCGTTTATTTGTAATTCTCCAGAATATTAAATAGCACTATACATAAGTTAAGTTCCAGGCAACAACAAATTCAAAATTAACACATTGCAAAGAATGGAGGGCACTGTCTTTGAGTTTAGAATCCGTTGTCCATAGTGCTTTCCCCAAAGCACCTTGCAGGATTGAAACTCACAGAATTACAAACTAAAGGTTAATGTTTGTGTGTGGTACAGTAGGGAGAGAGAAGTGTTGTGCATTTTAGGATGGAACGTGATAGGCTTCTTTAAAGAGATGTGTTTTTAGTGAGGTTTTGAAAGATTTAAGGCATTAGGATAGTCTGGTGGAGGGAGGCAATGAGTTCCAAAGAATAGGGGCAACACGAGAAAAGTCCTGGAGGCGGGGGTGAGAGGAGGTGACAAGATGCTCCCTCTTGCTGTAGGTAAGCTTTTTATTTATGTGTTGTGTGTATTTATTGTGTTTTTCATTTTTTCATGTCCGCGGGTTGCAGACGATTTTTGCGAGGTCGTAATTGGTCGTAACGTGTCTCGTACTTTTTTGCGAGGGCCGCAGTTGCTGGCAAGTAGTGCCTTCGAAGCGAGGGCCGCAGGCTCGCTGCGCGTGCCCGCAAGCATTAGCAACGGCTTGCATGCTCACAACTATATATGTGATGGAGAAGGCAAGATTTTGTTAGTGACTGTATGTGAGGGATGAAAGAGGGGGCAGGGTCCAATAGAACCCCAAGGCAACGGGCTTGGGAGTTGGGAGTGATGATGTCGTTGTTGACAGTGAGAGTGATGTGAGGATTTGAAGCTGTAGTAGAGAGTGGGAAGATTAAGAGTTCAGTCTTAGACATGTTAAGTTTTAGATGGTGGACGGACATCCAAGAAGATATACTAGAGACTTAGTTGGAGATGTGAGTTAGAAGAGAGGGGGATAGATCTGTTGCTGACAGCTAGATTTGAGTGTTATCTGCATAGAGATGAATCTGAAACCCAAAATAGTTTATTAGGGTACCAAGTGCGGATGTATAGATGGAGAAGAGGATGGGGACTAGGACTGATCCTTGGGGTATGCAAACAGACAAAGGGGTGAGGAGAAGAAGAGGTGCCAGAGAAGGAGACGCTAAATGATCGAGGTATGATGAGAACCACAAAAGAGCAGTGTCTCGAATGCTGAGGGAGGAAAGAATATGGAGTAGAAACAGATGGTCAACTGTGTCAAAGGTGGCAGAGAGATCCAGAAGAAGCAAAATGGAAAAGTGGCCCTTTGACTTGGCGGTGGTTAGGTCATTGGTGACTTTTGTGAGAGATGTCTCAGTGGAATGTTGGGCCTGGAAGCCGGATTGGAAGGTGTCCAGAAGGGAGTTAGAGGAGATAAAACTGGTAAGGCGGTTATAGACGAGCTGCTCCAGCAGTTTGGAAGCAAGGTGAAGTAGAAAGATAGGGCGATAGATTCAACGTCAGAGTTTCTTAAGAGTGGGTGTAATCATGGCATGTTTTAGAGAAGATGGAAATATGCCAGTATTTAGGGAAAGGTTTATGATATGTGTGAGAGCTGGGTTTAGTGTGGTAGAGAGCAGAGGGATGAGCTGAGATGGAATAGGATCCAGAGGACAGGTAGTGAGGTGAGAGGATGATATTAGGCTAGAGATAATATGCTGCACATTATTTAATTATGGTATTTTATTCATGCTTTCAATATATTGAATTCACTATTAACAAACAGTCTATTAAGGGTTATAGGATTGCCCAAATTAGCATATAGGTGGATCATTATAATGAACAATATACTAATCCTATAGCTCAATGCAGCTCTCTTTAACATTACTGTATGATGGGAATTTTTTATGAGATTCTTGTTTTATTGTTATAATGAGCAAGTTTAGTGAATAGAGGAAGGTGAGTTCTACCAGTCTTCACTTATCATTACCATGCAAACACCTCAGTTAGGCCATCATAAAAAAATGAACAACATTCATAAATAAATTATAATATAAGCAAACAAATCAATTTAAATGTTTCCAAATTATTTTACTTAAATAATCTTAAGTAAAATAACAGTTATGTCACAATCTGCTTCTTCAATGGGGCTTGATATGAACCTAGTTCAAACCTACCCCAGCAGAATTGTGTAGTTCTTGTTCTCTGTAGCACAAAAGATGGCTTCAAAAGGTACAAGCAGAGAATACTTTACTAGTGGTTACTAGTGGCCCATGACAAGACCACTCCCAAAGTCAGGATACAAAACACAGAAATAGTCTCACACCTTGTATATGTGAAAACTATAACTGAACCTTTATTGAATTATGGAATCAACATATTTATACTCTCCAATACCACAACCTTGTGTACATTTGTGTATGTGATGAAACACACCTA
Source organism: Discoglossus pictus (assembly GCA_027410445.1). Taxonomy (NCBI): domain Eukaryota; kingdom Metazoa; phylum Chordata; class Amphibia; order Anura; family Alytidae; genus Discoglossus; species Discoglossus pictus. The sequence goes on along the minus strand of CM050165.1, from coordinate 298,204,186 downwards.
CCTTGTAGTCTTGGTTAGCATGAAAACTCTTGAGATCAATTTCACCAGATATCTATAGCTGACCAGTGAAACAACCTTGATGTTAATATCAAGTGTTTGCTTAGGACTATTTGAAGTACATGCAACTGTCTTGGCTGCTGTTTATCAAGGGTGAGGGTGAAATGATCTGCAGCTAACCTCTGTGCAGAGCATTTTTTACTATTTCTATGTTCGATAACACATTTTTCTTCTTATAATATATAATTACTAGTATACATAATAACCATGTACAGGCAACATATAATACATAATCACAATGCCACAATGTCATGCTCCCTTGGACACATTCATAATTACTGGAAATATCAGCCCTTAAACAATGTAATCATGACAAGTTATATTTCAGTGTTTTCTTCTTTTCTACTTTTTCCTTTTTAATATTTAGGGTAAGATTATAGTTTTATGTATGATACATATCAATGGAGGAGCTAGTAAATAGATGGCCACAATGCAATATAATTAGAGGCCCACTCTCTCTCTCTCTCCACTGAATTTCTTAGAGATGCATTTAGAAAATAATCAGACACTGCAGTCTATCCCCTTTGCTCCCCTAATAAAATAAGAGTCCCTCTTTACCCCAAAGGCCTCCTACCCTATAAAAGACCCCAGTGCTTTGCAGCTGCTTCACCTACAGTATCTCCACCGCTTTTTCATATAGATAATAACAGTATGATTATTGATTCACTATGGCCACTGTTAAGTTGTCCAAATCACAATTACATGAGCCTGTAATGGAGCCTGTAAATGTTACTGATATTTCATTGGCTACTTTTAGCTACTCGCATTACAATGACAAGTTAAAGGCTCAAAAGCACTGCAGGATTGTCAAAAGCGTAACTCCGTCCTATTTCTTCCATTCATTTTTCAATCTTGTAAATGTTATCAGTGCTAAAGACACAAAATTAATATTCAATTACAAAAATTCAACAAGACCACAATTGCCTTCAAACCCGTAAATGGTAAATGTATTAAAAAATTATATGAGTTCTAGATAGGACTCGCAAGTGTGTTAAACACCTGTTCGTAACACTGCAAAAGCAAATAAACACACACTACTGTCATGATGACGGTCTAATTTACTATTGGCTCTGTCTAAAATGTAACTTACAGGCTTGCTTAATTGATCATGATCATGCACTGAAATGATACGTACAGGCTCATGGTTTGCGTGTTGGGGCTGTGAGACTGTACTTGTGGTCAATTGAATACACCTGTATTTGTAACACATTTGGAAACCATAGCCAAAAGTTCAGTTGGAAAATAATTACGGGATTCCAATTGAATAGGGGTCTAAGTATTTTTTAACTTTATAGGAGATTATCAGCCACATTAAATTCCAGCCCTGTAAGGGCAACGTGAAGCTGCGAGCTTGAAGAGTTGCGGCTATTAAATTAGAAAAGGCTGCGAGTTACTGGCTTGAGAGGCAAATCCGTAAATTGTACTTCACTCGCAGATGGGTGGCCGTGAAAGGGATCAATTAGTCTAACTCGTAGTTACGAGTTGGAATGGAGCAAATGGGAAAAGAGATTGTCAGAATTACGTCACTGAAAAATGGGGGTGGGATTTTCAAAGTCCTACAGGGTTCAATTACGAGTAATGATTGGACCCACATTCCAGATACAATGCAATATTCATAAAGCAGTAAATATAATATTCTATTACATGCGAGTTACAGTAAATGTATTAACACATTGATTGCCGGGATTGATATAACATAAAAGATAAAAATGAAATAAAGTATTTTTCAGGGCCGATTTGTTGTGCTATTAATTCTAAGACCTAACATCGCTTTAACTTTTAATAAAAGTACAGTAGTGTGGTGGTTTGGGCTCCATTTGCGAGTTACGAGTTTGAAAGCAAGGGATTTTGATGCAATTTAATAGCTTAATTGGAACGTAGCGGTTATGAGCTTCAAAGAACAAAGGATTTGCGGCCGTGAAGTTCCACGTTCCACAGGCTTTTTTCAGCTATTTTTTTGTTACATCAGAATAAAGGGATTTATAAATTTGTCACAGTGTGTTTTCTCTTTTCAAATATGCCATCACACCACAATAAAATTATTGAAATTTAAAAGCTCTGGGTGGCTTGCCCCTATTAGCCAATGACCAGCAATATAGGTGAATGAGTCATACCATACTCTTCTGCTGCACTGACAGTAAGCTAGGCACATTTCCTTTTGTAATATATATAAACTAAGCTCTCTAAAATGTATTCAGTGCCCCTCAGATGATACAGAACAAAACCCACTATCACAGGTATAAGGCATGATCCTGGTTCTGACCCCAATCTGACTATTAACTACCTCTATGGACAGAGATATATGTCATAAAGTTGATATGTGGTCCAATTTAATAAAATTGTCAGATTGTAGATAATTATATTCAGTTCTCTAAAAAGTGAACTTATTACATAAATCTACTGTACAGCTATATACAGTATTTCACCATTACAATTGCAATATTTATGATTTTCTTACCATCAAATATCTCAAGTTCATCAAATTGCTTTTCACTTTGAAATGTGTCCACAAAAATAGATATATTGTAACCTGGTTCCACTTTAATACTCCAGGAGCATGTCTGAGAATTGGGATAGTTCCCTGGATACCGAGGACTGAGGATTACACCAGATGAATCTAAACGTACTTCATTTGCAGGGCATTGTGCTGAAAAATAAAATCACAAAAGATATTACATAAGCTCTAACAATTATGTTTATTACTTTTATATTACATTCTATCCATTGTTGACAGATTTTATCAGCAACCAATATATTTAGAAAACCATGAGCATTGTACAACATTTTAAAATGTCTGATTAGGAATAGGTAACTATTAGCTTAAGTTTCAGAAGTCTTGGTAAAATACTTTTAGTTTATTCATTTTTTGGGGTCTGTGATATGTACAGACCCATCGCTAGTATAAAGAGACAGTCAGTGCAGAGGGAAGGTACAGTGATGAAAATAATTAATCAGCCATACTGGAAACACCCTTGCCCTGACAAAGAAGGGCTCTATAAAGTAGTTTGCTGAGGAACAGTCAGACTCTCTGGCAAGGAGGTGGCCAGCCCATGGGCATATTTAGGTCTTATGCTTCCCTAGGCCAATCAGATTTGTGCAGCTCCCCATTTCCACTTTCTATATCCTAAAGTTTAAATGTATGTATATATATATATATATATATATATATATATATATATATATATATATATATACATGGTGTGTCACAAAGTGTACTTACAGACAAATATCACTGCATATAGACATTTTTATGCATATACAAACATATTACAAAGTACTGCACTGGCATCTTGAAACAGCCTGCCCCCTGACAAGTCGGCCTAGGCAGAAACCTACCCCTGGATGGGCCTATGTTTTTTGTGCATATATTCTGTGAAGGAACAGTTACTCTTTGTTACAATGAGCCCAATTCAATTAGAAGCCCACATCTCGAGGTATACAGGCCGTGGGCCTCATTCAATTGCGATTTGGCCAATTGAATAGGGCTCTATATAAACACAGAGCATATTTTTTTACAGAAGTTTTTCAGTTAGTGAAGACCTTGCTGTTAGATAGAAGTTCACTAACTAAATACTTCTGTAAAAAAATATGCTATGTGCTTATATAGAGCTCTTTCCATTTGGCCACAATTGAATGAGGCCCCGTATGTCTGCGGGCCTGCTGCAGGCTTGAACTTTTCTACAATTCCAGTGCTATTCGATTGGAAAGGCTGAAACCGTAAACCATGCACTCGTAAGTAGCAGTTCAGGGAGGGAACATGATCAATTAAGCAAGGCCGTAACCACCCATTTCAAAATGGCCAATAGTAAATGAGACCACCATCATTACAGCAATAAAACATGGAGGTTACAAATCAATTAAGTTTGGGGGTCTGATATGCGATCAGACTCGCAAAACTGCTAAATACAAAATAATAAATATGAATGACAATACTGTTCTAGTTCATGTAGGTGGCCTGATATGTATTAACTAATTGATTCCCAAGAACGATATTACCCGGAAATGACACTTAAAAAAAAAAACTTTGTATTGCCGATTTGCGAGCTTGCTGTTGTGCAATTAATTCTAATTTCTTTTAGCACTTTCCCCGTTATTTACAGTATTGATTTTTTATTTGCATTTACAGTGCTGCGGACAGGGGTTAAACCCCCTTGCGGGTCCTCTCTAGCACTCATAGGACTTTCTCCTGTATTTGCGGTTTATTGGTGGGAAACATTCGCGGGCTTGGGAAATTGTAGCAATTGAATAGCAATTAGTGATTTTAGCCATTGTAACTCTTGTGGATGGGAAAGATCAAAGGCATCGTGAGGCTGTAAGTTCCGGGTTTAACAACCGCAGAGTTTTTAAAGCTGCAACCTTTAAATCGTTTGGAGCCAGCACAAAGACGCCAATTAAATAGCAAATTAACTTACGGCCTCAATTACTAACATTAATAGAAAATAAGTAATTCTCTTGCTTACAATAAAGGAATATTTGAGAAGATATTTGAGTATAAATCCTACTGCTTTAATCACAGGCACTATTCTGTTAAAGGTTCCAACACATTTTATAAAGGGTAACGATTTTGCTGAAAAAGAATATATATAATCACATAAATGTGATAACAGCCACATACTTAGGGCTGGTTGCATTATACCTTAAGTCTAATAATTTAATGAGCCAAATCCAAATCCAAAACTAATTAAGCACTGAAAATACCTCACAAACTACCATGCACAAGCTAAAATAAAATAAAATAAGCTCTTGCTTAAATAAACGAACCACTTGCTAAAAAAAAGACCCACTAAATAAACACAATAAAACCATTGGCACCATTGGCACCGATTTGTATAGTACATTTACATATAGGGCATTCTTTAATCCCATCAGCCCCCCATCCAGGTTCCGTCCATCTTGCTTACGAGGCAAGTGGAGGAGTTAAAATAAATGCCTCTTTTTTATACAGGCATGTTGCTCTTTAGCTTCATGATGAGAAAGGGGCTATATTATTAAATACACCATTGCCCAAAAAAAGCCAAGTCAAATGCAAGTTCTTCTATGTGGTGAAAATACTGTGAGAATGTAATTCTACATTTCATCATTTTCTACCTATTTGAGCACTGCAATTAGCTGAGAACTGGCAGCCTGAGATTCTCACCATAAAGGGAAATGGCCAAATCATCTGGATTTGGCTTTGTGCAATTTTTGCAAAACCTTAAAAATGCTTGTTTTTACTTGTGCATGATTATTTTTAGATTCTTACTGGTTCAATGGACGGTGAAGATTTTGAATCTCTGTAAGACATTTTTGGGCAGATACTGCAGAAGATGAATTGTGTCTTACACAACTCAAATACTAACAAAATCTCACAGATGCATCACATTACAGAGAACATTGCTTGGATAATTCTAATAATTATTTCTACAGTATGTTTACCGGGTACATAGGACTGTAAACTTTCATCCTTTGATTCTGAAACTCAAAATTTCAGATTAGATTTCATAAACTTGAGTTACCGTATGTAGCTAAATCTTCCAGTTTTGCAAGGTTATACTTATAGTCACTTATAGTCACCCTTAGTTCTTTATAGATTAGCTATAAATTGCTATACTTTAAGAACTTGTGTTTTTGGCTCCACTTAAGTAGTATGAATTGTATGTTGTATATTTTCACTGGAGAATTTCCTCCAACCTCCCTGCAGATTCTGACTATATGTTTAAAAATATTTAGAAAAAAGAAAATATTGATAAATGGAGTTAATTGGACCAATATGTGCCTTTACAAATTCAACATAGATATGTTTAATGTTAAACATATAAAGGCAAACGAATATATCTTAACCTTATTTCTGTTCTTTCATGTAAGGCCAGCCAAGTGAGTTAAATAAAAAATGAACTACTATTACAGCTACTGTGTCTTAAATCTATTTATGTCTTCTAAATAGTATTTGAGTCACGGAAGGTAGTAAAAGCAGACATGATACTCAGCATAACAGAATCTAGGAATCATTCCAATTTTCACAATGGATGCATTTCAGTTGGGTAATATAATTATAGACATTTTCTGCAATCTGTAGCTGTAAACTTTAGCACTTCCCTTAACTGAAAGATATATGACAAAAATATAATTTTTTTTGCTTTCAATAAGTTGCAAAAAGTAAAAGGAAAACCTATATCCAAACAATGGTGAATTATTTGCATACTAAATGAATAATCTATGTCATACCTTAGGCTTATGTTTTATAATTATTTTTATTTTCTGTTTGTTTATATGGTACTTTACATTGTTTAATCATCCACAACGCTTTTTGTTATGAAGAATCTAGAGGTTAAACTACTGTAAACTTTCCTTATATTATTAAAATTATATTTGCAAAATAAATAAATAAATAAATATATTCATAACTGAAGAAGTGCAACAATGTATCCATTTTTTACATGGTTTATAGTTTGCCTTTGCAGACCTATAAGGAGCACTTCCATATTGGACAATATTAACAAACTTTTACAATAAAAAAAATCAGTAGACAATATTTCCAGGCACTTTTGAAAATTCTAATCTAAATAAAGAATTAAAACCTTGAAACCTGCACATTTAACATTAGCAGCCCTATTAAATGTTATGCCCATATTGGCATCGGCACACCCGCAAAGACTGTGGGTTTGAAATTCTGCTGCGTTACATAGCAATTAAATTGAACCATGCCGTGAGTTACGGGTTGTAGACGCAAGCCCGTAAGCCATTCGGCACACATTGGATGTGCGGCTGTGAACATGATCAATTAGTCAAACCATAGTTACGGGTTTAGACGGAGCCAATGGCAAATGAGATCATCATCATTACGTCAGTTAAAAATGTAGGTTAGATTTCAAAGCCTTATGGGTCTTAATTACGAGTTTCGATCTGACCCGCACTCCAGAAATAATGCAATATTAATAAAGCAGTAAATATGATATTCAAGTCCATGCGAGTTCTATTACATGTATTAACACAGTGATTGCCGGGACCGATATAACACGGAAACTAAACAGACAATAATGTATTTTAGATTGCAGATTTGCAAGCTTGAGAATGTTGTGCTATTAATTTTAATACCTAACATCACTTTCCCTTTCATTATGAGTACAGTAGTGTGTGTATATTGGCAGTGCTACAAATAGGACTTTATCCCCCTTGCGGGTCCTCTCTAGTACCCGTTGGCTTTTTGGATCCATTTGTGGGTTACAGGGTTGAACGCCAGTGGATTTGTTGCAATATATTAGCGAAATTGGAACTTAGCAGTTACAGGCTGCGGGCGCGCAGTTCAAATTTCAACATCCCATAGCATTTTTTTGTCCTTAACCCGCAGATCGTGAGTGGCTTGCTTTACGGACCAATTTAATAGCCGCAAGTCTTGCGGGCTATGTTACGGGCTACGGTTTTACACGCTCAGGGAATTTAATAGGGCGGTAGGTTTTGTATATTGGTACCACACAATACATACAGGTTGGGTTCATAGCAAAACTGTGTTAAAGTGCCAATGTAATCCCACATTTTTCGATCAGTTATTTGGGAAAAAATATATTTCCATATGCAATAAAAGGCTTTTGGCACATGCACTACGAAGCTGGGATTCAGTGGGACCAAGGGAAATGCTTCTTCTGCTCACAAAATTCTCCGAAGAAATATCACTATGTGACAGACCCCATGCTCACTATTTTAATCTTTCTAATTTAGCAAGTAAAGACAGCATAAAATCATAAAAATCTATGATGAAGGAGTCTGTACAAACCCAGTAACATCACAGTGGTCAAAATAAGTAAGGGGTCATTAAAACATTTGGAGTTTATTAGACTTCCAAATACTGTATTGGTCCGAATATAAGCCGCACCCGCATATAAGCCGCACCTGTAAAATTCAAGGGGAAAAATAGAAAAAAGATAGTACTAAAATATAAGCCGCACTCTTAAAATTGGAGAGAAAAAGACTCTCCAAGTGATCAGCCATTGCAAGAAACAGGATTTCTACTTAGCACTGTAATTTTTTTTGCAGGTTACAGGCCTTACAGGATGTTAGAATCACTAAAACCGTAAATCGCTATTCAATTGCTACAATACCGCAGTCTCAAGCACGCAAATCGGCGCCCTTAACTCGCAAGCTCGCAAATCGCCAGTGATTTTTTTTACGGTCACCAATATAAGCCGCACCCGAAACTCGCAAACTCAAAAATCGGATTAAAGGTGCGGCTTATATTCGGACCAATACGGTACTGTAATTACAGATGTCAAAAGTTACTATTTTGCTGCTTTTCAGTTCAGTAGCATAGCTGCTTTTCAGTTGTATCTGTATGTGGCTATAGGTCGTTTTATGGAAACTGCATATTTTCTAGCTCAAATATATACCTAAATCTTGTTACATAGTCTATGTGCACTAAAAAAATAATTTGATTGATGGCTTTAATTTACATGAATTTCAGTTGAGTTTGCTATTTATTCAAAGATTTCTAGGTATATATGGACACATATGTATACATAATTTATGCACCATTTTACAATTTAGTTGACTTTTAAACTGAACATTCATTGAATATCAGGCATGTAGGTCACATGGTTAGAAAATACCCAAAAATTACTCAATGACCCCTATTCAATTGAGCAATTGATTGTTACTGTTAGTAATGTAGCCCGTAAACTAATTTGCTATTCAATTGGCGTCATTTCGCTACCAGCAAATGATCTGCGGGTAAAAGGCTGAAAATCCCTGCGAACATCAAAGCCTTTGATCTTTCAAGCCCGTAAATGTTACAATCACAAATCGCTATTCAATTGCTACAATTCCTCAAGCCCGCAAATGTTTTCACACCCACAAATGGCAAATGTAGAAGAAAATCCTACAAGTACCAGATAGGATTTGCAAGGGGGTTAAACACCTGTTCATAGCATTGTAAGTGCAAATAAAAAATAAGCACTGCACTTTAAAAGACAGTGAAAGCGATGAATGACATTAAAATGAATTGCAAACAGTCTCACGCTCACAAATCTGCAATAAACAATTATTATTTTTACATTTTATTTTCATGTTATATTGATCCCAGGAATCACGAAGTTAATACATATCAGGCCACCCACATGGACTAGAACACTTTCTTTCATTAATTTTCCATTTTCATTCATTTTTATTATTTTTTACATTGCCAGATGGCGAGTCTGATCCCATATCGGACTTCTAAGTGCTAATTGATTGACATTTAACCTCCACGTTTTACTGATGTCATGATGATGGTCTCATTTACTATTGGCTGTTTCTAAATTGGTAGTTATGGCCTTGTTTAATTGACCAAGATCACGCTCTGAAATGCTACTTACGATTGCATGGTTTACGGTTTCAGCTTTCGGCCCGTAAATTGCGGGCTTGTTCAGATGAATCGCAAATGTAGCAAATTTCAAGCCAGCAGACTTACAGTAACGTACAGTACTGTAACATAAACTGCAAGCAATTGAATAGGAGCCAATGTTTTCCCAATTAATATTAGTAAGTAAACTACATACAAACCCATTTTTGGAAAGAACACAAATTTGTATATTTTCATTGAAGAAACCAAGGATTTTAGAGGCATTGTTACCTAGATGTAATGATTTGGAAGCTGGAAGGTGGACATTTTTAGGATTATATGAACAAGTACTAGTAGTGTAGTAGGTAAGTAGGGTAGTAGGTAAGTGGAAACATTTCCAGTAGAACTGATATCATCAAACAGAATTTAGAAACATAAGTATGCTTGGTTTACATAAACTTTTAGATAGACTGAATGAGCATACTAAATAAACCTTTTAAGTTCTTATCTGTCATCAGTTATGTATATAACCAGTCTCACATGTATTTTGTCTATAAAAGCTCACTACAAACCATTATTCATTACAAAATATTAAATCACAAAGCAATAAGATTTGTAGCTACATGAATTTCTAAATCTAGATAAGACGGTAATTACCCAACATAGCTTACTAGCAACTCAACAGTCTGCCGAAATGTAAGATGCTTCTAGACACATAAGGCCCTATTCTATTGCCCAATTCGTAAATGTATACACACTGACTTGAAATCACTCTTAACATTGCTACATATTCGGCAAATATTACTTATCGGCACTAATGAATTCTTAAGTCAATAAGTGCTTAAGTGCATATAAACATTTATAAAAAAAACAACCGAAGCCAAATTTCTGAGTTCAAGACATTTGCAAGTAGCTAAAAGAATATGTCAAATTAGCAAAATTGGAAACTCAGATGTTGTCCAACTGACCATTGGTCTTTTAAGGCAGTTTACGCAAATAAGAATGTTCAACAACACAAAACAATAGCGACGCCTTTTCTCCTTAAACATTGAGAACAAAACATTTAAATTAACAAGATCATTGACTTTTACATAGAAACATACTATCAGCCTTATTAAAATGCGAATTCAGCCAATTGAATAGGGCTCTATATAATCACATAGCATATTTTTTACAGTAGTTTTTAGTTAGTGAACTTCTATCCAAAAGCAAGGTCTTTACTAACTAAAAACCTCTGTAAAAAAATATGCTCTGTGCTTATATAGAGCCCTTTTCAATTGTCTGAATCGCAATTTAACAAGGCTGATAGTATATTGAAAGTACTATTTAAAACAAAGGTAACAAATATTTGTGGAACATCTACTTTAAGGGAGCTTGTACATATTGCAATGCAGTAAAATAATTAAAATTTACTAAAAATCTATTAAAAACATGTTTGTAAAATAAAAATGACCCTGTATATTTGCTCTAAATTACTAAAAAGGTTTTATATTGAAGCACTTTATCTTACATATGTTGGGCCTTATTAAATTGCGATTCTGAAAATTAAAAAGGGCTCTATATAAGCACAGAGCATATTTTTTTACAGAAGTTTTTAGTTAGTGAAGGCCTTGCTTTTGGATAGAAGTTCACAAACTAAAAACTTCTGTAAAAAAAAGTATGCTCTGTGCTTATATAGAGCCCTTTTCAATTGGCCGAATTCGCAATTTAATAAGGCTGTATATTAGCAATCATTGACAAGGTAATGAAGAAAAGCTTGTAAATCATTAAATCTACCAGTCAAGGAAGGCACCTGGGAAATTATACTTTCCTGTAAAACAATTAAAAAATTAAGAATAATGCTTACAAGTAATATTCTGTTTAGTGTTTAAAATTGTACTTACCTTCACAGGTTGGAAGAGTACCTTCAAACTGCAACTGAGCAGTCAATTTACAGGTTATCATATCATTTCCAACTAAAGTGAAACCTGGATGGCACCGATATTTCACGAAATCTCCTGAAAAATATATCACTTTTGTAACTGCTGATTAATGTGCTTTGCGTGTTACAGTTAGCATTAAAAATAAATCTGGATGCTTACTAGGTGCTCGACACATTTTTGAGCTTCTTATTTACCAAAATATAGAGTACAGATTTTTACCATTTCTATTAACAACTCAAGTGTTGCCATTTATTATTTTGAAAAAGTACAACTTTAGTGTAATTTATATGTTAGTGTTTGTACAGTAGAATTTAAAGAAATTCTAGTTCTTTATCCCAATAATGAATTCACAAATAATTTTCATACACAAACAAAATCCTTAAGGAATATGAAACTGGAATTGTCTAAAATATTCTTAGGAACATCAACCAGAAGAAAGGCTTTCAAAATGTGTTTGTTAGTTCCTATGAAATGTACTTTTTTTTTAGCCTGTTGAAATATTTATATATCGAGGGTAATCTAGCATCTTTTGAACAAATTAAAGATACATTTTGCGTATGTAAACATGGCTGGCTAGGTCATATGAAACTTAAACTGCCTTTATCCACCTATAAATTGAAAGTTTTGCAAAGAGTAACCCTGGAATTGTTTGAGAAATGTATTACAATAGATGACAGAACTCATTTGATTTCAAGATGTTTCAATATAACAAGAACTAATATAGAAGAAAATACAACAAACGGAATGAAAGCTTGGTAGAAAGATATTAAACTTTCTTTGCCGGATAAAATTTGGTATAGATCTTTTAATATTACAGATAAATACATAAAAAATGCTTCCTATAGGGAAGTATTTTTTTAAATCATAACTAGGTGGTACCTGGTTTCTACAGAAATCTATCAGATTTCTCACAATATAAAGGATAAAAACTGCTGGAGAAACTGTCGTCAGATAAGCACCCACCTACATGTGTGGTGGGAATGCCCTTGCGTACAGTCCTTTAGGCTTGATTGTTATACACATATCTCTTTGATTCTTAATAAAACTATCCTTTCGACCCCACAATGCAGTATTCTTCATATGTTACCAGCTGAACTTAACTTAGAAACCCAAGCATTTATTATCCAAATATCGACAGTAGCCAAATGGATAATTGTATCCAGATGGAAACAAGACATAATTCCCTCTTGGAATGAGATAGTGATTATTATAAATTGAAATTGTGAATTGGAAGCAAGATAGCTAAGTTTGCAAAAGACCCCCAGGTCGCAAAATGCTGGAGAGGGTGTGGGGGGAATGGAACAATGCGGCATGTATGGTGGGAGTGCCAGACTCTTCAATATTTTTGGAAAGACTGTTTCAAAGAAATAACTAAGGTGATAAATCTGGAAGCTCCAGAAATAGCCCTTTTGCTTATTTTGCCAAGTTCCTTAAATACAAAAATGAAAGCAACAATTCTTCAAATATTAAGTATTGCCAAATTGCTCATAGCAGTATGGACGGCACTTCTTTATTCAGTTTTTTAAGCGATCGATTTTTAACAAAGATGATTTAATAAAGTTTATGTTTTTAAAGTTTGGTTTGTGGCTAGTATAATAAATTCCACAAAAAAGGTGTTCTTTAAGTGGTTTTCTCTTACTATTACTATCTTGAAAATATCATAGAACTTAACACCTTAGAGTACAAAAGTTCTAAAACGAAGGTCAAACTTACTTTATAAATATTGATACTTTTAGAGAGAGCTTGCATGTGGAGTAAAACAAAGAAAAGCTTAAAGTAACTTTAGTAAAAATATAAAGTAACCTCCGCCATCTATTTGTGACTATTGTATGACTATTGTATGAATATTATGTGATGTATGTTGTTGTTGTTATGTGTAATTTTATACTTTAATAAAAAAACAGTATAAAAAAAAAAGGAAAGACATTTTATCTAAACAGGCTTGACCAATAAGGACAAATTTAAATGGAAAATATGGGAGTGCATTTAATGTCTCTGATTAAGATTAAAGCCATATTCGAATTATGCAATTTTAGATATCGCCTCCCCCCTCCTCACTTACTTCCGTAGGCAACTTTGTTTAGTTGTATGTTATGTCTTTGTTTTTGTTTTTTTGTTTTTTTACCGTGTTTTTGTTTTTTTATTTTTAGCATTATGTAATTAGCTGATACAATAATGTTCTAATTGAAAATTAATTTATTATGCTTTTATATTAATGGTTTTGGAATATTGTAGCAGAGACAATTGAGATTGAATTGTTGTTTTTGGATGTACTGATTTTGTATAAAAAAAAAAAATATATAAAGAAAAAAAAAGAAATGTCAGCTCCCCAATCTAACAAATATGGTGCGTATACACTTGAAAATAGGTAAAACATTTCCAGCCTTATTAAATTGCAATTCAGTCAATTTTAAAAGGCTCTATTTAAGCTTACAGAAGTTGACCTTGCTTTTGGATAGAAGTTCACTAACAAAAACTTCTGTAAAAAAATATGTTATGTGCTTAAATAGAGCCCTTTTAAATTTGCCGAATCACAATTTAATAAGGCTGTTAGCATTTAAAAATAATGTAAATTATAATTTAGTGCATTTTACACACATTTATGCTGTAATGAATCCTACCGTTTGGTTTTCTAATGATCAACTCCCTTTATATGTTTAAAATTATCATAGAAAATTATTAATATTATTTAATTTAGTGTCCAATTAAAATGTTCCTGTTTATGTGATATTGATTGTATTTATTTCTAAAATTTGTATTCAGGGCCCATTGCCCTTTTTTATATGTCTCTACCTGAATCACATATTATAGTTGTCAAACTGCCAGTTGTCGTCACGCTTGCAAGCATCTTAAAGTGAGGCGTGCCGTTGAGGCACGAGCTCACAAAAAATATGAATTTAACGGCCGAACCACCAAACTGGAAAAGATGGCAAAAACACAAAATTATGCCTCAAATTCACTTACACACTCACACACAGCAGAGGGTGAGAGCCAGGGAGCCTGTGAGTGACGTTGCAAGTTAATTTGAGGCATATTTTGTCTTTTTTACCAATCGAAAATCGTCGAAGCAGGGGAAAAAATGAAGGCCGAAAAAACTTAAAACTTCTGAAACAAGATGAAAACGAGGCTCTGCAAAGCCAGGCGTGCAGAACTTAGAAAATACACAACGCAAAAGACAGTGTCACTTACACCAACAACGCCAGGCATGCAGGACTTAGAAAATACACAACGGCAAAGACAGTAAGACCTACACCAACGACGCCAGGCAAATGGAACTTAGAAAATACACGAGGGCAAAGACAGTTACACTTACACGAACAATGACAGGCACGCGGGATTTTGAAAATAAAACCAACGGCAGTCAGCGTGAGCCATGTAAAGATTCAGCAGAGACACAGAGGAGAAAGGCACAGTGAAAGGACAGTGCGGAGATAGTGGAAAGAGACACATGGCAAGTTGCAAGTTGCCGAGGCCTGTAATGAGCGGTGAAGTAGATGGGAGGAGAGGCTTGCGATGAGAGATGAATGTGCTCAGAGGGGGTAGAACATCGCATTGTGTGGCAAACAGCATTACCAGGCTTCAAATTTTATTGCCGTCATTTCTGACGGGCAAGTCGCTAGTATGTTTTATAAAGAGTACATATACATTGTGACAAAGGACTATTTGATTGATAGGAATGTCCTGGAATGTTCTGGAACGTTCTGGTATTCTCTGATGTTCTCGTAGGTAATTATTATGCTTAAGTTAAGGAAAGTTTGAGTGACATCATAATAGTACAATGAGTATTTAGGCATTTTCTATGTATAAAACACTGATCTATTCACTCTAAGAACAAAGGAACTGTATAATAACAAACAATGTTTGAGGAGAAGTAAATTAAACTAACATGATATTTTGGCAGTACTGTCTATAACTTGTATATTTTTAGAAGCTTTTATGTTTATATTATTCTATTTATGAACATTATTTGGTTAATATTATTATTTTATAGAGGGAACTAATATCTAGTTCCGATACTCCTATAAGAGTAATGCATGAGTGAATTAACTTACACATTATTCCTATATTCGACTTTATTTATATTTTATTTTCCATGATTAGAGGTCTCTAGTTCCTGCCTTTTGGTGTATTTGTTATTTTGAGCCAGTATGTTATATGTGTTAATAGCTATTTAAAGAACATTTATAAAAAAAAAAGGTGGTACTTTAATATAAATAAATAAACCGACTAGTGCTAGACATAACAAAATACAATTTGGAGATTTTAACATTTTTTCAAAATGCTATTGCAAGGGAATTACAAATTACGTAATTTAACCTTTACACATGCTCTTTATAGCCCAATGTCCATTTAGCGTATAAGCAAAAGCTAGAGCTTCCAATTTAGACAGTGAAAACTTAAAAGGAGCATTTAATGGCTTATGGTATACCAGGTTTATACAATTATTCAGCAATTTGCACATGAGATAATTCACAATTTGCTAAGACAGAAAAAAATGTATTCTCCAGCTTTGAAGATATATACTTCTGCTAAATATGCCAGACATCAGACTAACAAGATCACTTGCAAATGAGTATTCTCCTACTCCCAGCAGTTACTATACCAAGCCTCAGACACATCTACTCACAGTTTAGATGCAAATACAAACATCACACAGATCCACTTACCACCCAGCCTTTCTACTCCATAAGTTGCACAATCACCTACATACACTAAACTCTACAGGATCTACAATGTGCTCCTCTAAAGAATGAGCTATTTTATGTGAAAAATATGCTATTGCAGCCTCTGCTATATTGTTTGCAAACCTTATAAAGTTTAGTGAATCTAAGGGAACGTTTAATCAATTAGAGAACTTAAATACTATGGCCCTCATTCTATTATCGGCCGTAAATCGGCCGCAAAGCTGCGATTCCTTTGCTCCCGTTACCTTGCAATTAAATTATACGGCGCCGCAAGGATATCCCCTTACGGACGGCCGTATATCTTGCAATCGGCCGTAAGCTCAGAAATCTTTAAATGCAAAAATAAATTCAAGACGGCACTGTAAAGCTCTGTAAATGCTAGGGATCATTATGGGGGACATGAGGATTAATAGCAACCCCCTCTCAAACTTGCACATCAGCCCAAATCCGAGATTACATTAACTGTTTATTTTCCGGCCGCAGCGTGGGCGGGTCTGAGGTGCTCCAAGCCCTCTGGACTTTTTACATGGATATGTGACATAAATTAAAAAAAAAAAGTATTTACGGATTTGAGTGTAGGGGAATGTTGTGCTATTAATGCTAACACCTACAATCACTTTATAGTCTCATAAGAGTGCAGGATGGCTTTATTATGGCTTTAAAATGTGCTTAATTGTGTGCCTGCGGGACCTCTTTCCTGCAAGTAAGCTGCGGCTCGGTTTTAGCCTTGCAGAGAGGTTTCCCGGAGCAATTGAATAGCAACCAGGATTTTCTTACGGCCGAAACTCTTGCGGCCGTTTAAGATCAAAGGCTTTCCTCCGGCGCGTGCGGCCGCAAGGGATAGCAAGGCGCCGGCCGCAAGCCTGCCGGAATCCCCGGCCGTAAGGGAATAGAATAGGCGAATAGCTTGCAGCCGGTACTTGCGGCCCCGCATCTCCTACGGCCGATAATAGAATGAGGCCCTATGGGTCCACAAATACTCAATTTATTGTACATTTTCAAAAATGTTATCCAGCCTTACTCAGCATGCCACTGATACACCAAAATGAAAAGTTCATTGTTGTGTATACAGTATATCCCTTTCCCCAATTAAATGTAATACCTGTAATAACCTCATCTTTTCCACACACCTTTATATAGTAGAAATAAATTAAAATATTTGCATGGAAACCATATTTTAATATTGAAATTAATTGTTTTAGCAAAAAGAACATGTTTGCTTTATATTTTTTGGATACTAATTTGTATTTCACAGACTATAACATTTTGACGTGGTAAATAATACTAAATAAAACATGTTGCTTAATACACAACACAGTCATAATTTACCTATTTCAAATTCATCATCATCTGAAATTATATCGGCTTCTTCCACTGATGCTGGAGGCTGGCATTTCTTAAGTGGGTATGCTGGGGGAAAATGCAAATATTTAAATATTGTATGCATTAACATCATGAAGTTTCTTATTACTAGAAAATTTGCTAAAATACATTTCCATGCATAAAATGTTAACATTGGAAGTTATTTATATAGGAAATATTAAACTAATTCTATTATACAGCACAGTTTACATATACACAGTTGATACAAACTTCCTCTAAAAATGTGAAGTTGTCCGAGAATCAAGCATTAGTTCTCTGCTAGGGCATGCTATCATGATAGGATTAATGCTGAAACAGAAGCAACATGCATTATCTGTTTGTAGAACTAATGCTTACAAATATTGAAGTGACTTAAAATTAATTTTTACCTATAACACAATATAAAACTTGAATTTTAAGGAATATAGAATCATTTTAATATACATTTTGTAAAGGTTACTTTTGCTGCTGGCATTGTGATATGTGATTGTATTACTGATTTCAAAATGGATTTGTCTCATTTTTTTTATATTTTCACATTATCATAATATGTTGGTTTGCGGCATGTTCAATGTACAGCTAAATCAACTTAAGAGTGCATATTAATGTACAGAGCCTTGCAAAAGTATTCACCCCCCTTGGCACTTTTTGTATTTTGTTGCCTCACAACCTGGAATTAACATTTTTTTATTGTGAAGCAAACAACAAATAGGATAAAATAACAGAAAAAGTCAATGTGCATAACTAATCACCCGCCTAAAGTCAATACTTTGTAGAGCCACCCTTTGCGGCAATCACAGCTCCAAGTCACTTTGGATAAGTCTCTATGAGCTTGCTACGTCTTACCACTGGGATTTTTGCCCATTCCTCCTTGCAAGACTGCTCCAGCTCCTTCAAGTTGGATGGATTTAGCTTGTGAACAGCAATCTTTAAGTCTGACCACATATTTTCTAGTGGATTGAGGTCTGGGCTTTATCTAGGCCATTCCAACACATTTACATGTTTCCCCTTAAACCACTCAAGTGTTGCTTTAGCAGTGTATTTAAGGGTCAATGTCCTGCTGGAAGGTGAACCTCCGTCCTAGCCTCAAACCACACACAGAGTAATACAGGTTTTGCTCAAGAATATCCCTGTATTTAGCACCATCCATCTTTCCCTCAACTCTGACCAGTTTCCCAGTCCCGGCTGCTGGATGGTGTTCTTTCGGTGATGTGATGTGTTGTGTTTGCACCAGACATAGCGTTTTCTTTGATGGCCGAAAGGTTCAATTTTAGTCTCATCAGACCAGAGCACCTTCCTCCATACATTTCGGGATTCTCCCACATGCCTTTTTTCGCAAATTTAAAACGTGCCATTTTGTTTTTTGCTTAAAGTAATTGCTTTCTTCTGCGTCTCTGCCATAAAGCCCAACACTATGGAGCGTACGGCTTATTGTCGTCCTATGTACAGATACTCCAGTCTCTGCTGTGGAACTCTGCCGCTCCTCCAGGGTTACCTTAGGTCTCTGTGCTGCCTTTTTGATTAATGCCCTCCTTGCCCGGTCTGTGGGTTTTGTTGGGAGGCCGTCTCTTGGCAGGTTTGCTGTTGTGCCATGTTTTTTCCATTTGTTATGATAGATTTGATGGTGCTCCTGGGGATCATCAAAGATTTGGATATTTTTTTATAACCTAACCCTGACTTGTACTTCTCAACAACATTGTCCCTTACTTGTTTGGAGAGTTCCTTGGTCTTCATAGCAGTGTTTGGTTAGTGGTGCCTCTTGCTTAGGTGTTGCAGCCTCTGGGGCCTTTCAAAAATGGTGTGTATATGTAATGAAAGATCATGTGACATTTAGATTGCACACAGATGGAAATCATTTCACTAATTATGTGACTTCTGAAGGTAATTGGTTGCACCAGAGGGCTTCATAACAAAGGGGGTGAATACATAGGCACATGCACATTTTCTGTTTTCTATCTCTTAAAAATAGTTTTATGTATATATTTTTCTCTTTTTACTTCACCAACTTAGACTATTGTGTTCTGATCCATCACATAAAATCCAGATTAACAAAACATTGAACTGAAGGCTGTAATGTAACAAAATAGGTAAAAAGTCAAGGAGGGGTGAATATTTTTGCAAGGCACTGTAGTTTGTGTTTTCAAGTGTCTATTATATATTATTTGCCAATGGTGTAGTTGTCTGTTCATGGAATGATTAAAGGACCACTGAAGTGTGATATGTATAGTTAGCTCTTTTAAAGAAATCTAAATGTAAGAATTTTTATGAAATTATTTTATGTTCCTGTCTTGCTTAAAAGATGATGCTATCTTGTAACCTTTTTCACAAACATACACAGTTTTTAGCAAACTACAATGATCATTTAGCAATGTATTTGCTTGCCATGTAACTTGATTGTCTAGGGAGTACAGAGTCACTGGAATACATTTACGAGAGAGAGTCAGGTGAGCAGTGCAAGAGAGATTGAGCTCTACATTGACTTCTGATTTTATACTTGGTTAGAGACGGATGTGAACCTGGCTAGAGAAATATTACAGGGACAAGAGTACCCAGCGTAATCCATTTGGAAATAGTATTCAAGAAGTGGAAACATAGAGGACTATAATTATATTAAAAAAACTAGCCAAGTGTGTGCCTGGCTAGGGCAAATGGGTGAAACTTCTATGAAGACCATATGATTATAATCATCATGGAACCAATGTTTCTGATTAAAACATGTTATTAAGAGAACTTTTGTCTGCTTAGTTTCCAGCAAGGTAAAGATGTGAAAATGTATATTTGATGTTTTTAGATTCACTTGAAAACCAATGTCTATGTTTGATATTAATTCTCCTGGGAATCCATTATATCTACCACATATATTATGTTATCCCCAGGAACAACTAAAATGCAATTTTGCTCGCCCAAAAACAGTCAGAACAGGGTGGCTGCCTTGCTTAGTCACATAATTCAATTCAGTAGAGTCAAAGAAATGAATGTGGTCGCTAGTAGATAAAAATTGTTTCACCAACATATCGACCAAAACAATCATAAAGCAGCCAATTGAACCTTTACACGCAAAATTGAAGGTGAATGATTTAAAAAATCAAAACAAATAAGGTTATTTTTATATAAAATAACTATATCGATAATACTCATGATATAACTATAATCAGATCATTTTTTAAGGATAATGTATATATATCAACTATAATAATTGTGGCAAGAGTGTAACGCTCCATGGGAACGTACACACTTACCATCACTTTCTAAGTCCGTACAGAGCTGCACGGACGCTGAGAGAGCGTGCATGTAGCCGCGAGCTGCAGAGGAGGAGGAGGGAGGAAGACACAGAGGAGAGAGGGAGGAAGATATGGAAGAGGGGAGAGAGGGGAGGAAGACACAGGAGGGGAGAAAGACACAGGGGAGGGAGGAGGAAGACACACGGAAGGGGAGAGGGGGGAGGAAGTCACAGTGGAGAAAGACACAGGGGAGGGGAAAGGGGGGAATACACAGGGGAGGGGAGAGGAGGGGAAAGACACAGGAGAATGGAGGGGAGGAAGACTCAGGGGAGAGGGGGAGGAAGACATAGGGGAGGGAAGAGGGGGAGGAAGACACGGGGTGGGGATAGAGTTGAGGAAGACATGGGAGGGGAGAAAAACACGGGGGAGGGAGAAAGAAGACACACAGGAGGGGAGAGGTGGGTGGAAGTCACAGGGGAGAGGGGAAGAAAGACACAGGGGAGTTGAGAGGAGGGGAAAGACACAGGGGAATGTAGGGGGGGAAGACAGAGGTGAGGGAGGAAGAGTCACAGGGGAGAGGGAGAAGAGGAACAGGGGAGAGGGGGTAAGAGACACAGGGGAGGGGGGAAGAGACACAGGGGAGAGGGGGAAGACACAGGGGAGGGGGAGAGACACAGGGGAAAGATGGGGGAAGAGACACAGGGGAGGAGAGAGGGTGAAGAGACACAGGGGAGGTGAGAGGGGGAAAAGACACAGGGGAATGTGGGGAAGAGACACAGGGGAGAGGGAGAGACACATGGGAGGAGAGAGGGAGAAATAGACACAGGGAAGGGGAGAGGGAGAAAAAGACACAGGGGAGAGAAGGGGGGGGAGACATAGGGGATGGAAGGGGGAGACACAGGTTAGGTAAGGGGGGGAGAGACACCGGGAAGGGGAGGAGAGACACAAGAGAGGGAGAGGAGAGATGGAGCAAAATAAAAATTATACCGTCCTTTTTTGATGGGCAATTTACTAATATATATATATATATATATATATATATATATATATAAATATATATATATATATATATATATATATATATACACACATTTAATAAAGCATTTAAAAAAATGATTATACATTTTAGTTGGTTCAAATACATTAAACTTACCATGAAAATTAAGGACAAAAAATCCACCAGTTGAAAAGTCACTGTGAAACTTCAGAAGAACTTGATTTGTTGAACTATAAGCTGTTTCAAGAGCTGTGTTTCCACTGAAAACACCAAGCTGTGGAGAATTCTGGTCAGCTCCATCCCTGGGGAGAAAAATACTTTATTAGTGAACAATGAACCAAGTACAAATTTAAAATAATAAACACAGCTCCATGGGTAGGGATTTAAAAACATGCACATTTACTTCAGACAAATTTTACTTATTGAACAAAAAAACATTCCTTACAAAATTCCATTTTACTGTATTAATGGCATTTGAGTTGAGAAAAATATAAATGTTTGGCTTTAGTGACAGCAGTACAAATATTGTCAATATTATGACCTACTGTGAACAGTGAATATAATATAGTACATTGTAAAACATTTGTAACTTGAAACTGCATTCTTTCAGTACCGGAGCCTTTAGCTTATACTTGATCGGAATATAAAAAGCACCATATTGTCACCCAGGAGACCTTTGACAGCTTCCAGCTTTCCTTTTATGTTGGCTTTATAGGCAGCAATGTCTGAATTTCAACAAAATCCTCATCCTTTTGTTATGTGTACTCAAGTACATCAGAGATTAGGAAGAGGCTGTTTGAAATCATTTAACTCATGGCCTTTTCTTCCTTTACCAGAAGAAGTTTGACCACCTGAGTTTACAATAGAAGTTCAATACTGAGTCTCTCAGATGAATGTCTAGTGTATTATTTTACATGTGCTCTATCAAAAGTGTTTTAAACAGTCCTTGTAACCAACAAACGCATTGTTGTGTTTATTTTTGCATCTATCTGTTCAACTAATTTTGAAAAAAAAAATGTTGTTTTTGCAACAGACCTTGATTAAACATACATACTTCAGTATATGTGCTTTTAATTCAAATAAACCAACTGGGGTAAAGGAAATCATCTAACATTAGGGAGACATCTCAGAGATCAGTGCCTGGAGTAAACAAAACTCAATAAAAAATATAAATGGCATTAAACATGACAGACAACTTCATTGACTTGAAAAGAAAGGATACAAAAAGGTGTTTACCAGACAAAAGGAGAGTGCAAAACAATGAGAGTAACTTTTACCCCATGTGCATAATGTTTTCAATGATACTGGTAAACTAAATTCAGATTCAATGGTAAGGAAGCCTTATTAAATTGTGATTTGGCCAATTGAATAGGGCTCTATATAAGCACAGAGCATATTTTCTTTACCAAAGTTTTTAGTTAGTGAAGACCTTGCTTTTGGATAGAAGTTCACTAACTAAAAACTTCTGTAAAAAAAATATGCTCTGAGCTTATATAGAGCCCTATTCAATTGGCTGAATCACAATTTAATAAGGCTGTAGTAATCCAAATCCATAATGCTACCAAAGAACTGAGAAGTAATCTGCTAAAATATAGACACCACCCAAAGGAGTATTAGGTAATGCATAATGTTGAAGTAACCTCTCAACTAGATGTCTTAAGTAAATTATCTAGGATTTTTACCAATGTCCCACAAAAATAACTAATTGAACAAGTTGTTTTCAGATGTTCTTCTTTCATACAGACAGTTTATACCTGAAAGAAATGATAACTAAAAAATCTTTCTTACATTTCTTTCTAAACTCAAAAAATGCTGGACTTTCTGCATAAAAAGATAAATATTTTATAGTGAAGTGTCATATTATGAATGTCAAATCACAAATAATCACTTTATTCCTCACAATATACATTGGCCCTCATTCAATTGCAATTTGGCCAATTGAATAGGGTTCTAAATAACCACATAACATACTTTTTTAAAATAAGTTTTTAGTTAGTAAGCATCTATCCAAAAGCAAGGTTTTCACTAACTAAAAACTTCTTTAAATAAAATATGTTATGTGCTTATTTAGTGCCCTATTCAATTGGCCAAATTGCAATTGAATGAGGCCCATTGTGTTTACATTACCCAGGTACATTTATTTTGCATGCTATGCCTATATCTCTGGTGTGACTTATTTATTGTATGTCCTATAATAGTGTTATTATTATTATCATCATTATTATTATTATTATTTGTTTTTTTGAATTTGTATCTCTAATCTAGGACTAATCCAGGAACTACAGTTCACTATAGTATGTAACAACCCATAGCTCAAAATTTGTAATTCTGAGTGCAGGATTTTCTTTCTAATGCTTAATATATTTTATATTAAAAACATGTTCTTCATACTAACTAAATATACTTGGCACTGTATTACACTGAATGTTATGGCTGCATCTAATGAGAATTTACCATCATATTTTACAGTGGTAAAAATGATAACTGAGAAGTAAATGATTTATTACACATTTAATCTGTACTATGCATCTGTCTGTAAAAATTGATTATTTTTTGAATTCTTGTTCTGACCTTATATGTTATTATTTACTTCTTTAAAAATGTCAGGTTGTAATCCCACATCCATTACATAATTGCAGAGTCAAGGAAAAAATAATCAATTTAAACCCAATTTATTTACTTCAGGTCACATACCATACTGCAATGTAATCATTCACTTGTTCGGTCTGGAGTAAAGTAAAGTTGATGTAAACCCCATGACCCTGCTGTACAGAAATAAACCATGTGCAGTCCTTTGAATTTGGATATTCATCTGGAAATCCAGGAGAGTAAATTGTGCCATTTTCGGATGATATGTTATATCCACAGGGTGCTGAAAAGTATATCAAATATAATCATTAACATAATGATAAACATATGGCATGACTAAACTGCTAGCTGATACATAGGTAGGCTCATCATTTAAAGAAAACATTTTTATATCACTAATTTAAAGTGTATATTTAACATTACAAAAGTTGTTTTTCTGTATGAAAATATGTTAAGAAAACCTTGTTTAAACTTCATAGAAACAAACAGAACATTTATATGTGTGCATAGAGGGCATTGTGCCTTAGGGAGTTCAGCTACACCTTACTGACGAGGCCCACATAGGCCGAAACATATCTCTGGGGTTTGCTGTTTCTCTTGTTCAGGGTGGAATTGCCAGGATTTTGGGGCTGGGTCACTCTTTTGAGTGAGACCAGACTGATAACTACAGGATATTTCTCCCTGTGAAGGGCATAAGTGAGCTACACAAGGCTGCTCTCTGAGTAGGTGACCCGGCCTATAAAAAAATCCTAATTAGGTGTTGTTCATTAAATCCCTGATTATTTTTGTCTTATGCATATAAACCCTTGGGATTTTGTCACCCCAAGAGTGATAGGGGGCTTCAGATGTAGACTCACTGTGCCTTAGGGAGTGCAGCTACACGTCACTGACAAGACCCAAGAAAAACTTAAACCTACATCTGCTTTTTACTGTGTCTCCTATTCAGGGTAAATTTCCTGGTATTCGGGGCCAGGTCACTCTATTGAGTGAGACCAGACTGATATACTACAAAATATTTCTCCCTGTGAAGGGCACAATTGAGCTAAAAGTATTGCTCTCTAAGTAACAAGACCTGTAGAACAAACCTACTTAGGGTTTGTTTGTTTTCAGTTTGAGTGCCTCTGATTTTCTTTTGGCTTGCACAAATAGTATGTTAGACTCCAGATTTCATTAGTATTATGAAATACTCTAGATCTTATTGTGTATCTTATTTATCAATTGCATGTTGAATGCATTTTCCTACAGTAAAATAACCTTGAAGTTTGCAATATTTATATAGTATAGTATTTATGATACACTAACTTATATTCTAATTCTAATATTCTAATATTTGTTCATAACCGACAATTACTTATTATCCACTGGAGCTTTGGGTCTATTGCCTTTGATTCAAGTCAGCTGCAAAATATAATACCCCAGGAGTATGCACAGTCTTTTGTTTTGCAGATGATATACACTGAAAACAACAGACCCAAAGTAATGATCTTTAAGTAATAATAGATGAGAATCTATGTGGGTGATAAGAACGGCTGACTGAGAGCTAAATATTGCAAATTTCAAGGTTATTTTATTGTAGTAAAATGTCTTTCTTAATAACATTTCTGAAAAATATCTATTATTATTTAATTGATAATGTATTGCACAATCGTTTCCCCTTTAAGTTATTATGTTTTCTTTGGAGACTGTAAGTAAAATTTGTAAAACAATTATTATTCAATAAATATTGAAGAGAGATCTCTTAATAATGTGCTAATAGTTAAATTAAGCTGATCCACACAAATCAAAGGAAATGTTGACAGAACAAAAATTGTTCATTTCTAGTAATTATGGCTATACATTCACTTTTAGATTCTTTATAAAAAGTGCTAAGGATTATAAAATTGTTCTATAAAATACTCAAGAATAATTAATTGAAAGCCAAGCTTTTAGCATAATGCACTTACCTTCACATCTTGGAAAAGGATTGTTCCAGTTTCTATTAATACCATGTTGGCAAGTGAGAACAGCATGTCCTATCAAAACATACCCTGGATAACATTCAAACGATATTGATTGTCCCACACTGTAATCAGTGTTAATGATGTATCCATTCTTAAAAGGATGAGGATCTGGGCAGTTTTGTAATTCATACCCTGTAATAGATTGGAGAGATGTTACATTTATTTACGTAATTATATAGTCTGATAAATATTGTCAACCCACAACATATTTTAAATGATTAAATATTTCTTCTTATAGAAATTAGAAATACATTGATACTGTAAATGTATACAGTGTAGCTCTTTGAAATATTGTAAAACAAGCCCAACTATACTTCAATCTATTGTAAGGTAGGATTTTTTCTATGTTACCTACAAACCATTTTTACAGTGATAAAACAAAGGGATGTGCTCATATATCAAATATATGGTTATGGTGTATTTAAAGAAAACGTAGCCTACAGAGTACCTTTTTTCCAAATAAAAGATGAGCAAGCCAATTCACTGATTGTAATTTGTTTATAGATCCATTTTAGGTCATGTTTATTCTTAATCATTCTGACAAGTAATCTGCTTTTATATGGCTGGACCAGATGTCGTGCATGAATATGGCCAAGGATAATGACTGAAAAATACTGAGCACTTAGAGCAGTTGAAGTGAGTCAGTGATTGAGAAAATGAGAAGCTATTAAACAAAATGTAAGGGTTTCTTCAAAGCGTGCTTCTTCTATATTGGTGTTATCACTATCACATATAATAGTTGTCAAACTGAGAGATGCCGTCACACTTTGCGTGGTGCGTAGGACTTAGGCGTTGATCGCCGAAGGTGCTCATCGCTGTGAGCCTCGCAAAGCGAGGCGAGCCATTAACACGTAGCACTTGGGTGATGAGCACCTTCAGCGCTCATCGCCTGCGGACCTCACATAGCAAGGCGAGCCGTTAAGCCACTACAACACACTACAACTATCAGCACTAACATGAAGAGGCAATGAAACACGCGGGACTTAGCCGACATACACTTCATAAACACAGGATCGCCTTGGCGTGCAAGCAGTTGACAAACGCAGAACTTAGAAAAAAAAATACGAGCTGCAAAAAATTACGAGATTATCGGCCAAATGGAGTAAATAAAAAACAATAAAAACACACTAAATACACCTCAAAAAATTACAAAAACATAACAGACAGCACGGGGCAACAGCCAGGACATCTAGGAGTGAGGTGGAACGCGAATTTAACTCGATTTAGATGATTTTCGGCACTCGAAAATCGTCTAAGCAAGGAAAAAAATGGCCGCCGAAAAAAATGAAAACGAGGCTACACGACCACGGACCGCGCAAAACACTGCCAAATGCGTAGCACTTTACACATCACACTATGACCTACAAAATACACTATTACAAAAGCCGCAAAATGCTCACGAGACGCGTAACACATTAATAACATTACGACTATACAATGCCGATTTACACAATAAACCAACGGCTTTACCTCGCGCACGCAGCCTATTTGGAAAGCACACTTCAAACGTTCATTACACTTTACAAGCAGGGCACTAACACATACAATGTATATTCCATGCAGACGGAAAATACAAACAGATTGTTAGCTCTTCAGTCTATTGCTCGCTGCATATATGAATTATAAATAATTTAAGTATATTAATTTATTTAATAAATCATTCATTATTACTTAACTACATATACATAGAAATATATATCTCTCTTTATCATGACTCATGAAGGTGCTCCGAGTACCAAAAGTACATGACATGAGAGGCTCGCAATGAGCGCCGAAGGTCCTCACAGTACAAAACGGTTTACTTTCTGTGTCAAACAGCATTCCTATGGATTTAAATTTTATTGCCCCGTCATTTTTGACGGGCAAGTCGCTAGTATGAAATAATTTCCACCTATGTATTCCACATACTATGCTCAGTATTTCTGTTGTCTGATTCAGCAAAATTGAATTAAGCTCTGGGAATAAACTAGCCCCCTATATTACACACAAAGATTAAGCTAATGTCTACACCGCACCTACCATTTGGGTTTGCGAGGACTAGCAACGTGCAAGTCCCTATTGATCTGCATGTAGATTAAACTGCATTGCTATTACATTACACTCTCTAATATTCAGTGAGTGATTGCAAAGATCTGTGTCCACTCTTTATGGGATACAAATGAATATGTAATGAGAGTGCTTGTAAGGGCCTTACATGACTTCAAAGGGAAATGCAGTAGCAAAAATAGTAATTTAAAAATAAGGAGTTTGTAATATACAGGTAAACCCCTTCTAGCACGGATTCCCAATAGGGCTCTTTTTGCTGTAATTCCCTGATGTGTGTTACACCCTGATATAGTACTGCCAATCCCCACTGAACTCTCTGCTTCACATTAACGCAGTTTTTTTCTTGCGGGACCTTTTTTAACGCTCTTAACAGACCACACCAGGCAGGACAAAACAGAAAGAGAGAGACACACAGAAGATCCCAAAATCCACATCCAGTGGCAAAGTACAGAATATTTGTATTGTTTCTTTGTTTCTCATAATGTGATTGATAATTGTTAAAGGCATATTTAAGTTTTATGGATTATAAATACATCTGATAGAGAAAAATCAGTAGTGTATGAAAACATGTTTTTGCATGGAAAAATGCCAGTTTGCTAAATCTCTTGATTTTGCAAGCAGTTGGTTTTCAGAGTTAACACCCCTGGAAATCCCTGCTGTTATAGCAGTTTGTGCAGGAAGGAACCATGGGATGTTTTGTCCCCTGCACAAGGAAGCAAGAAGAGTGAAACATTGATGTAGATCTCTGCATTGTGCTGCTGCTGGCTTGAAGGTTAGTAAAGGGTTAAAATCCATACCCAAATGCAATGTTTCTATTGGGAGGTTCACTGTGCCTATGTAAGCAGCACTGAATGTGGAAAACAAGTTCTATTTTTAAATAAAATAAATTAGTATGTGTATAGAATGACTCCATGTAATGTGTGTCTGATATAAGCAGCAGTTGTTAGATGTCAAAAAGGGAAAAACAGGAAAACTTACATATACCTTTAATTGTCTAATAAAATCTACATTCATTGTACTTTTTGTACTGTTTTCCGGGTCATATCTAAGCGCAAAGAAGATCAGCCTAAGCCAGAGCATTCCACTGGATGTGAAAATGCAGGTGCTGGTCTGCTTGGAGAAAGGGGAGTGGCAAGTTGATATTGGAGCAGATCTAAAATTGCCAACCTCCAACAGCCGCACCATCCTAAAGAACAAAGAGAAGATTGAGTTTTCAGCATCCACCAGCACTGCATCTTCTGCAAAGAAGATTACAAGCTCCAGATGCTACGTCCTGGAGGAGATGGAGAAGAGGCTGTCCATCTGGATTGATGATGAACTGGAGCCTAACATGCTTCTCAGCTAGGCCATCATAATGGTGAAGGCGAGAACCATTTATAGCCATATCCAGACCCAAATGCCAGATGTGACGGAGAGCTTCATAGCCAGCATAGGTTGGTTTGACCGCTGCAAAAGAGGAACAACCTCTACATCATAAAGAGCACCGGAGAAGTGGCAAGAGCTGACACAGAAGCTGCTGCGGGCAGCCACTTTGAAGAGCATTGTTGAAAGAGGCAACTATCCACCAGAACTGGTGTTCAATGTGGATGAAACTGTCCTCTTCTGGAAGTGGGAATGCCAGCAGTAACTTCAAAATCAAGCCATTGCTGGTCTACCACTAATAAAGACACCAAGAGCCATGAAGGGAAGTCATTTAGCAATTTAACAGCAATGTCTGGATCACCATGGACCTTCCTATTACACTGCCACCCAACACAACTTTGCTCTACCTACCCAAGGACCAGGGGCACATTGCGACCATCAAGACATACTATCTTCGTCGCACATTCCTCCAGCTGATTAAACAGATGGACAGCCAGGACAAACAATCCATGATGGATTTCTGGAACACGTACACCATCATGCAGGTCGTCATGAACATTGATTTGTCCTGGAAAGCGGTTGACACAGTAATGTGTAAAAGCTGTGTGGAAGAAGATCTGGTCAGAGCTGTGTAAGCAGAAGAGCCCATCATAGCGGAGATAGTGTACCTTATGACCACAGCTGAACTGGGAGATGTGGACAAAGAGGACTTGGTCCAGGCTTCAGGCAAGATCCTGACCAATGAGGACCTTGATCAAATGGTGCAACAGGGTGTTGAGGAAGAACAGGACAGCAATGAGGTACAACAACAAAAAGAATTGTCAACTGAGTTCCTCAGCAAGACGTTGTGTCAAATAAGTGATATTATGGTTGATGTAGTAGCAAATGATACAGATGCTGCAAGGAGCGGCAATGCAAGACACAATGTTCTTGGGGGTATGTCTTGCTATCAGCATCTGCTAAATGGCCACAGAAAACAATGTCAGATGTCACTGGACCAGTTTGTCACCAAAAAAGCCAGGCTGAACGATGATCCTGAAGCATCAACATCTGCTGCTTAAAGTAGATTGTTTTTATTGTTTTTTTATACTGTTCCTTTAAAGAAAATTGAAAATGTTTTTTTTTTATTTTTGCACTCTTATGTCTCATTTAAGCTTCATATAAAGTTTAGCTGTTTCAGAATTCTATTGGTTTTGTGCCTTTTTTTGCAATGAGTTCCTCTCTCCATATCTTCCCATTGTTAAAGTGACACTGTTTAATGCTGTTTCACTTAACACTTCTATCGTCCGGAACCTATCTACAGTGCTAAACAGGGTATTGCTGTAAAGTAATTAGATCGGAAGACACTGAATCTAATTAATGCCTATAATCCCTTATTAATAAAATATTTGAATGGGGCGAATCAGAAAGGATGACTGCACAACCCTCCATGTTCATTTACTGTAGTAAAATGTTATTGTTTTAACAACATTCAATTGAAAAAGTACTTATTACTACCTAAAGTTTGAAATCATTTGGATCCTCGCCTGTGCATTTTTTAAATGTATAACGCTATTCAAATTTAAGAAGGTAGAGTATTGATGTGTTGATGAATATATCAGTCTTTTCTGAATTCAAATTTATGTTCCTAATCTTGGTCTTTCCCACTGCCTTCTCTTTTTACTGGGTTTGATTCTATATGGTTATCACTGCTTATCTCTTATTATCTGTCTCTGAATACTTATTTATCTATTGTTGATTTACCCTCTGTTGCTTTCTTTGACTTGTATTTAGTTCTGTTTTTCTGTCTATTTCTTGTGAATATTATGCAATATTATAGAGCATCACATAATCTGTTTTCCTTTCCCACACCATACTGTAGCCCTTAATCAATTGAAGTTGATGTTTACCAAAATTTGCATGCAATTTATTGACTATGTTTAAATTTGATTACTTTTGCGATTTCGTTGCATGTATTTGCATATATTTTTCATATGAAAATGTCTTGCATTTAAATCCTATTTTTAACCTTATTTCATAAAGTAAGAAGTGAACAAAAATGAGGAAAATATTATATTACAATAAATTCAAAAGAAAGGGCAAATTGCAGTTGTCATTATATAGAACGAATATAAGCACAGTGAGCGTACTGGAGTATGTGCTCAACATCACAATGAGCGCCGAAGGTGCTCAGAGGAGCAAAAGCCTCACAATGTGTGGCAAACAGCATTGCCAGCCTTACAATTTTAATCTCATCATTTTTGACGGGCAATTTCCTAGTTCTGTTATAAATGTTATGCTCATAATAGTTTAAATCATTAAAACTTAAAAAATGTGTACCTTCAAGTTTGAGCTATATCCACATATATATTTACATATATATATATATATATATATATATATATATATATATATAAAAGTATGTGCTAAAGTTCATTCATCATTTTCACACCGGTGTGGCTTTTAAAACTGATAGCCATCTCCATTGAATAGAAGATGACGATAAAAACATGCATTTTTAATAATCTCCCTGTTGTCTTTGTGAGTGGGACAGCAGAGATTGAATAAATCATTGCACTCAACAAACAATGGCCAAAATGTTTTACTTGTGACCTCAAAGGATGCCCTCTTGTCAGTTGAAAACCTCTTTGCACAAAAAGATCACTTGACAAATCCCTTTCTTGACCCTGTATGTATTTATATAGGGTAATCATATCCCCTCTTAGATGCCTTTTTTCTAAAAGAAAATATGTTTAATTAGGTTAGTCTTTCTTTATAACTTAGCCCCTCATTACCATTATTAGTTTTGTTGCCCTTCTCTGTACTTTTTCCAGCTCTAAAATGTTCTTTTTATGAAGTGGTGTCCAAACTTTTACTTCATATTCCAAATGGGGGTGTACTAGGGATTTGTATAGGAGCAGAATTATATTTTCTTCCCTTGCTTCTATACCCTTCTAAATAAATGCTAATATTTGACTTGCCTTTGCAGATGCTGCTTGACATTGAACACTGTTACCTAACATGGCTATTTTTCCGTTGCAGATGCATAACTTTAAATGTTTTCATATTAAATCTCAGTGGTCTATTTCTATAATTTATGCAAATCCCTTTGGAGGGAAGGTACATCATTATCTGATTTAATTACTTTGCATAACTTAGTGTCAACAGCAAAAATAGAGACAATACTTTACAATCCTACTTCTAAGTCATTAACAAATATATTAACAAGGTGAGGACCTAACACTGAACCATGAAGAACCCCACTTACCACATTAGTCCAATCTGAGTATGTTCCATTTACAACAACCCTTTGCTTCCTGTTTATTAGCCAACTATCTATCCATGAGCATCTATCTATCTATCTATCTATCTATCTATCTATCTATCCATCTTTGTTTGTCTATGTGTGAGTGTTATACTATTAAATATATTCATGCAGGCCTGATTTAGCCTGTTTTCTAGAAGCCTGGAAGGATGTTCTTCATAGAGATGCTTTATATTTTGGAAAAATGCTTAGGAGCCAGCAGTACACATATTAAATATTTTTACAAAGAATAAGGTATCTATAAATAACCCACAGAGATTGGGGGATATCCGATAAGTCACAAGACTGTTGCGTGTACTCTCAAGCTGTTTGTCTTAATATTGAAATGCTCTGTATCCAAACTTGAGACATTTGATAGTGAAACATCCTGGGACACATAGAATACATGCTTAACTTGCAAATACATTTTGCCTCTTTATGCTTTATACCCAATGAATATTTTTGGCTCCTACACCCCTGGTTTCTGGTCTTCTTTTATGACATGTTACAGAATGAAGAGTGCCAAGAAGCCTTGTGCATCTCTGAACTGCAACAGATTTCTGTTTCTATCCATATTTGAATATACAATGTTAAGAAAAGACTGAGGTGGATCAAACACATTGCTTATTATCTCTTTTTTGTTGTTTTAATTTTCTTTAAAAAAATTAAAAAAAAAAACGCCTGCAGTGTATATAATGTGCTTTTTAAATGAAGACTAGAACTTTGGAACTATAGTGGCCATCATTTTCACCAAAACTAAATTTAAACAGTACAATTAAAAAA
Organism: Discoglossus pictus; assembly: GCA_027410445.1. Lineage (NCBI taxonomy): Eukaryota > Metazoa > Chordata > Amphibia > Anura > Alytidae > Discoglossus > Discoglossus pictus. The sequence continues at coordinate 298,170,590 of CM050165.1, read as the reverse complement.
CAAATATACTCAAAGTATTGAAAAACATCCTATTCTTGCTAATGGTATACTCAGTGCCCTTAAATTATGGAGTGTTTTGCTCCATCTCACAGATCCTTGTCTTCCATTATTTTATATGCGAGCCTACAGCATTAGCAACAACCCGCCTGCTCACAACTATATATGTGATATGTTAAAATTGTCAGGCAACTGCGAGCCAATCTCGTAACTCTAAAAATCCGATAAACAAACAAAAGAATAAAAAAAAAGAATAAAACACTCACACACAGCACAGGGGTAGAGACAGGAAGCCTGGTAGCGAGGTTGCAAGTGAATTTGAGCCATGTTTGGGGGTTTTCGTCAATTTGTAATCGGCCAAGCGAGGAAAAAAAAAGTAAAAATTCTGAAACTGGATGAAAACGAGGCTGAACAAAGCCAGCCACGCAGGACTTAGAAATTAGACAATGGCAAAGACAGTAACAAATCAACAACGCCAGGCACGCAGAACAACGCCAGGCACGCAGAAGACACAGGGAGGGACTGGGGAGAGATGGTGGAAAGATGGTGGAAAGAGACACATGGCATTCCCAAGCACAAAACTTGCAGATTAACGAAACCTGCAATGAGCGGCCCGTACAGTAGGTGGGAGGAAAAGTACAGTAGGCGGGAGGAAAGCCTTCGGCGATCATTGCGAGACACGCGATGAGCACCAAAGACGATCATCGCGGGGCTGACGATGAGCACCGCGAGCGGGAGCGGTTTGCAATGAGTACCAAAGGTGCTAACTGCACGCCAAAGGTGATCATTGCGAGCCTGAAGGCGCTCAGTTCGGGGCTTGCAAAGAGCGCTGAAGGTGCTCAGAGGAATAAAAAAAGCCTCACATTGTGTGGCAAACAGCATTGCCAGCCTTACAATTTTAATGCCGTCATTTTTAACGGGCACGTTTATAAATATATTAAAGTGAATCTTCCAAAATGGTTTCGCCAAAATTATATTTATATTTATTCAAGAAACCTAAAAGATAAATACAAGGACACAAACAGCTCTATTCAATTCGAAGCCTGTAGCAGCCATGCGAGTTCCATTATATGTATTAACACATTGATTGCCGGGATCGATATAACACAGAAATTAAACAGCATACTACAGAAATAAACACATAAACAAAAACCTAGCTTCTCTTTGAAACACTGACTGGGGGGAGGGCGCAAAAGATCTCCTAGTGCAGATAATCTGGTAAGTATTGGGTCGACCTCAAAACATGTTAGGTATTTAAGGTATTTCACGAGCCTAGATGGAAGCGATATGCGATCTCATTTCATACCACGGGCCCCGAAGCACCATCAGTTCCACGAATATTGCTTGTAGCTTTTCTCTCATACCACGGGCCCCGAAGCACCATCAGTTCCATGAGTACTACTTGTAGCTTTTCTCTCAATTGATGGGGTGCTGATGCTTCTAATGTTATCTTATGTATAGTATAGTGTGTGCTGCTGGTACGTTATACAAATCAATTTGTCCAACTAGTAGCATTTATGGTAATATCCTTAAATTATTTATTGAATTTAAAGTATCAAAACATGATAAAAGCTCTTATAAGGGCTCTTTGCCAGAAAACTAATTATTGTGTACATAAAAATGACATGATAGACTTCTATACAAAACCAAATATTGGATGTGCAAGTACGTAGAATAAAAATATATATGTATAAAAAATCCTTTGGGTCCCAATTCAAATGTTCAAACTCGTTTTTCCACTTCTATTGAGGCTTCCTCAGTGAATTATCACCCTGGCCTCTGGGGTTTCTCCTTGTGGCTCGTAAGGTAAGTGTGGGTAGTTGTAGTTCCCTCACTACCAAACAATAGCCTATAAATATATTCCATTCACACACATCTACACTTATCTATTTCAGAAGTCCACTCTCTTTATACAGTCCCAGGCGTCTCTGGCACCTTACCCTTCCTGGGTGAACACCTTCAGGGTATTGTGAAACACAGTAGCTTTGCAATCTGCAGCCCTGTATCTTCATTGCTTCTCAGAGCAGTCTCCAAGACCAATCTCTCTCTCTCTTTGCAGCTCCTGTTCTGCTCTCCAGACTGCAGTCTTTTCACAGCCCACAAAAATCTCTCTCTGAATGCACCTTTGCCAGTGTCTCTCAGTCTTGCTATCTGTATCTTCCAGGCAGTCTCGCTCAATTTTTAGGTCGCACAGCTCTCTCTTTCTTTTTCCACACAGAGCTGTCCCAGGATCTCTATCACGGCTCAGAGTGACTCACTGCTAGGTGCTCAGCAAACCATTTAAGGGCAGAAAAAAGGTGGGCTTAATTATTTCTCTGGGGTGCACTCCATCACACTACCAATTGAAACACTGCATTTAAATACAGATTTTAACCCTTTACTAAACTTCAAGCCAGCAGCAAATCAATGCAGAGATCTACAGATCAGTGTCTGACACTTCCTGTTTCCTTCTACAGGGGGACTACATATCCCATGATTTCTTCCTGCACAAACTGCCATCATTGATTGTTACATTGTATTACAATGTATAGCTGAGTATGATTGGCCAAAATGTTTAGGAAACATTGGGAGAGTTTTGTTCATGTTTATTTTGGTATTTTTTCATTAAAAAATGTTTTCGTACATTACTGATTCTCCTCTATCAGATGCATTCATAATCCAGGAAATGTAGATAGACCTTTGACCCATAAAGAAAAATAAAACATAAAATTGCCCTAACTTAGCACAGTAACCATTGTAGGCATTTCTGTTCAGCTAAATTAAATATTTTCCGACTACTTCATTTCCTAAATGCTTTAATGCATACTAATATAATCATTCTCCTATATTCTGAATATTTCATCAAATTCTTATGGGAAGCAAGTGAACATTTTGTGCTTCAATAAAAGCTAAAGGCATGCTGTTTTATTAAGCTTCTTATTTAGTTTTTTTACTCATTCTGCATTCATTTATTTGACTGTTTTAGGGAATTTTGATTTGTTTAAAAAAACAATGTTTTCAGTGTTACAAACATCCAAAAGTTACCTGTAAGTGGTCATTACTCATTTTGATAGTGTTTTTTTTTTTTTTTTCTTACTCACCAGACTCGAAAATGGATGCATGACTGTTTTGGTTACATTCCGTGTAAACAATTTGTTTCAAACAACCTAGTATTTTCCAGACTGATTTAGCCACACAACTCTTATTGTGTCTCAATTAGTATTGTAGGCCACGCAATCACTCTCCAGAAAAAAAACAAATGATCCAAATGTATCCTCTGGACCCAAAATGTTGACTCAAAGTACCAACCAGTATCTTCAAACTATTTTTCTTAAAAGTTAAGTTCCATGAGAAAGCGAAAATGCATATGTGTGGTAAAACCTACCAAACCTATGAAATTCTGAATGGAACAGTTTTTTTCTCAAAGTTTTAGGTTGCAGTTCACACTGCGGGTTGATGCAGAAACCAAAATACTAGTAAACAGGCAATCTATCTGAGTCCTTTAGCTCTGTAAGTCTTATGGAATGTAGCTTTTAAGGACATCATAAATTAGCAACAAATGTAATAGTAGTCACATATACAACGAAATACACTTAAGTTAACGTATAACTAAAAATAACATTAATACTCTTCTTCTTATTATTATTATTATTATTCTTATTATTATTATTATTAACAACCTTTATTTGTAACGCACAGCCATATTCAGCAGCGCTAAACAGGGTGGATACAAGTAAAAAATTATTTAAAAATATTACAAAAGAATGTAGGGCCCTTTTATTGACTTTAAAATCAAGCATACAAATTGCATTCTCTAAAGCATCCAATACGATCGCAAACTTACAGTCTAGGGTATGGGCAAGGTACAGAAAGGTGAAGCACAATATTTTGTGCATATTAAGGCTAAAGGGGATATATTTCTTTAAAAAGATGAGCTTTTAGTGTGGTTATGAATGATTTGAGGCAGGAGGATAGTCTAGTGGAGCCAGGCAAGGAGTTGGGTGTGATAATGGCATTGTCAACAGTGAGAGATATGAGAGGAGTGAAAGCTGTGGAAGATGGTGGGAAGATTAAGAGCTTCGTCTTTGATATATTGAGTTTGAGTTGACGGGCAGACATTTAGGAAGATATGCTAGAGAGACAGTTGACAACTTGAGCTAGAAGAGAGGGGGGTTAGTTCTGGCACAGAGAGGTAGATTTATGTGTCATGTGCATACAGATAGTATTGACATCCAATATAATATATATTTGCATACCAAGCAAGCAAGCAAGTATAGATGGAAAAAAGGTGGAGAATAGTGAGGGGACAAGGCGAAGAAGAGTAGCCAGAGAGAAGCCACTAAATGTGTTACATACATGTGTTTGTAAGTTGAGATTAAGTGTTTTTTACCATAGAGTGCCATTGGGTCCTATTCTATTAGAAGCCCGGAAATGCATTAACTCGTAAATTTGGCTGCAGGTGTTTTTTTCTCTAAATGTTTAAATGTATTCTATTGACTCAAGCTCACAATTCACCTCCTTAAGCCAAAACTTGTAAACCTTCCCTTTTTAAGTTGGATTTCAGGGGGCATAATCATATGATCTGATAATATTTAAGCAAGCCTGTAATTTACTTCTTAGACATTAGATCATCTTTTTTTGTCCATGTGGATTTCATGATATGTATTAACCCCTTGAGTCCTGGGACCAATAAAACTCATAAATAACTTTGAAAAATTATATTTTTTAATTGCATATTTGTGGGTTTGAGACTGTTATGTAATCAATTCTAATGTCTTTCCATGCCTTTCCATGCTTTTAAATTACAGTATTGTGTGTTTAATTGCTGTTACAGATTAATAAGTGTTTATCCCTTGCACGTCCAGTTTAGTACTTATAATATTTTTGAAAGAAACGTGATACTTTTTCAATTGCGGGTTAGACTTTATTTGCAAGCTAGCGTTACGGGTCTGATAGAATATCGATCTTGTGTAACTTTTAGTTATCGTTTTTAATATTCCAGCTGTGTTAAAAACGAATGGAGTTCTACGGCCAATTTTGTCTCTTTGGTTGGCCCATAATGATTGTGGGTGGGTAAAACATAATCGAATTTTGAGAAGCTAATAGAGGATGTGGCATTGTTAAGAGTGTTTTTAAGTGTGTAAAAAATGTATGGATTGGGCAATAGAATAGGGCCCTTTGTTTGAATATCACAGCTCTTTTCTGTATTTTTTAGTATCTATATTTTCATAAAACATCTTTCTTTAGAACAGTATTGCAACACTGAAATGTACTGCTTAACATTACATCAACAAAGAAGACAGTGTCATCTACTTTTCTTCTGACATAAGTGTTTGATCAAACTGCAAATCAGTATTTTCCTAATGAAACTTGAAACAAGCAAACCAATGATGCACAAAAAGGACAGATATTACATCATTTTGCATATTGATTCCTACATATCACGTATAGTGAATGGTAAGTATTTCAGATAGTTTAGAATCGAAAAAAAAAAACGAAGTCAGAGGTGCTCATCAGAGAACGAACCAACCTTAATAGGTTAGTTCTATGGCCATGATAAGCCACTCAGAGAACAACCTCTTTTAGCGCACTTGTGCCCTTCACTGTGAGAAATATCCTGTAGTATATCAGTCTGGTCCCACTCAAAAGAGTGACCCTGCTCGAAATACCAGGCAATTCCACCCTGAATAGGAGAAACAGCAAACCCCAGACGCTTTTCGGCCTTTATGAGCCTCGTCAGTGAGGTGCAGTTGAACTCCCTATGGCACAGTGAGTAAGGGGTCCACGTCTGGAGTCCCCTATTACCCTTAGGGAGACTAAACCCTAAGGGTAATTTGCATAAACAAAAAAACAAAATCAGAGGTGCTCATCAAAGAACGAACCAACCTTAATAGGTTAGTTCTATGGCCATGATAAGCCACTCTGAGAGCAACCTCTTTTAGCTCACTTGTGCCCTTCACTGGGAGAAATATCCTGAAGTATATCAGTCTGGTACCACTCAACAGAGTGACCCAGCCCCAAAATACCAGGCAATTCTACCCTGAACAGGAGAAACAGCAAACTCAAGACGCGTTTCGGCCTTTATGGGCCTCGTCAGTGAGGTGCAGCTGAAGTCCCTAAGGCACAGTGAGCTTAGAATCTGGACATATGTTCTATCTTTAAAAAAAAAAAGAAGCAAAGACTTCAATGAGAGCATCTATCTCCTATAGTATTTATAATAGATTTAATTGTAAATCTGATCAAGAAAAAGTAACCAAAGTTAAAATATAGCCTTTATTTACAAAAACAGTAAAATTTAAACAATTAAAATTTGATGTTTAAAATATATACACAATTACATCGTCTATCAAGAATTAGAATGTAATCTTGGTAATTGATATCACCTCCAAAACTGTACAAGTTTTTTCTTTAGTATTTTTTTATTTTTATATATTTAGATTTTTATTTTAGGGTATTAGTTCAGTATAGTTTAGTTTTGTTAGGCAGCTAGGGGGGTATTTGGCAGATCCACACAGCCGCCACATTACACTAGGGTATTCTTTAATAGGGTTTCTTCTCATGAGTATAGGAGAATAGAGTAGATTCACGTCATTAAGGGGGTAAGTGGCGGGCTCCAGTACAGCTACATATATAGGGCCTCATTCAATTGCGATTTGACAAATTGAATAGGGCTCTATATAAGCACAAAGCATATTTTTTTTACAGAAGTTTTTAGTTAGTGAAATTCTATCTAAAAGCAAGGTCTTCACTAACTAAAAAGTTCTGTAAAAAAATATGCTATGTGCTTATATAGAGCCCTATTCAATTAGCAAAATCGCAATTGAATGAGGCCCATAGTGTTTTGGAAATAGATCATATTATTTATTTATGTGCTATTTAATCTATTCAGAGCTGTCAACATTTTTTTATTAGAATATACCATCTAGCACTTGACATTTTAATGAGGTATAACATAAGATAGTTATTTTTCAATATTCTTTGATTATTGTACAGTTTTGGAGGTTATATCAATTACCAGGATTACATTCTAATTCTTGATAGACAACTGATGTGATTGTGTATATATTTTAAACGTTGAATTTTAATTGTTTAATTTTTACTGTTTTTGTAAATAAAGTCTATATTTTAACTTTGCTTACATTTTCTTTATCAAATTTACACTTAAATTTATTATAAGTACTATAAGAGATAGATGCTGGTTCTCATTGAAGTCTTTGCTTCTTTGTCTTTATTTAGTTGAATATATACTTCTTTATCAGCATCACTGTATGTCCCCTGGATAGTGATATTACTTTTCGATTTTGGTGAATACTCTCTCTTAAGGTGAAGCATATATACCATATAATTATATTGATATGTTCTTAGTAACAGAGTATATTTACTGTGATAACATTTAATATAATGTACTCAGTTTTTTCGGCTCTGGTCAGTCTCCTTTATAGTGGCTATCCAGTCAATTGTGATTGTGGACAACATCCTGGTGTAAGAAATGTGATTGGCTGAGCAGCTACCATGGATTTTTCACTGAAAATGAATACTGGAAGGAGGTGAAGGACCTAGTTTCTTTTAGGACAACATTATGCAGTTAATAGTATTTTCCTTGATCTATTGGTCTCTCCATTTTTAGATATGTTTTTGCTAATTCTGTTGGTAGAGGAGGATTACAGAGTTCATTTAGGGCTAGAAAAGGAAAGTCACTCTAGGTTTATGGAAAGTTGATGTTTTGAAAATTATCTGGACAGTCAAAAAAATAAAAAATGCATGCTTAATATACACATATAAGCATTTATATGAAATCATAAAAGATTGCTATCTGTTTTAAGCTTTTTCTAAAATATGAACTTGAACTCACAGTTACAGCAAGAGAAAATCATAGCTGTGATCAATTAGCATTGCTTCACACAGACTTGATACAGGTCTATAATACATTTCAAATAGCCAGCACAAATGTTCTTCATAAATAAAATTACAGTTTATAAAGTATTCCTAACCTCTATGGAAAAAAATCAGTGAGTTTTTGAAAGTTCTGTAAACTACCATTTTATCTCAGAAGAAATCTCTTGTTCATCCATTACATGGTGTCATAAGCTATAAGAAACTTCTACAGGAACAGTAAGGCTTACTGCACTGTTGATTAAAAAAAGAAAAGCTGTGCAGCAAGACTAAAATTAATATGTTTTTTTAGTTTTCTAGTACACGCCTAGTATATATTCAGTTTAAATTTTGATCATTATATTCTATCATAGTTCATTTATGTTGTAAATTTCACAAATACTCACCAATCCTAAATTAAGTTTAATGGATTTAGTCATGGAGTCTACAGATTCTGCAGTAACAAGCCTGGCTGGAGCGCGAATAAAAATACATCCTGGTATATAGTCTCTCCTAAGTCCACAGTTAAATGCTACTGTACAATTAACAAATATATGTTTAAAAAAAACCTTTTCGGGGTATACGGTAGCCCATAAGTGAGGTCGCAAGTTAATTTACTATTCAATTGGCATCTTTTTAAGGCCTTCAAACAGGTTACGAGTTTTGGCCTTGAAAATATTTTGACAGTTAAAACCGTAACTTACAGCCTCCAGAAGCCTTTTATCTGTCACTTTCGCAAGGCTAAAATTGCAAATCGCTATTCAATTGCTCAGTTTGCTCAAGCCCACAAATGTTTTCACACCCGTAAATGGCAAATGAAGGAGAAAATCCTACAAGTGTTAGAGAGGACCCGCAAGGCAGTTAAACACCCATTTGTAGCACTGTAAATGCAAATAAAAGATCAATACTACACTGTAAATAACAGGGAAAGCGCTGAAATACATTAGAATTAATTGCACAACAGAATCAAGCTCACAAATCGGCAGGAATTTACATAGATTTTTATGTGTCATTTCGGGGTTAAATCGATCTCGGGTATCAATGAGTTAATACATATCAGGCCACCCATATGGACTAGAACAGTATTGGCATTCATTAATCTTTATTTTGCTCACATATCGGATCCCGCGCCTAATTGATTGACATGTAACCTCCATGTTTTACTGCCATAATAATGACATTTTCTATTTGCTGATTTAAAATGGGAGGTTACGGGCTTGCTTAATTGATCAGGTTCCCGCCCTAAAGTGCTCCAAACCAGTGCATGGTTTACGGTTTCAGCTTTGGGACAGTAACTTGCGGGCTTGAGCAATTGAATAGCATCACAATCGGAGACAAATTGGAGGCCCGCAACACACCTGCAGACATTCGGCCGTGATGCCTCTGCTGAACCCTGGAGGGAGTCATGATACTTTTTTGTTATGTGCTTGAAATATGTGCGTGAGAAGGGCTTTATATTTCTGGAGATCTGTATTTGTACCTATTGATGCAAGCTTCCTGCTTCTGTGTCTGTAAGGGAAAATATGGGTGGTGTCATTTGAATCAGATCCAATTATCTAATAAAATACTTTTGATTCCCCTCTATTATTTCCTCCTCACCACTTCCACCACTGGTAAATAACAGTCTTCTAAAATTCTGATGTTTTTTTTTGTATACAGTCGCTGCTAATGTTGTTAGTGTGTTACATACTTTACATACAAGTGTCTTTTTTAGGAGTGTAAATGTGCATTAGGTTCCCTTGATGAACTCCTGGCCAAATACATAGTAAGACATAGAAAATCAACTGAGCACCTAATATGAGATGCCAATATAACAATAAAAATTATATCCTAATAAAGCCTGTTGGGTTTGCAATGGAGTAATTATTGTGTAATGTCTTGCTCCAACATCTTGATAATCTCAGTTTACGTTAGAGGCTCATTAATTTAAGTGATATCTCTCTGGGTGAATTTCTTTGGTGAAAAGGGGGCAAAATTTCCTCTTACCTGGATGCCTGAGAGAAATAACAACTATTTCCTTTACTCTTTATTAAACCCATTATGTATCCACATTTTTTCATTTCATTTTTTTAATTCTGCAAAAAAGGATACAAGCAACTGCGGCAGATTTTTTTTCACACATTAAATACGGATCAAATATCCCTGCAAACCCCACCGTAATATGGGGATCATGCATCAGGACAGGGAAGTACTTAAAACTATAAGTGGTGGGCAGGGGGTCTAAAACACTTACAAGCACTGAGATCCCCTGGCATTCCCTCCTCCCATGCAATAAACGGAAACCCACAGGGATTCCCTCCTCCCATGTAATGAAGGGATCCCCACTAACTATAAGCATAAAAGGACTCTGTGGCACTTACAGACAAGCCCTATGCCATGGGGGTTCCTACATAAAATAAAACCACCTCTTCCCATACCCACTAGAATTAAGTTTTAAATCCTGACACTCGCCTCACTACACTGTACCTTTCTACATGGCACATCTCTAGATACTTTCCTTACCGCTACCTCCACTCTGCCCACAAAGTACATTTTTCTTCACTTCTCATTATCTTCTTTCACTCTTGTGTCCAAGACCTTTCTCATGCTGCCCATACCTTGTGAAATTCTCTATTCTTCTCTGTCAGACTTTCCAATACTTTTTCAGTTTTAAAAAGTCCCTGAAAATGCATCTACTCAGAGAAGCCTCTTAATTGATTCCTAACATCAGCTATTGAAACAATATGGTCAGCATCTCCTGTGCTTGATTTCTGCTGCCATACAAACCATCTCTTTTGTCTCTATACCCTTAGTCCCCTTAGATTGTAAGCTCTTATGAGGGCATGGTTCTCTAAAACATTCTGTATGTCAACTTTTAGCATGCTTGTCTTATACATTCACTGTACCCCTTGTAATATGGAATAAATTGGAGCTTTCTGAATAAAGAATAATAAACATAATAATAATAATATAAAATACAACTTTATAAGCAGTTCAACAAGTTACTAGTTTAACTGAAAGGGAAATAAAGCAAAGCATTAAGTCTTACATATAAATGCCATGGTGCAGGTCAGACTGATCAACTCTAGGAAAGTGGAAGACATATGTGATGCACCACACAGTGTGTAGTTTTTCTCATTAAAACCAAAGAAAATGTTCTAAACTGTTGGTCCTGATGGGAAGAAGCAAAGTACTATAGCACCTCAATAATTTGATATTTATTTTGCTCTAATTTGCCTAATAATACTTTTTATATATATATATATATATATATACCTATTTATATATAAACATATTTACAGTGTAGTTTAATCTTCTGATTTCTCTATTATTTCCTTCTTCACATATACTTGCTACTATTGAGTTATTAAAATCTCCATACACATAAATGTAAATTGGGACCAAGACCTCAAGATATGGGAAAATGAAGAGACATCTGTCAAGATAAAGAATGTTTTGAACATTGAGCATTGAAGCTTAGATCAACATCCAGTGTATACAATTTTCTTTGGAAGTGCAAAGCAAACTGATATTATTCACTTTTATACTGATTTCTAAGTTTCTAATGTTAAATTGCCAGTTGCTTTTAACAAGAAACTGGTGCCTGTGACTAAGAACATACAACCTTATTAAATTGTGATTTGGCAAATTGAAAAGGGCTTTATATACTGTAAGCGCACATAGCACATTTTTTTACAGACATTTGTAGTTAGTGAAGACCTTGCTTTTGGATAGAAGTAACTAAATTAACTAACTATGTGCTTATATAGAGACCTATTCAAATGGCCAAATCGCAATTTAATAAGGCTGATCATTTCTGACAAAAAAGTAATTAAACAATATTTTGAATCTGAGTAAAGATTACATTTTTTACAGACAGTGGAGTAAAACGTTCTTTTACATATCATCCCATCCCATCTATGGTACCATCATCACAATACTTACAAATAAAACTATTATATTTGATCAAGCTTCAAAAAAATCTAAATACAATAGCATCTAAACTGTCCTTGAATAATAATGCAATGGTTATTTGTGAATTGCCATGTTTCACATTATACACTATTCAATATAGATTGCAATATCTATAGACAAAGTAAGAGGTATAATGACAGTCTTTTCCTTACCTTGATAGATAAGCTTAAAGCCTTGTCGGTTTTCTGAGTGATCGCTAAAAAAATGAATGAGCACTTCATGAGTTGTGCTGAGTAAAGCTGATGGAAGTTCAGCGCCACTAAACTGTCCAATCTGTGAACTGGTATGATAAGGTCCATTTTGAATTTCAAGAATATCATGATTAGCCTCAGTGGAAAAGTTTTCAAATTGAATATGAGCACCTGTGCAAAGAATATGTAAGAAAGTTTATGTAAGATTGAACTACTCATCATGATGTCTGTACACAGTAATCACTAAACATGGAGACATTTCCACTGGTATTGTGACAGGCCTAGATATTTATTATAAAGAGGGTTTGCAAATATTTTCTGTATTCTATCAAAATGTATACATATTGATGCCATTATAGAAACATGCAGTGAACCAACTGATGGTAAAAAATAACTTTTCATAGATATTATATATTGCTACATTTTATTAGCTATAAATAATTAGACATCATATCCTGATACTATTTGTTGTGGTTAGCTAGAAATGGTGTAAACGCAACATGGTTAAGAATAATGCTATCAATAGGTGTTTTAACTAAGTTTTTCACTAGAGTATGTGCATTAAATATGAATGTAAAAAATAAGATAATTGCCTTAATTCTGACGTAAACATATTTCCCATAATAGCAAGCCCATGGATAATTAAGTATGTTAGTTTTTTCTTCATACTTACCATATCCAACTGGCAATGAAATCTTCCAAGTACAATCTAAATTACTTGGGTAATTTCCTGGGAAACCCGGGCTCAGGACTACTCCTCCCATGTTCGTCAATATTCCACCACATTTGGCTAGCAAATAAAGAAAACACAAAACACTTATTTAATGCATGTTTATTTTCTGCATAGGCAAAATGTGTTCATAAAATATCATTATTAATATTACAGTTGATGTAATCAGCTGAATTTTGGATACATAAGATGCAAGTCACTGGAAATTGCATTGTGATATTTGCAACAAGCAAAAACACACTACATACGTTTACTGTGGAAGATGTGACAGTATAAGGAAATTATTCACATAGGGTATTTGTATGTGATAATTTCATTGGAAATAAAACAATATATTTTTTTCCCTAAGGAATGTGGTTTAGAAAACAGTAAACCATTCTCACAACTTGCTCCACTTGCATTTCTCCTTACCTTGCTTGCTATTAAATAGTTTCACTTGTGTCCACCAGTGACTTCTCTTAAATACACATTTTCCACTAACAATAATGTTGAATGATTTTTATTATATTGTACCTATATAGCCTTAGTTATGGGCAATTGTGTTGCCCTATTTGTCCTCTCTTATAATGCTAATTTGACCCTCTGCAATCAAGCTGAGTGACAAATACATTACAATCAAGCCCACAGATCATTGTCCCTTCTAATTCTTCCTGATCTACCCAAAGTCTTCTACTTGTTTCTAACTTTTGTTTCATACTCTACAGCACTTTCAGTGTCTTTTACTCTGGCATTCATATATTTGGATACCACAAGACTCAGTCATTTGCCTTTTTCTATCTACCTGATGCTTTAGCACCCTTATAAGTCTACTTGTATTTCAGAATGACCTATGTGTTGATAATGATCAAATCCATCTCTCCTCACCATATTTAAAGTACTGTCCCTTCTCTTAGCTTAAATCACCACTTGCCCACTAAGTAACTCTTCCTGGATGCACTCAAAGTACTTAATCTACTCAATTGTCTCAAAAACTTAGCTCTAATTATACCATACATTCTTGTTTACTATTCACAACTCTTTCATCACTCCGTCAAACCCTCCTACCAGGGGTCATATTGAACTTGGCACGCTTATTCACTTACATTCACTCACTAACCAAACCCTGCACTGAAAAAATATTTATCACCCAAGACTCTGTTCAAATATATTTTATTTACTCATCTTGACCCAATCCTTTAACCTCCACATCTGTTATCCATTCTCTAATCTTCCATAAATGCCTCTGCAAGATTTCACTCTCTCTGCTTGCTCCTTTCATTGCTTCTTCCCATATCTGCTTACAGTCTAATGTTGTGCTTCCTTAATCATTGGAATTTCCCAGCATGCTCTGTCGGTCCATCCCCTAGTCTACTATTTTAAGATTTACAACAAAAATCGATGGACTTCATTCAATATTTCTCCAGTTAATTTGATTTACTAATACCATTTATGTTTTTACTCTGTTTGTCCAAATGCATGCTTATAATTGAGTTATTAAGGAATAGGTATTTTGCCTGACAGAGAAGGACAGTGAGTCTCACAGTCTAAAAATATTTAATCTGGGTCTATAAGTAAAACTATATAAAGTAAATAGGTGAATGTCTTTTCACTGACAACTATATTTGTCATTAAACAAGTTCAGATAATTTATCTCTTAGAAACAATGTATAAAATTAATTTTTAAATGAATAAAAGCAATGTACTGAAGAAATAATTTCCCTTTTGGATTGCTACCTTGCCATGGTGAGGGGGCTTGTGTAAGCTGTGAGCTATATCATGTAGGGTCATCCAAGATAGGCAGGTCCTAGCAGAGAGGTCAGACAAAGTGCAGTCCACTGGCAAAGCAACTGGCAACCCACTCTTTGCCACAAAACCCTTATGGATAGGCACAACCAGAGACATAATGGTTATAGTACCTGATGATGAGCCCCTCATGTCAGAAGGTAGGAAAGAGCACATGGTGAGTACGAATAGCACCAGATCTAATGATATAGTTTTGTCAAAGTTAGCAGAAAACCCTTGGATGTTATGAACTAAAAGTAAATGTGGTCAAACATAAGATGACACAATTAAACATTGATATCCATGCAATTAGTGAGCTTCCAGATATCCAGAAATTTGTAGAATTATGTCAAGGTAATTCTCTTGTCATAGTAAACACTCTCTTCCAGTAGACTCAGAGAGTACTCTACAAATGGACAAAACCAGGCTATATGCTTTCTAGCAAAGATGGAGGAGATCAATACAGTCAGCAAAATCAAAACCTGGAGCAGACCGTTGCTCAGCTCATGAGCTGTTTATTGCAGAGATCAGCATTAAGCTAAGGTGAAGAGGGAAAATCAGCAGATTAAGCACATACAAAATAAATAATATGCCCAGTGAAGAATAAGTAGTGGAGGAATAGAAAAGATTTAAGGGACTAGACATGGTACAAGGAATGCCTGAAGAACCTTGGACAGAAGTTTGTGACATTGTCCAGAAAACAGCAACAAAGAATATCCCAAAAGAAAGAAAGACAAGAAAGAAAATAAGAAGGCAGACTGGCTATCGGATGAGGTTTTGAAAGTAGCACAGGAAAGAAAGAAAGCAAAAGGTAATGGTGATAGGAAAAGATTTGTGCAACTGAATGCAGAATTGAAGCCAAACGTTTCACTGAAGCATTTGATTATGAGGCTAAGGCTCAAATATTTGGCCATATCATGAGAAGACAGGGTTCCCAGAGAAGAATGGGAGAGACTGTAGGCACGCAAGGAAAGGGACGGCAGAGGTGAAGATGGACCGATGAGATAATTAAAGCAATGAATATGAGCTTGAGGGAGCTCAGAGGGCCAATGGATGACAGATATGCTTGGCGTGCTGTGGTCCATAGGGACACAACAAGTCTGACATGAAAAATAGTTTTTCCTTGGATAAGCTAAAATGAAGATTGTGTTTTATTATTTTATCTTACTGTACATAATACAATTATACTTTGTTGATAAGTAATTTAAAGGTATATATAAGTTTCCTGGGTTTCAAGTGTTTGGTAATAAACAGGCAGTGATTATCAGAAAGATAGAGATACAGCCAGATACAGATTTTGACCTTTCTGGTAGATACCACAGGAATTAATGCTCCATGGTGGAATCACATGGTTAAGTTGGGTCTGAGCTCAAAGCTGAATCGGAGCACAAGGATAAAGTGAGAGAGACTACATTTTCCAGGCTACTTTGCAACACAGGAACCCCAGAATATGATACAAACGTGTCAACTCTGCTTTCTCCTGATTGAACAAAACAATTTATGAATAAAATGCTAATCTTAGCAGACATTTTCAGGAGTGTTAACTCACAAAACCTGCAGATTGCAAACTGAAACAATTTAGCAAACACCAGGGTGAGTTTGTAAAAGTTTATTTTAGTATTTTTTCATGCACAAAAAATGTTTTCATATACTACTGACTGTCATCTACCAGATGCATTAATAACCCTGGAAATGGAAGATATGCATTTAAGTTCAAATTTTGGTAATTGCAAGTGAGAATTATATACATTTTTCTAACCAAAAGCAAAATGTTTCTGCAATATCACAAACTTAATAATAATATTATGGAATTAGCATTTATGTTAGAAAAAAATAATTCACTTACATTGAATTTATAATGATGCTTGTCCTAAAACCTTATATAGATGCAAAGAAA
Organism: Discoglossus pictus; assembly: GCA_027410445.1. Taxonomy (NCBI): domain Eukaryota; kingdom Metazoa; phylum Chordata; class Amphibia; order Anura; family Alytidae; genus Discoglossus; species Discoglossus pictus. Next base: position 298,154,209 of record CM050165.1, on the reverse strand, counting down.
TGTTTTCAACTAACAGCCTTTCCTCTGTGCTGGTTTTTTTTCAATTATTTTTTATTGTGCAGTAAGACATTTCAATATTGCATCCGGTAACCTTGGTATGTGCCCAGGGAACAAGTAATCACGTTTGACATTAGGACGATTTTATGGTAAAAATTAAATGTTATATTTATGAGATTGCATGAAACACAGTTTTTACAGAACCATCCTCTTTTCAACAAACTTAACATATTTTCTGTAATATAATACAGACACATTAAGTTATGATTAATGTCTATTGACAACATAAACAAAAACAAAGGTTTTCAAATCTAACTGGATATCAAAATTGAAACAAGTTATAATTATGTCTGTTGTAGCTTATTTTTGCAACAACATAAAGGATCTGGAGATTTGCCGATATAACAAAGAAGTTAAATACATTTTTGACGTAATAGTTTTTCTGTAGAACGTGTTATGCTTCCGGATTAACCTGGTCCCATAATTATTGTTGTATTTAATGTTATCTCAATGTTTGACATGATCTACAGATTTGTTTATTACTTAACCTTTGAGTTCATATTTTGTTAAATATCCGCAGATAATATGATCTGCATAGTTCAGTATGTAATGTGATGCTCTGAAACAGGTTCTCTTTGTGTCCTTTCTAATATAGTAGCAGTATCCAACACAAATGTACAAAGAGCATTCCAGTCTTAGGGCCTCATTCAGTTGAGCAATTGTAAGTTACTGGAGCCCGTAAACTAACTTGCTATTCAATTGGCGTCTTTTTGAGAGCCGCAAATGGTCTACGGGTTATAGGCTTGAAATCCCTGCGGTTATTACAACACATCTAAGCCTTTGATGTTTCACGTCTGCAAGAGTTACAATTGCTAAAATCGCAAATTACTATTCAATTGCTATAATTCCGCAAGCCCGCAAATATTTTCACACCTGTAAACAGCAAATATAGAAAAAAATCCTATGAGTACTAGTGAGAACCTGCAAGGGGGTTTAACCTCTGTCCGTAGCACTGTAAATCCAAATAAAAAATCAATACTGCACTGTAAATTACTGGGAAAGCGATGAAGACATTAGAATTAATTGCACAACAGTCTCCATCTCGCAAATCGGCAATTAAAAATTATTTATGTGTATGTTTCATTTCAGGGTTATATCATTCTCGGGAATCAATGAGTTCATATATATCATGCCACCCACATGGACTAGAACATTTCTTTCATTCATTTTTATTATTTTATACATTGCAGGATTGCAAGTCTGATCGCATATCAGACCCCTAAACGCTAATTGGTTGACATGTAACCTCAATGTTTTACTGACGTAATTATGACGGTCTCATTTTCTATTGGCTGTTTCTAAATTGGTCGCTACGGTCTTGCTTAATTGATCATGATCACGCTCTGAAATGCTACATACAATTGCATGGTTTACAGTTTTGGCGTTTGGACAGGTAGCTGCGGGCTTGATCAATTAAATCGCTCCGTATTTGATATACGGCCTGTATACCATGATTTGCGGCCTTGCAATTGAATGAGGCTCTAAATCCTTGGGGTAAAGTATGCTGCATTTGTAATGCAATATGAGCTTATTGATTATCACATCACAGTATAATAATTGTATGGGAAAAAAGGACAATGTATTTGTGGTATTGTGGCCTATTAGGAAAATTATTATATCATTATTATGTTTTCCCATATTCTCCTAATCATTTGCTTCTGTTACCCTTGTTATATCATGCCCTTTATATTAATCAACAACAAAAAATAATTTAAAGTTTTTTTTACGTTAGTAAAGGGGCAAACGTAGTTAGTATGGAAATTTATCAAATTGTTCATGAGAGTCACTGTTATGTATGAAGTTAAACTGGGACTATAACTGGTACAACATTGACCACAGTATTATACATATGTTAATTTGTTAAAGCAGCTATGAATTTGCTATTCAGACAACATAAAAGTAAAAACATATTAGAAGCTGTTAGTTTATGCAAAACAGAAAGAATATTGGAGTAAAATTAATAAACAATTTTGTGGCATTATACCTTGTATAAAAAAAAAACTTCAAATCATAAATAGGCCACATTAGATGTTTTTTGAATTGTAGAAGTTTTAATAAGTTTGCAGCCCATGGAAGTCAGCAGCAAAACGGTCTAACTGAATGGTTTATGGATCTTCTCTTCAGTCAGTAGATTAAAATTGATGCAAGTTTTGTGCAATTTTAATTTTTGTAAGTTCAGTACACATGACATTGGGGCTCAGTACAGGTAATTTCTCTAAATTATGTTTATATAGTAAGAGATAATTAACCTTGCCAAAAGGTAAAAAGGTCTCATAGGAAGTACATCTAGTCGTATTATTAATTATTACACACTAATGGGTCAGTGAAACAAGCATGAGTATAAAGTTTATATCATGATGTCCCTGAAACATTCAATGGTGGGCTGCTGTTCCTCCTGCTCTCTCTTTACCATATTCTGGCAAAAATCCTGTTAACAGAGCAGAATATTATATTCTAATTTTTTTAATAAAGACATCTACCTTTGGTAGGCTAAGAAATCTCTCATACTTAATTACAAAACTGAGAAGGGAGCCCAAAGACTCTTGGTTTTCAAAAAATTGTAGTAATGCACCCTTAACTAAAGGGGTCTTAGGAATGCTTTATAACTTTTTCAAAGAACCAGTTAGGGAGAATAAGGACAGATGCACATTGGAATGGGAGAAAGACTTAACTAGTCCCTGGGATATCTCCAAATGGAGAAAATCTAGGGCCATCCTTTCAAAGGGGTCTCTAAACTACAGCCTTATCGAAACGTCCATTAAAATATTGCACAGGGCGTACACCACCCCTGACCATCTTTCCAAGTGGTAAGTCACGGAAAGTCCCTATTGTTTTAGAAACTGTGGTGGAAGAGGTACATTTATACATGCATGGTGGAAATTTCCAATAGTCCAGCGAGTATGGCAGGAAGGATTTCACCTTGTCTCAAATCTTTTTCAGGTCAATTAGAGCTGAGTCTGGAGACTTGCCTATTGTGAATTCCCTTGGAAAAGTTGTCTCCCAGACAAAACAAATTAATACAAATCATAATGCTAGCGATTAAAAAATCAGATTGTAAAGAAGGGGAAATCCACAACTTTAGACTTCCTCGCGTTCACCTAGACTTTGAATCGCATCCTAGTACTTGAACAAATCATGCACACTCTAAATGACACGTTTGAAACTTTTACAAAAATTTGGAATCTATGGCTAGTACTGTAAGAAAGTACCCAAAGTAATAATTTATAAAGGACCATTGTCCAATAGGTGAGGGGGGTGCGGGGGCCTGGGGAGAGACAGGAGACAGAGAGGAGACCCAGGGGTGCTTCTAATGAGGCAAAGACTGCCTCACATGCAGAATCGAATTATCCAGTTGAATGGAGCAGCTTGTAAAGAATGCTAGAATCTTGTTCTTTTTTTTATGCTTTTTTTTATCTAAAGTTTTGGTTCGATTTAAATGTTTACTTAGCATTTAAATTTGTACTCATAATATAATATATACTGTTGGACTATAATGACCGACAGGTGTAAGAGGCCTTACTTGTGCAGGTAATATATCCAACACCAAATCCGAACTACCCCGTGAGGAAGATTTGCAATTTTTTAAGCAGAGATCCATGAGAATGGGGCTATGTTAAGCACAGAAAAAGAGAAAAGGTGGATTTGGAGAGTTACAGAGAAGGTTAAAAAATTCAGAGGAAGGGTTAACACTTGCTGTCACAGCTGTGGGAGCTTTTTTCTCCATAAAAACCTCTTGTTTAACCAGGGTAAATAGTAATAGCACAGAGACCTAAGGTAACCCTGGAGGAGTGCACAGCAGAGACTGGAGGATCTGTACATAGGACGACAATAAGCCGTACGGTCCATAGAGTTGGGCTTTATGGCAGAGTGGACAGAAGAAAGCCATTACTTTCAGCAAAAAACAAAATGGCCCATTTTGAGTTTGCGAAAAGGCATGTGGGAGACTCCCAAAATGTATGGAGGATGGTGCTCTGGTCTGATGAGACTAAAATTTAACTTTTCGGCCATCAAAGAAAACGCTATGTCTGGCGCAAACCCACCACATCACATCACCCAAAGAACATACATGGTGGTGGCAGCATTATGCTGTGGGGATGTTTTTCAGCAGCTGGGACTGGGAAACAGGTCAGAGTTGTGGGAAAGATGGATGGTGCTAAATACAGGGATATTCTTAAACAAAACCTGTACCACTCTGTGCTTTATTTGAGGCTAGGACAGAGGTTAACCTTCCAGCAGGACAATGACTCCAAACACACTGCTAAAGCAACACTTGAGTGGTTTAAGGGGAAACATGTAAATGTGTTGGAATGGCCTAGTCAAAGCCCAGACCGTAATCCAATAGAAAATCTCTGGTCAGACTTAAAAAATGCTGTTCACAAGCGTAAACCACTACTGATGGTAATCTAACCAGAGGATCAATGTACAGAGGAATTTATTTTTCATTAGCATTAAGTTGCATCGTAAAAGGGGCCAAGTGAACCGCAAGTATCTGCAATAATGAAATAGCAAATTATAATAGCACAAGCAGAAAGTCCTGTATTTTCTATAAGGATTATACCCCCAATATATTTTTATGCTTTTGATGCTTTTTTTTGTGTAATATACATTTATTGTATCTCCTCTATTGATCTAATGTTTTTTTCTGGTAGATACCTCAGTATTCTGTTGCTTTGTTTTTAACATTGTTGCTTTTTAACCTAGATATAACTCAATAGGAAAAAAAGTAGGATAATTTAGTGTTCTCCAGGATAAAGCAAGATAAGTAACTACAAAATTAAAAAAAAGTCTATCCTGAAATAATGGCTGTAAGTCAAGAAAAATGGGGTGTCACTGTCCCATAATACTGTGGGATTAGAAATAAGTGACCACCTTTATTATGACAGATGAAGTGGTATAATATTTAATTTCTAGAGCTTAAAAATAAGCATCATAATGGTATAATAATAATAATAAAGTGATGCTGGTATGCAAGCCTCATATGCAAAAGGTATTTGCTAATCATAGGGATGCAGCAACATATATTATAGATGAAAAGTTTGAGGATAGGCGCTGTTTATTTGTAAAAAAGTGCACTGAACTAAGAAAGGTTTAAAAACAACAACAAAAAGGCAGGGGGTAGAGAGTGGTACCTAGTATAAATATAAGTATGAACGCAGTATACTATAATTTAATTTTAAGTATAGAGGGGAGAGAGATATCACCATCAATCCTTAAATAGACATATGTATCACTTATAGAATTATCAAACCACTGCATAAAGTTCGGCTTTTACTGCTTAAGTGTGAGAAGAAAAAAAAAGGATAGGAGTATCTTAAGTCTCCCCTGGTACACTTAATTCTATGCTCTTTGTGAGCTACAGCAGAACAACTATACCCCTGTGTGGTATTTCAAAAAACGCAAGTATACATGTATTGCTTTATGTCCTAAAGGGGAGACTTAAGATACTCCTAATCCTTTTTTTCTCACAATTAAGCAGTAAAAGCCTAACTTTATGCAGTGGTTTGATAATGCTATAAGTGATACATATGTCTATTTAAGGATTGATGGTGATATCTGCCTCCCCTCTATACTTCAAATTAAATTATAGTATACTGCGTTCTTATTTATATTTATACTAGGTACCACTCTCTACCCCCTGCCTTTTTGTTGTTGTTTTTAAACCTTTCTTAGTTCAGTGCACTTTTTTACAAATAAACAGCGCCTATCCTCAAACTTTTCATCTATAATATATGTTGCTGCATCCCTATGATTAGCAAATGCCTATTGCATATGAGGCTTGCATACCAGCATCACTTTATTATTATTATACCATTATGATGCTTATTTTTAAGCTCTAGAAATTAAATATTATACCACTTCATCTGTCATAATAAAGGTGGTCACTTATTTCTAATCCCACAGTATTATGGGACAGTGACACCCATTTTTCTTGACTTACAGCCATTATTTCAGGATAGACGCTTTTTAATTTTGTAGTTACTTATCTTGCTTTAACTAAATTATCCTACTTTTTTCCTATTAAATTATTTCCCCCTTTTTTTGAATTTAGTGTTAAGCACTAGGAAATTGCTTAGGTCATACATTCATATCTAGATATAACTCAGTGTTTTTTTTATCAATATAAACTACACAAACCCGATGATTAGTAGATTTCTGCATTATATGAGGATTTGTCCAAACGTTATATGTGGACTTGCTAACACATTATATAGAGTCATTAGAATATCCAATCGGGTTTAAACTATGTAGTGCAATTGCAAAATGCACAAAAGGCAATAATTATTTGTGCTCAAGTATTTGATTTAAACACTGTTGTTTACATTAAATTTTATCACTTTTTCCACTGCGTATTTTTTGATTTTTAAACAGCTAAAAATAAAGTGTTCCTAAAATAAATTAACTTTCAAGCCTAAACCATCCAACTTAAAGGAGCTGGAGCAGTTTTGCAAGGAGGAATGGGCAAAAATCCCAGTGGTAAGATGTGGCAAGCTCATAGAGACTTATCCAAAGCAACTTGGAGCTGTGAATGCAGCGAAAGGTGGCTCTACAAAGTAATGACTTTATGGGGGTGAATAGTTATGCACATTGACTTTTTGTGTTATTTTGTCCTATTTGTTGTTTGATTCACACACAAAAAACATCTTCAAAGTTGTGGGCATTTTCTGTAAATTAAATGATGCAAATCCATGTTAATTCCAGGTTGTGAGGCAACAAAACATGAAAAATGCCAAGGTGGTGAATACTTTTGCAAGGCACTGTAAGTAAAATGCCCTTGCCAGTGATTGGTATTAAAAGTCAAGATATATTTTCACTGCTATCAATGGCATTAATTGTTTGTGGATCATGTTAATTTGCAAGCAGCATTCCCTTCTAGTAGAACACAAAAGGAAAGTTGATGAAACATTGGATAAATCTTTGCAGATTATTTTGTCCCTCATCATAATAAAGCAATATAAGTGAATAGTGTAAAGGACATTTCCACAACCTCCCACAGTCCTTCACGTCAGAAAAACAAAAAACATCAACATCTGTTTTCATCAGATCAAATGCACAGTTTAGTATATCAATAAAATAAAATAAATTCCTACCGATACATAGAGGTGATGGATAATTCCAACGTCGTACCGTTCCTGGCATGCAGGAAATATGAGAATGTCCCTGTGGAGATCGAAATATTATTAGCTACATTATTAGAGTTTCACTACTTTATAAAACTTTCAAACTTTCTTGGAATGTTAATTTTTGCTTTTGTGACACATTATAGATATTGTTACTCGTGTTGTATACAAACACTTTTAATGAGCATTACCATCTTTTCTATAGATGATAATTTCCAGAGAAAAACTGAATTTTAAAGAAAGAAAAGAAAGTAAAAATCAGTACTGAAATACTATTATCCAGAACAGAAGTTGAGACCATTTTTTCTCATCAAGGGAAATTGATTAACGCCCAAATTTTTTTTTTGCCCAGTTATGACATATGGCTCTTTGCATAGTGCATATTTGAATTAAGTGATTAATTTATTGTATAAAGGAAGAACAGTTTTTATTGTATCTGTTTAATTTAGTATGATATATAGAGAGTGGTACCAAGTTATCCAGTTGCAATACAAAATAGCGATAAAAATGCAGTTATAAATACGATATGTGATGAAAAAAATGAAGTGAGTTTTTGGAGAACTATGACACCTTCATCTGTAAGAGAGAATAGGTGGTTCTAGAAAGATGAGTTTCAGTCTGTTATGCCTGAGGAGAGTAAGTTGTAAATCTTTTTTCTAGCCAGTGAAATTTTTGTGTTCACATAACTTTTTCTGCTAACTTTATGACAGTGCACACAGGTGCCGCTAGCTGCTTACTCTGCCTAATGGTAAATCTGGCCCTGGTATCATCCTGATATTCTCTGAATGAGGTTTGCATTACTTTCATGTGAGAGTTTCCCTGCAGACCATCAGACTTTTCACACCTTCTGACTAATACACAACTTCATCAGCTGCTTTGTGTATTTTATATACATCTAGCTGGACACCAACAACATCTGTCTGTCCTATCTATCTATCTATCTACCCATCTATCTATCTATGGGCACCTCTCTGTTTGAAGGTCTTTTTTACAAGTTTTCCCATCTCCCTTCCCAAACTATCAAGGTTTGCAGGTAATGACAAGTGAACTGATTCTTTTGCAGTCTGAATCTAAGCTAACTTGCTAATCTTGCTTATAACGTACTGGTGTAAAAATGAAGTAACAGGTAGCATTTTTATATCTTTACTTTTTCACAGCTAAAATGTCCTTACTTCATCTCACTGTATTTTGTCCGTTTAAAGTCACAAGCTTCCATATATATTCACTGTGACCATATGTTTTTATCAAATAATCATGGACATCATTAAAGTTAACCATCTGTTTGGTGTAATTTATCATATTTGCAGATTCACATTTACTCCATTACTTTATTTAAGCCACTGCTTCTTATTGAGTTCCAAAAAAGGGACATACTCACTCTACCTTCTCATTAATACCTATAGCCTCTCTGCAGTTTTTCATTCCAGTTATTAACCATTTTGATTACTCCAGAGCTCAAAGACCTTGCTAAGACTTTAGAATCTATTGAAAAACCTGGATACTTTTTGAACTTCTGGGACTTGCTAGAGAGATGTTTATCAGCTACTCACTTACTAATTTTACCAATTATCAGTAATCCTGATAAATAGATGGATGTAATATTTTTTTCAGTTTCCATCCTTCATTTCAATCCTTGATATTGATTCTATGTTTTTCTATAAATTCAAAGATTTTTAGATAGTTATTAATATAAAATTGTATACAATTAGTTTAGCACTTTGTTGCACTCACTTATATCTTACACACACACACACACACACAGTTTTCATGACATCATTGGACTGCTGCTTACACCTTCTAACAGGCTTTATGAAGTAGACGGCATTAAGGATATTTGACACTGCGTACATGAGGTTTAGGTGGATCAGTATAAATATATTCACTCTAACTATACACTGTCAGTGATCTATATACACATCATAGCCGAAGGTATAAAACTAACTGAGATAAGGAATTGACAGGCAGTGAGGGCAGAAGAAGTTTAAGGTAGGGCCGACAGCATGAAACAAGCAGTTTCTTTGTTCTTTCACTATTCACAAATGAATTAGGTTGTACATGCAGTTGTTTCATACAGATGGCATTAATAGAACATACCGAATACAGAATGTAGTTAGTTTTCTTGATATGCAGGTATGTTTTTGCAATGATACAAAGTGATCATGTGTAGATAATGGATCATACATAATTAAACTATATAAAGTTATAGATTAAATGCCAATAAAAATTAACACAATTTCTAAACCTAATGCATATTAAACACTCTGTATCAGTGCAGTGCACATATAAGCAGTTTCAAGTAGGAGTTAATTCATTTGGACTATAAAATATTGGCATAATTTTGCCTATAAAAGTGCATCCTGCAGACCAGCACACAGATATTGATAATATTTTTTTGTAGGCTGTAATTGTAGGCTGTATATTATTGAAGAATTAATTTTTGCCATGCGAAAGAAATAAAGGCATCAGGTGAAAAAGCAGGGAAATATTTGCCTGCGCTTGCCAGTTGAAGACCAATATTGCTTACCTGTGTCTTAAGATAGGCTACAGCAGGGTCACTCTGAGATTAAACATTTTTGATATATTTTAGGGACACAAAAGATCCATATGTTTCTCTTTTACTTATATTTAATTTTTTTGGATACCTCTGGTTGCTATAGGGCTAGATATTATATCTCTTGACTAAATGAACTGCATTTTTCAACTAACAAAAGTATGAGTAAAGATTATGCAGATTTTAAATCAGTTTGCTTTCCAAAAGCTATTTTTTCAAAGTATATTTCATGTATATATTTAACTTTTATGCACAAATACAAACTCATGTTTTAAATAATTGTACCTGTAATGTGTATCCGGCATCACACTGAAAAGATACCACGTCATTTACCATGTATCGATCTCCAATTTTTACACCATTGGTTGGTACTAATGGTTCTGGACAAGCAGTAAGACCCACAGCTGAATGAATCATGGGAAGAAAGGAGAAGTAAATAAATGAATACGTGAAGATTTAAGTAAGTTAACATTTAGCAAGAATAACCCCGCAAATATAAATAATAATGATATATACACAAATCAGAAATAATGATTTTCATTGAAACTATGTATTATTAACTAATGTATTATTGTACCTAATATTATATTAGAAATAACTATTAAACAAAGAGAGGATATATGTGTGGTTTTATTCCTTTATGAAATACTACAAATTAAATTAGAAATTAACAAACATTTATTTTTACTTCTATATGTATTTCGCCATCCACTGCTTAAACAAATAACTTTAGACACTTTAAAAACTATTGATCATTATGTTCTCTTTTTAATAGCTCCAAAAATCATACTGTAGCCTATGACAAACCTTAAGGTTTTAAAAATACTTCAATCTATCTTATAAAGTATACTGTATTATTTATTATTCGAGTAATGAAAGCAATATAAGCTTTGTTCGGCAAGTACAGATGTCATCATAATCATTAATGTTCATTACAAAAAGCTTATAGATTTCCCCAAGTAAGCTATGGGTTTTCAAGACATAAACACTGATATTCTCTCCATGGCTCATTGCCTCCAACATCAATTCTGACCTTTTCAATAAGTACCACATGCACTGATGTTAATACAGTGTTCACAAATATGTTCTCTTTATCAGCCTCCCAAAAATGTACTTTACTAATATGCACTACTGTGAAACGCTACTAAATACAATGAATAGCATTTTTTCCACTGTGCTTTTAATTATAAGGCACCATACAGTCAAATTTACAGCCATCTATCTTCATAGCAGGCCCCTCCATGGTATTCATTAAAATTATTTTAACCTAATGAGCTCTGCAAAGCTTATAATAACTCTCAACCCATTTTCTTACTTGTCCTTTGAGGAACTCGCAACTGAAAATGCTCAGTAATCAGCAATTATGAGCAAATGTTAATGCACAGGTGCAACTTGTAATGCATTCCAATGATACAAAAGAAGAAGAAGTCTAAACAAAAATTAACTTTTTCTAAAACAGGATTTTTGACATAAAATTAATAAAATTATGAAATTACCATGATTTATCAAGAGACAAAAGAAAAAATAAGCTTTAATTTGCAAACATGTCATAAACAGAGAACACAAAAAAGACAAAATGTGGCATACACACATGAACTCTACCTTTCCATTAACCACCAACTTGACCACCATGCTGTTTACCACATATATATTTATCACATTTAGTCCTTCATCATGTCCTCCTATTTTCACCTAGAACAACTGTTTTTTTAATCACAGACTCTAGAAAAATGTAAATTTGTTTCTTGATATAAGCTTAAAACACTGTGGTCATTTATTTTATTTGGTATTTAGAATAAATACTCTTGAAAATGGGCAAAATGTTTTCAAAACAAAGAAATAAAACGCATTTACATTTTTTTGTCCTTTGCAAGAAATTATGTTTTACTGCATAAAATCCTATCTGTTCCTTTCTCAGTGTCCGTGCAAGCTAGTTAGTCTGGCATTACTTCTAAAGAAAGCACTTACAAATGCCATATTTCCATTGTGCAGATAAAAATGTCCGGTGCATTTAATGTGTCCTCCTACATCAGGAAGTTGGTCAGCAGAAAACAAAACGGCAGATGGAACTGCAGCATCATTTTATATATAATATAATATTAGTGTATTGTTTTATTTTTCAGTTCTACATTTTTTTATACTTTCTAATGCAAATCTTTTATTATATGACCTCAGTGGTCCTTTAATGGAACTAACTTATCAGATTTGACACTTGTTTGCTTCTCAGAGGCCTCTATTGGTAGGTCTCAGTACATGTTGGATCTTTGTACAATCTGAGAACTAAACTAAACAATCATGGTACCAAATATTAACACATTATCATGGGGGTTCCTATGAACCCCAAGGGGACACAAGTAAATTCATGGGGATCTCTATGGACTCCCAATGTACCTAATATTAACCCCTGTGTCATGAGGGAACCTACGGACCTCTATTGTATACTAAATTATGAACATTGGGTTCGTCATGGACCCACATGGCACACAAAAGTAATCCTATGTCAAGGGGATACCAACTGACCCCCATTGAATAACAGGCTATCTCCATGTCACCTAAGGACAACTCCTATACCATAGGGGTCCTGAAGCACATGAGTCCATATTGGACCGACATGGACCCTAACCTCACATTTGGTCCACCTATAGTCCCTAACTGTAAAAACATTTTAAAAACTATGACATAAAAGAACTACGCTTGTAAGGGGGGAATAATACATTACCTCTCCCTTTGTCTCCCTCCAGTAACAATAAGTGATGCCCAGGTTTCTCACTTCAGCCTTGGTTAAGCAGGCACTTCTATGTTGACATAGGCCTCTGTCTAAAGAACTCACATATTTTTTGACCCTTATAGTATTTATACTGATTCTGATTGACTGAAATATGTGTCAATAATATTTCAGTCAATAAGAATTGAGTATTTGAAATACTCACGCACCATATCCTATTGGTTTAAAGTCTAACGGAACAGGACACACAGAGCTCCATTCTTAAACTTTAGTTGGGGGAAATCCAGGGGATACTTGGGCTAATAGAGGGTATTAAGAAGGAATCCCAGGGGATGCCCAGCTCATAGGGCATAGTGGGTCATAGGCATAAACCCTTTACATTTGTTTTTATTATTATTTAAACTTCCCCATGCTATGGGAAGAGGTTTATATAGATAGATACGGATGAGGGAGTTTGGTAGGGCTAGTGAATTGGAGTCTCCTGGAGTGAATCAGTACATTTTATGGGATTTCTTTTTTTGTGAGCCATAGATTACTTATGGAAATTTGCTTTTCAAACCCTCATAGCTGTGAGACAGCCTTCAGAGAGTTCTTACAGGAGCCATGGAATGAAAACCTAAAGCTTTCCCCCGCTGTATGATAAAAAGTGAGAATAGAAATGAATTAAGCTAAAACAGAAGCAATGTGACAAATACAAACCTCAACCTTATTATCTCTACAGATTATTGTGAGAGGCTTTTAGAGGCAACTAAGAATGGCAACTAAGAATGACAATTAAAAAATTTTGATTATATAAAAAAAAAAAAAAAAAATAACTTGTCCAAAAGATTTTCCACCTTCTAACTGATGATTCAGAGTACCTTGCTTTATAATTTAATTGCTGTAAACATTACTTACTACAGTTCGAATGGAAGGACAATATTTTGTAGTTCTGTTTGCCTAATACTAAAAATCCTAAAGGCATGCGACACATATTACTAAAGTAACATCAGTTACAACATTTCCTTGTCCATATAGTGTTGAGATTTATTAAAAAGGAGATTGAATGTATCTTTCTAGGAGAAGAAAGACAATATGTAATATAGGAAAAGAAACAAAATCTAGCAGTTTATGGTTTCAGTAGTCAAAGCTAAACATCTGATTGTTTGAGATGTAAAGCTGTACTATCTGCCAAGAATATTTGTATTGTTGCTATGATGTGATTAAACAATTGACATATTAATCCTTTCAGAAGTGTAGCAGTTGGACATCCTTCATAACGTGCATCACATGGTCTGGTATAAAGCTGTAATCATATTTTTGATAAGACTTAATGCAATATCACTTGTAGAGTAGCTTTCCATCAGTTTTTCAGTGTGTATTGTAATCAGCAGGTTAAGCAGTATATCAATTTGTCTCTTACAGTCGAAACATTCTGGTCTAAAAGCATGAAATAAGGAATTTATACAAATTTGATCTGGACCAAAATATATGTACATGTATATGTGAAATCAAAAGCTGAATCTTAAATTAGTTTTTATGAATTAAGTAAGTAAACGCATCTGGAATATAGAGGAAATAATGTATTTAAATGTCTTGAAGATGAAAAAAATGTAGTCTAACGATGGACCACAAGCAATTATATGAGAAATATAATTCTCCTCCTTCACAGATCATATCCTGTGATGTTTTTCTTCATAACCCTCCGCATGACTGCTTAAGAGCTCGCAACAAGGAGTTCTCAATATAATGATGAAATGGTAGGGTACATGAGAAGCATTAGTGTCAATATCTGCCTCTTCAGTGGACTTGAAACTAATAATAACAAGTCCTACGCACAGATATACACAGTTCCTCAGATTCCCTTCTTCTCAGAATAATAATAGCCTTCCCTCTAAATGAAACACACCATTTTGATGTGCCCCAGAAATAACATAATCTTTATTTTCAGTCTCTCTTTTTATACATTTTTCTTATACAATAAAACATTAACACATTTATATAGGCAAAAATAACGACATGTTTTTGGGGCTTTCAAAATTTCCTCTTAACTAATCAGGGTCTGTTCCCGGTCAGCGCTGACCTGATTGGTTGGCTTGTCTGCCTCTGCACCTAACAGCTTATAGAGTGGGAAGTGCTGATTAGTGGAAATCCCAAGTATAATAGCAAGAAGGGGCTAGCGTGAGGATGGCCCAGGCCAGGTGCTACCTTTTCTCCTCACCAAATGGGGAGGTAAGGTATCTTATTCCACCAAGTCTGAGCTCCTTAGGTGGTTTGAGGACTGTTGCCTTCAGGGGTATTGGCCAACTGGATACCATGGGTATCATTAGACTGAGGAATATCAGCGTGTAGGGCTTGTGGGCTGATTACTGATAGCCTGAATCTCCTCTTAGTTTCCTGGAAATGTAGAGGGTTATAGGTGTATAGGAGGACTGAAGGGTTTCTAGCTGGGTGGGGAGTATCTGGTGGAACCCTGTGATGGGAGCTTACACTCAGGGGAACATAAGCCTCCCCTCTTTCGACTTCCTGTGGACCAATCAGCCTTTATTGAGTCTGAGGGAGTTTGGTTAGGGAATCAAGTGCCCAGGGGAACATTTCACACTTTTAGCCAGCCTGTTTATTAGGCATAACCTAAACCACATCACAAACATGAAAAAAAGCATTTCAAAGGAGGAAACAAGGGTTTGAGTTCCAGTGGGCTAGCCTTTTATTATAAAGTCCCTGGGAGTCCTTTGGGAATAAGGTGATCACTGTGGGTTGGTGTTCATGTTTTTAATAGTCATTCCACGAGAACCAGAACCACAAATAATAATTTTAATAGTCACTTGGATGGTTGTAGAACAACTGAGGAGAGAAGAGGTGCTAGAACCCCAGGGAGGTCTTCGGATCTTCCCAATTAGTACCTAGCTTTATTGGCTGGCAGGTTTGGGATGAGTATTAAAACCAATTCAAAAACATGTAATCAATCTACACTAAATATTCTCCATTAACATTTTATAATAGAGAATTTGAGATGGGTATTCATCCTAAGATTTGAGGGTTTCCTAATAATCTTATTGAACCTTCAGTTTCAACATTAAATACAATACTCTCTTTTCCAGATATAAATAATAATAATATAAATTGTTTACAATACGTCCAAATCACAAATTATATTTTTAAACATCCAGTAACAAAAAATACAACAACCATATACCATCTCAAAAGCTATCATTAATTGAATATACATTCTTAATAATCAAACTAATCAAACTTTAAAACCATAAAATAAAATATGCATTTCTACTTCAACTTTAACTCCAGTTAGGTTAAAACAAATCTTTCCAGCAACTTCTGAAAAGTAATGGAGTGAATGTGAACATATCAACACAATTATTAAAACTATAACAGCTGTTTTTTTTCTGTTTTTTTTTTTTTTATATATTTTTTTTCTTCAAATAATGAAGTGTTCTAACTGGCAACAAAAGGCAGCAAGGTCAAAATCACAAACAAGTTGATCCAATATTTGTTTTTCAATTTTCTGGTGATTTATTCACCTTTTGTGATCAAGATATTTTGGAACTATGAACCTGTTCATTATTCACTCTGGTTTCCATATATTTGTCATACTGTAGGTAAGACAAAACCACATTTTATTTACAACTTATTGATTTGCATTCTAATGAAGTTGTTATTTTGGCTTTTCGATTTGTATACTGATCCCTGAGGACTGGCTTTAGCCATGATTTATAAAAAGAGAAAATAAAAATAAGTACACGATTAATGCATGAAAACAAATGATTGCTATATTGTACGAGGTGGAATAAAAATGTTTGGAAAGACAAAATGTTAAGTTGTACTTAAAAGCATTTAAGGGAAAGACTAAAATCATTTTTTACAGATAATGTATGTTATTCTACCAAGTGATACTTAAATGTATGTATTGTTTTAATTTATTTAGGCTTTTTAATATTTGCATGATATTAGTCAACCATAATTTGACATAATACACTATCTGAATACTGCACCATTATACCTAAAATTAATAATTTTCTTTTAAAATCATTGGCCTGTTTCTATATGTTGGAGTATAATTAAAATATTATTGTATAGCAGTGCATTTTTCCATTTAACGTAGGGTAATGAAGATCACTTGATCAGAAGTTGTCCCCTTAGCAGAAAAATACCCCAAAACATAATGTTTCCACCTCCATGGTTGACGGTGGGGATAGTGTTCTTGGGGTAATAGGCAGCATTCCTCCTTCTCCAAACACACCGAGTTGAGTTGATGCTAAAGAGCTAGATTTTGGTCTCATCTGAACACAACAGTTTCACCCAGTTCTCCTCTGAATCATTCAGATGTTCATTGGCAAACTTCAGACGTGCCTGTACATGTGCTTTTTTTAGCAAGGGACCTTGCAGGCACTGCAGGATTTCAGTCCTTCACGGCGTTGTGTGTTACCAATTGTTTTCTTGGTGACTATGGTCCCAGCTGCCTTGAGATCATAAACAATGTCCTCCCGTGTAGTTCCAGGCTGATTCCTCACCGTTCTCATGATCATTGAAACTCCATGAGATGAGATCTTGCATGGAGCACCACACCAAGGGAGACTGGCAGTTATTTTGTGTTTCTTCCATTTGCGAATAATCGCACCAACTATTGTCACCTTCTCACCAAGCTGCTTGGCGATGATCTTGTAGCCCATTCCAGCCTTGTGTAGGTCTACAATCTTATCCCTGACATCCTTGGACAGCTCTTTAGTCTTGGTCATGGTGGAGAGTTTGAAATCTGATTGATTGGTTGCTTCTGTGGACAGGTGTCTTTTATACAGGTAAAGAGCTGAGATTAGGCACACTCCCTTTAAGAGAGTGCTCCTAATCTCAGCTTGTTACCTGTATAAAAGACACCCGGGAGCCAAAAATCTTGCTGATTGATAGGGGATCAAGTACTTATTTCCCTCACTGATCTGCAAATATATTTATAATGTTTTTGACATGCGTTTTTCTTGGGGGTTTTTTTGTTTTCTGTCTCTCACTGTTAAAATACACCTACCATTAAAATGATAGACTGATCATTTCTTTGTCAGTGGACAAACATTCAAAATCAGCAGGGGATCAAATACTTTTTTCACCTACGGTACATACACACACCACTTACATACATACACATACACATCAAACACACATAAACACACCCCACATATATACACACCACATAAATGCACACTTATACACTATCATACATATCACACACCACATACATACACACACACCACATAAATACACACTTATACACAATCATATATACACACACACATATACATATACGCCACATACATGTACACACACACACCACATACACATATCACATACACCGCGTACACACATACACCACATACACATACACCACATACATATTACACACACCACATACATACATACATACACATCAAACATAAACACATAAACGCACCACATACACACACCACAAACACACACACCACATACATACATACACACACTTGCTGTCTTGTGTGCTCTGGGTAAACGTCCCCTTCTCACTTCCTCTCAGAGGCCCACCTGTAGACTACTCCCTCTAATGCCTGATTGATGATCCGGCCCTGGACGTGGGTGCAGAGACGGGTTGGGTGCTGTGTGGAGATGTATGGTGAGAGGGCATGGCAGCTGACAACTACTGGGTGTTGATGGAGGCTAAGAGGGGTGGCTGATGTATATATATGTATATATATATATATATATATATATAGTTATATATTGGCAAGGGGTGTTGGAGGTGGAGCAGCAATGGGTAAGGGTTTTGGGAAGGTTTGATCTTATGGAAAGGGGTCTTCAGGAGGGGAGTAGTTCTGGGAAGGGATCTTGGGGAGGAGCACTGAGTGATTTGGTTCTGGAGCAACAATTTTTTAAAAACCCCTAGGGGGCCCAAAAAATGTTTTGCACCTGGATCCTCCTTTCTCTAGCTCCACCACTATCCACCAGCACAGGTAATACCTTATTCCAGAGGCCCGGGGCAAAGAGGGTGTAAGCTATAAAGCTGATGTTTTAGCACCTCTCTGCCACTATGATAAACAAAGCCTGATGCAATCAATAGCTTAAAGTACATGGTTAATACACTATATAATTTTGCACCTACAACATGAAATAGTGTAATTGATTACAATCTTATCATGAACCACCATGCCCAAGACCTAAAGGAGAAAAACATCCCCTTTCCCTCTGAAAACCTGGATTATCTAGTATCCCACCCCAGACAAACAAACTGCATTAGAGGGATCACTTTGCCCCTCTTTATGGACGCCATTCTACAGAGACTTGAGCAAAGGAATCTTCTATGAAAATATACATCAGTATTTTTATTATTCAATGTTTTTAAATTGACTTCTGAGTATTAAGATTCCATTGCAGAGAGAGGGGCCTTTCTGTCCAGTTTCCCTTTAGTAAGTGTGCTGCTAAAATATTCCACATGAATTGAAGTTGGGAGGAGAAATATTTTGGGTAATCAGGTCAAGAAAAGAACTACTTTAAAGAAAGAGTGACAGACAAGTGGAACAGTATTCTAGGGAAAGTGTAGTGGGGAACACTTTGAAGGGATTCATGCATCTCTGAAACATGAATAATGACATCCTAAGCAGGAAAAGGCAGATTAGCTGGACCAATCTTATCTGCCATCAAATCTATGTTTCTGTGTTCTACAGAAATTGCTTTGCCAGCAAATCTATTTTCCAACAGTTTATAAAAGAAGACAAAGAAAGTGACCTTTATTGCAACTGTTGTCTTATAAATAACATGAAAACAATTTCTGTTTTTGATTATACAAAATAAAGTTATATATCTGAAAATGTAGAAACATAGAATCTAACAATAGAAAACCGACTGACTCATCTAATCTGCCAATATTTCAATTTACTTTAATGCAACAAAACATTTTGTATTTTACCCTATCCTATGCTTAGAATAGCCACACTTCAGATATTTCAAGTTGATATTAATGGCGCTAATGTGACATGATGGTTTGGCTAGCACAGCAGGCTTTCAACTGGCACAAAAAAAAGATTCTAGAATACCACACCCTGCTAATAAATGACTAGCATAGAAAATGTACTGAATACCAAAGATGCAAAATAAGTAATCTTTGAGATGGAAGAATACAGTACGCTGGGTACATGGACTGTTTAATGTTATATGAGCATATATTTAAAGTTCCAGATGGCTTTTCTTTAATATACAAAAATATAAAGAAATTGTATCTATCAGTTATGTATATCCCTCACTGTTTCACATGTCCCAATCATGTCCTTGGAATATATAGCACTGTGTTCAATGAACTCATGTCTGGGTTACCCTCCATATACAGACAGCAACAGCTTTGTATATAACAAAAACAACAGACACACACATAACTATGGATGGACATTACTTAAAAATAATTTAATTAGATCTTGGTCTTGTAAGCCAATCATATAACAAACTCAGATTTCTAATGTCATTGTCACCAGATACCAAAATTAATATTTAATGAGTGCTCAGTAATAATAAACATGGGAAAAAAGTCAGAGGCTCTTAATCTGAAAATGAACAATATCTGAGTAGGTTTGTTCTATTGGCCTGGTAACCTACCCAGAGAGTAGCACTCTTTTAGCTCTTTTGTGTCCTTCACGGGGTTAAATGTCCTGTACTATTTCAGTCTGGTCTCGCTCAAAAGAGTGGGCCATGCCCAAAATACCAGACAATTCTACCCTGAACAGGAGAAACTGCAAACCCCAGACGTACATTTTGGTTTAACTGAGCTACACCTCACAGGCGAGGCCCAAGAGAGGCTGAAGCTTATGTCTGGGGTTTGCTGATTCCCCTATTCAGGGTAGAATTGCCTGGTATTTCAGGGCTGGGTCACTCTTCTGAGTGAGACCAGACTGATATTTTACAAGATATTTTTGCTGTAAAGGGTAGAAGTGAGCTTAAAGAATGCTTCTCTCTCAGTAGGTTACCATTCCTGTAGAACAAACCAATTTAGGTATGGTTTGTTTTCAGATTAATTACCTCTTACTATATTTGCTTAGGTTTTGTCACACTAAGGGTGATAGGAGTCTTCAGACGTGGACTCCTTGCTCACTATGCCTTAGGGAATGCAGCTACACCTCACTGATGAGGCCCAAAAGAGGACAAAATGTATGTCTGAGGTTTGCTATTTCTGCTGTTCAGGGTAGAATTGTCTGATATTTCTAGCAATGAATCTGATTTTTTACATGCAATTGTACCAGCGCTCATGGAAACAGTTGTTAAACTGTGCATCACTGATCATTAAAAGACGATTGGGTTACACTGTTTCCAGTGTGTAAAGGTGTGGATACATAATGCTATATCTGGCTTTATCATGCATTATCTTGCAGCATCACCCACCTAATAATAACATCAGAGATTTAGTAAATTGCTTGAAAACCTGACTCAAACTAATGTGCAATTTATCATGCTACATTGTGGCTTAATGGTCATTATTTGTTAATATGTGGACTCTACCCAGCTGAGTGTATAGCCCCACCCCCAACAGTGACATCATCTTTCTACATTCTTTTGGAAGCTCCAGCTACACAAGATGGAGGAGGATATCTGTGAGAAAGAATATAAGAGTTGCTGTTCCTATACTGAGAAACATGATGAACAAAATAAACCATGTAAGCCCAAAAAATTTAATGGATTTCCTTAAAATGTTTAGAAAAACTATAGAAAATTATTAATTTTGATACAATATAAAAACATTTTTTCCAGAGTTCAGTTGTCCTTTTAGTCACCATAATTACACCTGAACATTTAATTATCTCTCCACAAAATATTTCACAAATAAATTTAACTGAAGGTGTCATACTCTTTTTTTTCTTAAGTGATTCTTGCTAGAGGACTAATTAGAAAGTAAGTTAAACTGGCTGGAATGACCTTGAAAGTTAAAAGTATTTACTGCATGCGTTCTGTATCAATTCACTTTGAAAATAAATTACCTGTGCTGAGAAAATAAAACCAAGAGTTTGCCATTTAGAGGTGTTCATAAAATGAATAAAAGTGGCACATTTACAAAACTGAGACAACACCAGACTACTCAATAAAACTGCTTAATAAGTAAGTACATACAACCCTGCATACAAATAGTTTTAATAAGTAGGATAATAAAATCTGGATGACGGACGGTTCGGTGATTTGTGTCAGGATCATGACAATAATAAGATACAAAACCTGCCCATTTGTGTTGTGAGCACGCATTTACTGCTCAGTGGATGGATTTTCTCAGGTATTAAGATCACTCATTAAGCTTAATTTCCAAAGAACTAAAGCTGAACATTTCAAAGACTGCATTTTATTTTCTTTTACAAGTAATTGAAATATCTTTGCAATAAAACACTAGAATGGTGTGTTAATTTGACCTTTGATATCCCATTAATCAGACTGTTATTGCAGACCCCTGTTCACTTTAAAAAGGTTAAAACATTTTTTTGAAGAATGTACCTAACATACAAGTGATTATACTACATTAGTGTATCATTAGAGGGAAATGTACTTACAAATCTGAGCCTGAACCAATGCAGATTAACTACTGACACAGAAAAATGTCCATCTACATCATGTTTTCAATAACATGCATATTGATTTATTTTTTCCTATAAATTCTTAGCTGCAAAATAAATAGCTTTCATCTTGTACAAGACAGCCACAAGCACAAACTAATAATAACAATGAATTAAGCAGTCATGGATGATTCAGTAGAACCAGAAAACAACAAATGGCTACACAAATTGTAAAAACAAAACAACAACATGTATTTGTGAAATTTCGCTTTTGATTTGTAAGCAATGTCTGGTAATTTAGTTTAATGATAAAATGTGTGCTGTCAATGGACATACAAATGTGCAAAGGAAATCTATTTATACAACAAATATTTTATTTAAAGATTTCACTGAGCTGAATATGTTCTTTGTAATATTCTATTAATAATAAAACATAAATCTTACTTTTGTATTCCAGATGAAATCCAGCTGCAGCAACACTTATATCAGAATAAAAGTGCAAGTAAAGTTGATTAGATGTGCTGTTTAATAAAGCTGGCACAGTCGTACCTAATAAATACAAGAAAAAAAACAATTCCGGGTTTTATCAAGAGTACATTCAGTGTCTTAGGCAAAAATAACACTGAAGGGACAAAACAAAAGACAATATGAAATAAAAAATAAAATATTTAGCATAAAGCATAGTGTGAAAATGATCTTCCAAGGTGTACAGGTAAGAATTATAATTATAATCACAAAGTATAAGGGCAGCTGGCCAAATTCAGTACATAATGTATTATTAGTGTGCTCTTATGGAACCAAACTTGATTTGATAATAGCCAGAATGAATTTGAAAAGCTAAAGGTCAAATGGAGAGATCTCATATATGTAGAAATATTTGTTTTAAACAAGGATTAAAATATTCAATAAAGCAGACTTGCTATAATCTTGTATATATGGCAAATGTAAAGTGAGATCCTAAAATACACACCTGATTTTGTATGTTTGTAAGACCTTATCTGGTCTGTGAATACCTTCTATACTATTAGTAGTGTATTGTCAAGAAATTTGTGTCATTAAAATTATGTTCCGTTTTTTAAATATTATAATATGATATTATTATATTATTTTATATATATATATATATATATATATATATATGTGTGTGTGTGTATATACAGTATATATATATATATATATATATATATATATAGAGAGAGAGAGAGAGAGAGAGATAGATATGCTCTATATATATAAGTATTTACATATATATGTAAATTCAGGGTGTTTTGTGCTAAAGGAAATTCTAGTGTTTTAAATAAGACAGACAGACATCCAATTGTCTTTTGTTCTGTTAACGACATTACTCAACATTTCGTAGCTGTTTTTAAGAGATTTGTTCTATAACTTAAAGAAAACAGGCATTGAATTCCCATTGATAAATACAGACAGGGTGGTACACTGTCAGAGATAAGCATGTCTGGATTGGTATCTTTCCCAGTCTATACATTTATCTTAGTACATAACAACTGTCATTTGCAACCATTAATCTGTTAAGAGTATTTACTTACTATTTCATTTATGATCTAATGTTAAATCAGGTTAAATTTAGGAATGTTGTTCTTTTTTAATTCAAATTTGATGGAACAAGAGCGCCATCTAGTGTCACAAGTTATTGTTTTGATATTTTTTTCTGTTACTTCAATGTGATACATATCACATGATGCATTGGGGTAGCTCTGATTGGTTAATAGAAACATGTAAATAGATTGGAATGTTTGATAGAGAAAGAGGGCCTCATTCAATTTCGATTTGGCCAATTGAATAGGGCTCTATATAAGCACAGAGCATATTTTTTTACAGAAGTTTTTAGTTAGTGAACTTCTATCCAAAAGCAAGGTTTTCACTAACTAAAAACTTCTGTAAAAAAATATGCTCTGTGCTTATATAGAGCCCTATTCAATTGGCCAAATCACAATTGAATGTGGCCCTCTTTCTCTATCAAACATTCCAATCTATTTACATGTTTCTATTAACCAATCAGAGCTACCCCAATGCATCATGCGATATGTATCACATTGAAGTAACAGAAAAAAATATCAGAGCCCAGAGACTTTAATATATCTAGAAGGTCTCAAACAAGGAGAGGGGACACTCATTCATATACAGACACTCCCAGAAGACACAATCAGGGAACACAACGATACACACACCCTTCCTAACACTCCAAGGACACTTCCTGAGACTCACCTGCATCTAACTGAGACTTACTTACACACACAAAAGAACAGGAACTCTTTTGAAAAAAAAAAGAAAAGACCTTCAGACATCTAGGGCCTAAACACACGGTCATATTTTGCGGTATAATTGAGAATGATTTTATATACAATTTGTCTGTTTATTTTTTTATCAAAGGGATATAAACTTTAATAGATATTGTAAAATCATAATCTGGATATGATTTTCAATCCATAATTAATTTTATATTTCTTTGCCTAAAACAGAAAAATTGATTTTATTTAGTTTACATTTAATCAATTACGTTAAAAAATACCATAACTATCTTATACCATAGATACATTTTACTAGCTGCATATTATTTTATATATATATATATATATATATATATATATATATATATATATTATTGGCTTATATCGTTTTATTTTCTGATTGAGATATGGTTTTGCTAAATATGTGATTATTGGTCATTTTATTAGATCCATTGATTATGCAGTGCTATATATTTTATATCATTGAGGTTTTATATCATGCTTTCCATTTTTGAAAACATATTGTGGTGATTTATTCTATTGTTTTTACCTGGCTTGTTATCCATATCTGTGAATTATTTTGCTCGTTCTCATAAAAAGATTGTTGTTTTGCTTTGTTACTATCAATAAACATTATTTCATATAAAAGTGTATATTTGTCTATAAATTGATACTGAACTCAGAAATATCATACTAATTAGTTAGAAGGTTTTTGTCACAATATTACTGACAGTAGTATCATACAAGCATTACTATTAGACCATACTGTCACTTCATGAGCTGCAAAGGGCAGACACAGGCAGGTACTATTTGTAAAATAAATAAAAGACAGTGCTTTTAAGACTTATTATAAAAAGAAAGTGCATAAAATAAATAGATACATATGTATGTTATATTCCTAGTGAAAGACAGAAAAATGATTAAAAGCCTTTGATCTTATAGTGTTGCATACCTGAAATGCCTAATTGTATATGAACAAACCTTCAAAGTAATAAATGACTCCCTTCTTCTCAACTTTCATTTATCATATTAGTTTCTTAACAAAAATCAGGTTGACTCTAAACCATTTGCTTCTTAAACCTTAAGCTCGTATATAGGTGTTTGGCTATTTAAGATATAGCTACCTTTCCAAATCTCCCTATTGTTTCTACAGCTTGACGTTTCCCCATCTCGTGTAAATCAGTACCTCCTCCCTTTGTTTAAATTAGCAGATCATGGTATAAAGTATTCATATATTTATGAAGTATGTAACATTATAAGCAACTAAGTCACAGGCACAAAAACAATTTATTTACATCTAAGGTCCCTCTCAAGTGTCTGGCCTTGTTAGGACAGACGCAAAAAATTTACTATAATAAAGCAAAATTGAATACAATGATTAATATTAAAGGGCTGTTGTGGTCAATTATGTTCTATACAGTCTTTTGGATATCTAAACTTAGTAACTGGCATAATGATTTCAGAATATAAAAAACAGCTTTTAGAAAATGTTGCTTTTGTAGGCAATTTCTCTACACTACAAGCTTCCATTCTCTTTACTAGACTACTTCTTGCAGCTACTGTCTGAACAGAGCTTGTCTTTGTAAACTAATGTACATTTAATTATATGTAATGAGCGCACTACCAGCTGTAACTACTCCCTACATGCAAAGTCTCTTTCACATTAGAAAATAGATAAACTGGAAACTAAAATGGTAGATTCAACAATAAAGTAATATGCATAATTGCATATACAAATAATAAATTAAAGGTTGTATTATTCTTTTACATTCTATAAATGTGTTACCTACTTTCAAATGTAGTTCTTCAAAAGACAAAATTAAAAATTTATGACCACACTGGATATTTAAAGACAATTTTTTTTTTTTTTTTTTTTAACAAAATACTTTGTATATTATCAAGTAAAGCTACAAATTTAAGACCTCAGTGGTTCTTTAAATCACAAGAAGTGAAAGAGCTGATTTACCAGAAAAACTCCCAAGTCTTGGTGCAGTCACATCAGCACCATCATATATTTCAAGCGAATCCCAGTTATGTTCTGTGGCAAAGCTTAATACTTGTATCTGGAAAGTAAAATGTTAGTGTTTATTGATCAGGTATCATCATTAAAAAATGAGAACTAATAACAAGCTACTTTACATGTATTTATCAGCAACATATTGCTATTATAGTTGTAAAAATTAGTCAAGACAGAATTTGCACTTACTACAATAAAAAAGATGGGCTCTTAAACATCAGATTTTGCAAGCAAAGACATTGAACAGATGTACTAAAATTCAAAATGGTGACAAGTACAGTTTATCTAAAGTTCATTGCAGGAGTCAGATTGTAGTGCTTTTTAAGACAGATTTTATTAAACCATAATCATAGTATAGTCGAGGTGGGAGATCTGCAAGGGTATCAGTGTGGCCCCTTTCAGACCAGGGGAGCCATTACAATTTAGGCAGCTTAGATTTACTGCAAGTTCTTTCAATGCAGAGCAGAAAAATATTCAGGTCCCCAACTTTCTCTAAAGTAGCGTTTTTTCTACCCAAGATATATGCAAATTGGGCTATTTGTGAGCAGGAGATACATTGCTGATTTACAATTGCAATCTCAAGCTGAAACTGGTTCTCTAACTCAGCTTATTTCTGTGCCCAGTATCCCTCTACTTCTCTTTGGGCTTGACACCCTCTCTTTACAGGCCTTTGGTGTTCTAGGATAAACTGCATTCTCAGCTTGGCATCTTTGGGCCCTAGATATTGAGAAGCAGTTTCCAAAAAATATTACAGGTATTCTGGAGCACCTGATAAACTGCTTAATTATTCTAGTTTCTATGATGAGGGATCCGAAGCCCAGTTTCCACATTCAATGTTCCATGTCTATTTGCACAAAGGCTCTCCTCACACTGTAATCTGTAATCAATAAGGTTATCCTCAATATGTTTTCCTTTGTTTTGGTACACTAACTCCTTTCCTTACCCTGGTGTCGATATGAAATAGTCATGGAAATCTCTAAGAAGGGTAAGGGGAATCAAATGCACTTTTATATTGAGAATATACCATCTGTGGGATGGATACAATTTCAGCACACATCTTAGTACAGTATTTCATAACTGCAACCAATACATTTTTAAAGCATTAATGCTCTCATACAAAATAATCCCACCTGTTGCCAGCCATTTTTTGATAGAAACCCTACAGATCCCTGACATAGGTGTTTTGGTGAAAGGGTTTACCATAAAACAGCTTATCCAAAATTTCAAACCCCTTCAAATATTGCAAAAAACCCTTTATCACTTCCACAACAAACACAAATAAGGCAATTTAAGGTGTAAAAAACCTATGGATGTCTTTGGTTATCCAGAATTATAAAAAAAATACATAACATCCATTTGGTCATAAGGGACAAGATAATCCATTTATACTTCAAAACAGTTCTATTGTAATGTAAGTTTCTTGAGAACACAGAGACATAAATTAATAAATGAATACATTTATGATGGATTAATCTTAAATATTATAAACAAAAGAACTATACATTTCTATACAATGATATTAAGTGCAACAGGTTATTGTTAAAATGAAGCAGGAAATATGTTAATTATATTTACCAAGACAGGCTGTTTGATTCTGCAGATGAAATTTGGGATGGTTTTTGACCATGTGATCATTATTTTCCACTGACTATCTATCAATGACACCCATCTATCAACTCACGCTTTGTGTAACTTTTAAGAGGCTTTTGATCGTAGCCTTACACTTCTTTGACATGCATTGTTCATAATCACTACTGACACGAGTGTGGAGCTGCCACACAAGAAAAGAGCTGCGATATCTCTGTGTACCAAGCAACAAGAGACAACATCCAGGATTGGAATGCATAATCCCTTAACTACCCAGCTCTAGAATGATTTGAACCTTTTCACATGTTGCGTTGCTCTTGGTAATGTGGGAGGATAGTTGTCAGAATTATTAGTTCCTGTGAAGCAGAGCAAGAGTCCCACAATTAAATGTTCTATATGGAAAGTAGGTATAAATACCAATTTGTAACCACTTTGAACTTTAGTATATATGATCCTTTATTTTAAAAGAAATAAATGGATACAAAATTAAATCATATATTAAAAGTAAACTAATGCTTCATTTGAATTATTAGTCTTTTTATTGTGCATAAAAATGGTATCTGAAGGTAAACAATTCTGAGCTGGGAGAAAGAAAATCTATGAAATTAGGTTTGTGTTTAATTGTTAGTGGAGTCATAGCATAAACACCAACTTCCTATCAGTCCACGTGATCATGTGTTGCTGGCTTCTGCACCACTAGTTGAGCAATATTACTGTGTGGACCAATAGGAATCTGATAACAGTATGGTGTCTGCTAGAAGCTGCAATTTGGAGATTCACAGCTTTCTATCTGCCCAACTCCCACAGTGACACACTGGATGGTAGGAGGGAGACGCCAACATAAGAATCAGATACAAACCTGTACAGATACAAATGCAAATAAGTTGGTTAAAACCAATTAAACAAGGACCAGAGTGTTGACAATGTGACAGGATGGTTATATTATGTATATACTTATATTTAGTAATATTTACCTATATAGCAATATTTTTGTGCACATCTCTTAAGTAATAACATTACAATTCACATAATAATTATTAACTTATACTAATGCATAAGACATAATACACGTAATATGTTCATAATCAATCTTGAATTAGTATGGCCCCAAACAGAAGATAATACAATATTTCCTTAGTAGCTATTGACCTTAAGAACTAAATAGCACTTTGTTTGTAATATCTGTATTTTATTTTAATGAATTTAGTTCACACATTTTGGAGCAAATACAATCAGTAGCTTGGTCAGTCTGTACTCTAAGCTGTGAATGTTATATTACTTGACTCCATCAGAAAATACACACTCAATTTTCATGACCAACTTTTTTATGACTCGCTTATTTAATATTTAATGGTGTTTTACTGTGTAAATTTGTTATACCACCTTTATTCGTCAAAATATTCCTATGTTGTCTAGAGAAATCCTTACAAAACTGAAATGATAAGGTCTACTTTGCAATATGTTTATTATTTACATTATGTGATGGCAGTGTTGCTTTATATATTCCTTGTTGAATAGACTAGAAAATAGACTTGCCTGAATTCCTGATCCTTCTGCGACAATAATCTTCCAAACACAGTTCAAGCTATTACCATATGGCTCAGGGTAACCAGGTGACAATATTGTTCCTCTCCGCTCCGTAAAGTTTCCACTGCATGGAACTGGAAAGTAAATTGATTTAAACAGACCATGTTAAAGTAAAAGGATGTAGTGGTAAAAAGTTTCCAAAACAAAATTATAGAAATATATATGATTTCACCCGTTTCTGTTACAAGAAATATAAATGACAGTTTTTGTATTTATGAGATACATTTTATTGACATATATATATATATATATATATATATATATATATATACTTCAAGATATATATGTGTATGTATATTTGTGGGGGAGTTTAATTGCATTTTTTTTTAATTGTGTATTCATACAACATCTGGCTATGAAGCCCTGCACTGAGGGGCAGAGGAGGACGTAAACCCACCCACATTGCCCCAAAAGAACTCTTAGCCCCTTGTAGATGGCTCAAATAATGCCTTTCCCCTTCCCGAGGGACAAAACATGGGTAAAGAGACAGTTTACATATGTTTTGAGTTTTTTGCAAAATTACCTCCGCTAATGTTGAAGGCTATATATATATATATATATATATATATATATATATATATATATATATATATATATATATATATATATATATAAATATATATATATATATATATATATATATTTGGAAGCTAAAATATGTTGTGGTAAATATCCTTCCCACAAAATCGAATGTACAACTTAAAATCCAGCCCCACACTGATGAGATTGAAATGGTACTGTCTATGGGTAAGCCTGCATTATCCATCCTATGCTATGTTTTAAAGCTGTGTAATATAGCAAGCAAATGCCGAAAAGAAGCTGTGTATAAAGTGTTATTAAATTAACAGTGAAAATGCCTTGTGGACTCATTGCATGTCCCCACCCAGTTTCTCAAAGTGTCGTTAATAACTGTATTTCTCGGAATTCTGGGCAGAAAATATGTTTTTTAACTCATCCTATGTATTTAATATTTATATTTGTATATTCATATAAAAATATAAACATTGTTTTTTGCTCTTTTTTCTTTGTATATAGTTTACCCTTCAACGCTGTCTATTTTAGTGGATAGTACTCCAAACGCTTTGAAAGAACAAATTCAAAATTTATTTACAAAAGCATTTTTTGTATTTTCTTATCAAAATACAGTAGTCGTTACCAGATGCACCAGGTGTAAACAAACTACTGTTAAGCTTAGCACTCACAAAAAATAACCATATAGCCAATGAACGCTTGCAGCATGCAATTCTTCATTTCTAGTGTGTAAGCACACTTTGCATGGAATGACTTGCTGATCTCTATTTTGCCATCTGCTACTTCAATTTGCATGAGTCTGTATGTCAGCTGAAGAGGTACTTCTGTTGCCGATTACAATTCAAGATGTGTTTTAAAAGTATTTGTGCAATATCTTTTTCATGACTGAAACTAGAAATAGTTATCTTAATTACCATTACATATCTTTTCATGCCCTTGAAGTAATATGTGCGTGCACATCTTTTTGTATTCTTTCATTCTCTGAACTGCACACATGGATCTCTTGTACCTCCCATTTTTCCACACATGAACAGATTAAGTAATAACTTTAAAAAGCAACTTGTGAGTCCCTTGCATCACAAATATCACATATATAGTTGTCAGTGTGGGGAAAGATTACGATGTTGGTCCCATTTGCGGCCCTCGTACAGCAAGGGCCGCAACTGCTAGCCTCGCAAAGCGGGACTTAGGCTGCAATGACTGCCGAAGGCACTCATTGCAGAGCTCGCGATAGGCACCATAGGCGCTCATCTCCAGCGGTGCAGGACTTACGACCCGTACGACTTAGGACCAAAACCCGTTAATGCACTGTGTGCCTCGCAAAAATCAGACTTTAATGGCCGAACCATGGAACTCGAAACACCTGAAAATAACAACAAATATGCCTCAAATTAACTCAAATTAACTTACACACAGCACAGTGGGAGAGGCAGGGAGCCTGCAAGTCAGGTTGCAAGTTAATTTGAGCCATATTTGCCATTTTTTCATGATCAAAAATCGCCTAAGCGTGAAAAAAATGGCTGCCGGAAAAACGCAACATGATGAAAACAAGGCCTAAGGACGTAAAACTAGCTTGAAAGACGTAAAACTAGCCTGCGGGGTGTAAAAACGAGCCCTAAGCAGTAACACTTAACGCAAGCCAGTAACACTTAATCCAAGGCAATAACACTCAAGCGCGACGCCTATAAAGTACACAGGGTGAGAGGCTTGCAATGAGCGCCGGAGGTGCTCATTGCAAGCCACGTGATGAGCGCCAAAGGCGCTCATAGTGGGGCTTGCAAGGACCCCCAAAGGTGATGATTCAAAAGCAGGAAAGTTATGACTCGCAATAAGCGCCCAATTTCCTAGTACTTTATAATATTCATAGCATAAAGCTGCTGACTTAAACTTCCAAAAGTGAAAATAAATATATAACCAATAAAGTAATCTTAAGATAAAACTAATTAAAAGTTAAATAAATACTTTTGATAATTTATTATGGAAATACATATTGACAATATTTGTTGATGCTACACTATGCACCATGTTTACATTTAATTTGGTTGTACAATCAATAGGAAACACAATATAGATACCATTTTATACACTTGTAATCAGTAAATATTACAAGTGTATATTATTTAAACAGCAGAAAATTCAACAAAAATGTGTCTTCTTTTAAACAATAATTATTTTTTACCTACCTAAACAACTTGGTACTGTATCATTCCATTGAGCTAAGGCATTTGGAATAGTCTGACAGCGAATTGCTTTACTTCCTTGTAGAAAATAACCTGGATTGCATTCAAAGCGAACTACAGAGCCTGCTGAAAATTCAGATCCAATCCTCCGTCCATATCTGGGCTCAGGAACAGAGCTGCACTGAGTGTCACTAGTGCGTGGAACAGCTGTATAGGAAAAACACCAACAAAATATTACTTAAGGCATATTTATCGAGAATCAGTAATGTATGAAAAAAAATTGTTTGCATGAATAAATGCCAAAATAAACATTTAAAAGTTTACCTTGAAGTTAACGAAAAGTGTTGTAATTTCTGCCAGTTGTATTTTAGAGTAAACAACCTCTCCAAACTTTGGATAAATTAGCATAAAATGAATAATTTGTTTTGGCCAATCAGGAGCAAGCAAAGAACATGCAACATTTGTATCAATGTATGGGGATCCTGTTTGTGCTCTAAAGCTGCCTGTATCATCATATAAGAGTTTCTCTCTGCAGCACATTCTGGTAATCCATTCTGTGTATCAACTACTGCTGCAGAGCTAACTAAGGGGAAGTGTATCATACTTTGGTGATTACCACACCTGCTGATAGTCCATTCTGTCTATTCTCTGTACCAACTACTGATGCAGGGTTTCTCTCTCTCTTCTTGCTGGGTGTAGCATTAAGCTGGGATGCTACCCCTGTCATTGAATGCTGCAGCTGCACAGCCGTTTGGTTAGTAACGAATATGTTAACATTCGTACTTGATTGCTCTCCTGCTACGTACGCTCTGTGGGGGTGTGCAAATCAGGATTTCACTTGACTGCACCAAACTCTGTAAGTAGACTGAACTTTTCAATATAATACATATTTTTATGGTAATCAATGGCTGTTTGTTAGGGAAACTTCGAAATACGTTAAGTATTTTGAACAAAAGTGACAAAGAAATAATTAAAGAAAATCAGAACTGATTTTTTTTAAAAGCTAGTGATTAAAGATTTGAAACATACATTTTCCTTGTGATACAAACAATCCACAGTTCAACTCTCTCTATGACAATGTGCTTATAATTGTTAAAAAGCTGGATAACACAAGCCCCTGTAATTGCAAGGTTGCGGAAATTATTAGCAATACTTGTTGGAACACTGGAAAGACATGCATGTACTGAAGAACAACATGTAAGACTGCTAAAGTTCAGAGTACCAATTTGACATAAGAAATAAAATAACATTAAATCATGCTTTTTAACACTCTGAGTGTATAATTATTATTGTGCTACATTCACTGTTCAGCAGGAATGGAACAAGCTTAATATGAATTTACAAGAAATATAAATGACAGTTTTTGCATTTATGAGATACATTTTATTGAAGTTATTGAAGGAGGATATCAGCGTTCACTAGTAAGGGCACCACCCTCATTAAATATATTTATTTCATATGTGTCCTGCATATTTTTATTTTGGACCACAGCAATTACTACACAGAAAGTAAAGTGGAGGTAAATGTGATGTCTTTAATGGCTAACTAAGAAAGGGTATTGTGTGAGCTTTCCAGATATTGTAATTCATTTATCTGGCAAGATATCCATTAAAAGTATCACATTATACTCCAGTTTACTTCCTATATGATTATATGATTATATGATTATTGAGATAGTGAGAAATGGAAGTGCTTGCACAAATGTTATGTAATGTAAATATATCCCCTAGCAAGGACTGTAAAGCAGAATGTTGAAGACTGCCATATCTGGTTGCCTATGGGGAAACTTTGTGGCCCATGTGAATGATAACGATTCTACCACAGAGTACCTCCACTGTAAAAAAAAAAAAGACATGCAGGCCCTTCTTGTAGCTATGATAAAGCATCCTTTTCATTTTTATTTCATGCCACTCTGATTTATAGGGACCATTCTGATTTATAGCGGCTCCAGAAAATCTAGCGAAACGGAAAGAGTATGCCTCAATAATCTGTGCTTAAAACATTTGCTATATCTGTTTTCAATTGCTAAAAAAAACTGTATTCCTTTGCATGGAGGCAGCCATATTGGAATGGGGCAATTCTGTCCTCCCCCTGTTGGCTGTCCAGAGAGCTAAAAATTAGAATAAAATGCCCCTTTCAGCTCCAGTCCACCCATATACATAACTGAAGAGGTGTTACCATCTCCTGAATATGTCACTCAAGCAAGTGTTTGGGAGGTTCTGCAGGTGCAGTGCTGCACATTTGCATATAGACATCATCGACATCATCGATCGAGATTGACATCATCGATCTGTACTTTCAATCACTTATATGTTCAGAACAGAAGGTATTTGGTACATAGTGTAATGAAGCAAATATATAAGTTGGGCATGGTGTACTGATTTCTGTGAAGTGGTCATGCCCGTAATTGGGTCGCTTTATGTGGAACAAAACTATGCATTCAATTCATAAAAAATGCTTTCACATTTAGATTTTTACAAAATTAAATAATATATACCGTAATATTTACTGGATTGTCAAGGACAGTATTAGCTTTTGAAGATTAATTATTGGGCAGTTCCACCCTCTTACTGGGCTCTGACACCATGACTGCTAATGGGGGCATGGAGATAGAGCTGGAAACACTGAAGCACTATGACCCATTTATTATTATTATTATTATCTTTTAGTTATAACGCGCCAACATATTCCGTAGCCCTGTACATAAGATACGTTCAAGACAAAGATACATACAAATTAACACATAGTAAAACAAGGAGGGCCCTGTCTTTGAGTTTGGAATCCAGTGTCCATGGTGCTTTCCCTAAAACACCTTGTGGCATTGAAACTCGCAGACTTACATCCTAAAGGTATTGTGTGAGGAAAAGGAGAGAGAGAGATTTGAGAGTGTGTTAGGGTGGAAGGTGATACGCTTCTTTAAAGAGATGTGTTTTTAGAGAGGATTTGAATGTTTTGAGGCTGGAGGATAATCTGGTGGAGCGAGGCAAGGAGTTCCAGAGAATAGGGGCAGCACGAGAAAAGTCCTGAAGGCGAGAGTGAGAGGAGGTGACAAGAGTTGTGGAAAGAAGAAGGTCATTAGCAGAGCGAAGAGGGCATGTGGGGGAGTATTTGGAGATGAGACCAGAAATGTATGGGGGAGTGCTCTTGTTGAGGGCTTTGAAAGTTAGGGTCAGGATTTTAAATTTTATTCTGGAGGCTATGGGAAGCCAGTGGAGAGATTGACAGAGAAGTGATGCAGACACTGAACGTTGTGTACAGAAGACGAGTCTAGCAGAGGCATTCATAATGGATTGAAGTGGAGATTGTCGGGTGGTGGGGAGGCCAGCAAGAAGCGAGTTGCAGTAGAAGAAGATGATTGTTTCAGGGAGTTTGAATCTTCTGGTTTTGATTACAGGGCTATCAATAATGGAGACCCATTTATCCTTGCCCTCAGAATATCCAGACCTATGAAGGCATGTTTGAATAATCTTACACATAACAAGACAAAACAAGTCGGCAATATAAAGGGATATAAAGGGTAGTTATTTTCTGTCCTTTTACCCTGTAGACATGTTTTATTTGAATTTATCAGAGACCATTTCTTAATTAGGCCCATTCAGGTACAGCCCAAAGTTCCACTTGCAGATTCCTATAATTTATTCCATGATTTAATAATCAGACTGTAAAAAAGGTATCAATATATGCTGCAATACTTTATTCATCTAGATTACTGGACATTTACAGCTACCCCATTGCTCATAACCAATGCTTAATATTAATAGGGTCCTCTCTTAAGGACAACATGCTTCTAATATAGAAGATAGGTTCCTGGGGCAGAGATGTATATTTTCATATGGCATGCCTTTAGATATAAATATGTATATATTGTATGTATATGTATGTTCCTTGCTTCCTGAAGAGACCTTGCATATACATTGCCATAGTTGCAGATGGAACACAATAAGGGGCTAATTCTCATTCATGAGACAACATCTTTATTTTGAGCTATGGGTATTAAGGCAGATTTGGGATTGTGTACATTTAAAAGCATTTCTAAACTTAGCTCATAATTATAGGCTATGATTGATTGGGATATATTTTTTGTTGCAAAAAAAAAAAATTGCTCTGCAGTACATTGGAGTAATTCATGATCTTTGGTGTAAATTGTGGGTGCAAGAGTGGTGTTTACATGTCTGTAGCCTTCTTGCTTCTGGGCCTTCATCCTCTGACACACCCTCATGACCGAGCTCTCAGGATGTGATGTAATAAACACAAAATGGATTCCTGTACTTCTAGACAGTCTTCAAAAATGTAAATTTTCCCTAAAAAATGTTTTATGCCCATGGCTTACACACTGCTGATGTTGTTATTTTGGTACATACTTCACAAGCAGATGCTTTTTTAGTTGAACTTCAGTTTTAAGCAGACATATTAAGAAAATTAAAAGTACTGATTATTTTTAAAAAAATGTATATAACATAAATAATATACATGCACAATTACCATACAATCAGTATGAATTGAAGAAAGATGACTATGGAATCTAGAAAAAAACATGACTCAAATCAGCTCATTACTTCTTCAGGTCAATATCTCACAACAGCCTATGTTTGCCTTATATTTTTTTAATTGGATGAAAGGGCATGTTGGTCAGAGACCTCTAATATTTTAAAATATATCTTACAGGATTTTATCAACTTAACTGATCATTGTGGACCTAAAACACTTTTTCTAATATATCAACTTTCCAATGATGCATTTTGTCTATAATAAGACTGTTCATGGTTTGATAGTTCAACAGGATCGATGAGATATCATGTTACTCTCAGGCTAAACATCATGTAAAATATGTTTAGACCGCTTACATTGCTTTCAATACTAACAACATCTTAACGAAATATATATAAATATATATACTGTATATGCAGGCATATGCTTAACAGAAGCCATGTTTAAAATGATAATGATGTCAATAGTGAAGCCTTTGTGGGCACATTTGCATGTCCTTGCTCAGGTTCCCAGAATGCAGTGGAATAACTGTATTCCTCTGAATTCAGTGACGGAAACAAGTTATTTTATTTGTTTTAGACGTTAAAATGTGAACACAAATGTATTTAAAAGCAAATACATTTGTTTTCTGTATCACAGCAAAGTCAAAGAAAATACAACAATAGCACAAGATCATCACATATATAGTTGTGAGCATACGAGTTGTTGCTAACGCTTGCGGGCTCACGTAGCGCTGAAGGCATACGAGACACATTACGACTTCGCAAAAATCGTCCGCAACCCGCGGACATGAAAAAATTAAAAACACAATAAATACACACAACACATACATAAAAAGCTTACCTACAGCAAGAGGGAGCATCAAGGACCTCAAAAATGAAGTTACACCTTCATTTAACTCAAAATAAGAGTTTAGACACTAAAAAATTCTCTAAGCAAGAGAAAAAATGGCAACCGCACAAAACGAAAACGAGGCTACAGCACTCTAAACACGCAAAACACCACAAGAAACACGCAAAACACCTACGGATATTCCGCTACAGACGCATACCACACATTTGCAGCCATTTTAATGCGGAAGTACACAGCTACGCTAACGGTTTGGTCTCGCGCACGCACACTATTACACTGCACACATTCATCACGCTTACACAGCAGCTCCACACCACTAATGCTGCAGCAACATCAAAACAGATTGTCAGCTCTTCAACAGAATGCTTCCTGCATATATTACTTCAAAATAGGTAAAGTATATTAATTTATTCATGTATTATTTATTTCATTTTTATACACCAAACAGCATTAGCTCACTTACAATTTCATTGCCGTCATTTTTTGACGGGCAATTCGCTAGTGATTTTATAATCTATAATGCTAAACAGCAGTAAATTCATTAGTATATTAAAGGTTCTGCAATGGGTTTTTAGATGGATTTATAATAAGTGGTATAGTGCAAGCATGCTTCTTCCTTTTTACTACTGTATATGTCAGACTAAATATATTTTAGATTTTATCCTGCTTGATACCATTACTGTATACAAATAATTTCTACTTTAGCCATTGTGTATTTGCCTTGGTTAATTTCTAGATTAAAGAGCAAAGAACACCCAGACTGAAGAGCATCACATATATAGTTGTGAGCATTGAGGGTTGTTGCGAGCGAGGGCAGCAGTTGCTGGCAAGGAGGACAAAGGCACTCCTTGCGCTGGTGAATATGAGTGCTGTAGGTGCTCATTCCTACAACCCTGTGCGATTTAGACGGCGCTCACTGCGCTGGTGGAGATGAGCGAGTATAGGCGCTCATCCCTACTACCCGCGGGACTACAGATCAACAGAAATCACAATTAAAAATGCAAGTCCCGTAGTACTTTGAAAAAATCAAGTGGAAAAATTATGGCCCATAACACTTTGAACAAAAAATACGACTTGTGGCACTTAGAAAAAAAAAATACTAGGTCAAAAAAAATACGAAGTTAACAGCGTGAAATACAAAAACAACAAGAACAGAAAAAAAAAAGGACGTCTGGGATTGAGATTGCATGACAATTTAAACAGAATTTGCCCAGTTTCGGCACTTGAAAATCGCCTAGGCGACAAAAACAAAACAAAACAAGGCTACAGGACCACTAAACACGCAAAACACCACCAGGCACATAAGACTGGAAAGCGGGACTTCGAAAAAAACAAATACGAGCCGTGGGACTTAGAAAACAAAAATACAAGGTCAAAAAAATACGAACTTAGCGGCCGAACTAAAAAAATACATTCAAAACAACCAAAAACGCAAAGAAAAATAAATAAATAAATAACCATCACACAGAGCACGCGGGGACAGCCAGGACGTCTGGGAGTGGGGTTGTACGACAATTTAAACACAATTTGCCGAGTGTCAGCACTCGACAAAAAACATAGCGGACGAAAAAAACTAAAACGAGGCCACATGACCCCAAACCACAAAAAAACACCAAACCCGCGTAACACAAACACAATATATATATATATATATATATATATATATATATATATTGGTAGCTCTTCAGGATGTTGATTGCTGGATATATTAATTACAGGTAAAGTATATTAATTTATTATTTCATTTATTAATTAATTGTTAGTAAAAAAATATATTTATATAAAAAAATGAAAAGAGCAGGGGAGAGGCTCGCAATGAGCGCCAAAGGTGCTCATAATGAGACACGCGATGAGCGCTAAAGGTGCTCAGCACGGGGCTCACAATGAGCGCTGAGGGTGCTCAGAGGAGCAAAAGTACACAAGGAGAGAGGCTCTCAATAACCGCCGAAAGCGCTCAGCGTGGGGCTTGCAATGAGCGCTGAAGGTGCTCAGACATTTAAAAGTACATGAGAGGCGAGGCTCGCAATAACCGCTGAAAGCGCTCAACGCGGGTCTCGCAATGAGCGCCGAAGGTACTCAGAGGACCAAAAGCCTTACATTTTGTGCCAAACAGCATTACCTGCCTTACAATTTTATGACAATTCGCTAGTGAAATATAAACTGTACCATTTACCAAACAAGACTATCCAGATATTTGCAGAAAATAATAAAACAAAAATATGTACAAAACTAGGGCTCCTATTCAATTGAGCAATTGTTAGTTACTAGTGCCCGTAATGTAGACTGTAAACTAATTTGCTATACAATTGGAGTCTTTTAGCTAACATAAGTAAATTAAAGCGACAAGATGAAAAACATATAGAGTATAAACCCACCACTAAATTTAGAAGCCCAAAAAATTATCATTAAGCAATATCTCATAGGTAGTAACCAGTTATGGTGGCTATATACAATTAATCAGCGGATACTCACAGCTAGCAAGTGAAAAGCCAGAGCTAACAAAAAAAAGAAGAAAATAACAGACCACTGTTATAGCTAGCTGAGAAATTGTCACTATCAGCGAACGATTTGTGGGTTACAGGCTGAAAATCCCTGCGGTTGTCAAAATCGTAACTCCAACCAAGCTAAGCCTTTGATCTTTCAAGACCGTAAATGTTACAATCGCTATTCAATTGCTACAATTCCTCAAGCCCTCAATTATTTTCAAACCCGTAAATGGTAAATGTAGAAGACAATGCTACGGGTACCGAAAAGGACTTGCACGGGGGTTAAAAACCTGATCTTAGCACTGTAAATGCAAATATAAAACCTATACTGCACTTTAAAAGATGATGAAAAGATAATAGCACAACAGTATCAAGCTTGCAAATCTGCAATCAAAAATCTTTTTTTTACGTTTCATTACTGTGTTTAATCAATCTCTGTAATTAGGGAGTTAATACATATCAGGCCACCCACACAGACTAGAACAGTATCATCATTTATTTTTATTATTTTGTGTATTGCCGGCTTGCGAGTCTGTTTGCATATCGAACTTCCAAATACTAATTGATTGACGTTTTACCTCCATGTTTCTCATGTACTATTCACTGTTTCTAAATCGGATGCGGCCTTGCTTAATTGATCATGATCATGCTCGGAAATGCTACTTATGGGTGCATGGTTTACAGTTTAGGCTTTCGGCTAGGTAGGTGCGGGCTTGATCAATTGAATCAACTCTGTAACTGTTGCAAATTTGCAATTGAATAGGGGCCTATATTTTCAACATACTGTTTACAAACAATTGTTAAAAAAAGACAGAGATTAGGCAAAAACTGTTCTAAAATATTTAAATTATCAAATAATTCCCATTTATATTCCCTAATATTTTAATATCTTTAGTCGCAGCTTAATCTCCATCAAGGAAAGTAAACTGTTACTGTGCCCTAATTGTAGTTTAAGGCTCCCAATGTAGCAGCAGGTTTACTAAAGGAAACAAAGAGTCTCAATCAATTACAAGTTTGCAAATGCCTCTAACCCGTAATTTTGGCTGCAGGTTTTTTTTCTCTAAATGTTTAGTTGCATTCTATTGACTCCTTACAATTGACCTCTTTCACCCTAAACTCATAAAACGCAGCCTTTTTAAGTAGGCGTGATCATATCATCTGACAATATTTAAGCAAGCCTGTGATTTACTTCTTAGACACAGCCAATAGTAAGTGAGACTGTCATCATGATGTCAGTAATACAAGGAAGGTACATGTAATCTGCAATCGGAAGCTAAGAATTAATTAGTGACAATAAAGTAATATTTGCCGATCCAGGCTCGCAATCAAGCACTGTATAAAATGCATCATCTGTTTTAGTCCATGTGGTTTTCATGATATGTATTAACTCCTTGAGTCCTGGGATCAATATTACACAGAAATAAGAATTACAAATATTATTTTTTAATTGTATATTTGCGGGTTTGACACTGTTGTACAATTAACTCTTATGTGTTTGCATGCCTACACGTGCTTTTAAACTACAGTATTGTGTGTTTAATTGCATGTTGCAGCTTTATTAAGTGTTCGAAAAAGCCCTTGTGAGTCCAATTTGGTATCAGTAAAAGAGTTGTGATACTTTTTTCAATTGCGGGTTAAACTTTATGGGCGAGCTAGCACTACAGGTCTAATAAAATGTCAATTTTGTGTAACTTTAATTAGTTAATTAGTTAAAGCTCATAACGTTTTAGCTTTGCTAAAACCAATGGAGTTCTCAGGCAGATTTTGCGGCTTTGGCTGGCCGGTAGTGATTGCGGGCGGGGAACCCGTAGTAGGATTGCGAGTAGCTAATAGAATATGTGGCAATATTAAGGGTGATTATAAGTTATTATTAACTTTTATTTATTAACTTTTATTTATAACGCGCCAACATATTCTGTAGCTCTGTACAGGGTATAAGAACAAGGAAGGAAACAATATTGGCAAACTGCAGAAAATAGAGGGCCCTGTTTTGAGCTTAGAATATTTGTAGAAAGTACTTTTTCCCAAAGCACCTACAAGATTGTAAACTCGCTACTTACAATTTAAATGGAATGGAGGAGGCAGAGACCTGGAGAAGAACTGATAAGGAATAGCATGGATCAGGAAGGAAGTGACAGTTAGCTTAGGTAGGAAGGTATGAAAATGTAGACATATTTTATCATTTAGTGGTAAGGGGATGAGATCTGTGTATAAATTATGAATTGGACAATAGAATAGGGCCCAAAGTCAGGAAGCAGGAGGCAAGGTTAGTCAAGGATTTTACTTCTCAACTCCAGCGCTCAAAGGCTACTAAAAAACATATTTAAAAGTGTCACTTTTAGAGCTCATGTGAAAGTATTTCAGTGATTGTTATTGTCCATAGCTATGGTTATGTAGGAATATTGTCAGTCAGCTGAAGTACCATATGTATATTATGCTGACTTAAGAGCTTGGCTTTATAATGGGGAAACTGTTTTTAGAAACTAAAAAAACTATATTTAATGCATTACAATGTTTTATGCAATTATTATTTATTATAATTATTTATTTCTGTGTCTGAGCAGCTTCATTCACATGCTTTTTTAGCATTATATAGTAATAACAATATTTAAAGTACTGTAATTTTGGAACTGAGTTAAAAAGTCAGCATACTTTTTTTTTTTCTTGGCATTTTTCCAGGATAGAGAGTATCCCAATAAAATATAAATTCTTATATACAATTAAAGGGGTGTTAGGCACCCAATGGATACATACAATAGGGTCAATCTAATAGATTTTTGTACTCCAGAATAATTGCATATTATAGCAAATAAACAAAAAAGCTGTATTTACTTTTTTAAATAATTTCACCCACAATCAGTACTATAGCTTTAAAACTGAATACTGGTTCTACCAAATTAACCTACAGTAACCTTTTACGTTATGATAGAAGATTTAATTGTGAAATGAAACATCATAATAGTGGAGGCAATAGGAACCTGTATATTTAAGAATAGCAAGCATCCATTGGCAAGTAATTTCTGGTTAAGGGTCTCGTGTACAGGGCATGTTTGTTGTTTCTTCTTATCTGTTTCCCTTTTTTCTT
Source organism: Discoglossus pictus (assembly GCA_027410445.1). NCBI lineage: Eukaryota > Metazoa > Chordata > Amphibia > Anura > Alytidae > Discoglossus > Discoglossus pictus. The sequence goes on along the minus strand of CM050165.1, from coordinate 298,111,163 downwards.
TTTTTTTTCTTTTTCCTTGTTTCTTCATTCATGCAAATCAGCCTATTTGTGTGTTAGAAGGCTACTGAAGACCTATCTATACAGTATGCACTATTCAAGAACTCTGGTGTGTTGAAATCCTTTTTATTATTTCATATGGAAACTTGCACTCCAAACTGCAAGCCCTTTCAAAATATCTGAATAGAAATACAATGGCCCAAGAAATATGTCAGCTGCCATTATGGAAAATTACATAAAATTGTTAATACATTAATGTATTTGTTTATTTTTACTTTATAAAAAATATTTTGTTCATTATGAAGTCTATTTCTGCAAAAGAGAACACTGAAGTATGAAACTTTATTGGTACTTTAAAAGGGATATTCGCTATACAAAAAGAGTTGATCAAAATTTTACAGCAGTAATGTACATGACTCGACAGGGAGTAGATAAAGAGCAAATCGAAACCTTTAAGATATTAATGGACCTTCTCAATGAACAAAGTTTGCCGTTGGAAGAAAGAACTAAAAAAAGAAAGGTACAAGGAAAAAGTAAATTTACACCTGACACTATTCAGCAATATTCAATTCTTCTTGGAGATGATGGAGAAAGACCTCAAAAAATATGAAGAGGAAAACACCAATTCAAGAAATATGAATAGAATAAAACAAAATTTAAAAAAGATGAGAGAAAAGCATTAGATGAATTAAAAAACAGTAATACTATCATAAAACCTGCTGACAAAGGAGGAAATGTGGTGTTAATAAAAGAACTAGACTATTTAAAGATGTGTGAAAAAATTTTACTTGATCAGGACACTTATAAAGTGTTGAAGGAAGATCTGACGAATAAATTTAGAAAAGAACTACCGTATATACTCGAGTATAAGCAAAGTTTTTCAGACCTTTTTTTAAGGCTAAAAAGGGCCCCCTCGGATTATACTCGAGTCACTCTACCCCCCTTGTGTCTCTCTAACCCCCCCTTGTGTCTCTCTAACCCCCCTTGTGTCTCTCTACCCCCCTTGTATCTCTCTAACCCCCCCTTGTGTCTCTCTTACCCCCCCTTGTGTCTCTCTAACCCCCCCTTGTGTCTTTCTAACCCCCTTCCTTGTGTCTCTCTAACCCCACCTTGTGTCTCTCTAACCCCCCCTTGTCTCTCTACCACCCGTGTCTCTCTAACCCCCTGTGTCTCTTTCCCTCCCCCTCCTCATCCTCATCCCCCCCTCTCATTCTAACCCTCTAAATAATCCCTCTCCCCTCACTTACCTGCTCCGGCCTCCGCTCCTTCTGGGTCTTGATGTGGCGCGCATGTGACGTCACATACGCGCCACGTCATTAGCATATACCAGGCCGCCCGATAGTGTTGAGTAATAATTGTTTAACGGAAAATATAAGCAAGTACATAGATGACCACATTAAAGAAATGGTAAAGGTTCTACCCTCATACTTACAAGACACTTTAGATGTACTTAAACAGATGAATGGCATCAGTGTACCTCAAGATTCTTTGCTTATCACTATTGATGTCTAGCAATTATACTCTTCTATACCACATGAAAAAGGTATTCAAGCAGTTGAATATTTTCAGAAAATGCAAAATCAGAAATATGAAGAATTTAATAAATTTATTGTAAGATTGCTTAAATTCACTCTAAGTAAAAAAAAATTCTGTTTAACAATCTCTGGTATCAACAGATCAAAGGGACGGCAATGGGGACGGCCTGTGCCCCAAGTTACTCAAATTTATATTTGGGACACTGGGAAGCTTTGGAGGTGTTTACTGAATCAAAACAAAAGCATCCAGATAAAGTCATCTTATGGCAATGTTTTATAGATGACATTTTGTTGTTTTGGTCTGGCTCCCAATGAGAATTTGAAGACTTCATTAAAGATTTAAATCAGAATAATTGGGGCCTGAAATTTACATATTCTATGAATAAGAACAAAATTGAGTTTCTTGACTTAATTCTAATGAAAGATGAACAAGGCAATATCCACACCTCAGTGTTTCAAAAACCAACAGTTTCTAACTCTCTGTTGCATTGGTCCAGCCAACATCCTGTACCGCTTAAAGCAGGTATACCCACAGGACAATATCTAAGGTTAAAAAGAAATTGTGATAACATAGAGGAATTTAAGAAACAAGCCAAAGATCTAAAAGTGAGGTTTAAAGAAAGAGGATACCCGAATCGGGTCCTAAAAAGAGCCTTCAAGAAAGCACTAATAAGTGAAAGGGAAGATCTTATCTACAAGAAGAAAAATGATAAAATTGAAGAACAAGACCAGACGATACGGCTAGTGATGTCCTATGGAAGTGACTGGGAACCAATAAAAGAGATTATACAAAAACATTGGAATATTCTCAGAGAAGATGAAACATTGAGAGACTTCATCTCTGAAAAGCCAAGCATAACGTATGAGAAATAAGAATATCAAGGATGCGCTGGTTAAGAGCTTTTATAACCCAAAGAAACCAAAGAGGACTTGGTTAACAGAAACCAAGGGCCTTTTTAAATTGCGGTCATTGTAGAGCCTACCAGTATATCCAGCCAAGTAAGATCTTTGAAGTATCCAGTCAAATAAAAAGTATCCAGTCAAATAATTCATGAATTGTGAAAGCACCCACTTAATATACGTCATGACGTGCACATGTCAGAAATTCTATGTAGGCAAAACATTCCGCCAATTCAAAAGAAGAATACTTGAACATGTGTATTCCATCAAAAAGGGCCTTGATACTGTCTCAAGACATATGAAATACTTTCATGAAAATAAACCAGAGGCCATAAAATTCCAAGTTCTAGAGAGGCTATGGATTAGTCCAAGAGGAGGTGATACAGATAGAATTATATTACAAATGGAGAGTAAATGGATATTTACATTAGATTGCAAATACCCGAGAGGCCTTAATGAAGGTTATTCCTACTCAGCTTTTTTGTAGCTTTAAAAGTTTCACTTTTAGAGGCTTTTTTCTCTTTTTCAATTTTAGTAATGACCTATATTGTAATACAAAGTCACTACTTTTTCCTATAGAAAAATATATTAAACATTCACTTTATCTGGGTGTTCCAGACCTATTTAGACATTGATATATAACTGATACAGCACACCTATCACTTGTAGTTATGTGGGAGAAAATATTAGTTAAGTTTAGAAAAGTACTTCTAATTAATTGATTATTATTTTAATGCAACAAATCACAATTGCACCAACAATCTTATATTACCTTTATATTTAATATAACCTTAATAGCTTGCTTGTAGAAGCTTTGAGAAGTATATATTGTTTAGTGTCCTTCAAGGACATCATTAATACATTTTTTACACAATTTAAACACTTTTTTAAGAATTATATGATTCTTATAGGAAACTAGTGGCTAATATAGAATTAATATAAGTCAATAAGTGAAATTAAAAGCAATGTAGATAGATTTCTTGAATAGAGTAAATTGAAATTAAATAAAGCTTCTTTGTATTTCAATTTGCGCAATAACGCTAAATAAAGTTTGCCTTTTCAAATCAGCCAAATAAAGTTAATTGAAATGGACATAACACTGCGTAGTGACGTCATTGCGTAATACGCGTACGTCATTACGTAACTACACTAAACCAGGAAGTAACAGGCTTTAAAAGCCAGTGTGCAAGCCAGAGCAGTATAGCTTCAGAGAAAGTCCTGTAATAGGATGAAACGGACCGTTGGCACATAGTTTTTGCTGTGGAACAGGCTCCTATCTCCCTAATAAGGCTTTTTTCAACTGCCTACAAAGGGATAAAAGAAATGTGGAGAGAGGGAACTGAATCGCAAGTATTGTTTATTTGCTACATGTTATTATCCTCTCATTTAGGTGGTTTATTCTACCATTTTTTTCTATTATATCCCTATTAATATCATGCAAAGATTTTTTTCTTGCATTAATATATAGTTGTTTTATTGACTGAAAAGATTCCATATTCTTGGGAGATATAGAATGCCTGGGTTTCCACGATACAGTTTGTTTTTAATACATTTATTGTGAGCTGTTTTATCTCAAATTCTTTTTTCAACTCTATGATTATCAGTGTATCCTTTGTTTACAGGATCATCAGTATCGGCTGATATATGAGAGTTGATTTGTTTATAATTATTATTACAGTACTGTATAAGTCTAGGAACCATTTGATCTGGACCATTATATAGTAATAACAATATTTAAAGTACTGTAATTTTGGAACTGAGTTAAAAAGTCAGCATACTTTTTTTTTTTCTTGGCATTTTTCCAGGATAGAGAGTATCCCAATAAAATATAAATTCTTATATACAATTAAAGGGGTGTTAGGCACCCAATGGATACATACAATAGGGTCAATCTAATAGATTTTTGTACTCCAGAATAATTGCATATTATAGCAAATAAACAAAAAAGCTGTATTTACTTTTTTAAATAATTTCACCCACAATCAGTACTATTGCTTTAAAACTGAATACTGGTTCTACCAAATTAACCTACAGTAACCTTTTACGTTATGATAGAAGATTTAATTGTGAAATGAAACATCATAATAGTGGAGGCAACAGGAACCTGTATAATTAAGAATATCAAGCATCCATTGGCAAGCAATTTCTGGTTATGGGTCTCGTGTACAGGGCATGTTTGTTGTTTCTTCTTATCTGTTTCCCTTTTTCCTTTTTTTTTTCTTTTTCCTTGTTTCTTCATTCATGCAAATCAGCCTATTTGTGTTGAAATCCTTTTTATTATTTCATACGGAAACGTGCATTCCAAACTGCAAGCCCTTTCAAAATATCTGAATAGAAATACAATGGCCCAAGAAATATGTCAGCTGCCATTATGGAAAATTACATAAAATTGTTAATACATTAATGTATTTATTTATTTTTACTTTATAAAAAATATTTTGTTCATTATGAAGTCTATTTCTGCAAAAGAGAACATTCGCTATACAAAAAGATTTGATCAAAATTGTACAGCAGTGATGTACATGAGACCTATCTACCTTATCTAAATATCTTGAATTAACAGCCCTCAATTAAGATTTGCCCTCAGACATATATTATTTGTTTTTCACTTGACAAATGTTTTTTTTCTTTGCCTGTTACCCCCTGCTACCATAGATTCGAGTAAAGACAGACTGCCATGAAAAGAGTAAATAAAGCATATATGTTTTTCAATGTTGCATTAATTGCCATGCAGTGATAATTAGCTGTTAAAGTGATTTCATCATAATTCCACATTGGGGCTGTATTGATTAAAAAAAACAACTAAAAAAACAGATAATATAAAAAAAAATCCTTTTAGGCATAGTGCTAACTACCTATATTTCTAAACTACTGTTAAAAAGAAATTCTATTTCCTCCAGTAATTATTTTCCATTCTTTAGTAAATGTTTCACACTGCTGTGAAACAAAATTGAAATCAGCCCAGTGGAAAGTGAACAGAGAATAAGGTCAACCTGAAATAGAGAGTGATAAATAAAATGATTGACTTTGCAGGTCACAATAGTGTGTTCATTTAGATGCTATACAGTATTTGAAAAGGAGCTCAGACTAACAGAAAGGCAAATGCTTTAGGTTAAAAACAAGTTCAGAAGGCTAATAGATTTGATACACAACAGAAAAACAAATATTTAAAAATGGATATTAATATAAAATATATATTGGGTGCAAAAATTATAACATTATTTTTAAAGAAAAACTCAATTCACTAAATGCTGAAATACTGATTTTTTTTTAAATAAATTCATGTGTGTAATCTATATACACTTTGATCTAATTACGACATGTCATATTACACCTTTTAGGCACTTTATATTGTGCCTACTAAGTAGATTAATCAGCGAGACATCAGTGGGGCATAGACCCTTTGTAAAATGCCTGTTATCTGGGAAAAAAATGATATTCAAAAGTTCAAAGAAGCATCAGCCTGTGTAAAATTAGAGAAATTAATTTGAACTGGTAAATGGTATAAGATTTAGGTACAAGAGGATTTATCGTTTATTTTAGATGTATTTTTCAGGCAATATAATTAATAATTTATTGTAACTACAACAGATTATCACATGGAGGAGAACTTAGAAGAAAGTTATAGAACTTCCCAGAACTGCACATAATTTAAATAAAAAAATTTTTTTTTTTTTAGTTCTTCATGATAGGGTATTGTATAATATTATTATTATTATTATTAGATTTGGAAAGTGCAAACAAATGCTTCCATTCCTTCTCTTATAACTAAATCTTATTACCAGTTCAGATTACCTCCTATTATTTCACACGGGCTGATGCTTCTGTGCCCTTTTGAATATCAATTGATTCCAGATAGCAGGCATATTTGATGGGCTTATGTCTCACGGATGGATCTATCTAGTAGACACACTGTGTATGTATACATTTATAATTGCCCTTTAATGTAACCTTGAACTCTTACATCCTCTCCTAGAATGAACCATAAAGGGAAGTAAAATGTTACTAAAATAAAGTTTTCTTTTAACAAGAAATGGAATGGAAGTAAATAACTGATCCTTCAATCGTGAGTTAGCTGTTAATACAGAAATACCATCATGAATTGGTGCATAATTATTACTAAAAGTTGTTACAAACTGCAAGACAGTCCCATCAGTCCTTTTATGTAACTCTGCATAAAGATAAATGTCCCTAGACTTATTTCTAACTTGTTAATGTTATAAACTGTGTAACCCCCTGGCCCGGATTATCCATTAGGCAATGTAGGCATTAGCCTACAGGCGCATCTCCAACTGGGGCGCCTCATTATTGCATTAAAAAAAAAATTGTTGTTATCCTCACTTGAATCCTGCAGCGCAAGGCCCTCGAATAACAGCTGTGACTATACAGCTCTGCCTCCCCATGTCGAGAGCGTGGAGGAAGGAGGAAGAGCTCAGAAAGGAATTAATAGGGAGCTATGGAGGTACTTCTTGCAGGGAGGATGTCAGCAGAGACAGGGAGGCTGCCAAATCACAGTGAGGGTATAAAATGGAAGGTGGGAAGTTATAAAGTGTGACTATGACCTGGATCCATTTTTATATAATTTTTCTACCCCTGTAAGTGTGTGTGTATGCATGTATGTAGGTGTTTGTATATGTATGTGTGTTTATGTATGTATTTGTGCATATTTATGTATGTGTGTGTACGCATGTATGTGTGTGTGTCTATGTATATATGTGTGTATGCATGGGTTTGTATGTATATGTGTGTGTATGTATGTATTATATGTATAAAGTAACATCTAAGCATTAAGAAAACACAGATTTGATGGCAGATAAGAACCATTTGTAACAAATAATGTTAGTATTCTAGCTACTGGGATTATTTAACCTTAAGAAAAACTTTATGTATATGTAAAGAAATAGAAGGCTTTCTCTGCTGTCTACTTTCATTTAAACAAACTATATGAACCCTTTAAATGAAAGCATGGAATGTTACGGTCATATTCAAATATGAATATGTTGTTTTCGAAAATACATTAGTAAAATGTTTTTACATTAAAAACATTCTGAACAAAAAACTATACTTTCTATAGTTATTTGAAATACACAAATTAAGAGTCAGAAAGTCACAGAACCATTAGGATATTTGAGCTATAAGAATATTCAAATAGCAATTCACTGTAATTTACTGCAATTTATCAACATTATTTTGTGAAAAGTTAAATGTATGGTCTACATATACATCAGTGTTCATTTTATTTTGTGATACAACAAACCTGAGTAACGCTAAACTCTAAAACTAATATCAATTCAAAATATATATTGGTCTGCAGTTAAGAAAAAACAAACAATAGTTGGGTAAAGTGCCCTTGAAATTGAGGAGTATGTTCATATATAAATGTGCTGAAGAAATATTTTTATACAGCAGCTTCCATATCCATTCATAATTTAAACAATACAAGATGATTAAAGCACTGAAATATGCTGCCTACCAAATTTAAAAGTCAATGGCAGAAGCCAAACCTCAATTTAATACTATATCTATCCAATGAAACAAAAGCAAATAAAGGATGCTGAAATTCAATCTGAATCAACAAATGTAAAATACTAGACTATTATTAAGCTAAGGTAAGAGAGTGCTGTCAAATTTATCTTTATTTCTCTATATATATGTAAGGGGGTAGAATACATATATATATATATATATATATATATATATATATTATATGCAATTCAGATTATAATATAAATAAATCCAATAATACAAATGTCGATTCCTCCAAATCCCACTGAGCTTAATCTTTCAATGAATTTTATCCTATTTTAATAAATACAATCATAATATACAGCTTTGTGTATATTAGACTTTTCTTCACAAAACTGAAAATATGAAAGAAAGATTCTCAATTACCTTGGTAAACAAAGTGAAATCCCCTGGCAGGACCACCATTCATTGTAGTGAATCTCAGCAAAATGTGATTAGATGTGGCTAATGGCATTGTTTCCCCTGGAAAAAATAAATGAGAAATAGAGATATTAGGATATGGCTCACTACTTGTGAAACAGTATAACATTGTATATTCCATTGTTTTTTAATCTTATATGCACATTAAATAGCATTTGTTTTGCTTTACATTTATATTTAAAAAAAACTCATGTTTGGTTTATATAGCTATAAACTTGAATTTCCTGAGATTAAGATTTCATTGACATATCAAATATTCTTCTAATAGTCTTCTAATTTTATTAAATTTTATATAATTATATTTTATACAAGTATCATGGTGAATGAATCTCCTATTATAAAATAAAATTAAAACAATTTAAAAAAAGTTCTTAAACATTTTCCCACTAGATTTAAGATTCAAAAAGAGTGACAAATAATATATCCAAATACCAACTAGATGTTTTGATGTGCTAATTAGGATTATAGTCTGCTTGTCCTCCCCTGGGGTGGCAAAACCAATGCCCCACTAAGTTTGCCATGCAGTGACATCACTTCCCACCCTTTTTAAGCACTCTGAGACAAAATGTAACATATGGGTCTGAACATTAGAATAATTGAAAAACACACCCAGGGGTCCCTCACCCCTTTTTCTTCACAACATCTGCGATACCAATCCTCAGGGTCCAAGGTAGCAACACAGCCCAACCCTAGCTCCTTTTCCTCCAATAACCCACCCCAAATTGCAGGCTTCATCTTGGGGACACATCCAAGGTCTCAGGAACTAGAATTTCATCCAGGGACATACTGCTACCCCCTTGGTCACAAGAAGGTAGTGACTTTCGGGTATCCCATCTAGGGAGCAGCTCAGGTGAGGGTAAAAAGCACTTCCCTGCCGGCACAATCTGCTCAGGGTCAGTTGTCAAGGCAGGGTTGGGGAAAAACAGAGCAGGACTCAGGATTAGGATCTCTGGATGGAGACCCTTTCCTGTCTGAGGCTCACCTGGGGTAGCAGACTTTGCTGGGGTTGATAGCTCCTTAGGGTGAGTATCCTCCAGGGCTGGCACGGTTGGGATCACTTCGGTAGCTAGGATACGCTATGTAAGGTCTTCTGGTACCATGGGCCACTTGCCCATATCCTTTAACTCTGGGGCTGTCAGGACTGAAGCGATCCCCATCAGCCCTGCTGGCAACTTTGCAGGCTTTGGGAGTGGAGCCTAAACTTGCTCCTTCCTCAGGGTCTCAGGGCCAGTGCTCTCACCTTAACTCCCACACTTATCTGGATACACCTGATCCATGCTTGCATGCAAGAGCTTCCGGGTCTCAGGGGACGCCCCCTCAGCTGATAGCCTCATGCCCCGATCTGGCATCACACTCTCCATGGCTGTCAGCCTTTGCCTCTGGACATCAACGGTCTGTGGTTCAGGACAGGTAACAGTCCGTCGGAAGTTGGGCAGACTCTCAGGGCTTGCACCCTCCCCTGCCAACTGTTCAGTCTCCAGCTCCTCACCCTTGGTTAGCAGCTGGGACTTTTCTGGCTGTTGGCCATCTCCCAGTGGTTGGTGCTGCTTTACGCTGCTCCCTGGTCTTGCATCTACCATGGTCTGGAATGTTTTCCCAGCCTCCCTATCCTGGTGAGCTCCCAGCAGTCCCCCTAATCTCGCCTGTTCTATAACGGTCAGATCTCCAGGTACATTCTAGTTTCCTTCCTCCACCTTATAGTGGTATAGCCAACAGACCATTTCCTCTTGCAGTGCATCCTAGCTAGCTCAGCTGGGGAAGCATGGGGTAACTCCAAGTACTTGAGCCAGGTCCCACCTGGGCCCACCTCCTCAAGCAGTTCCTTATACTCTTTTTCCAACTTAATTTCTTTATTAATCAACCGTTTGAGCAACTTTTCTTCTTCTCTCCCTATTTCAATGTTCTTCTGGTGTTGTGCCATAGGAATTCCCAGCGCTCTGCGGTTCCAAGGCCACACTTTGGATCTCCCTGCAGCACATCCGGGAGCCTTCCACCAGTCCAAGCCTGTAGAAGGAGGGCCCTTGTGATGCAGGAGTTGGAAGCATTAGGTCCACATACTCAGCTCCAACCACACCAGGTCCTCAAGCCATTCTGCTAGCTTTTCACCAGGCTGGAGCCCAAGGGAAGCCATGCACTGATTTAGAATAGCTGTCCACCTAGCCTCGTCTGTGGCAATTGTTTGCCTTTGCCACTATAGCATACTGGTGATCAGACTCCTTTTCTCCTTGATCATCTCTGCTTTGCAGGCCTCCATATGGTCCCTGACCCCTCTATCCATTGCTGGCCTTCCTTTGACTTGGACCTGGATTTGAAGGTTTGGCAAAATCGCTGAATGGTTTCTGCATCCCTGCTAAGCTTCCGAAAGTACTGGACTTCAAAACTTACGATTGGGGGGTAGGGGCTATTACTGCCCAGGGCCACTTGCTATAGACTACAGGTTAACTACCCACAAGGACTGTATTAGTCAGAGTCTCTCCATCAGGAATCAGCACTTCCAGGAGTCTCAATAACCTTCTTGTGGAAGTGATCGGGACAGGTTACTTAGAGGGTGGAGATAGGTTCAGTATCTCAGGCACCAGGAGAAAAATAAGAGACACACGATTTTGATATGTCTCCAGAAGTGAACTGATTTATTTTGAAAAGTCAAACAATATTTAGATACAGAGAGGGTGTACTCAATGTAACAATGAGAGGGTGTAGCAGACAATTACAGGAGATGACCCCACATGGGGTCTGCCAGTAGCTTCCTGAGAGCAATGGGCTTAACCTCCAATACACATCCTGCCATCTTAATGTGATTAACTTTATCTGGTAAACAATGGGACAAAACAGATTACAAATACAATGGAGGTGGTAACATACATAATCCAGTGGCTGGAGTCAAGCTGTCTATCCTTTAATGGGCTAAGGACCGAGGAACTAAAAAAAGGGGTCTGTGACACGTATTATGAAACCAGCAAGCCATACAATAATGTGATCAATAACACATAAAAAAAACAGTTTTTTTGTTATTTAGAATCTTTTATTTTCTGGTGAGGAAATGTTGTTGTCTGCATAATTGTGAGACATGAGCCTAACAGGCAAACTGAGAACAGTGCTACTTCACTGCTTTCTCTGTAGGTGTTTTCATGTAAAGTAGTTTCTTATTGTGCACACAAATCCAGATATTTTGTTTCTTTGGGCTGCTGTAAATGTGACCGACCTGCAGCCTGTCTGTTGTCAACCAAGTGATTTGCAAACTGACTATATGAACCATCAAAATCCAGTACGACTTTGCCGAGTTGTTGGGTTTAGCTTCCTCAACAAAGTGCATCATTAATTCTGATCTTACTTTTTGGTATTCGACCCTTGGCTTTGTCTTTGACCCTATTTCTTTTTTTGTTATTATTAATTTTATACAAAAATTTTAATTTGTACAATACATCATCACATTGTCTTACAGTTTTATCCATGTACAAATACAAAACAAACAACTATATAATCCATTGTTAAAATAAACATACATACCACAGTCTTTCTCTTTTAGTTTGTTGTGTTCTGAACAAAAATAGTTACCAATCTTAATCTATGTAGTGGATCCAAAAAAAGGGAATTAATGCATGGCGTCCCAAATTTTCCATTTTAACAGGTTTTTGCTCACCAATCTAGAATGCACATAGTTATTTTCCAATTCTCTGTATCAATATATTTTTTGTACAATCTCATTACATGAGGGGATCGTGTTTATCCTCCAGTTAGCGGTAATTGCCCATTTAATTACGGAGAAAAATTGAATGGCCAAGGCCTTTTTGTCTTTGACCCTATTTCTTGATTACTGTCTGGATTGACTATGGGGTTGTTAGTCATTTATGAACCTGAGCTTCCTATATCTGTATTTGGACTATGATCCTGCTTCTGTCTCTGGCCCTTCAAGGTTTGACACATTTCATATTCCTTCCACAACTGGGATCCTTATACTGGCCTTGTAGACACATTTAATTATCTTCGTAAATATATTAGTAGAGGTTTGATCAAGCCTACAAGCTACTCTGCTTGTTGATGTTTTCTGAAGATATAGATACGATAATGAGTTCAAATACCATTATGCTTCACAATGAAAACAATTCTATGATATGTCTTTTTTTTAATATACATTTTAAAGTTGTTCCTATATATTTCCCAACATACATGCGTGAAGCATGGTAATGTAAACATAGCTGTTGAAGTATCACCTGTGTGGCTTCCTGAGAGTGAGCTGAGAAGTCTAGCTTGTGGCTGTGGACCATCAAAAAGTTCAACTAAATCATTCAGTGCTGTCTGGAAAAATGCAAATTGACCGAATACAACTGAAATAGAAAATAATAAAAACATTGTAAAATTTTCAGTTTAGAAATGAACTATGTCAAAGTAAAGGAAAATTACTATAACTTAGAGAAAGAAAAAGAAACATATTTAAACACTGCTTCTACTAAACAACATAATACAATATTTTAATATTCATTGACATTATATAAACAATAAAGTATATTCACTAAGGCCCTCATTCAATTGCAATTTGCACAATTGAATAGAGCCCTAAATAACCACATTACATATATTTTTTAAAGAAGTTTTTTGCTAGCAAGCATCTATACAAAATAAAGGTTTTCACTAACTACAAAATTCGTAAAAAAATATATGTTATGTGATTATTTAGGGTCCAATTCAATTGGCCAAAGTGCAATTGAATGAGGGCCTAAGACATTTAAACCCTATTATAGATACCGTATGTTATATATGTTATAAAATGTTATAGACCTGCAAATATAAAGTCACAATAAATAATGTAGATGTATTATAATTCTTATCTACGTTTTGTTTGGCAAGGTACAATCAACTGCAGTAACTGCTTGGGAGCTTCTGTAAGAATTTCAAAGTTAAAATTGTCCACTTACTAATTAGTATAGCCTTACTAATATAATATATACTAATATATTTTGCATATTAATTTGTACAATGACCAACAGGTGGTGTTTACACTCATATAACTAATTTTACCGAGAGCTGCTATATATTATATCACCATCAATCTTTTTTTGACAAAAGAGTTTGTTTTTTGGTACTGTGACAATATTATGTTTATTTTGCTTGTTACATGAATACATAGGGGGATAAGAGCTAACATGATTGAAAGCACTGACAATGTCCCTATACAGTCAGTATCTTTGTGGAACTTTTAACTTGCTAACTAAAAGATTGATATTTACAGACATTCTATAAGTGTAGGAAATTGTTTAAGAATTAATAATATATTAATTCAACTTAAATATCCCACCATGCACCAATAACCAGAAAAGATCAGTACAGAGCAGTAAACGTAAAAGTATGAATGATATAAAATTCTAGACGACCACTAAAAGACAAAATAAAAGAACAAGAAAGATTTAAAATATTACCAAATTCTTTTGGAACAGTCACTAGATATTGACAAGTCTGTCCAATGGTATAATTGTTTGGAAAATTTGGTGATAAAACAACTCCTTCAGATCCGGTATACTGCCCTCCACAGGGTGCTGAAATAAAGATAAAGGGGTGTGTTTTTTATCTGAGAAACTATTGACATTTAGAAATTGTACTATATAGATGGAATCAGGAAAAATAAACATTTTCTTAAAATAGTTTTACCTAAAAGTTTTTACAGAATGCTTAAAAATGTAATATATACATTATTATTCCAGAAGAAACTTGGTAAGAATTATGTTGCTGGTTTTCTAGGGTAACATGAGTTTGAAGAAGCCATTCGGGAAGGAACATTGTTTGCATATTTTATTTCTATTTGTTTGTGTGTTTTAATGAAGTGCCCCAATTGGGAGCTGGAGATTTTTTTCATCCAGTCTATAAGGGATGGCATCTCTTTCACTATCACTTTAAGAGGTAAAATGTAGTATACAGCAACCCAGTATAACTGGTAAATCAGAAAATAAAATAATATAGCTGTGACTTCAGTTGCAACTAGATAATAAAGTTAACTTGTGAAGAGTTATGAATACTTTTATTTTCTGATTCAAAGCTGTTTTATTCTAGGTAAATATTTAATAGGAAACAGCACCACTAAGACATAATGATCACAAATAGAAGTAGTGTGTTCATGATAGGTAGCATGCAAGGGAATTCTTATTAAAAATAGAACAAAGGATATGGGAATTTAGGTCTAATGTGAAAAGTTGTGTGGTACTTCCCTTTACATGTTTTTGTGCATAGAGGACTTTTAATTAATTAATTCCATTTATGTTTATTGTTTTGAACATATAAAATGTTGGTCTAGGTTTATATGACCATGGGTCTCATTTAGATAAAGATGAAGCAATGGTATATGGATTGTATTATATTAAGAACATTATCTTCCAGCCTGAGTTAAACTCATTCAGATTTTTTTTTTAAAGTAAAATTAAAAATACAGTAACTTGGTAGAGTGCCAGTATTATATAGCTGCAAATAATTATACAATAACCACAATGGTAAATTTATTTATATGGGTAGATTCACCTTCCATGTGCACCAAAAAAGTATAAATAAAGCTATATAAGTGTAATTATATTATAGCTGGTGAATCTGGTGAATCTCACTATTGGTGGTAAGTAAATATACACATCAAAAAGAAAAAGAAAGACACTCGATAGAACCACCATATAGTCCTATATTAGAGAATCAACAATGCATTGGAAATAAGACCAGAGCCAGTAAAATAAAATAAAAAAATGTACTGAAATTGATTAAAATTTTGTTAAAACATTATGTGTCCCATGAGATAAGGTCATAGCAGATGATATTTTCGTAGAGAAATGGCTAATATTTAGTATTGGGCTAATATTAAGTAGCAATATTGATTAACAATAAATAATAAATTGCACAGGAAAAATAGTATATTGCCATATATAAAGTTCAATACCATAAAAGTGCATGTACTTACATACAGCCACATTAAATTCTCCTAATGCTTAAAAACGTAGCTTGTAACGTAGCTCGCAAGACTTATGGCTATTAAATTGGCCTCTTAAACCATCCCGACGAGGACTTGCTGGGTCGGAGTGAGAAAGCCCTACGGGACGTGACAATCCTTTGATCTGTCAATCCTGTAACTGCTACTTTCCAATTGCGGTATTAAATTGCATCAAAATCACTGGCGTTCAACCCCTGTAACTCGCAAATAGAGTCAAGAAGCCAAGGAGTGCTAGATAGGACCCGCAAGGGGGGTAAAGTCCAATCTGTAGCACTTTAAATGCACATCTATACATACTACTATACTGTTATTAAAAGGGAAAGTGATGTTAGGTCTTAGAATTAATAGCACAACATTCTCAAGCTCACAAATTGGCCAAATAAAATACTTTATTTCATGTTTATTTTCTGTGTTATATCGAT
Source organism: Discoglossus pictus (assembly GCA_027410445.1). Lineage (NCBI taxonomy): Eukaryota > Metazoa > Chordata > Amphibia > Anura > Alytidae > Discoglossus > Discoglossus pictus. Next base: position 298,095,405 of record CM050165.1, on the reverse strand, counting down.
CCCGGCAATCAATGTGTTAATACATATAATGGAACTCACATGTAATAGAATATCATAATTATGGCTTTATCAATATCTGGAATGTGGGTCCGATCGTAACTCGTAATTGAACCCCGTAAGACTTTGAAATCCCACCTCCATTTTTCAGTGACGTAATTCCGACGATCTCTCATAACATATAACAATGGTAATGCAATATATTTATTCAAAGTATTAGGATATATAATTAATGATCATATTTTCTATGCTCTATTTTGATACTCTGTATAGATACAATACATTAAAAATGTACACAACAAAAGTAAAATACTGATATGTACACATAATAAAACAATATTAATTTTTTAAGTATAGACTTCTAACCACTAGAGGGGAGCAGCCCCATATACAGTAATATTTTCTTTCCATGTATATTGATTTCTTTATGAAAACAGAAACTGCTTGAAGGAAACATTTACACCATCAGAAATCCAAGTTCTTCAAAATACTACAATATATATAGATTAGAAAATGTTAATTCAAATACTTACCATTACAGGATGGTAAAATCCTGTTCCATGCAGGTTTTCCATCTGCACCAATCACACAAGTTATTGTAGCAGGATCAATAATTTTATAGCCTGAGTCACACTGATAAGTTACTGTGGATCCAAGTTTAAAATCCAATCCAATGCGTGTACCGTTCATAATGTTCCCTGGATCAAAGCAAGCTTCCCGTGGCTTCTCTGTTGTAAAAAAATATATATAAATTTAATAACCAGAAAACGAAAAGTGTAAAACAAATAACTAACAAAAAAATGAAAAAGAATTTGTTTAAACTTTTAAAAAAAAATCAGCTGAACAGAATGTAATATTAGTGCTTCTCATCTAAAGCTCTAAATGGTCACACTAAGGTCATGTTGTAAATATATTCTTGTTGGGGTACAGTAGAGACTATTAGAATAATTTATTCACAGGTCAAGCAAATATATCATTGAGAGCCATTCACTGTAGTAAATAGAAAGAATGAAATTGGATACCAGACTGTGATTTGTAGAAATGTGGGCAAGGCGTTAATCTAAAAGCACATAAAATATTTCTGAAGAGTAATTAATATATATATTATATATATAGCTTCCCAGAATGCAGTGTAATAACTGTTTTTCTGAGCAGGAAGCAGTTTTTTTTTTAACTTGCTTTAGACATTCAAATGTGAACACAGATTAACTATTTATTTACTATAAATATATATATATACTGTATATAGATAGATAATAGATAGATAGATAGATAGTTAGATAGATAAATAAATAGTACATTTGTGTTTACATATGAATGTCTAAAACAAGTTACCAACAAAACTTGTTTCCTACTCAGAATTCCGAGAAATACAGTTATTATACTGTTTTAAGGTTACTGCCTCTCATCAGCGTGGGGCCTGTTCCTAGCTTGTGTAGTAGATTTTGTGGGGAGATAGTTTACCACATCAATGATTTAATTTATGATATATATATATACTGTATATATATATATATATATATATATATATATATATATACCGTATGTTTCCACGTGTGCCGCCATCTTCTTATATTTTACCCTTATTATCTTCAGTCTTCACTCAAAATATCACATTTATAGTTGTGAGCATACGTGTTGTTACTAATGCTTGCAGGCTCGCGCAGCGAGCCGCGGCCGTCGCGTAGCGAGGGCCTCAGTTGCTGACATGGAGCGACCCTCACAAACTTGACGTTGTAACGCAAACAACACGACACACCAACTGCGACCCTCTCAAACTTTACCTCGCAACGCAAACAACATACGAGACACGTTACCACTCATTACCACCTCGCAAAAATCGGCCGCAACTCGCAAACATGAAAAAATTCAAAACACAATAAATACACACAGCACATACATAAAAAGCTTACCTACAGCAAGAGGGAGCATCAAGGACCTCAAAAAAGCAACTTACACCTTCATTTAACTCAAAATAAAAGAGTTTAGACACTAAAAAATTCTCTAAGCGAGAGAAAAAATGGCCACGAACAAAACGAAAACGAGGCTACAGAACTCTAAACACGCAAAACACCACAAGAAACTCGCAAAACACCACAAAAGACCTACAAATATTCCGCTTAGATGCATACCACACATTACCCGCCATTTTACGACAATGCGGAAGTACACAACAACGGTTTGGTCTGGCGCACGCACATTATTACACTGCACACATTCAGCACGCTTACACAACAGCTCCACACCACTAATGCTGCAGCAACATCAAAACAGATTGCCAGCTCTTCAACACAATGCTTCCAAATACGTAAAGTATATTAATTTATTAATGTATTATATATTTCATTATTATACACCAAACAGCATTAGCTACCTTACAATTTCATTGCCGTAATTTTTTGACGGGCAATTCTCTAGTTACCATATATACTCGAGTATAAGCCGACCGAGTATAAGCCGAGGCACCCATTTTACCACAAAATACTGGGTAAAATGAGTGACTCGAGTATAAGCCGAGGCTGGAAAATGTGCTGTCCCCTGTGTCCCTCTTGTGCCCTCTGTGTCCCCCTCTCTCTCCCGTGTCTCTTCTCCCCTCTCCCTTTCCTGTGTCTCTTCCCCCCTCCCTTATCACCCTCCTCAACCCCCTCCTCATTCTCAACCTCCCTCCTCAACCCCACTCCTCATCCTCAACCTCCCTCCTCATCCTCCCTCCTCATCCTCAACCTCCCTCCTCATTCTCAACCTCCCTCCTCCCTCCTCAACCTCCCTCCTCATCCTCCCTCCTCATCCTCAACCCCCTCCTCATCCTCAACCCCCTCCTCATCCTCAACCCCCTCCTCAACCCCCAATCCTCAACCTTCCTCCTCAACCCCCCCATCCTCAACCCCCTCCTCAACCCCCCCATCCTCATCCTCAACCCCCCATCCTCAACCTCCCTCCTCAACCTCAACCCCCCTCAACCCCCCTCCTCAACCTCAACCGGCACCCGGTATATGCTAATGACGCGGCACGCCGGCGCAGGGGTCAAGGAGCGGAGGCCGGAGCACAACAGGTAAGTGAGGGGAGAGAGGGGAGGTATTTAGGGGGGGTTTAGGTTGAGGAGGGGGGTTGAGGGGGGTTTATGTTGAGGAGGGGGGGTTTAGGTTGAGGAGGGGGGAGGAAAAGAGACACGGGGGGTAGAGAGACACACGGGGGGGTTAGAGACACACGAGGGGGTTAGAGACACACGGGGGGTTAGAGAGACACGGGGGGAGAGTGACTCGAGTATAAGCCGAGGGGGCCCTTTTTTGCCTTAAAAAAAGGGCTGAAAAACTCGGCTTATACTCGAGTATATACGGTATATATATTCAATAGAACTCACATGGACTAGAATATCATATTTACTGATTTATTAATATTGCATTTTTTTTGGAATGCGGGTCCGATCGAAACTCGTAATTGAAACCTTCATTTTTCAGTGATGTTATATTGACAATCTTATTTGCCATTGGCTCCGTCTAAACCCGTAACTACGGGTTTGACTAATTGATCATGTTCACGGCTGGACATCCAACGTGCTCAAGAATGGTCTCAAGCCCGTAACTTACGCCATGGTCTAATTGAATAGCTCTGTAACGCAGCCAAATTTCAAACCTGCAACCTTTGCGGGTGTGCCGATGTCTCTACGGCCTTCAAATTTAATGGGGCTGAAGGTTTAGCAATTTCCTCCAGGTTACCCAAGACTGTCCCCAGTTGAGTCTTTTATTCTCTAAACTTGTTTGCCAGTAATAATATAATATTTTTTGTTTCCGAAATATTATCCAATACTTATAGCACAGATTATTTTCAATTCCAGACTTGACTAGTACTATATAAAGAAAACTATCCATCATACTGCAATATCAGTCTATGTATACCAAGCACTGAGCTTGCAAACAAAAGGAGCTTCTTACAATTCCTTGAAAGACAGATACAACTGTACTCTTCTATATCAGAGTAAAATAAACATGTTGTCTACTTGTATATTTCATGTCAATCTTATATTCAAGTTGTTATCTTATTCATTGTAATTCTACAAAATTACATTATTCCTTCTGCCAGACTATTTTTAGACGTTATCCTAGTTTTCATATTTGGTTTTGACATTTTAATAAACTTCTATTTTCTAAATTTTTCATATTATGGTGCATACTAGGTTTTTCACTTTTGGCGAAGTTCATCTCTTGACTGCTATAAGAACCCATTTTATCCAGAGACATGAGAAAAAAACATTGCATTCACTATGCATAAGTCTGTATTGGAAAGGGTTAATGCACAGGAACGTAGTAGTGTCAGAGCATTAACTCATTTATGTAAATATCTGTGCTAAGGATGCGCAAAACAATAATTTATATTTAAAATACTTCATAAAGTACTTTTTTTCACAATTTTAGAAATATAATGATAAAAGTCACTATTTTAGCATCACAGTTGCTATAAAATGGTGCATTAGAGAGCAAAATGTCAGTTGAGAAGATCAGTACAAAGCATATTAACAAACATAGCTGATCAGTGTAATCTCTCTATGCTGTTCATGTGATTTTATAGAGACTTACAGCCTTATTAAATTGCGATTCGGCCAATTGAATAGGGCTCTATATAAGCACAGAGCATACATTTTTTACAGAAGTTTTTAGTTAGTGACCTTGCTTTTGGATAGAAGTTCACTAACTAAAAACTTATTTAAAAAAAAATATGCTATGTGCTTAAATAGAGCCCTATTCAATTGGCCGAATCATAATTTAATAAGGCTTATAATCTTCCTCTACAATGTGTTATCAAAACAAAGTATTATATGGCATGTAAACGTTAAGTGCATAATGGACCCATATTAAAAAAATAGGTACTCTGTAACAAGATTAACTATTACATTATTGTTACCAGTCTTATTGTGTAATAATCTGAATTATACTACATAGAGGGAGGACACAATTAGAGTGAATATGCTTGTGTTACTCTATATGTAATGAAAATGAGATTAGATGAGGGGTTATTGGTAGGTTAAGGTAGTGGAATTAATTAGCTCTCTATGGAATGCTGATTGAGACACACAATGGAGGAACTGTACTGGCACATATAGAGCTTTTTTCATATAAGTTTAAGTACATTAAAGCTCAAAAAATTATATTGATCACAACATTAATGGTCACTGCCTCTCTTTAGGCTAGCCAGTTATACTCAAGGAGTATTATCATTAAATATTTCTCTTCTATTATTCGTGGCAAAAAAAATCCCCCTCTTAATAATTTGTTGTATGCTATCCTGAATGGTCAATGAGACAGCTGACTCTTTTTGCATATAATTACATGAATCTCTTTCTTTTTTCTTTTGAGTTTGCTTGCGTGTCTTAAAAGTCACCTTGTCATCCTTTAAAACACCTGCCATCTCTCTTGAGAATCATATTGTTTTTTTTCCTCTTTTACTGTTGCTAAAATTATGCCAAGAAGGCAGCATTGATGAAACCAGCCAAATGATAAAGGGGAAAATGAACAAGTACACATTTAGTAACACGCCATAAAGATAAAGGAATCTACACTCCAGTTGCACATTTCCTGCCAGGTCTTTTTATGAATGATCTACAAACCTAGAGCATTGATGCATTATTTTAAAGCAACATAGAACGTTATGAAATGTTATTTCATTTTTTTTTTTTTTCTCTTTTATGTGTTTTCTTTTCTCATTGTTCTATTAATGTATTATATTCATTGTGTGTATTAAAATTATCTGAAGCTCTGTGTGAATGTGAAGTGTTGCTGTTTAGTCATTGCCCCTCTGAGCTCCATCAAGTTCAGGTTCATTGCTTCAGTGACCTCAACTATCCATTTCCGCCTCTGTCATGGACAAAATATTTGAACTTAAGCCTTATAATCACAACTTCCAGTGAGCAGATTGTCTTGATTCTTTAAGTACTGATTTGTTGGATCTTCTTGCAGTTCACGGGACTCTTAAGTAGTTTTCACCAACACCACAATTCTACGCCGCTCAGACTTCTTTATGGTCCAGCTCTATTATACCCGTATGTTACTACTGGGAATACCATAGTTCTAACTATGCAGACCTTTGCTGATAGTGTCATATCTTTACTTTTTATTAGCTTGTCCAAGCTTGCCATAGCTTTCCTCCCCAGGAGTAAACATCTTTTAATTTCATGGCTACAGCCACCATCTAAAATAAAATCTGTCACTGCCTCCACTTCTTCCCCATCTATTTCCAAAGAACTGAGATTGCTGTTTGCCATGATCGTCATCTTTTTAACATTAAGCAGCAGGCCAGCTTTTGTACTCTTTCCTTTTACCCTCATCAATAGGTCCTTTAATTCCTCCTTACTTTCAGCCATCAAAGTTGTATCATCAGCGTATATGAGGTTGTTGATCTTCCTTCCAGCAATATTGATTCTGACTTTGGATTCATGCAGTCTGGCCTTACTTATGAATGTGAACTAGATATATATTAATTGCATAAATAAAATGTGAATGTTATAATTACGGTATTTTGAAATTAAACTAAAGGTGCACGCTATATAATTCTTAACAGGGCCCCAGCCAATGCAGCTAAAGCAATCAGTCTAATTGTGACATGTTTTCCTGGTAGAGTGATAAGTGAAACTTTAACTTTGTGTGCCTGAAGTTGCATCACACATACCAATTTACTCACATACATTTTGCATTTTGTGACATGAGCCCTTTTCTACCATAGTACAACAAAGAAAGATTGCTTTTTGATTTTGATTAAAAATATCCACTGAAAAAAAGCAAGAGTTTCCCCTGGTGTACACAGATAATGTATCATCTAACCGTTGTACTGGCAGAGAAAAAAATCAAGCATGTTTTTCCTTTTACACGTCAGTTTTGTTAATAAGACACATATACAAGTCGATTAGCAAGATTGTAATATAGTTATAGTCACTCATCTAAGCATATACATTGTGAAAATGCTCAAGGTTAATAAACTGCTGACAAAACTGTAATAGTCAGCTTCTCATGGTCACTTGTAAGTCATTCTTTATTTTCTATGATTCTATTAAAATATAATCTATATTTTTGGCTGGTTGCTTCAGCATGTTGGCATTGTATTATCTGCAACTCCACCTCATTGCTTTCCTCCCACATTGTTACTCCTGCTTTATATACTGCAACTATTTCCTCCACAGCATTGCTATAATCTGTTTTTTATCTCACTTGCTCTACAAATCAAACACTATTACATGACCTTATTCCCTCTTATCTTCAATGAAGCACTTTCTAGCAGACATCCCCTGTGCACAGCTCTTTTAGTTGATTCATACCCTGCACATGAACCACTGTACACAGGCTCTTCTTTTTTACCATTTGAAGAACTGTACAGGGCGAATGAGCTGAACTTTGTAGATACCTTTATATTCAATGGCAAACCCAGACATGCCCACTGATGCATCACTGCGAAATGCCAGAAACAGACTGTTTCCACCACTTTCTATTCTTTCAGGTGCATGGGATCCTTGAAAACTCCCAATTATAGGACTGTTGGAGTTTTCACCTTCATAAATATGTAGAAAATCATAACTAGGCTCCATATTAAAGCTGAAAGACAGAAACAATGACAATTATTAACGGAAACCAGAACATTCAGGCAAATTAGAGAAGGCATGCTAGTTATGATCAGTACATAATTGAAGAATTTTGTCTTTCACAAAATACATATTCTTATGAAAATACTTTGTAAATGATATATTTATACTATTTTATTATTGCTATTAATATTATAACAGTTATTATTCTGCCAATTAAATATATGTGCCATTCCGCTGCATTACTTTCAAAACAATAACACAACAAATTATCACTGCATAACATAATGGGTATTTTTGTATAACTGATGGGTAACTGAGAACAAGCACAAGACGGACTGGATGAAAAAGAATTATGATAAATAGTAAACTTCATTCATGTAAATTAATTAAAGCAAATACATACATGTATAAAATGTGCTTAGTACATAGTATCATCTGAAGGTGAAAGTCAAGCCTCTTTTAGCAGTTCCATTCTGATTTCCCAAATAAATGTCTAACCAATATACAATATATGCTTAGCAATAGTCACAATGGACAAGTAAGCTATTGCCATAAGAAAAATACTAAACAACTGCAATTCTTGCATACTAGTTTGAAAGACAAATAGATCAGTTAATGATTGTTAGCACAATATCAGTACAAATGTTTCAGGCAGTAGCAATGTTTCTGCTATACCTAATATATAATTTACTAGATAAAATAATTTACAAATCATGTCAAAGGGATTAACAAGAAGTAAACAGAAGAAGTAAACATGGAGCTGCTACTTTGATACTATTAGAATGCATCTGAAAAATGAAAAGTTTCTTGTAGTTAATCAATACTCAGTAAGCTGATTTACATCTAAATCTGCACCTCTAGACAATCAGATGCCACTAGAAATGTACTATGTATCCTCAATGCAAGTTCCATACTTTTTAACAGGGTTTATTAGTTAAACTGTGTCCTTAAATTATGACTCATTAACAATGTAAAGTCACTTCACGTGACCTTTTGAATGACATATGTGAGTGATGGTGTATATATTCAGGATATACATTGTAATACAACTATATTATTTGGCCTACTGGATATTTAATGGAAAATAGGGATTATGGATCTTAACTACATTGCCACAAATGTATTTGTAAAAATAAAAGACTACAACTACCACATATATAAACAGGCACTTTTACAATTTTACATAATATATACCGTATTTTTCCGTGTATAAGACTATTTTTTGCCAGAATTTTGAAGTTTAAAATAGGGAGGTCATCTTATACATGGAATACAGCACAGCATAGCCAACAGCAATACTGCGACTGGCCACTAGATGGCGCGGTCCATGTTTGAACTGTGGAGACATTACTGTAACAGGAGTGGAGGAGGGGTCGGCGGAACAGAGCAGGCAGGAAAGAGCTGATGGTGAGAACCGGGGGATGTGGTGGGAAAGACGGGCTCCTTATACTGGCTCTGCGTGAGGGAAAAAAGCAGCCATGTATTATCTGTGTGTTCATTATGTGTGTGTACGTTATATACACCATCTAGGTATGTGTCCATGTACATGCATGTGCAGAGCTTTATCTAATACATGTGTGCTTGTGCTTTATATATACACCATCTAGGTGTGTGAGTCCATATAAATGCATGTGCAGAGGTGCATCTAATAATACATGTGTGATGTTTGAGGAAGCTGCATATAGGTATACCTTTTGGATAAGAGTGCAGATACTTTTGCAGTAAAAAGCATACAAAACAAAACTGGTATATATGTGATACATCTTAATGCTACTCATAAGAAATGTTAAAATATACTGCATTAACAGTTTTTTGAGCACTAGCCAATAAAAATGGCAGAAAATCATTAAATAAATAGTTAAAACGTGAATATGAAACTATTTTTTGCCTAAAGAGTCCATCATGATTTCAGATTTATTTCTTAATTTTGGGCTCATAAAATCTTATACATGGGGGTGTCTTATGCACGGAAAAATATGGTACCACCTTCTCGCTGTTACTTTTCACAAAACCACATCACCCCCTCTTTATATAAAGCTTTACTTTCTGACTTCGGAACATTATATTTTTTTTGTATATTGTTAGATTTCAAAAAACAGAAATGGAATTTAATAAATTCCCCTCTCTTTCTGTCCTCCAGTTATATGTGTTTAGGTCCTTGTGCATTTCATAACAAATTTTTTTGTGAAAGACTATATACCGTATATACTCGAGTATAAGCCGACCCGACGTCACATGTGTGCCGGGTCAAGAAGGAGCGGAGGCCGGAGCAGAAGCAGGTAAGTAAAGGGAGAGGGGGAGGTATTTAGGGGGTTTAGAATGAGGAGGGGGGTTGAGGATGAGGAGGGGGGAGGGAAAGAGACACGGGGGGTTAGAGAGAAACAGGGGGTAGAGAGACACGGGTGGGGGGTAGTGAGACACGTGGGGGGTTAGAGAGACACAGGGGGGTTAGAGAGACACAGGGGCGAGAGTGACTCGAGTATAAGCCGAGGGGGCCCTTTTTAGCCTTAAAAAAAGGGCTGAAAAACTCGGCTTATACTCGAGTATATACAGTATATTGCCAATAGCTCTTCTCTTTACCACCCTTTATATGTGCCTCCAGAAATCAATATAATTCATGAGTAGACCAGATAAGGTATGACCTATAAAGAACAGAAACAATAAGAGAAACTTCACAGAAAGATTCCATTGCTATGCTTATGAAAATAAAGAACCGTGAAAATAAAAGGCAAAAATTATGTAATTTCTGCTTTAGATCTAGGCTCGAAAGGAAAAGATAGATTCAAGAAGAATGTATTTTAAACTGTCAACGGACAAATAAATAGTGTTTATAGTCGGAGTAAGACCAAATATGGCGAATTATTGCCGGGCTGTATATCTCACTTTATTGAAGTGAAAACTTCAGAATGATGGTACTAGATAAAAGTAATGTGTGACATGACTATCTGCTATGACAATCACCTGAGGATGTGTCTTAATTTTTTATAAACCAGTACTATATGTTCCATAGCTAACAAATTAGATTATTCTGACTATGTAATTGGTGACTGTTGCCCATCAAATTAGACTAACTCCATCTTTAACAAGTTTAAAACAATCAAGTTATGTCAATAAGTATTAATCCAGTAAGGACATATTGTTAAGTTAAATAAGTACATATTAAACAAAATGTGGTTGTTATACAATATTTTAGCACCTTAAGATTCTTGGTTATATCACTTAGATGTCGTTTGTCACTTTAACTCTGCATTAACCAATAACATTTTGTTGTGCATTAATATGTAAAATATGGGAAAACGTAGAACATTCAGTGATAATATAGAAATGACCTAAATACATTCAGTTTATTTGTTTCATAGATTGACGAAGAGCAAAATTTTGCACGTTTTTCTTCTCATTAGTCAATATAAACATACTATACCAGTATAATAATTAAACATCTGTAAATACCGTAACTGCTTTGTTTGAAAAGTTAGTTCTAGGCTTATTGTCATATTCTGCAGTATAGTTTATGTAGTTATATGTTGCTTAGACTGTTCTAGTTGCTTTAGATACATCTGGCATGTTCTGCATAGTTTTGCTATTCACATTAAATCTTTGGCACCAAATATTGCTGGAACTGTAAATAATGTGTTTGTTATTCTGCCATACGTCTGTACTGATGGTGTAGGTACTAGATACATGCTCTAGGGCTTAGCTACAAAATGTAATTAGGAGTCCAATGAAGTGATAAATGATGTAATTTTTCGATTTGACATTTAAAAACCTGTTACACTGTTTTTTCCTATATAAATGGTACCTTTTGAATATCAAGGCAATGACAAAGTCTGGATTTACTTTTATTCTCCAGTCACATTCTTTCCCAGGAGGATATGGCTGAGGGTAGTTAGGTGATAAAATAACACCCGCTGGGCCTGTCAGATTTCCACCACATGCAGCTGCCACAACAAGACGACAGGAAACAGAATCAATCAGATGTTAAACTGAACATAACAGAAATTCCATGATAATAAAACATTTCTCTGTACATCTCGAACAAAAATAAGTATTGTTTACACTAATTATCTTATTATCTAGAGATAGCTAATTAATTCACACGGTCACACCTTTTATGCACAAACATTTTATTTAGATTTTAATTTGGTCAAAAGTCATATACAGTATTTTTCACAAAGTAATTGTATAATCTGAAAAGAAAACAGTTTATATAAAGCATTCATTTGCTAAAAGCATATGTAACGCATAATGTTTTGACCATTAACTGTATAAATATGCCAATGTTCAGATCATATGGAATGTGTTTTAATGACAGCTGTGCATAAGTGGCGAATCCTCTAAATACATATATTATTATAGAACTTTAGGAAAAATGCTCTTTGTGGAACAAGCAGATATTTAAAATATACAATTTTGGTATTAATTTCAATATTTATATAATATATGAAGAAAGGTTACTACTATAAGTAAATAAATTATATTTATAGTGTATGGTATGTACGCATATTTATGTTAACCCAGGATATTTGTTTTGCAAATCCTGAATACATAGAAGAAATTTAGCTTTACCTATAAAATCTAGTAAAGTAATTCATTGAATATTAGCATTTTTTTATCGTGAAGGTCATGGGACCTAAAACAGGATTATTCAAGTAATATTTGATGTTTATATAGTTCAGTAAGGTAAAATTAATTAAATCATTGTCTATTTTAGAAAAAAATATGTCTGTTATTGCAGTACAATTAACAAATGTTATCTGCTTTGTGTGTATCGTTGGATAATGTAGACCAATGGTTAGCAACTCAAGCCCTAAGGTCAGGATTTAAAAAAATCCTACATTTAACACACGTGGGCCAATCAGTAATTTATACTGAACCTACTACACTAAGACACAAACAACTATAAATCCTGGCCTGCTGGGGATGCCTTAGGCCTGGAGTTGAACGCTATTGGTTTAGACTGCTAATTTTAAATGCAATAATAAAGGACTTATTTTTTTAATTGTTATTATAAATGTTTTAGGTTTTGTAAGATGTGCAGTTAATTTTAAAATAGACAGTTTTATATGGCATCCATTAAGAATAAACTCTCAGACAGTATTACAATTACCATTGAAATAATATTTATGATTTGATTTGGTAATATTTTGTATGTGTTGGAGAAGCACTTACAAAATATCCTAATTGAAAACTGTAATTAATTAAGCCTTATAGGTCATAATCCACTTTTCTTTAAAAGGTAAATTCCATGAGAAAGAGAACATAAATGCTATTGAATTTGTTGTCTAAAATTTTATGTAAAAATTGCAAAGGTAAGATCACTTTTGGCAACACATTATCAAAGGGATGACAGTTTCCTCTTCCTAAAACACAAGCTCTGTGAAAATGTCAATTTTATTGCATCAATACATTTAAGCTTTTTTTACCATTATTTTCTCCAGCATCCTAAATTCATTTCTCCGCTACCTCTAACCTGCAGGTCCAAGCTATCTCAAGCTATTCTTTATTTATTGTCCTTTTAAGCTCTGAGCGAGGCAGAAAGCTTGCCTGCTTTCTCTCAGAAAAAAAACTTCCTCTTTATCAAGAAAAAACATTTAGACTCCAATATTGAAATGATAACATAGAAAATAAGTGTAAATGATGAATAAAGCAATAAATATAATAAATATAATTGTTACCTATGCATGTTGGTGGATCCGGTTGCCAAAAAAAACGATTATTTAGCTGCACACATGTAATTTTAATTTCTCCTTGTAGTTGGTACCCCGGATCACACTGAAATGTTATAACATCCCCAGGTTCTCTGCTGTCTCCATATCTGGTACCATTTTGAGGAACTCCGGGATCATTGCATGTTGATGCAACTGAAGCTGTAAATCATACATATGTTAGATAAGATGCATGAATATATATATATATATATATATATATATATATATATATATATATATATATATACACACAAATCAATAAGAAGTATAATGCACTCTTGGTGTTCATGTGCCTGCTCATCATAATATTAGAAAATGTTTATAATCCAATAGAAAAATATGGCATCCACAAGTCTATGCACCCCAATATAATAGAAGCTGACAGATAACTTAGAAAATGTATACTTATTCAAAATTAACCACTGCCTTGTAAAAAAAATAAAACAAAGCAACACTAGCACATAAAGCTAAGAAATATAAAAACATAAAGGTGACTTTAACATGATGATAATACTAATGCATGGCTGATAAAAGTAGGTATAAATAATAAGCAGGGATATGCCACTATTAAGATAAATAAAAGTGCTGATAAGGCTTAGAGCCATTCCAGTTAAGAATAATTTATGTCTGTTATTTTGTTTATTCAAACTTATATAGTACTTCATAGTACTATTGTAGAAATAGATAAAAACAATAAGATTAGTTGCTGAAATGATGCACTGGCCTAGAGGCTGGATCAAAGTCATAGGAGAATTTAGGATGCTAAGGATAGTAGGTTGGGCAAGGATATATTCGGTTGCATTAGTAATTGAGGTTTGTACATCAAGTTCAATCTTTTCCTATTCCCTCTGATGTGTTATACAAAGTGTGAACTGATCAGGGAGAAGGCAAATAAAAATCCTTCTGATCCTTGTGATAAATTAAGTGTGAATTGTTCCAAAAGAAGGCAATGGAAAATAAAACCCTATAATACATTGCCAATTTACTCGTTTGAGGGAAAAGCTATTTCCTGATCCCCAAAACTGGAAATTCTATATATTCCAGTTATAGACAACATCACTAACACTGTATACGCTTTTTATTCAATAAAACCATTTTTTGAAGATATTGTTTGAACCGTCTCTTGCAACCTTCTTTGCAAGTGAGTTGTACGATATAAAGGCCCTTACTGTGGTGAACCCATTCATTTCTTTTATGTAAAGCCATTATTTCCTTTAATCTCAAAGAGCGACTTCTTATCAAGTGTGAACTTCCCGGCTCACCAGGAAAAGGCTTGTGCTGAACATGCATTTATTTATATAAGGTATCCATACCACCTTTTAAGTGCATTTTTCTAGAGAAAATAAGTCTAATTTGACATCCTTCACTCAAAGGTCAGTCTATTAATCCCCCTTATTAATTTTGTTGCCCTATTCTGAAATGTTTCTATCTCTACCGTATTCTTTTTTAGAAATGGTGCCCAAAACTGTGTCCATATACTAGGCGATGTCTTACCAAATAATTTATTTACTGGCAGAATTATACTTGTTTTCCTTGCTCAATGCACACTGATATTTTACTTGCCTTTGGAGCTGCTGCCTGACATTGAGCTCTGATGTTTAGGTGGCTGTGCCTATGCACCCCTCAATCATTTTGTATCTCTAATACTCCTAAATGTGTTTAGATTTTAAATCCCATGATTATTTTATCTCCCCATATTTAAAATGTTACTGTTTTTCATATCATCTGCCAACATCTTTGCTCTTAACATTATATCATGGTTAGATATAGAGAAAAATGTTTTTTTCAGGGAGGAAGAAGCAGATACAAAACTGGGCTTGAAAAGGAGGAAAGGAAGCTTAGCAAGCGTATTGTACATAGGTGTAGACTATTAAGACATGATGGCAATCTGGGTCTTGTATCAATGTATTTGTATTTTATACATTTATAAAAGTAGAATTGCTGTCTCTGATAATAAATAATAAATAAATACCAATGCTTACAAACCTGTGAACATACATTTTATACATATATATTATTTCTACATTAGAGAGATCTCCCAAATTGTTTGCAGTATTTGTGGGAAGCTTGTGAGAACAAAACATGAAAACATACTGCTTAAAAAATCTATATTTAAAAAAAAGATCAATTATTTTGCATGCCTAGAAATAAATTGGAATACATTGATGTACATACAGAAACTGTGGAGCAGTGTAGTATAGTTTCATACCCTGATTCAATTCCTGCTAACAATGTTAAAGTTGTAAAATATACACTAATAATTTGATGTATTGCTACAGAGATGTAATAAAGATAAAATGAAATATTGTATCCATTTTAATAAAGCAAATGTTTATAATAAATATTATTCTTTCAAAAAGCAGCTTTGCATCTTATGAAACAATGGCAAATGCAAGAAAAATTGTATATATGGTATAGCCATGAGAGATGTCCAAAACATTGCTGTACTGTATGTCCTTCCTGTTATGGGCCTCATTCAATTGTGGGCCGTGCGATCGAGTTACGTCCTTGCGTAGCTCTACGTTTACCCTGTTATTCAACTGGCCGGCCACACAAATTGGCCCCCCTCACGCTAATCACAAACTATGCTATCGGCAGTCAGCATTTGCGTGCTTGAATATGATCGCGGACACAAGGTCGTTACTCGTGTTTCCAGCCCGCAAACTCGGAGCACTGTAAATGCAAATATAAATTTAATACAGCACTGTAAAGCACTGTAAATGATGGGGAACACACATTAGCATTAAAAGCACAACATTCTCAAGCTTGCACATTGCCAAAATCAAATACTTTATTTCATGTTTAATTTCCGTCCAAAGTCCTACGTTATTTTAAGCCCGTAGGACATCAATGAAATATCGAGGTTGGATTCCAAAGTCCTATGGGCTTGGAGGTTGAAGGCTGTAGGACTTTGGACCGAAAATAAACATGAATTAAAGCATTTATTTATGCAGATTTGACAGCTGGAGAATTTTGTGCTATTAATTCTAAGACCTAAAATCAAGTACAGGATAGCTATTTTAGTTGCTTAATAAGTGCTATTTGTAATAATAATAATATATATATATATATATATATATAAATATATATATATATATATATATATATATATATATATATATATATATATATTACAAATTGATACAGCTGGTGAGGACTTTTGTATGCAACAAAAGGAAAAGCCACAATACCTTTTCAAAAATATTCATTTGATTTAATATGCAGATTATAAAACAGCAGTAGAAAAAAAGAAAGATCAAGTGTGTGAATGAGAGAATGGTTAGGTGAAGAGACCAGCTGAGACCTTTTTTTCTAAGATGCAGAACTATTGTTGGTTTCATCTAAAAGCAAATCTAGTTATTACATGGGAGCGTACCTTATCTATTTGATTTGTAAATTGAAAACGTGATTAGCTATTAATAATAAATGCATTCTGTACATACAGAATACACATACATTTTGAAATAGGTTGCTAGTTAAATAGTTAGAAGAAATATTCAATACTTCAGCAAACAGACATGGGGTAAAAATATAAGAATAGTTATGGCAAAAGGCGATGGTTTTCCTTTGAGATTGCTTTGTGTTTGCCAGGCCTGTTTACTAGTGATGTGATAATATCCTTCATTTATTTCTACTAATTAGATATAAAGTGATTTTACTTACTCACCAATAAATACATTTCTTTACATATTGAGATGACAGAACAAGTAACCATGATTTTAAGTGCTAAACCTTTTGCTAGGCAGGGCATGAATATTTTGGCTCCTTTTACATCTAGGACTCAAGAGTTCAGTTTCCCAATTACCAAAACCATACAATGAGAAGATGTAGAAAAAGCTTGATTGGTTGTTCCCTTGAGGCGGGAAATAGAGGCTCAGTAGAACATTAATCACACCCGACCCACCTACCCAAATTACAATTATGCAGACAAGGTGCTGAATGGACAGGGCTATGGAAAGAGGGAAATACGGATTGTTTACCTTGATCAAGTTGTGCAACCCACTGTTTTATGTGTTATAAAATGGCCCATGTTAAATGATACATTATTATCTTCTGGGAAGCATTACAAGGCATAGTGCTGTAATTCTTTACTGGGAAGGAAGAGTCCTGGGTAAGGGGATAAAATCTTCATTTTAACTCAAAACTGCTCCATCTTAGCCGTACCAGTGCAATTCTTTAGCACGGCCAAGCAAGTTGACTGGATGTTGTGACAGAAATAAATAAATTCTGAATCAAGTGACCTTTTGATCAGGTACAATCAGTGGCAACTAATTGAACCTGGACAAATGGTAGCCTACAACAACAATTAAGGTTTTAGAAATAGCTGCAACAGGATCTTCTGCCCACTGAAAGACCTGTGTGATCTCTTTCATACCCACTCTAATGGTTCTTATTTATCTCATATTCAAGATGAGCACCTGCTGTAGCAGTTAGGATATGTTCTGGATGAGGAACTAGAAATGAGTGAATTCCCTTTGTGTCAAAAATACCACTCTCAATTCCAGTACAATGATAAGGAGAGATCTTTCCAGGAATCTCCACTTTCCACGACTCCTTTTACATCTATAACTCATCCCTGATTAATTCAGTTTCCCAATTATCAAAACCATACAATGAGATGATATAGAAAAAGCTGAACTGGTTATTCCCTTGAGGCAGGAAATAGAGGCTCAGTAGCATATTAGTCACACTTCCGACCCACCCACCCAAATTACAATCATGCAGACAAGGCCCTGTATAGACAGGTCTATGCAGAGAGGGAAATGCAAATTATTTACCGTTTGCAGGCCACTGTTTTATGTGTTATAAAATGCCCAGTGTTAAATAATACACTATTCCCTTCTGGGAAGTGTTACAAGGCATGGTGCTGTAATTCTTTACTGGGAAGGAAGAGTCCTGGGTAAGGGAATGCCATCTTCATATTAACTCATCACTGTTCCATCTTAGGTGTAGGTGCGAGTCAACCAACCCGGCAGCTAACATCACAACCTTACCAGTGGAATTCTTTGGCATGGCCAGTCAGGCTGGCTGGGTGTTGTGACAGAAAGAAATAATTCTGAATGAAGTGACCATGTGTCCCGGTTCAATCCGTGGCAACGGATTGAACCTGGACAAATGGTAGCCTACATCAACAATGAAGGTTTCAGAGATAGCTGGAACATGATCTTCTACCCACTGAACAACCTGTGTGATATCTTTCATAACCACAAGAGTTCTTATTCCTCTCTTATATTTAAGATGAGCACCTGCTGTAGCAGATAGGGTATGCTCTGGATGAGAAACTAGAAATAGAGGGAATTCCCTCGGTGTCAAAAATACCACTCTCAGTTCCAGTACAATGATAAGGAGAGATCTTTCAGATATTTCCTCTTTCCTTGGCTCCTTTTACATCTAGGACTCACCTGTCATGATTTCAGTTTCCCAATTACCAAAACTATACAATTAGAATATATAGACAAAGTCCAATTAGTTACATAATAATTGAGATTGAAAAAAGACTTTTAGTACATCAAGTTCAACCTTTTAAGATCTCCTCTAAACTGCAATATGTGGATTAGTTGTTAATTGATCCAGAGGAAGGCAAACAGAGAAAAACCCAAGTGAAACTTAACTAATCATCCCAAAAGTAAAAAAAAAATCCTTCCTGACCCCAGATACTGGCGTACGGACACCTCCCTGGATCAATTATCTCTAATTAACCAGGATTACCCTAAATGGCATTTTTAAATAAAAATATATCCATTGCCTTTTTAAAGTTACTGTATCTATCAAATCCACTGTAACCACTTCCTTTGGTAGAGAAGTCCACAGATTAACCACCCTTACTGTGAAGAACCTTTTTCTTTCTTTAAGGTGGAATCTTTTTACTTCTAACCTCAAAGAATGTCCTTTTGTCAGTTGAAAATCTCTTGGCACAAAAAGCTCACTTGACAAAGCTTTATACTGACCCTGGATGTATTTATATAATTGTAATCATATCTCCTCTTAGACGCCTTTTTTTCTAGAGAAAATACATTTTATTTGGTTAGTCTTTCTTCATAACTTAGCCCCTCCATTCACCTTATTAGTTTTGTAGCCCTTCTCTGTACCTTTTCCAGCTCTAAAATGTCCTTTTTATGAAGTGGTGCCCAAAATTCCCTTTGAATATCAGATACAACTAGATTTGCACCATTACGATTATAAATTGCATGGCTATTTTTCCTTCCCAGATGCATAAATTTACATATTAAATTTCATCTGTCATTTAAATGCCCATTCCTCTAATTTATGTAAATCTCTTTGGAGGGAAAGTACATTATTATCTGATTTAATTACCTTGCACAGCTTCGTGTCATCAGCAGAAATGGAGACACTACTTTCCAGTCCCACTTCTAAGTCATTGATAAAAAATTTAAAAAGAAGAGGACCTAATACTGAACCCTGAGAAACCCCACTTACCACACTTAACCCTTTGCTGTCTTTTAGCCCGCTCTCGATCCATGAGCAGATATTTACTGAAATTCCTGTATCCCTTAGTTTGCACAATAGTCTTCCATGTGGCACTGTATCAAAAGCCTTTGCAAAATCCAAAAATACTACATCCACTGAGTTGCCTTTATCCAGGTTCCTACTAACCTCATTATAGAAACTAATTAGATTTTATAAAACAAAAACACAAATGTATGAGTTTAAGACCTTTGCAAGTAGCTCATAGAATATGGCCTTTACATTTAGAAATTGTCTTGTAAGGACCTGGTCTAAATATCAAATATCATGGACGGGACGTATAACATCAATAAAAATGACAGTGCTCCCAAAAATTCTGTATCTCTTCCGAACACTACCAATTAACCTATGTATGAGGGAAATAGATCAATTCCAGAATACAATGTTTAGATTTATCTGGCCTAATAAACCACCACGTATTGCGAGGAAAACAATGTACAGGAATAGGCAAAAAGGGGGTCTTTCTTGTTTCAATCTAAAGCTTTATTTACAACAGCACGGCTGGCGTGTATCCCGGTAACCCATTCTAGTAAACTACAACCGCTGTGGACTTTTATTGAAAATTGGCAGATGAAACCCCACTCATGGGATACGGTGATCTGGGAGATAGCAAAGATAGACACGAGATACAGACATCCTAACCCAATAATTTCTACGACCCTTAAGGCCTGGGATAGGCTTAAAAAATCGAGCAACTTGATTCCAACCCTATCACCACTGATGTCTTTAACATCCTTCCCCGAGTTTGAGGCCACTATTAGCCCAAATTCTAAAACACGGTGGCTGACTAGCCCTCTAAAGAGAATAGGGGAATGGTTTTCCACGGAGGCTCTGTTAACACATACTTCTATCATATCCCGGTTCTAAATTCCGGAGAGGGAGCTGTGAAACTATCGGAAGTTTAGACACTGGATCTCCTCGTTAATCCATATTTATGGGAATCCTACACATACAGCTTGGTCCTCTATCTGTGAAAAGATACCCTCGATGAACGGCACCCTAGGATACATATACTCATACTTGATAGAGTTCCAGAACACACAAAAAACTAAATTTATGGTGAAGTGGGAACAGGACCTAAGAAAGGAATTAGATGCCATTGCCTGGAAAATAATCTATACTAATCTGACAAGGGGCTCATACACATATAGTCTACTTGAGACCTCTATTAAGGTATTGCACAGAACCTATTACACTCCCCAAAGGATGGCAAAATTTAATAAAGATATAAATGGTGAATGTTTTAGGGGATGCAAAACAAAAGGGAATTTCCTGCATATCTGGTGGACATGTCCCGTTGAGCAGAAGCTATGGGGAGAACTCACAGACTTATTTACACAAATTACAAACAGTAGTTTGAGACCCGAAATTGAAACATGCCTTCTGGGAATGAAACATTATGATCTATCTAGAGAACAGAATGAACTCTGGCAATTTTGGACCTTAGCCACTAAAAATTGCATCGCCAAAAATTGGAAAACTTCCATACTGCCAATCAAAGAAGTTGTAACAAAGATAAATTATATAATGATAAATGAGAGAATAGCGAATTCATTGCAGAACACAATGCCCAGGTTTACTAACACGTGGGCTCCCTGGTTGGTGTCCAAATATAGTATACAGATCTAGATTGAGATTGGATGGGAGAGTTTGGGAGGTTGGAGGATGGTGGCGGCTTGAGAGCATGGCTGGTTCGCATCTGGATGGAGGCTTTTAGAGTGATGATGAAGGAGCTCGCAGGCACTGAATATTTTATATTTGTTAACACAAGTAAACATAAGCTGAGGAAGTTTAATGATTGCTAAATATTTTGTAAAATAATTAAAAGCAAGCATACTTAAGAATGCAGGTTGATAATCAAAAAGAGAAAAAATGTTAGGATGTCTTGTTACATCATAGAATAGAAGGTCATATGGAATCCAGATCTCAGTTGGTCCAAATCAATATGGTTGGGGAGCTAAGAGCCGGTATCTCATGTTTATTTTTATATGCTTCATCCACACCATTTTATTAAAAACTCTGGACATTTATTAGATCATGAAGACTTAACAGGCTGAGAAGGATAGAATGCTTAGAGTTTTGCATATCTCAGATCTGTTCTTCACTCTTTTTGTGCTTATGTTTTGCTATTTGCATGATAGACTTTTCTATACTATGTTATACTAAACTGTTGTATAAAATTGACTTGTCCTAAATAAAACATTAATTATTAAAGAAATTGTCTTGTAAAGCCTTTCTCAAAATTGAATCCAATAGCATTCCTAATAAAAAAAAATTGTGTGGATCAAGTTGTGTATATGAAGTCTAATTGTTGAGAAGAATTTGATCAGAAAATCATCCAGATAATTTGAATATAAATAAAAGTCATGACCTACACTAGAATACTGGTAAAGCCTCAAGGGAAAGTAGTGAGACCAACTTGTAAAGCTTGGAGCTGGCAGTGTTGAGACTCAAATGCAAAACTCAGGTCTCACCAGTAAGCCAGAAGAATTGGGATGTAGAGGCTCCTTTTAATTCATCAATTAAAATGAGAGGTTGGTAATCAGATGAAGGTACTCGGTTCCAAATAATTGCAGATTTGCAAATGGCAATGTCAGTAAGGGGTTCTTATAGAAATTGCCAACAGACCACCTTTAAAACAGATTATATTCACCTTGCCACAACTGACAAGGTTGATGTTCTTGTTAATGGCCTCCTAAAGAATACTTTTTTTTGCATTAGCAGAAGCCTGTCTCACATTTCCTCTTAAGGAACCTGAGAATTTGCCTCATCCAAATCATGCTCATACCCAAACTTGAAATGGACTGCTCCTGGAAAAAGACAGCTGCTAGTAAGTGCAGCTCAATTGTCCCTTCTTTAGACAAGAATTAGGGGTCAACAAATTTCCCAAGCACAGCTTTAGTATTCATTTTTATATAAACTGACTATGAATTTCTTCAAAATCTTCATGTGTGAGAGAGTTTACACCTATCCAGGACCTTCCTAGCAAGCAAGACTTTTAAACTGAAATCATAAGAGGTGAGTCCTAGGTATAGGAGGACCCAAATGATTTATTTCCTGCTTGGCAGCAGTGTTAGGACGTAAACCCATGGTTACCTGTTCTGTTACAAAAGGACTGGAGAGAAATTTATATTTTGTTCAGTAAATATATCATTATATTTACTAGCTTTAGAGAGGGGTCTGCAATCTAATGTTCCCTGTAAGATCACAATTTGATTTATTATAATACTACTACTACTACTACTACTTCTAATAATAATAATAATAATAATAATAATAATAAAGCAGAGTGGGTACTACAAGCAAACTTGATTGATAAAACATGTGATAAGGTATTCATACGTACCAATATAATACAATAAAGCAACAGTTGAGGTCCATACTCTGAAATGATTGTAATCTAGAGAGTATGGATAGGAATGTGAGACAGGAGTGTCACAGATACATGATGGCAATGATCAAGGCAATATTCTGAGGCCAATGGAAGTTGCTGTGTGTTTGAGCCATTTGTGCATTAGGGTATTCAAATTGTGCAAGTCAGGTGTAAATGATAACCTTATTTAAATAGATGCTTTGTGAATCATTACAAATCAAAATATAGCAGTGAACCTCTTTAACAAGTAAAACACATATTATGCTTAATATTAAGGGTCAATTATAAAGGCTATTTACACAAAAGATTGCTTAAAAGGATTGGATGTTTATATATGGAACAGAATTAGATACAAGTAATATGAGTGTTTATGTTGTTCAATACTGTTTATATAATATAATGGGTTTTCCTAAACTCAAGGTGAAAAAAGTTTTATATTTTTAGCATTAATATTTACACCTGAAGGCAAAACATAAGAACATTTCATTTTACATTATGGTGAATTATCGCTAAATTAAAATGTATTTAGTTCTAATCCGATCCAATTATTAACCTGATTTCATTCAACCATCCATATAGAAGTTATTGAGCCTCATTCAATTTGGGGCTCACAACTCAATGCCTGCGATTGAGTTGCGGGCTCCTGTTGCTCTACTTTTGCAAAGCTATTCAATTAGACGGTGCCCGTAAGTTAGGCGCTGGACGTGGAAATCGGAAACCATTGCCGTCAGACGTAGCATTTCCTTGCTTTATTAGGTTATGGGAGCAAGCCGTAACTCCCGATACAGAAACAGCCAATGGAAACAGAGATCATCATCATGACCAACTTCCAAGCCCGTAACTTGTAAGTGAAGGCTGTCGGACTTTGAAATCCAACCTCCATTTGTCAAAGTCCTAACCTGTAGGACTTTGAAAGATGGAGTTTGGATTTCAAAGTCCGACGGGCTTGGAGGTTGAAGCCCGTAGGACTTCACATTGATTGCCATGATCAATATAACATGGAAATTGAACAGGAAATAAAGTATTGGAGAATGTTGTGCTATTAATTCTAAGACCTAACAACACTTTCACTTGTAGTAAAAGTACAGTATTGCTTTTTTATTTGCTTTAAAAGTGCTCCGATTTGTCATTAATCACTTTGCGAGACCTCCTTGGTACCATTAACTTGTGGTTAGATATTTGCCATTTGCGGGCTTGACGGAGTGGTTAGCGAGGGGAAGTCGGAGCAATTGGATAGCGATTAGCGATTTTGTGGCCGTAAAAGATGAAAGACTTGGAGGGCATTAACTTGAAATTTTACAAATCGCAATGGATCACAGCTAGGAGCACGTAACTCGATTGGAGCCCGCACATGGAAGCCAATTGAACAGAAAATTAACTTGCGACCTCCACTTGCAAGACTGGATCTCCCGAAGGTCTCAATTGAATGAGGCTCCTTGATACCACAATGTACATTAAGGGCAAACACTATAAGATACAACTACATATGCTTAGACAACAGATGTTGTCTAAGGACCTGGTGAGACCTTCTACACCTTTAATTCTTGTATATGACAGTTGTTACTGGAGTAGCATCATACAGAAACCAGGCTCTCTCAGGGTACAGAATAATTCATATATTTAAAAGAATATGGAAGGTTCCCTGTTTTTAATGGTAAAACAGTGCTTATTTGCATATTTAGACATCAGTTTATTAACAAAGCTCTGATTTTATTCACTGAAACATTCCCAATAGCTCTTTCAAAGGTCTGCCCCAATCACTAACTGAGTCTCAGTGGCATGTTGCCAAAATATTGCTGAGACAGTCATTGATTGACTAGTACATCTAGTACTATAGAAGTGCGGTGGGCAGACCTTTGTACGGACTATTTGGAAGGTTTTAGTTCACATATTAACACTTAAAGCCTCAATCAATTGGCCACATCACAATTACTCGAACCTGTAATGTAGCCTGTAAATGTTATCGATATCCAATTGGATACATTCACATTCCAATTGCAAGTTATCCTGGTCAAAAGCACTGCAAGCTTGTCAAAAATGTAAGTCTGTCCTATCCCCTCCATTGATTTTTCAAGCCTGCAGATGTGCTAATGACGCAAAATCAATATTCGACAAACACGCAATTGCCTACAAACCCGTAAATTGCAAATGTACCAGATAGGACTCACAAGTGGGTTAAGCAAATAAACACACACTGCTGTACTTTAAAATACTGGGAGAGCAATGAAAGACATTAGAATCAATGGCACAACAGTCTCAAGCTTGCAAATATGCAATAAAAATATGTATTTTTTACTTTTATTTCCGTGTTATATCGATCCCAGAAATCAAGGGGTTAATACATATCATGGAACCCGCATGGACTAGAACAGTTGCTTTAATGATTTTTATTGATTTCAACATTGCTGCAGTCTGATCACAAATTTTCCTTCTAAACACGAATTAATCGTACTATAAACTCCATGTTTTACTGACGTCATGATGACGGTCTCATTTACTATTGGCTGTGTCTGAGAAGTATTGCGAGTGTTTAAGAAGTAGATTTCGGGCTTTCTTAAATATTGACAGATCATATGATCATGCCCCCTGAAATCAGACTTACTATGTGTGGAGGGCAATTGCAAGTTAGAGATAATTGAATACATCTAAATGTTTAGAAAAAACTTAACCTGCAGCCAAAATGTTGGGTTACAGGTACTTACAGGCTTGCAATTGAATGAGGTTCTTAGCTTGCACTTAGATTAACAAGTATACTATTGTAATATTAAAAACAGGGAACCCTCCATGTCACTTTAAATAGAATAATCTTTAGCATGTGGATTTACAATATCCTTTATCACTTGACTAACAGAATGGCTGTATTCCAAGTGGGGAGAGAACAATTAAACTTAAAGACGAAAATAATTTAGCAAATATAAAAGCAACACCTTATATCATGAACTCTATTCAAATACCAAGGTTGTAGACAATTTGATTATATTGTTATTGAAAATTAATTTTAGAGACATAGATGTTTTTGTCATTATATACATACTGAATGTATCACTTACTCTGTCCATGTGTCAGTTTTTCTTTAAGTCATTTTTATGCAAGACAAACAAAAACAAAATTTCCAGCATCTGCAGATCCTTTCTTAGCTTCTGCAAGCTTGTGCTAAAACTTCTGCAACTGCTGCAGCATTTCTACTTCCAACAGGATATATTTAGTATTTATTTATATTACTCATATGTGTTTAAATATAGTACGGAAGGTTAGAAAATATTGTGTGGCCTACAGAAAAAGTTATAAGTAACTAGATATGCTTTTTTTGCGGTTTTTATAAATCCAGATAGAAAGTACAAATTTAAAGGTTGCTGCTGAACTACATAACTCCACAGTGATGTGTTCAGTAAATCTTTCATTAGTTCTCTGAACATAGAAAAATATTTTATTATTGATGAGTGTCTCTTGGAAAATAGATAATGTTTTTTTTTGCTGTTAACTAGCTCCTTTATGTTGTTACGTTACATAGAATAAATAGCAAGCTGTAATACTTGGCATACAGTTATTAAGTGAAGAAAACGGAACAAATACAATTGTAAATAAAAATGTTTGAAAATTATTATTTTGTGATAAAAATATAAATTGCAGAAGTGTTGCCTAGAGCACAGGTAATTTAACTAAAATGTAGAAAGGAATAAAGTGGTGATGCCTTTATTGACACTAGAGTCCTTCCATCTAATGAGGGATCAAAAGAAAAGACTGAATGACAAACCATATATATAAGCTTATTTTTGGTCAGAAAATACAAAAATGGTATGGTAAAGTGGACAAATGACATACAAGTAGATCACATAAAACATTTTCCTGGCCAAACAACTGTATAAATGTGTTTCTTTGTTTCTGAACTAGTAACTGAATTATTTTTCTCCTTGCCTTACCACCTTCATATATTTGCCATCTAACTCACTGCAAGTGCTCTTCATGGTGTGAAAGAGAACAATATTGTATATTATTAAATGATATTAAAATGATCATTTTTTGTAGTTACATTGATGACAGCTAAGAAATCTAAAGTTTTAAGTCTTTTACAAAACAAATTGTAGCCTGCCTATTGGCAGTTTCATGATTAATAATAGATGCTGAGCCGTAAGGTGAGGACATTGATTTATAGCAGGTTTCCCCTGCACTCAGGAATGTACTGACCAGTTATCATATAACTGACAAGTTTAGGTGACTCCAACATCCGATACTCTGTACAGATAAATATGGTAAAGGTTAACTTCTGTTTTTCTTTTGCTCACTACACAGAGCTGTAGCATGTGTGGCTAGGGCATGGCAGTGACAAATGCACCTATTTCAAAAATGTTAAAAAGTATTTCAACATGCTTTTAGGAGATCTTTGCTGTGATGTGGTCCAAATTCTACTGAATCAAGTTGCCCTTTAATTGCAATTGTAGCTATGCTTCCAACTAATCTATAGACTTTAACCATACCATCTTTTACTCTGATTTGTAGACCCACACAAAGGAAAATACATGTTGTATATTCAGAAGAGAAACAAGTTGCACATCTGAACTACCAACCTACTACAACCTTGACTAGTGGAAATCCCAACTCACAATGGCAAAAGTTTTACATTGCAAAACTAAACTTATTGTTACATGAAATGTGCCGTATTTTCCATGGGGTGTATTTATTAAAGTGGGAATGAGTAGGGTTTAAAAAATAAATTGAAATATCCGGGAACATGAAACATATTTTTTTCATCTTGACTTTCAAAGAGCATGTTTGAAATGATACAAGCTTATTTTTTTTATTGAGAAAGTATTAAGTAGATCTGTACTATATGCACACAGAGGATACTGTATGTAGATCTCATTGGTAGACAAGTATGGCTATTCATCTATATAACTGCTGATTGGCTGACAGAGACAGTAAAATATTTAAACCAGTTTATTGTGCTCTGTTGACATCAGTTGAAGAAAGAAAATACTCTGTGAGACATTTAAAAATTCAGATGCAACAATGAAAAACTAAGATATATATGTTCCTTTAAAGTTTTTCCCCACAGAAAATATTGGAAATGGAGTTCATTTATTTTTTAACTCTGATTAACTTTCCTCACCCAGGGCCTCATTCTATTAATGGCTGTAGGAGATGCGTGGCCGTAAGAGATGGCCGCAAGCTATTTAGCTATTCTTTTCCCTTGTGCCCAAGGGCTCTGGCCAGCTTGCGGTTGGCACCCTGCTTTCCCTTGCAGCCACCACCGCTGCAGGGAAAGCCTTTGACCCCACGCGGCCGAAAGAGATTCAGCCGCATGGAACCACCTATCCCTATTCAAATGCTCCGGGCAGCCCTTCGCCAAGCCTGCAAAATGGCCCAAAAGGTCTGCAGCTTACTTGTACCCTGGAGAAGCCGCAAGGGCTTCTGAAGCCCTTGCAGCTGTTTCAATTAAGCCTCCTGCTGGCTGCAGGGGACCCGATCGGGACCACTGCAGTGTCCCCACAGTGTCCCGATATCACCCCTATAATGCAGGGGACCGATAGGTTTAGATAGGTACAGTTAGGGTTAAATAGGATTTAGTATGGGTTAATGGGGTATAGTTAGGGTTAAGGGGTTAATGGAGTAAAGTTAGGGTTTATAGTGTAGTGTTTAGATTTTGTCATTAGGGTCCTGGAGGAATAATTAGTTAATAGATCTTCAATGGAGCACTGTACAGCACTGTAATAGTCCTGGTCTTGGATGACCTTCAAGGCAGCAACTTGATCTCCAATCCCGGCGGACATGTGGCCAGAAATGACAGTATTGGCTAGTTGTGATGTGCCAGCTAGCCAATGTACTACATGTAATCTTCATGTCCCCAAATGTGTCCTCTATCAATTACAGCGCTGTACAGTGCTACTTTGAATTGATTTCCCACTTTTTAGTTTGGCGGGCTTGCACTCTGATCTGGGGGCTAACACCCTTGATCAGGTCCAAGCCGCCAAAGCTAACAGACAAATGCATGGCTTGCGATTGGCCGTAGGAAGAGGTGTGCTGCTGCCCCTTTCATTTGAATAACAACGTAGACGAAGGGCTACGAGGGGCCGCAGCACCCTCGCAAGGAATCGCAGCTTTGCGTCCATTTTATGGCCATTAATAGAATGAGGTCCCTATTCTTATAACCACAAAAACCCTGCTTTATAAATATAACCCTCTATATTTTAATAAAATATTCCTGCTTTTTGTATCTTAGTATATAAAAGTTCTACAATACCATTATATAGTATTAACTTTTTGTTTAAATTGCCAGCTCTTTGGTGCATATAATTCTGATAATATTTTATTTTAATGGGTAGGATAATATTACGCTTCATTGTTAAGAATTTTAAATGGAGCAGTACGAAATCTAAATATTCAAATTAGATTGCATTTATGGGATTAAAATATAAGCTATTTGCATGCTAAATTGATTTTAATAAAGGTGTATTGAATACTTAAATATTGTAATAAACTTAGCATAATTTCAAGCAGAAACATTTCTCTGTGCGCATATTAAGATTATTTTAAGTATGCACTAATTTCTGTTGATTAGACACTATACAGTATGTCTCTCCCAGGTGACCTTATCCTCATCATTGGCAGCAGTGACTTTTACTTCAATAGCAAGAGGAAGCATTGTTTCCAATTATGAGCAACATAAACAAGTAATTGATGATATAAATTACCGAATTACATTCCAAAGTCAATATACGACCTCCACTGTCAATGTATCTTGATAGAACTAAAATAAAATCGATGGAAGTATAATGCCAAACAAGTTACCTCCTTTGTCTTCCTTCAAAGGCAACATAGTTGAAATTATAATTATGTTTTTCTCTATACAGTTTATTTTACTATGATTCCTCAATATGAAAGAACTCTTGCTACAATACACTTCAGCCTTTTTTAATTTTAGCTATATGTGCTGTTGACCTATAGGAAATCCATTAGATTGGCCTAAGATAAAATCCATTTACTGATATATCAGGAAAAAAAAGAAAATTGAGAAATTGCAAAATGCAAAAAAAATTACAAATGACACTTTTTAGCCAAAAAATGCTAAATATTGTTAATGCAGAATGCAAAATTATTGCTGAGACATAGGCCTCACAGCTACGTATCAATAAATCCTGCTAACTTCTCCCCTTTTCCTTGGTAAACTAAATTAATGAAAAGTGAACAAAGTAAAAAATATCAGTTGCTAAGACATGACATATCCAGCTATACAAGGGGATTTAAGATCTTTAACTGATTTATATTATGTTGCATTTGCAATAACATTGCACTGGGAAGTGTACTTTTATCTACATTATCTTTCATACTTATCCTGCCAAAGAAGTTAAATACTTCTATTGCATATTAAGTATTATGTTGGTCTCTGACTTTTTCTATTAATTATTATTTTTTTATTTTTTTATTTTTTGTATTGGCTATCTCTTAAATTTTGCTTTTACCAGAGAAATATTCTCCAGAAGTAGACAAGAATATATTGTAAAGTATATTTTTAAGAATTAAAGCTTAGCTCTCTGGAATCAAGGCAGCTGTATCAAAAAGGAACTATACATTCTTCACCATAAGATGAACTACAGTATATGCTTAGGTAAAAGTAATTGGAAAACATTACAATGCTTTGATCATTAAAGATGTCGGCCATGGCTACCTTCCCCTCTAAACACACACACATTGAAGAGCAAATATAAGGGCAATTTAAAGAAAAGATCCTTCTAATGTACTTCCCCAATTTTTTTTTACAAAAGTGAAACAATATAAACAAATCAACAAATGTACTTTTTCAGTTATTCATTAATTAATCTATTAATTAATAGATTACGTTTCCAGCCTCATTTGTATGCCTCTAACCAGAAGATACAGTGGAAGTACTGCGTACTGAGTAATGCTGATACAGATCGTCTGGCCTTCTTTGAACTTATAGTGGCGCTGAAAGTAGCATTATATATTGTATGTACAGGGCAGGTAATCTTAGGTAGTGCAGGTAAACCTAGTTTAACATATTTCATAGTTACAGTACTGACTCAAGACAGGTCTTGCTGTTGATAGTATTATTGCATTATAATGCTAGGTTAGGCAAGTGATACAAAAGAATTGGGGCAGATGAACAACTAGTAGTAAGTTGAGTAGGTAAAAGTTAGGTACTGGCTTCCATAATGGCCCCTCTTCAAAGCCTTTTGAGCACACTAGACAATAGACAGGGTCTTCTATTAGTTTGGTGACACCATATTTTGTACCTCCACAGACTGTGTAAGGTGACACTTCACTGTGCACCCCTCAATGCACTTTGTCAAAGAGAAACTGGTGGTAGCTGAAAATTTACGGCCCACCACAAGAATTTTTCCAGATATGGTTTAGCACTAGACCTCTACACAATCCCGTGGAGACTAAGGGATTCTACAGTTCCTTAATGATATGGCTGATGTGGTGTAAAATTGATTTAATAAATTTAAATATTAAATTATTTCAGATCGTTTAAAAAGTATGCTTGCAGTGCAGCAAAGAGAGATAAACTAACAAAATGCTAAGCTTCATATGGAAGGCTTTAGCAGCAGATATACAGGATAGATCATGGCATATTTTAAGACTCTCATATTTCATTGTAGGGACTGCAAATGAAAAGACATTTCCAATTACTGTATTTATTGTAATTATATAAGTATGCGCTATGCTATGCATTGGGTTTATTAATTTCTATAGAAACAATTGTATAATGTAGGTAGTAAATAATCTAAAACATAAAACATTAAATGTATACAGTATTTTATTTTTCTAAAATAAAGCACATAGACTTTCAAATCAAATATTCTGCAGGCAATAAAGAAGAGTTTTCATGTGTAGGGAAATATGTTCAGCAGTAAGATTGCTTCAAATGGGAAATGTAATCTTCTCTTTTTCAGTTTACACACGTTATACTATAAAACCTATAGTATTCTAAATGTTTTATAATTCAAGTGTTATTATGTATTTTGTAAATATGCTAAAGACTAAATGTAAATTATAATAATGGGATATTAAGTGATTGACTATAATTCTATTTTATTGTGATTCAGCAAAGTTTAATATAAGAATAATGAGATGTTATTTAATTCTAGGTAGTATTGTCCACTAACTATAAATTCCATGTTACACTTTTTTTTTCTAAAACAGATTCCAAAAACAAAGCAGTATGTTCCATGATACAGGAGTATTATTTACCCAAAATGATTTAAGTCATCTAGGAAATATCATCAATGAATCAAACCACCCATTTAAATAACTTGGTTTTAGAAATTTGATATCAATAGAGATCTCTTTATCATATAGAATACATTTATGCAACTGTAGCAGGTATTTTTTAAAATAATTAATTAAAAATGTCTTCCAAAAAACTGTTGAAGAAATTTAACATATATTATGACCCTTAAAGGAACTCTATAGCTTGTAAAAAATGTTATGTTTGTGAAGTATGTAAAAAATGTACATTTGCAGCTCTAAAGACCTACACATAATAGAATATTTTATAGAAGACATTACTTTAAGAATACTGTGCTTGTGCATTGAGAGTTAAATCATTGCTGGCTTCAGCATTTCCTGCTAATTTGGAGCTTGGGTGGAAGAAAAGAGCAGAATAAGGGCTTTGCTATATCATTGGAGCTTTAGGTATATTGGTATTTGACACATATTCCTTTGTCCACACATGCTCTAAAAGTAGATAGTTGCAAGGTAAAAATCATACTCCTACAGAAATTCCACTTATGCTTATGCACCAAAGTACTGTGGATTACACAAGGTACCAGCAGATACATCAAAACCTTTTTCCTGCTTAATTAGGTTCTTTAGCAGACTCAGTATTTCAAATATATTTACATTTTTCATAACACAATAGAGTTTTTCTATGGTTAAATTACAAAATATTGCCATTTTCAGTGTGCTTATGGAAGTGTGCTGTTTAGTAGATTAAAACTTTCTGTTGACAAAAATAAAGAGAAATTGGAAGATAATCTAAAAACAGGTGTATGTCTCTTTGTCTCAAAACCACACATGTACTTTTTTTGCACATTACTTTAAAGAATATCTTGTTCTATAACTGATTTAATAGGTGAAGCAAGTATTATTTAATTGTTCAGTCATTCAGTGGGTCTGACTCTTTGTGACCTTGTGGACGTTAGTACACAAGTTTTGTCTGTTCATTGCTTCTGTAATACCAGCTAGCCATCTTATCCTCTGCTACTCCTCTTGCTTTTGTCTTCCATTGTTCCTGTTATCACAGTCTTCTCTATTGAATCCTGTCTTCTCATTATGTGGCCAAAGAATTTGAGCTTTAACTTTATTGTCAATCCCTCCAGTGAGAATCTGGTTCTATTTAATTGAGTATGAATTGGTTTGATCATCTTGCAATCCATTCTCAGTAGTTTCCTCCAACACTACAATACAAAAGCATCTATCCTCTGGCAGACATCCTTTTTTATGGTCCAGCTCTCACAGCTATTAATATGAAGACCATGGCTTTGACTGTAGGGATCTTGGTCTAATTTATTATCAAGGATTTACAGAGATTAGTGGTATTAGGGGGTGATTAACACATTTAACTAAAGATGAAGTAGATGAGATTTAAAATATTAAGGGTTTTGGAAATCATTTGTGGATAGTAAATATGTGCCTGCACCTTACATATTTTCCAAACTGTTACAGTGAACGGAGCACAATCACCTGCAGCAGCACATTTTGGTGAAAAAAGTCTGAGAGTGTAAAAAGATGGAATGAGCCTAAAGAAAAGGTGCAAGACAAGCAGTTTTCAGTGTATGTTTTTTTCACAAAATATTAACTTTTTTTTAACAAAAAGTTTGAGCATTACGGTATATATATATATATATATATATATATATATATATATATATACTTTCAATCACACTTTAAACCTCAGGATTTAATTCAGTAGACATATAATATTGTATTATAAGCATTTAGTTAAATAAATCAGTTCTGATTAACATTTCCTCTATATAACTACAAAGTAAACTGTATGATTAGTAAGCATCTAATTGGGACAACAAATTAAATAGTTTGCAAAGGAAATAAAAAAATGTTTTCACTATAGCTAAATAAATTGGATTTGGTTATATCAATTATTCTCTTGTATTCAAGGTAATATATGGACATGGTAGTATTTTAATGGTTATTATATATTTGCTTGTTGTATGTTAATGTTAATGGATTATTGGGAATAAAATTACAAATGAAAATATAATGATTAAAATAATCCCATAAATTGTATCTCAGGTCAGTTTAGAGATGATGATCTTTATATTTGTATATTTGTGTAAATGTCAAGAAAACATGCTGTATCATCATTTACACTACAGAATGGCCTTTACTGCAACACCAGTAGAATTAGCATGAAAAGGACATACGGCAAAGCAAATGCCAACAAAAGGAAACAATCAATGTTTAGAGCTATTGAAGATTTTTTCTAGGAATGTAAAAGATAACAAGAGATATAACTATTGATATTTTCTCTACAAGATCTTGAAAATATGACAAACTGTATTAAGTTAATTTTTCTACATTAATATTTTTATTGTCTTGCTATCACAATAACTGTTAGTACCGTAAATGTCCCACTTGTATTATCAATATAAATATAAAATTATTGCAATTGCTTTTTGGTTATGGTTTCGGTTTAGAGTTAGTGTTTCTGGTTTAGGGATAGGGTAGTGGCAGATGATAAGTAGTGAAGTGTCAATATTTTACTATGTAAAGCTTATCATCTGCCACTACACTAACCCTAAACCATAACCTCCACCCTAAGAACAAATTCAACAAATTATCGTCAAGCCACCTACTGCCCTCTGCATGCCACTGCTACAAGGGGGGGGGGGGGGGGGGCTAACCGGAAAGATCCTAAGTCTTCATTGCTAAAGTATAATTTGTTTGTTTGCCATTTTTTTCTGTTTCATTTAGTACTTTTAAAAATAGTACATAAAGTTGATTCTATTTTTCTTTCTTATTTAATCTGTTATTATTTTTAGTGACAACAATTCTGTTTATATCTGTTTTTTTATTTTAAATCATCTGTTTATTAATGTAAAATAAATACAAAATAATGTAAAAAAAAAGAAAAAGGTTGTTTATAGGTATTTATACTAATTGTATTCTTCTGTCTTACCCTGTTCTTCAAAATCTGCAGACTTAAGCAAACAATTATTACTGCTTTAGTAATAGGAGCTAAAAGGACGAATGGTGGATTTTCAAATGCATGTTCCCACCCATTATATGAGTATGTATATATAGTTTCTCATTATTTAAGATAACATTTAACTCTACGCTTCAAGCCACAAGAAGTTCTTATTTGTATAAGGTGCAATTAATTTTC
Source organism: Discoglossus pictus (assembly GCA_027410445.1). NCBI lineage: Eukaryota > Metazoa > Chordata > Amphibia > Anura > Alytidae > Discoglossus > Discoglossus pictus. The sequence goes on along the minus strand of CM050165.1, from coordinate 298,059,907 downwards.
CATGAGTGCCAAGCTTGATAAGGCATATACATATTTTCTTGAAACTGAAAGGGTATAACAAGTGGTGATAATACTGAAATTACAATCCATATAATTATGTGCAGAAGACACGCTGTGCTCTATTTCAATTAAAACACTGAGAAATGTCAAGAGGGAGAAAGCTAGTTTTATTTCTCCCATATAAATTTGGTGGGATGTACATACTTGACACCTCTTTACTATAACATATATTTTAAAAGTAGACCCCCAAAGAATAAGGGTCATTTTTTATAATATACTCAATTTCCTTGCATTTATGCATGATTAAGTAGTAATTAAGTTTTAATGAAAAAAGAAGTCTGATTACAATTAATATAATTGCACTAGTCAGCTCATGTCCTCATGTTCAACATGCTGTGCTGAATTGGAATGGCAACAAGTCTTTAATCGGGTATAAAAGTCTGGTGTTGTGCAACGCAGATGCCTTCATTTAACCACATAAAATGAATGATAAAAAAGTTTAAGCACTGACACCAGACATAATTGAATGACACAGAGAATTAATATTCAGAACATATTATGGTATTAGTAAACCTGAAAATAATGTAATATCATAAACTGCAATATTCTACTGCATCATTGTAATTTGTAAAAAAATTCCATGTGGATACTCGGAAGCAAATAAAAAGTACATTTTCACTGGATATAGACAGTAAGTCATATTATATTTATAAAGCACATTATTATACCTACTTGAAAACTGTATGGAAAAGCCAGACTTGCTGATAAAGAAATCACTATCAAATTGTAATGTCAGAGAGTTGAATGTGCTGTGAATGTCCTCAGGGAGAGAAGAGCCACTCCACTCTTTCAGAAGAACATTGCTGTCAACAGGTCCGTCCCATACCTTTAGGATGTCATGTGAAACTTCTGTGTCAAAAACTATAAAGTGAAGGCTGCACAAAGCACAAGAAGAATATCAAATATTTAGCTTCATCAATAAGAAAACCTGAATACAGTTCAGTCACATGAAAATGATGTGCAATGGCAAATAAATGTTTTTAAAGAATATTCTATGCAGGAATTTTACTTAAATTATGGCACATATTTAACATAATGTCTAAAATTGTCTAACATTTTATAAACAAACAGGGTCAATAGAACAAAATAAAAGGAATTATTAACTCCACTTTTACCTGTCTTTTTTTTACTAATATATATCTCAAGATGATTTGAAAATTTGTAATTTATTTTTGTTGCACTCTAAATATATGTGAAATCACATGATTTTGCTGTAGGTATTCATTTGTGCCAAGCCTCTCTGATTAAATCTGTACAATATTTCACTTTCTACAATGATATAAAAAAATCTTGGATTACTGTGAATAGTATATAGAATTTAAAATGTAAAAAAGTTAAGTTGTTTTTGGGCACAGAGAAAGCACAAATGTATTATGGTATTTTGTAAATGTAATATAGCAGACTAGAAATTGTTCATATAAAATAAGCATATTACCTGATAGCCTTCCCTGGATCTGCTTCTAATATCCAAGTGCAATGCACATTATTCTCATATGGAGATGGATAACCTGGAGATAAAATGCGCCCTGATGCAGCAGCGTAAATTCGACCACCACATTCCGCTGCAAAACACACAGAAGTACTAACAGTAAATATGATGTACAGTACACTACAATGCAACTTTACATGAATTCATAGAGATTGCCTTCAATCATAAACTGCATTAAATAGGCTTCTCAATAGGATAGTCTAGTGTGTACTCAAAGCAAAGAATAGAGAATTCACAAACAGCATATCAGAACAATTTGTTTTTTCTTGTTATCTGCAAATGAAACTGCCTGTAGCCATATATGTATGACTATTTGGATGAGTATGGTTTTTCCATTTGACAGATAGTCTACATAATGTCAGGTTGTACCTGCTCCTCAAAACATTTTCAGCATCAAGTTGAGCCTAAAAATCGGGGTGAAATCAGTAGTCTTCAGTGAATATTTTTTCATAAAAGGATATTTTTTTTAATCACCATAAATTTAAAAGGTTTTTTTTTTATTATGATCTTTAATACTTAAATATCATAAAAGCTAAACCATTATACATTTTAAATAATATTTCCTTTCAGTGGCCTCTAAATCAGCAGTGAACAACTTGCCAACAGTCCAGGATTTCTATGTCTCTATGCATGAGCTCAGGTGGATTATTCAGAAGGAAATGAAAAACTCAGCTGTCCTGAAGCAGAGCATATCTCTTTGGAAACCCCTAGCAATGAAAATATGGCTAGTAGGACATTAGCCATTTTTTTCAGCCCTGACAAGGTTAGAGCCATTGCAGGTTTTTATTGCTGGCTTCCTCTAGCCTGGTCACAAACAAAATCCCTGGAGGGGCCACCTCCAACCGGGGGTGTAAATTTATTTTTCTCTGGATATGATAGCTGATATGTCTCACCATGTTGTAAACAAAGCATATGTGGTTATTTCTATGTCCTACCTTGCCATAAAATACCGTTTCAAAGGAGACAGCAGGAGTACAGACATCAGATAGTTTACCACTTTCCAACTGGGAGTGCTCTTCCCTAAACTCATGGTTAGCTGCACAAGAATTAGCCTATTCTGCAACTCAAGTGTCCCCGAGTAGCCATCTCTTTATTTCTGGTGGGTATATCTGTAGGAAAAACTCTTTAACTATCAAATTTTCCAGGTTTTGGAAACTATCTACCTTAAGCTATGTTATCCACTGCCAAAATATTATTTTTAGATAGACTATCACTGCAGCTTAGCTGTCAGTGGCACACTTTTGTAATGTTCCAAATCTATTTCTGTACATTTCACGTTAGGTTGCAGTGCTTTTGCAAGACGTTTTTATGGCCTCATAATTATGATACAAAGGAGGTGGGAGCTATGCAAAGGCTACCTACTTCCTACAAGTTCTTTAGTGGCCAACATTGCTCTTCCTCTCTCTACACCCATTTGGTGTTTTACAATCAACTACATACATAGCTTGATATCCTTAAACCCCTCGGGTATTTAAAAGTTGGTTCCAAAAACTATTCCAGTGAGTCAAAAGCACTTGTAGAATTGTTTGATTCCTTTGTCATTACTGCCGAGAAAGCCTCTTTAAAGCGACAAAACGTGTTTGGTTTCTTTTTTAAGTTGTTGTTTCACATTTTTATTTTATGTGTATGGACATTTCAATGTATTAATGTGGCATCCACAAACACCCAATTCCACTGACTGATATCTGAGTACTGGATAGGATGTAGTTTTTAATACTTACATTTGGACTTAGCGTTACAAGCTCTAGCATAGCTATTTACCTTCACCTCTTACTAAGTGTCAAGGACTGAGAGCAAATCCGCTAAAGGGAGCAGTCCTAACATTTCTACTAAGCCAGTCTTTGCAGCCTGCGGTGTCCAATACAGGATAGGAGGTAATTAAAGAATCTTACAAAACCAGCTGATCCTGAATATGCAATGCCAATGCTTATACATAACTACACTCTTTTTATTTTATTTATTGTTGTTTAGAGATATAATACACAAAGTAACTTTATTGTGTGATCACAGTAGTAGCTTTTTGTCAGGTATCCCTCCAGCACCCCTGTTTCCACTTACCTTGCACCACCAGACATCTGAGCTCTGGTCCCTAAAGCACTACGCACAAGCATGAGTGCCAGTGTACAGTTTAAAGAGACAGAACTCATTTGTTAAACTGTTTGCAATTTTGGCCTAATTTTCAGGCTAGTTAGAGGCAGCAGTTACTGGTCTTCCCTGTCTGCTATTTGGCTCTTTAGAGTCAAATATTCCCACTACAACTTCCAGCCTTCACTCTGACTCCCTATAGCTTCCATCTTCCCCTAATTCTGACTCCCACAGCTTCCAGATTTAACTCAGATTGCAGTATTGTGTGGCTCATAGCTCTGGCATCCTGACTCCTGTTCCTCCTACCATATTCTATTGATCCCTGTGGTTACCCGTCATCAGCTTCCATCTAGGTTTTTCTACCCTGCGTGGATTATAGCACTTCAGTCTGTTAGTAGTTGTATCCTTTATCTATAAAGCACTGACATGTTTTTGCAGCAGTTCTATTATAAAGGGATTGTCTACTAACAGAAAGAAGAAAAGGAATCCATTCAAGAACTAAGGCAGAAGTCTGGCATTCACACATGGGAAGATGTCAGCATAGGAGAGAAGTGAAGAATTAGGTGGGAGGAATAATTGTATTTTAGGGCTATTTAAAGGCATTTCTAAGGTAGCTGGTAACTTAGGCAAAAATCTCAACTAAACGACTGAACAAATTAGATTTACATGCATGTTTTTCTTCTAGTATTATAATTTCTGAAACAATAATAGCAGTATTATGATATAACTTGTCATTACCAACACAAGATGGAATAGGTCTGTCCCACACTCTCCGATCTCCACTGAGACAGGTCAAAGTGTCGTTGCCGTGCATTGTGTATCCAGGGTTGCAGCTATACAAAATACTTGTATCAGCAAAATGCCCATCATCTCTGATTTTGTATCCATAATTTGGTATTCCAGGATCCTCACATTTCACTAAATCGAAACCTATTAAACAAAAAATGAAATGTCATGTTAAACTCATAAGCAGATATGTAATTCAATAAAAAGCCACACTTGAAATGTGTACAGTTAGCTGCCACGTTTAATATAGAAGTGGTTATCACTTAATTTCCCTCAGCTATTATGTTGATTCTCATGAGAAGAAATTAATTAATCTTGATACACTATTAAATTATGAAAACAAGAAAGGATGAACAGAGCAAAACACCTACTTATAAACAACACATTCAATTAATTATTAAACCAATAGTCTACTATATCACAGCTTATATCTGTAATAATTATCATTAGCATTTTGATTAAGACCACATAATATTGATACACTTCTAAAAGTTCACAATTTTTACCACCAGAGATTCCAGTGCACTTGTAATTAGTAAACTGATTATCATCAATCTGAAACACTTACATAATTAAAAATCATTTGAAGTATGTTTGTTAATGTCAAAGTAAAGGCAAGTGAGCAATTTCAAACATTTATAATGATCTATCTTTCCATCCATCTATCCATCCATCCATCCATCCCAGTCAGTTCAAATCCTCAGGTTATACTTACAAATATATCTTCACAAGTACTAACATAATCTGTGGATTTTATTCATGATTACAATATTTTTAAGGAAAAATGAGAATTAAAATATATTTTGTATTGCTAAACCTTTGAATAATTTTAAGGATGGCAAATTGTGTGTGATACAGAGCATTTAACAAAGACTGCTGCATTTTTAAGGAATTTGCTCATAATATTCAAGGCCCAATCTCCTTAAGTAAACTTTGAATTATATCTGCTTGCTCAGAATTATTCTAACTGGCTCTTAGGTATATAAAGTTCAGCAACTGTTTGTGTCAAATTGGGAGATTATAAAATGACCGCTTTAAAATCCAGATGAAATTGATGTATAAAACCTGTGAAATGGGTGTCCATTTCATTCACTTAGGTAATCAATAATTGCTACAAAATTAAGTGCAATTTACAATTTATATGGAAAGGGAATTATTAAATATATATATCTTTTATATGTCTTAAATGTGCAATCCTTCTTTGAACCATTTTGTGTTAAAAATGTAAATAAATAGAAATGATATGTTCATTACCAAAATTAAATAGGAACACAGTTTTTTTAAATTTGTTATTTATGCTTGACTTCTATTAACTTGATGTTTTGCACACATGTTTCTATCACTCTAGTAACAACCATAAGCATAGAGACCATCCCCACACTGATAAAATCCAAATGTTTGAAACAGTGCAGGTTACCCATCTCATGCATATTCATCCTCTTCTGTGGAGTGCTTCTATTATTCTTTTGCCCATCATAAGCTTAAGAAACCAAGTCTGATATAGTCTCATCCTATGGAAGATTTCATTGCTTGTTACTTATCCAAGTATTTATTTTTTTATTATTTTATTTTTAAGAAAATCGTGCTACATACAATTTGTTAGATGCTATTTATTTTTGTTACATTGTGAAATTTACATTATTTGTAAAAAAATAATAAAAAAAAATAGAAAAAAAATATATATATATTTGTCATATGAAAACTTGTCAAGTAAATTATATAGATTAATAATATATATATATATATATATATATATATATATAGATACTGTATATATATATATATATATATATATATATATATATATATATATATATATATATATATATATAGTAATTTAGTAATTATTAAACTATATATATATATAGATTAATAATAAGTATTGCAATATAATTTGATACCTTTTGTATTGGACAAACGTCTTATTTATATTGACGAGCTTTCGAGAGGTTTAACCTCTTTTTATCAAGTTGCAAGCAATACTAACATGGGATGTAACCCTCAGTTTGAATAATAACAACAGATGCAGATAGAGTGGAAACAGCATCTGACCTCATCAGGTAAATACATATATGGGGAACAAACACAACATAGCAAAGGAAACATATATATACACATATTATATACACATATACATCAATATATACATGAAAAAGCAGAGCACTGTAGTCCATAGTGATATATTTCCTGTTGGACAAACACTTCACTAAGAGTGCTAAGTCTGTTTTGGTATAAGAGGAAAAAAATCACATGACATTCTGATAATGTGTTAGAAAACCCAAGTCTATATTAAGTCTGTTTTTTTAGTGTTGAAGAATATGAACATCTTTATTTCAAATGATTTTCTCTCTTGAATGCTTTTAAATTTTCCTCTGAGTATTTTGACTTTTAAGTTTTGGATGGAATGATCATTCTGGCTAAAAAGGTGTCCTACTGGGCTACAATACCTGTCTTCATTATGCTTTCTTATTGAATGCCTGTGTAAATTCATCCTTAAATGCATTTTTTGGCCAGTTGCTCCAATGTAACAGCCTGTGTCACATAAAGTACATTGTATTATATAAACCACATTAGACAATGTACATGAATATGATCCTTTTATGTTATAGTTTTGTTGTTATGTGTGGCTGTATCATCATTACAAATGTGTTGGCATAATTTATATTTTCAATTAGTAATGGTTGTAAATCTTTGATTATTTTCCGAATTTTCTCTAAAATTGGATGGTATGTGGTCACTAGAGGTATACATGAAGTAGTTTCTTTTGTTTTGTAGTTTAATAGGTGTTCTCGGGGTATTTTGATAGCAGTGGTTATTTTTTGGGTAATAATACAGGGTTTGTAACCCTTTTGTTTAAAAGATTCAGACAGTGTTTTTAAATTTGTATCACGGTCTCCAGTGTTTGAGCAAATTCTATGGAATCTAATAGCTTGATTATGGATGATGGCTTGTTTGGTGTGGGAGGGATGGAAACTGGAGCTGTGTAGGTGATTACATCTGTCTGTAGGTTTCCTATATACAGATGAGTCAAGAGTGCCATTGGTGATGGATATAGTAGTGTCTAGAAAGTTTACCTGTTCTGTGGAGAAATCCATTTTAAGTTTTATAGATGAATGGAAGGTGATGAATGAATTATGAAAGTCTCTGAGTTTGCTTTCTCCTTCTGTCCAGATGATGAACAGATCATCTATATAATGGTAGTATTTGTATGGTTTGCAAATAGATACAGATAAGAATGTTTCTTCTAGATTGGCCATAAATAGATTTGCGTATTGTGGAGCCATTTTGGTACCCATGGCAGTCCCCATCATCTGTAGGTAGGTATCTTGGTTAAAAGTAAAATAGTTATGGGTAAGGATATACTCTATTAGTTTAACAATAATATCAGGGCCATATTTATTGTTTTGCTTGTTTGTTGAAAGAATCTTAAAGCATGCCTCAGTGCCATTTTTGTGTGGGATATTACTCTACATCCATGGTAACAAGTAGTGTGTTAGCAGGTAGGTTTTTAATCTGACTGAGTTTGTTGAGAAAGTCTGTGGTGTCTTGTATATAGCTACTGGTGTTACTAACTAATGGTTTAAGGATGTTTTCAACAAATCCAGATATCTGTTCAGTCAGTGTGTCCATAACTGTAACAATTGGTCTCCCTGGGTTGCCTGGTTTGTGGATTTTTGGCAGTAGGTAGAAAGTACCAGTTGTAGGTTTGGCGGAGATGAGTTGTTCTAATTCCTGATGTATATTTTTAGGGAATGTTTTGAGGAGTTTCTTAAGTTGAAGAGTATATTTTTCTGTAGGGGCCTGGTTCAATTTCTTGTAGTAAGTGTTGTCTGACAGTTGTCTGTTGGCTTCATTTATGTAGTTCTAAGTATTCATGATAACAACTGCAACTCCTTTGTCTGCCGGTTTAATGGTGATGCTGGGATTGTTTTTTCAAATCTTTATGGCAGTTCTTACTGATGGAGTAAGATTGTGCAAGTCTCTTTTATATTGAGTTGTTATAATGGATGCAGTTCTCAGGCGAAAGCTTTCTATATAACTGTCCAGTTTGATGTTACGACCAGGTTGTGGGTTGAAATATATGTTTTTTTTCTTGTTACAGTCTAATGATTTTGTTGTATGTGCCTAGTTGTAGAAAAATCCTGCCAGTCTTAATCTCCTGAATAATTGTTCTGTGTCCAAATATAGTTGTATTTTATGCTTGGACAGAAAGACAATGCTTCAGAGAGAACAGAGGTCTCTGCTTGTGATAGTTGATGGTCTGAGAGATTTATAATTCCTGTGTGTTCTGTATATGGTAGGTTTTTAGATGTGTTAGTAGAATTTAGGGTTGTTTCTTCTCTTTTCCTTTCGCTGTTGTATGTTGTTTTGCTGGAAGACATCACTGTGGACTACAGTGCTCTGCTTTTTCATGTATATATTGATGTATATGTATATATATATAGAAAACGAATAATACATTAATAAGCCCATTTGCATGTCTAAAAGGCGGGGACATGCAAATGAGAATACAATGTACCTCACTCTTTTAATCCAAAAATAGCAACTTTATACATTGCTCCCTTAAAGCATATGCCCGCTGTATTAAACAGCTTTTAAGCAAAGCATCGGGTTGGATTTTACACAAACCAAGAATCACTTTTAGACATGCAAATGGGCTTATTAATGTATTATTCGTTTTCTGTAATTTGTACGGTGGAGAGCTTTTCTCACTTTTGTGCTCACCATACACTAAATGATTATTGTGGAATATATATATATATATATATATATATATATATATATATATATATATATATATATATATATATATATATATATATATATATATATATATATGTTTCCTTTGCTATGTTGTGTTTGTTCCCCATATATGTATTTAACTGATGAGGTCAGATGCTGTTTCCACTCTCTCTGCATCTGCTGTTATTATTCAAACTGAGGGTTCCATCTCATGTTAGTATTGCTCCAGACTTGATAAAGGGAGGTTAAGCCTCTCGAAAGCTCGTCATTATAAATAAGAAGTTTGTCCAATACAAAAGGTATCAAATTATATTGCAATACTCATTATTAATCTTTATATATATAGATTAATAATTACTAACAGCCTTATTAAATTGTGATTCGGCAAATTTAAAAGGGCTCTACTTAAGCACATAGCATATTTTTTTACAGAAGTTTTTAGTTAGTGAAGACCTTGCTTTTGGATAGAAGTTCACTATGAAAAACTTCTGTAAAAAAATATGCTATGTGCTTAAATAGAGCCCTTTTAAATATGCCGAATAGCAATTTAATAAGGCTGTAAATTACTAGATTACTGGACATTCACGGCTGCTTTACTCTTCAATATATATATATATATATATATAACCTGCACATTTCTAGTGAGTCAGACTTCTGAGAACTATAAAAGGGGTGATTTTCTAGAAAATGTCAGAGGAAATGTCACACATATTTTCACTGGCTACCTCACCTCTCAGTTTATTCTACCAAATAATTGTATGTGATTGAAAATAGGAAATAGGAGCTAAATAATGGGTACCTGCATTAACTTTGATTATCGTTTATTAGTTTCTCTTACCTTAGATATAAATGTGTTCTCATTACTTGGTTTACAAGAGTGGTGACAGTGATAAATAATGGAAACTAAGTTGGAGAAGTATTTCATGCCTTTGGCCATTGGTTTTAATATTGCATGTGATGGTCTTCTCTTGTAAAATGACAGCAAATAAACATTCTCAAAAAAACAAACAAAACAAAAACAAACGCAGTCTGTTACACAACAAATATACAAAAGCTGGTCAGAAGGAGCTTCATTTCTTATCTATAACATGAAAAAGAATTCCCACCCACTCAAATGGGGGAAGAAATATTTACCTTAAACTGAAGGATACTATATTGTGTCAAGGTGAATTTTATCCAATCTCATTTAAAGATCAAGATCAAAATTATAACATTTCATAACAAAGCCAATTATGAAGGGGTTGTCCTTCTGTTAAAGATTGTAAGCTAAACAAAAATATATATATATATATTTTTTAAAGGCACTCACATTCTCCTTAGTAGATATGCCCTGGTGCAAAAGTATTCTTGAAGCAATAATATATACTTAAGCAAACTGGCACTCTTGAGGAGTTTAGCCAGATGAAAACAATAAATACTTTTATTAATATATAGCCATCAGCATTTCAGTCTCCATTACAGCGCCTTTGTCAGAATACCAAATACAGAAAAAAATACACCCATAAATAAAGAAATACATCATAAATAAAGAGGCAATTAACTCCTTCATATCTCCAAGAAAAAAGCAGAATATTTCAAACTGCAGTATTTCTATTAGTTTAGTAATCATTGTTTATCAACCTGTACCCCACTCACAGAGAAGATATATATCTCCGTGGTGTAGATTATAGCCCTAATTATTATTATTAATGTTTATTTGTAACAACCCAACATATTCATGGATTGTGTTCAAAGCAAAACAATATTAACACATTGCAAGAAATGGAGGGCCCTGTCTTTGAGCTTAGAATCCAGTGTCCAAAGTACATTCCCAAAGCACCTTGTAAGATTGAAAATTCGCAGATTTACAATCTAAGGATCTGGTCATATCCATATAACATGAAACACGAAAAGTCCACTAGTATGGAAAAAATGTTTTAAACAAAACCATGTATCAAGACTCCACTTTACAAGGCGTGCCATCCCAGACCCACCTAATCACTCCGCATATCTCTCCTTCATAGTTATCCATCCATGATATAAGAAGCAACCTAACTGTAGCTGTTCATTAAGTCTCCTAACTGTTTTCAAATAGTGTATCCACAACTTCTCCCTTGCAACATGAGTTTACATCTATCCCCAACCCTTAAAGGTAAAGGAAAGTGATCAATAGCCATGTACTGTAATTAATGTAATGCATGTCCATTTGGAAGCAAGTGATTGACTACACGTTGATCACTCTGTCCTTTCTTTAAGACTTTTCCAATTGACAAATTGCAAGTTATTCTTGCTCTGAGTGTGTGCTCGAATTTTCCCACATAAAATGAGCCACATAAACAAATAATAATTTATAGTATGTGTATGATTACAGGGGTCATGTGATGCAGGAAATATCAAAATTTGCCTGTGTTGAGCGCCGCCGCCTACGTCGCCATCTACTGTTATAAATGAGCTACTACGCCCAGTAAGTGGTTAGGGGTTTAGGGTTAGAGGGTTAGGGGGTTAGGGTTAGAGTGAGAGGGTTAGGGGGTTATGGTTAGGAAATTAGGGTTAGAGCATTAGGGGGTTAGGTTTCGGGGGTTAGGGTTAGAGGGTTAGGGTGCACACAATATAGAATAGGTCCAAATATTCTCCAGAATGTAGCTGTCTGAAGAAATTACCAGTCAGCAAATAATTGTATGTTGTGCATGCTACACATTCAGGTTTAAAAGGGGTTAAATGTCCACTCTGGTTGCTTTTCTTAACTGTAAAATCTGCTTATGTGTAAAATCTGCTTTCACAAATAAACCCCTCAAATTCTGTCATCTTTTGTGTGCCATTATGGGTTTTATTTTGTTAAAACAAGGTAACATAGGATCACTTTAAAGAGATTTCATATTTTTATTTGCATTAGTTGCTATCTTAGAAGCTGTAGTGTTTTCCTCACAATAGGACGTTTATTAACATTCTTTCTAGAGGTTTCCATCCAGAGGAAAAGGAATCTTCAACACTTTCTGGATACTTTGTATAACTCCATGTCTGCAATAATCTCTATCTAACAATCTCTAGCCCATTTTATAAAACTCCTCTACAGCAGTTTTGGTTTAAAAGATGTACTATAAAAGTAGAATATGTTTATCTGTCAGTTTATTATAAAGTTGTGTGCTTAATTGAGGATCCTGATTACAGAAGTCTAAACAAATATCACTGATTATTTGATTGTAAATACAAACTACCGGTAATATATGTTGAAAGATACTCTCTTCACAGGGTAGTCAATAGATGAGACTTGTGAATTTTAGATTGTGTATATAATAGGCTTGTTTATTAATCTGTTAATTTAGTAATGCTATGATTAAGATTAGTTCCAAATCTTATTTTAATACAAATGTAGGTTCTGTGGATAATCTATGTATTGGTATATTCTAACTGTCCCAGTAACTCAGCTGTATTTTTTATATAATCAAGGAACACAATCGCCCCACCCTTGTCAGATAGTATATAATCAAACTTTACATTTGTGATAATTCACAAAGTGCCTTATATATTCCTACAGTAACATTTCCATATTGTTTCTGTGACTTATTTTTAATCAGTGTCATCAGCCAGACACATAAAAGTACTGACACGTTAGAGTTTGTAGGATCAAATTTACTTTTTACTTTGAAATGTTGTTTAGTGTTGTATTGTACTTTACTATGCTGAAAATGTTTCGTAATTTTAAAGAGACCATTTTATATAAATAATTAAATCTTTCACCTAAATGCATAAAATATATAAGTAGGTACAATGCTTAAATATTTCAATAATAAGTGATTGTGATCATCGGTAAGAGTATGTGAGGAGAAGTGATAAATCAATAAATGTTTTGGTTCAGAAGGGTCCTTTTGTTAGTACATTCTTCATTACCTCCTCCCCTGTGTAATTGTTGCCTCCGTTTTTTCTTTAAAGAAAATCTAGTGGGCATATGAAAATATGTATTCAATTCAACAAGTGTCTCTCCTCCAGCAGACTAACTGTGTACTAAAAAACTGTATGTGACTGATCACTTTCATCCATAACACCTGATGCCATTTTTGTTACTTTTATTCCCTTTACTCATATCTTATATCTTATACTCATATCTGCCATTTTACAAATAATACACCCTAATAACAGCCTTATTAAATTGCAATTCGGTAAATTTAAAAGGGCTTTATTTAAGCACAGAGCATATTTTTTTTACAGAAGTTTTTAGTTAGTGAAGACCTTGCTTTTGGATAGAAGTTCGCTAACTAAAAACTTCTGTAAAAAAAATATGCTGTGTGCTTATATGGAGCCCTTTTAAATTTACTGAATCACAATTGAATAAGGCTGTAAATTCTTCATTTTCTCTTGTAACTATATTAAACGTTTTCTCTTTTAAATGTAAAGAATTCATCCCTGTGTTTGTCTATTTGTATTTTACGTTTTTCTACAAATCAGAATTAATTATTACATTATTGTACTTTTCACTTTACTCAAGTTCTTACCCACTTTATAATCAACGAACAGCATAAGATTCAGAGAGCATTGATTAAAGGGCCACTTACCTCACATATAGTGCTCTTTTGTATGTGACTGAGCATTCTGTTTACAATCTAAAAACATATGCCCCTATTAAATTGAGCAAATTGTAGTTAAAAAAAGCCTGTAATGGAGCCCGTAAAATAATTTGCAATTCAATTGGCGTCTTTTAGCGACTCGCACTCGGTTTACGGGTTAGAAGCTCAAAATCCCTGTTGGTAATTTGGATTCAAAGAGTAAGGTACAATGTATCTCATCTGCATGTCCCTGCCAAGTCCCACCAGAATGCAGTACATTGACTGTATTTCTGAGAAACCTGAGCAGGTAATACGTTTTTAACTTATTTTTAGACTTTGAGATGGGCTTATGAATGTACTATCCTTTTCCTGTACTCTGTACGGTGGAGAGCTTTCTCTTACTCTTTTGCTCACCATACACTAAATGATTGATATATTTATATATATATATATATATATATATATATATATATATATATATATATACATTTCTGTGTGTGTATATATATGTGCTTGTATGTGTGTGCGTATATGTATATATGTGTGTGTTTATATTAATGTGTTTGTGTATGCATCTTTGTGTCATATATATATATATATATATATATATATATATATATATATATATATATATATGTTTAATTTTCATAAGCAAACACTTACACTCTAGTTATTTTAATATTTTGTAAATATTTCAATAAAAAAAACCTCGATACATGTTTAGAAAAACTACAGATTGGTATTATAAATTCATTCCAGGCATTTGAAACTAAACAGCAAGGGCCATGTGAGATAGATTCAGGGACTATGTCAGATGACAGACTCAGGGCAAGTATGGCAGTCCCCCCTCTATCCATGATGTCACTGCTGTGCTAGGCACACACCCCTTGTCAGTCAAGAGCTTTCTCATAGAGTTTAATTTGAACACTCCCCTGCAACCTGATTGGTTGAAGTAATTTAGGAAGAGGAACAACACTGTCTGAGCTGCAAGGCAGGGTCTGAGCTGGCTGTAAAATGTCAATAAACAATAAAACATACATTTATCTGATATCTCAAATTTGCATGTATTTAAAAAATTCCCAAATAATTTCAACATGCTTTTAGTAGAACTTAACAATGGTGTGATCCAAATTGGGCTGCATTAACTGGCTCTTTAAAGACTCCCACCCACCTACGGCAAAAACCCAGATTTATACGACTAATAAAATATTCTGAATTTGGAAGCCTTGTGGAATTCTGCTTTCCTCATAGTATTCTGATTATGTCACTCCATGTAGGTACAATTCAACTTGTTTTTGTTTTAAATAAAATAATTCATAATATATCCCCACACAGTTTCTAGATCCAGCAATTTATTTTAATCTCTCCTTTCTTAGTCTGCATCAGATAATGTCAGTCTTAGCTCTTTCTGTAATATATTTCATGATTAAATTAAATGTACACATATGAATCAGTCTCAAAACTAACATTATAATCCTTTCAATAAGACAGTATACCCACTGTGAGCATCACCATGAATCTAACAATTGCAAACCAAGTTTGCGAAAAGACACTTACGTCATACTTAGTCAATAAGCCCCAAGGTACAAATCAAATATCCTTGAAGCAGTTATATTGCCAAATGAAGTATTAAAAATATATATATACTAGTGACTTGCCTGTCAAAAATGACGGAGCAATAACATTGTAAGGCAGGTAATGCTGTTTGCCACAGACATTCATTTTTTTGGTTGTCTGACATCCTTCGGCGCTCATTGCGAGCCTTTTGGTTGTTGTATATGCTTTTATTAGAGGCGCTTTTGCTGTCATTGTACGGTCTGCGCTGATCTGCTTTCTGCGCTTATTGCAAGGCTATCCCCTGGTGTAGTTTTTGTGCTATGAGCAGCGTTGGCGCTCATTGTGAGGCGCACAGTAAATGGCTTTTGCGTTTATTGCGATAATGTTTTTTTTTGTGTGTATGTATTTTTGTATGCTAATTAAATAAGTAATAAATTAAAATACTTTACCTATTTGGAAGTAATATATGCAGGAAGCATTGTGCTGAAGAGCTGGCAATCTGTTTTGATGTTCCTGCAGCATACAATGTAAGTTTGCACTGTTGTGGAGCTGAGGTGTAAGTGTCAGCAATGTGTACAGTGTGTAGTGTAAATAAGATGCGTGTGCGAGGGGAATCAGTTAGTGCAGCTGGGTACTTACGCATTGTGTAAGTTAGTGTAGTAAAATGGAGGCGAATGTGTATGTGGTACGTGGGTGTGGATGATTTAGCGCCTTTGCTAAAAGTGTATCTTGTACCTCGTATGGCATTTTGGAAAAGCCCTATGTGCTTGTTGGTGTTTAGCGGCTTTAGGGTCCTGTAGCCTCGTTTCCGTTTTTTTTCGGCGGCCATGTTTTCTCTCGCTTAGGGAATTTTCGTGTGTAACTTCACTTGCAGAGTTCCTGGGTGCCCCCCCCCCCCTTGCTGTGGGTAAGTTTTTTTATGTCATTTTTGTGTGTATTTATTGTTTTTTAACGTTTTCAGCTGCACGCAGTTCGGCCGTTAAGGTCGTATTTTTCGTAATGTATTTTTTTTTAAGTCCCGTGGCTCGTATTTTTTTGTGTAAGTCCGTATTTAGTCATTGCGTATTAGATGTATTTTGTCTAAGTCCCGCTTGTGTGGGTGTTTGTAACCGCTTGCGAGGTGGCGTAGAGCCTCCACCTCTGCAAATGCGGACCCTCGCGAACCTTTGGCTCATTGCAGCTGACGTGGAAGCCTCCGCAAATGCGGTTCCTTGCTTCATGAGGGTCTGCATTTGCAGCCTGCAATGAGCCTTTGGCTCATTGTAGCCAACGTTGAAGCCTCCACCTTCTGCAAATGCGGCCCAAACTGCATCCCTCGCAAAGCGTGATGACGTTTCGTAGTTTGAAAACTATTATATGTGATAGGAATCACAATCTCATTACAAATATTCCAACTGAATTCAATTGGTAAACAAGCACTTGTGTTCTTCTTAGTAAATGTGTCTTAGTGCACAAGTATCCTTGAAGGATTAACATGTATATAACATATTTTAAAATATTATTTTTAAAGCAATTAAAAAGGTATTTTGCCCTTGAATGCCCTAATTAAAAGCTAAGAATAATATCCTAATAAATCACGAAGAAAAGATGTGATATGTATTTAATGTCACTTTTAAGGTTAATCAAAGATTGCCATCAGTGCAGCCCAGCGGTATTATACCACAGACCCAAACAACAACTTTCTCTACAAATTTTGCCTGCTGTTTAGAGGACAGTAAAAATAGTCCCAGCTGTGAAGATGCCTAGGGCTGTGTCTTTTTCATTCATGGGAACAGCAGGATTCTCTGCAAGTCTGGTTTTAATTGAGAAGAATAAGTTTCGATGATATACTGATGAATTTCTAAAAGTCTCTTTTTTTTTTGTCCTACCGATGTCTACAGAAAGTTATTCTAACCTTTTATCTCCATATTTAAAAAAATCTCAGTGTAGAAATAAAACTTAGTTGTTAGCAATATGCTTGTGATGGATGGGCATTAAAGCTAGAAATTCATTTCTTAAAGAAAAATATGTAATCATTATAATTTAAACATAATGTGTTGTGACTAAGAGTAGTAAGCTAAACTGAGGCAGAGATTGAACAAATACCATCATGAGAAATGTTCATAAAGGGCAACTTAAAATAAGGTCATAGTGAAAGTTTTAGGATCTATGTTATATTCCTATTGGAGGGATGTGGATGCTTATCTGATAGTATCGGATTTAGTGGATGTGCTCAACCTAATCCCATAACTTTCACAATCAAAAAGTTATCAAACTTTCAACTAACATGTAAGCAATAAACTGTTTAAAAAGGAATATTCTCAGTCAGCATATGGGTAGCAAAGTGTCTAATGGACCCAGGATAATTGTTCTTGTTCTTCTAAGGTGTTACAATTTACAATAGTGCTTGTCTATGAATGCAATATTTTACTGTGACAAAAAACATTTTGTGGAAAGATATATGGTGGTTTGAGACTTTGGCAGGTGGGTGGTGGGGTGAATAGCCCCAAAACATAGGGTCATAGTGTACCACCATGCTCCATATGGTCTTATGGCATATGTCTCTGCCTTATCCTGTATACAATATGTAATTCCCCATGCTATATTACTGGGTTCTGTGTTATGCTTAAACTGTAACTAAATGGTCATTAAACAGTTCAAAAAAATAGATCAGTAATGAGACATTGTAGACAAAGAGGAACCATTGATTGTATTGTAATCTGTTTTGTCCCATTGCTTGCCAGATAAGCTAATTACATCTCTGATGTACTAGACAGCTAGAGACGACATGTGTGTTTTGGAGGTTGGCCTAATTTTCACAAGTGCCAGGCAGTATACCAGAATGCCAGACTATTAGACCCCATGTGGAATAAATCTCTTGTGTTTGTCTGCCACTCCCTGTCATTATTGTGTTGTATACACCACACCCCCTGTATCTATCCTCTATAAATATTGTTTGATTCTCCAAAAAAAACAAACAGTTAATTGCTGAGACATATAGAAATGTTATGTTCTCTTATTTGCTCATGGTGGCTACGATACTGATTCTATCTCCACCCTGTAAGCAACTTGTCCTGGTCACTGCCACAGAAATGTTACTAAGACTCCTGGAAGCACTGATTCCTGATGGATTGACTCTGACTGATACAGAAGCCAGATATCAGGGTGCTTGTGCCGAGATTTCCAAGAACCCGACGGTCCTTGTGGGTAGTTAAACTGTACTCTATAGCAGGTGGCCCTGGGCATAAATAGCCCCTACCCCTTGTTCGTGACAGACCTGTGTTATAGGGTTATTATTAAATACATCTTCAGTCTGAGTGCAAGTTAAAAGACAAAAATCTTGAGGCAAATTATACACTTTAATGACTAAAGGCCCTATGCTAATGCCAGAAAAATTAATTGTAAGCTTGAGAGTAAACCCCTACCTAGCTATGCTAATCACCCATTACTAAAACATTGCGAGAGAACTCCTACGGGTCACTGCTACAAGTGAACTTCATGACACAGTTGAAAAGCAAAGCATAAATCTCCATTGAGTTTAGCTCTGAAAATAAGATACGAGTTACTCTGTGACACTCTGACACCCAAAACTTAGGTTTAGGATATACCTTGGGGGAGATACTTAGCTATATTCATAGAATCTGTATTAATATTGAAGGAATTAGTACCCCCTATTGCTAAGTATGCTACTAAGGGGGTGTAATATACTTGAATTTAAACGAGGACATTTTAGAGGAAAGACACCCTTTTTATTTCCCAGTCGTTTACTACCATCTAAGATATATATAGAAAACAAAAAAAAGTTGCAGATTTTATTTATGTTTTTTTAAAATAAAAAAATGTAGCCGATTAAAAATATAAAAACATTTAGCCTCATTCAATTGCTGCGAATTTAAGATCTAAATTTGCAAGTGGAGATCACAGGCAAATTTGCTATTCAATTGGCGTATTTTTGTGCGAAAATGGCAGCCGTGCAACTTGGAGCCTACACCACTCTGAACTCTTTGATGTGTCACTTTCGCGGGGCGGAAATCGCAGATTCCTATTCAATTGCTCGATTCCTCCCACTTCGCAAATGTATCTCAGCTTGCAAAGCGCAAATGCAGGACAAAGTCCTTCATGTGCTCAGGAGGACCCACAAGGGCTTTAAAGCCATTACATATGCTCCCCCATTGTCCCTATTGCACCTAACCCCCCCCCCACTCTTACATAAGACCCCCTTAAAGGGCCTGTGGCACACAAATGGTTACCCCCATACCACGTGGGTACTTAAAGTAACTAACATTAACCCACTCTCCCCGTTCGTGACCCCTCTTCATTTAAAGAAATCACATTTCCAGCCGCCTGTCTTGAAATTACCTTTAAGGTCCATAAAGGGCCTGAGCTACAGTAAATATTAACCCTATCACTCATAGGGCTCTATACAGAGCCCCATGAGCCGCTAATTTACCCCATCACTCATGAGGCTCTATACAGAGCCCCATGAGCCCCTAATAAACCCCATCACTCATGGGGCTCTATACAGATCAATAAATTACAGGCTAATAAAAATTTGTTATGGCAGATTGAGAAGAGTAATCAAGAAAAAGATGAAGAAATCAAAACAGTGGAAGAACTTTTAGTGACCGAACGCATAGAGTTGTCAAACAAGCAAGAAGAGTTAAGAATATTGAAAGAAGAAAATTCATCCTTAAGAATGCATATTCAGAATTTGCAGGCTCAAAAGGCAGAAAAGGTGCCCATTAGAGCACAGATACAGGACCTACAAAAATAACTGAAAGACAAAGAAACACAAATCCAGGAATTGCAGCAGAAGTATGAAAAAATGATCAGTTAAGTAAGGAAGCTGAGTCTTTGAAGAAACAAATGGTAAATAAAAACAAGACAATTGAAGAGTTACAACAAGAAAACAAGTATTTGAAAAATAAAATTACAAGAGAAAGTAAGCAGTGTAGTGTTCTTGAATCTGAGGTAAAGTAATTACACATACAACTTGAAGATACTAAAATCGACCGTGAAATAATACTCAACAACAAGCAAAAGTAGATAGATGATGCAAAGATAAGAGAAGAATTTCTTAACAAAGGAACAACTAAAGCAGCAAATAGAAAAGAAGGAAAACATTGCAAAAGAGGCCGAAGAAACCAAGATTTCCTTACAATCCCCATCCTCAACAGTTTGTGACACAAGGGATGTATTGCCCACTTTTGATCACATAGGCCAATGGAATGTTTTAGTCATAACAGGACAGCTTTTGGGACTGGCCTGGTTGGGGAGGGTTGTGATGGCATGGGATGGACTGGATTCACTTCCAGAACTGCTTTTGCCCCTGGACATTCTACAGAAGAAAAAGGACAAAAACTTGCCCTGCACACTCAAAATAAGGACTCAGGCAGGGGAGGCCTAGGGGAATTGTTTTCCACATTTGCCCCAATGGAGTTGAGAAGCCCAACAACCCAGACATGGGCTTACACATGGACTTAATTTTTGCAGCATGCCATTGTTCCTCTGATAGAGATGATCACCGGGATGCTCCATTTAAAAGAGGAGTAGTTGTCATGATCCCCCTCACCATCCTTTGGGATTAGTAATTGTTATTGTTATTTATTATGTTTTTATGCTAAGTTGATTACCCTATGTATGTTAATTACTCTGTGCTGTGTTGCTTCCCTATGTGTGAGTGACTTGTGGTGTTTGATTCTGTGTGCTGCATTTTTGGTTCATGAAGTGTTAGATAGTTTACAATGTTGTGTTGTCAACCTTTAACTGTCTCGGCGAGATTCGGTTGAGAGACTTCAGTTACATGGAGAGAGATGTAATGGTGTCTCTGAGGGCAGTTGAGATACTGCTGTGTTGAATGTCTTAAAGAGGATACATGTTCCTAAGAAAGGGAAGGTGACATCTTGAAGACATATACTCCTAAATAAAAGGCAGGTAATATAACTGTATGACTGAAGTGGATGTTATGATGCCTTGCAGATGACGCCTTGTCAATGGTAATTGATACAAAGTCCAGAAGATACACAGACTGTTGCAGAGTGTTGTCAGCTCAAGTTTAAATATACATCTATTGGACCTATAATGAATTACAACAACAAAATGAAGCAGTTCTTGATGTTTATAATGCTGAGCCTGAGTTCATATTATTTTTGAATGCTGCATCTGAGTAAGGGCATTTTAAAGAGACATCAGCTGTCTTGGTGAAGGGATCAAAAGATCCTGGTGGATCTGGTGGGTAGGTTTGGCCATAATAGCCTTATCGAGCCCAAGAAGAAGAAAACAGATCAAGCAGCCAGGAAAAGTATGAGGGGTAACCCATTAAGCTAACAAAAGCAACATGAAAATGCTGCTGGATAACAAATCAAAAACACATAGCAAAAAGTTATGTCTGTTGAAAGCCAGTCTGCAGCTAATTGGTTCTTTGACTGCTTAAGGATATTGTTTTCCATTGGGACTGATTTACTGTGTTTTAAGAATAAATCTTAAGCACTGCAGTTTTTTTTTGGTTATGCATTATTTTCTAGTTTATCTCCACGTTTAGTACATAAATTAGGTAAACTATGCTGAATTGTTTCTTTTGGGAATTCAGTATCTAAATATTCTGCATGGCTTTTGCACATCATTTACCTGTGGGAAGCCCAGAGAAAATTAATTTTATTTAAGGGTTAGAAAGCAGTGAATATCAGGTCACATTGGATATAAAGGATTGTATGCTTAGCTAGTAGTTGTTCATATAGTAAGCATCTTATGAACCATAAACTATGACTCTAGACTCATGAGCCCCAATGTTTTATCCAGTTGATGTTACTATTAACGAGAGTTGTTTAAAATTCTTGGTGTGAACCTAAATCTATCAACGTTTTAATAATTGTCTCTATTATTAAATAATTTAAGAAAAAGAAACTAAGCACATATAAAAAAATATTTTTCTGCATCATGATTTTCTTTTTTTATAAATTTAAACAGAAAATAGTTTACAGAAAGTTTTACATTTTCATATATCCATGATTATTACATACATGTGGGACAACTAGCAATAGCAACAAGAGACTACTGGACTCCCTACACATTTTCAGAACAAAAAAGTAACTGAGTTTTAAGAAAATACAGTTTTCCAGATTATCTAATGAATATTTAGTACTAAGTACTAGGGGCCTCATTCTATTATCGTCCGTAAAACGGCCGCAAGGCTGCGCAAGGATCTCCCCTTACGGCCGGCCGTATATCTTGCAACCGGCCATAAGCTCAGAAATATTTAAACGCAAAAATAAATTCAAGACGGCACTGTAAAGCTCTGTAAATGCTAGGGAACATAATGGAATGGGGGACATGAGGATTAATAGCAACCCCCTCTCAAGCTTGCACATCAGCCCAAATCCGAGATTACATTAACTGTTTATTTTCCGGCCACAGAGTGGGCGGGTCAGAGGTGCCCAAAGCCCTCTGGACTTTTTACATGGATATG
This sequence comes from Discoglossus pictus, assembly GCA_027410445.1. Lineage (NCBI taxonomy): Eukaryota > Metazoa > Chordata > Amphibia > Anura > Alytidae > Discoglossus > Discoglossus pictus. The sequence continues at coordinate 298,037,223 of CM050165.1, read as the reverse complement.
TGACATAAATTAAAAAAATATATATTTACGGATTTGAGTGTAGGGGAATGTTGTGCTATTAATGCTAACACCTAAAATCACTTTATAGTCTCATTAGAGTGCAGGATGGCTTTATTATGGCTTTAAAATGTGCTTAATTGTGTGCCTGCGGGACCTTTTTTCTGGAAGTAAGCTGCGGCTCAGTTTTAGCCTTGCAGAGAGGTTTCCCGGAGCAATTGAATAGCAACCGGGGCTTTCTTGCGGCCGAAACTCTTGCGGCCATTTAAGATCAAAGGCAAGGGATAGCAAGGCGCCGGCCGCAAGCCTGCCGGAATCCCCGTCCGGAAGGGAATAGAATAGGCGAATAGCTTGCGGCCGGTCCTTGCGGCCCCGCATCCCCTACGGCCGTTAATAGAATGAGGCCCTAGATATGTAAAATAATAAGTTGAACATAATTTTACTGTGATCACATAATTATGGTATAAAACATTGGATTCCTATAGAAATATGTCTTATAAATATATGTTCCCTTTGGTTTCTGACATTTTTGGCGGAATGCAATATGCAACAGAAATAAGTTAATTGTCATAAATTACTTAAAATGTATAAGCTTTTTTGGCAGTCATTGCTCCTACCTACATACCCTGATATATAGCAAATTGTTTTTGTAGTGTGTATCTGACTTTCCTAATGCCAAACTATCTCATAGGGAGTCACAATCCTTGCTAGAATAGTTACATTTAGCTCAAGTCTGTTCACCGTAAAACCCACGATTAGTGGTTTCTTTCCATCAAGAGAATGTTTTAAGGAATTATATAATTATATTAGCTGGATATGAATAACGTATCTTACTAGCAAGCTAGCTTTTAGAAAGTGTCCAATGAAACTCCCATGCTGGGAAGGGAACTACTGTAATGTTTCTGATCAACCTGTTATGAGAAAACCATTAAAAGAACACCTGAAAGTACTTCTCTACCTTCTGGTAGATAAGGGTACACGTACTATAAGTAACATTCAAGCCATTTCTTTATCCAGTATGCATTAAAACAATTGCTCTGCTTTTTGGTGTTGCTGCAGCAGTACATGGTTAATATACATTTTGAGAATTCAGCCCATGGCTTTCTTTATTTCAGTAGAAGAAACCAGCATAGCAGGATAGCTAAAGTTCTTCAATAGCGTGTTCCTCCATTCTTCCCTCATGCTGCTTCTCTAAACTTCTACATGAATGCATGAAATACAACTGAAGCTATTAAATGGTACAGCGATGGACCCTGTAGACATTTATAAATGTGAGGCCATAATCAGCTTTTCAAATTCCATGCAAAGTGACTCTAGATATAAATTATCTAGACGTATAGACATATAACATAACAGCATCACAGCATCAACAACATCAGTTTACATATTGATGGCACATTTTAGTGTCAAGCTACTTACTACTGTAAGTGAGTTGAAATCCTAAGTCCGTGTCTGACCCATTGGTATTAAATTCTATCCACAAATGATTTGAAGTACTATTAAGAGTTAATTTCATTAACTCGTTTTTAGTGAAAGCTCCAAGAAGACGTGAAGAACTGTCTTTTCCATCGTAAACCTTTAAAACAAAAAAAATAAAAACAGAAATAGTTAAACCTAGGCATCTCTGTAATGCATGAGAAAAGAAAAAAATGCAAGCTATCTACTTCTGTATATATTTTATTCCTGATTTATTTTCTCTTGTATAGTTGTAATATGCAGAACGATTCATTTCTTTTTGAAAGTGTTAACTTTGGCAGGTCAGATGAAAGATCCAAAAAATTCACTTGCTGTCAGGATTTATATATTCAATTATGTTTTGGAACTTCTGTAAGCCTATTTCAAATACAATTAATATTTATACCTGAACCTATCCTTCGAGATTTCATAACCTCAGCTTTTTTTATAATCTACTTATACAGACTAAAAAAAAAGGTTTGTGACATTTCAGTCGAGTGTGTCTTTTCTAAGATCATCAATGAGGGAGAAAAGAGAAAATGTCCACTCTGTTCCCTCCTGTCAGATTCTATTAAAAGGAAATTGGAAATTTGAAGCTAAGCTGTCACCTTGCATCTTTGACTCTGAGTATGAGGTGACTTTAGTTTTGGAATAAGGTATAAGAAAGTATACTGGTCACTTATATGCCAGGAAAGAAAGAGGTGGATGAAAAGGTCAGATATAACACCCTATTTGTTGTGTAAACATTATGGCCTTGCTTAATAAGCAATGCTGTTTTGTAAGACGCCTGTCAGCATCAAGAGAAACATCATTTCTCATGTTACTTGCTAAAAACAACTTTATATACAGTATACAAAATGCGTGAAATGGTTTTGTGTTATGCAGTTTTAATAATATCCTCATAATTATAGTTTTCAACCATAAAAACACAAGATTTTTTATTATTATTATGTTTTGAATTTTTGAAGGGTGGGTTACAATAGTTTTATTCACCTTGTATGAACAAAATGGAGCATAATGCACACAAATAGTATTGTTACTGAGAGTTGAATCAGATTTCAAAAATAAACATATAACTCAGTTGATTTCTCTGTCTGCACACAAGAAGTAAGGTGCTGCTAAATCTAACAGTAAGAAATCACTATCAACAAGCTACGGTGTACAGACTTATGGAAAGCCAGTTTTAACGGGATCTGTGTACCATTTACTAAATACCATTCAGTCTAATGATGAGTGTGGTTACGGGAGTAAAAGTAAAATAATATTTTGAACTGAAACATGAGAGGGTATGTTACATATAGTGTAGTAGAGCACATTGTATAACTGCTCTAAGTAACCATTATTCTGTTTAATTAGAAAGCATTGGTCGAAAAGTACGGTATATGACCTAAGAAATTTTCAGTTATAAGATACTGCTTATTTATTAGTTATTTATTAGTTAGTGTGATACTAGCCGTCCTTCTTGGATCTCATGATAATGTACGTTCAAGTATGTTTATACATGCATAGAATATATAAAAAACAACAACTTTGAAACTGATTTAAAATGATATATTTCATTGTACAGACCTGTGCAGCTCATAGACCATTACAAATTTACCCACACTCTTTGTACATGAAAGGATGTTACTGGATTCCCCCATGTAATCTGGTTCTTACCAATGCCACATTTATTTAAATTTGAAAAACTGCTAAAGGGTCTAGTACTATATTGTAATATGGTGCATCTCATATCCTCATGAAAAAAAAAATGGTATCAATTATTGGAATTCTTTCCTACTAAGTATAAAAAGTAATAAATGTTTGTGAATAGATGAAAATGATTGATGTGTACTTTTCCTTTTCATACAAAAGTAAAGGAGAATATTAGATTTTCATATGTATGACATCCCTGGAGACACTACTCTATACAAACCACGGCTACACACTGTAAAATCTTATGGGACTGAGGAGTCTTGTAATCCTTGTTTTTCTTATATGGTCTTTTAAATAATTAAACTTGATAATGAGCAAAAGAAAATTAGAAATAAAATGAAATTAAACACAGCATTTGCATTTTTGACAAATTATTGTTTATTGCAAGCATCCAGTTTCTTTTCTTTCTTTTTGGCCTGGGGATTTTGCAGACATGCTCAGTTAGCACCTGTAGTCTGCCCTACTGTGGCAAGTCACATAATGTAGACACTTTCCTTTCCTTTCAGATACTTTCAGTATGCGCATGTGCTGCATATTGGATATCTCATTAAAAATGAGATATCCAATATTCAAATCTCAGTTACTGGGGGTGTCTACATCACCCCCAGAACATTTTTTTCTTTTCTGCAAAAAATATTTGCATTTTTTCATGCAAACATTTTTTGCTAGGTTATTTATGATGCATTCTACAGGATGAAAGATATTAGCATTCATTGCACAACAGTCTCAAGCAGTCAGCTTTGGGCCAGTAACCGGTGGGCTTGAGCAATTGAATAGCTCCGGAATCGGAGACGATTGGGAGCCACACCCGCAGACATTCGGCCTACATTGCGTGAGTTGCGGGCTTGCCATTGAATCATGCCCACTGTTTCCAAAATGGAAAATTGGCCCAGGGCTCCCTAGGTTCAAATGACCTGGTGAAAAGGGATTTTAGGGGTTCAGGGAATACAACCAGGTCTTTGGGCAAAGAGAAAATAAATCGACACAGGTTCAGAAGTGACAGTCCTTTAAAAAACTCTTAGAATAGCCCTTGGGTTAGGAAACCATAGGGTTAGTGTCCATTGAAGTTTGATTTCCAGTTCGAGAAGTCCATGAGTCCAGGGGAGTCATGACAATGTATTATTTAATTTTTCATTTTGAATAAAATGTGTGCATTTTCAAGTGTAGCTGTTCAAAAGAGTATATTTTAAATATCACAGCAATCCTTTAATATTATTATTATTACTTATTTATAAAATTGTAAAAAAAGCTCTTTCTCAGGTGTAAATTGTTGAAGTTCCTATAGATGTTAACATGAATACCAATATCAAAGTAAATCTTGACTATTGATATTTCAGCATCTTGAATACAACTAGAAAACAACTTTTAAATATCTCTATGCTAAATCCACTTCCCTCTCAACTATACCAAGAAAACTCTAGTCTTCACAGAAATGTTCAGATACAATAAATGGAACAAACAATTTCACAGAATACTTGTATCTTCCACTTTAATTACATAGAGAGATGTATATACAGTTCTAAAAATAGGCCACTCAGATGTAAACCTAAAAAAGAAAAGCTCTCGTCATCACCTACTATTCAATTTTCAATCAACATATAGGTACCATCAAAAACCATAATCTGTGTTCTATGAAGACAAAACACAGAATATGTGTAAACAAATAGACTACTCTTGCTACAGATAACAGCAATATAATCAATACACAAGTACTATTCACAGATAACGCGAGCATTGTGGTAGAACTTATTACATGTATGAATATTGGAGAAAGAAAACAAAATCTTAATACAGCATCACAGAGTCACAACTAGATTTCCCTTCCTTACATAGAGTTTTCTCTATATGATATAAATATCATCACGCAAACCTACAGCTGAAGAACAAGAATTAACCAAACCTCTGTATCTGACCAACGAAGATTATGATTTTGCATGCCCAGTGAAATGTATCACTTACTGCAATGAACATTATTACCATACTAGCGATTTGACAGTCAAGAATGACGGCAATAACATTTGAAGCTCTCCTCCAACTTTGGCGCTCATTGCAAGCCTCCCTCCCCTCTACTTTACAGTCCTCATGATGAGCTTCTTCGAGGGCCCTGCAATAAGCGTCTTTGCCGCTCATTGCATGCTGCGGCATGCGCTGTGCTCATGCGCAAGCCCATGACTTTAACACTCATCGCGGGCCTCTACTTTACGCAGCTTTTTTTTTCAAGCCTGTAACTCGGAAGCTGGTTGGAGTCTCTTTTGCAAGCCTCGCGATGAGCCCCTTCGCCACCTATTGCCAGCCTCTCCCCCACTCTACCTTATGAGCCCAAAGGCGCTCATTGCAGACCTATGCAAACCTGCAACTTTCAGGTCTTGTGATGAGCGCCTTTGTCGCTCATTGCTCATGCGCAAGCCCGTACCTTTTAACATAGCATTACCGACAAATCGTAATTACAACAACTATTGTAGTTGATCAGGAAAACAAAAAAACAAATTAGAGGTGCTCAATTAAACAACCATCTAACCTTAAAAGCTAAAAGAGTGCTGCTCTCTGAGTAGGTTACTAGGCCAACAGAATAAACTTACTTGGGTATTGCTTGTTCTTAGATAGAGCTCCTAGAGTATACAGAATATACAGCTGCACCTCACTGATGAGGCCCACACGAGGCCGAAATATAAGTCTGGCGTTTGCTGTTTCTCCTGTTCACGGTTCAGAATAGCCTGGTATTTCAGGTCTGAATCACTAGTCCAAGTAAGACCAGACTGATGTACTACAGCAGTGGTAGTCAACCTGGTCCCTACCATCCATTAGAGGGCGAGTCAAACTTTCATGGTAGGGGGCTGGGTAATTGTTAGGTAGCGTCTATGATGACTGACGCCACCCGCTTAAGATCCGCAGTACCTCACTTTCCAGGAGAGCTGGTGAGAGATTCTAGGGACAGCAGTCAGGACTGAATAACTACCTATTAGTTAAAGGTAGGGTCATATGATTTATGTAACCAGAAATGAGAGAGGGTAAATTGAGATGCTGCGGCACCGGTGGGCGGTAAGGACATTTTACCATTAAAAAAAGGCGAGAGGTATTAAAAGGTTGACGACCCCTGTACAACAGGATATTTCTCCCTGTGAAGGTCAGATCTGAGCTAAAAGAGGCACTCTCTTAGTATGCTATAGAACAAGCCTACTTAGGTGTTATTTGTTCTCAGATCAAGCGCCATATAAACAAAAAGTTGATTTGTAACTATATGGCAATAAGTAACATATTATAATATTACACAGTATGACATTATATGTCTCCTAATGAATACAGCACATCTTGCATTCCATATATGATAAAAACATAATATTTTTACTAACTATAAAATTCCATAATGAAACGCATTTACATTTTCTGAAAACAACCCATAGGCTATTTGAGTATAATACTGATTTTTAAAAACTGGAACTTTTAAAAGATCTTCAATCCTATTCCAAACAGCTCTAGAATTTGGACAATCCAATTTAGTAAATTCTCAATTGTCTCTATATCATTATATGTATTTCACGGATAACTTCTGTCATAGATATTTCTATGTTTTAGGGTCGGTCTTTCCATGGAACAATAAACACAATAAATCCTTTACCTTTTGGGGGAGCCTGTGGTAATTTAACTGCTGTATAACTCTGCTATGGCCGGACTCCTGACAGTACTTCTGGTCAAGTTTGGGTGATGCTCTATCCAATATTGATGTATACATTTAATTTCATGACACTTGTTAAATTTTCCTTTTTGGGATTTTAATTTTCCTGACACTTTTAACTACCCGGATCAAATATGATGGTAAATATCCTATTTTATGAGTGAACCTTTTTATCCCTCCAATATTGATAAAGAACCTTTAAAGGAACTGCTCCACTTTACCTGTGCCAAAAACACCCCTCAAAAATGTAAACAAAAATATAAAATTAAAAAATATTTCTGGATTTATCAGGAAGAAGAGAATACTTACATTTAGCACAGCTTTCTCAGGTGGTGGAAATACAAAAATCAAGTAAACAAAGATGGGCAGCAAAATATATTTATCAAATCTAACTCTATTTTCAAAGGACAATTTCTATTAATTTCATCGCATTACCTATACTTTACACATATTACGTTTTTCTTCCCAATTTAGCTCCACAAATTCTGAGTAAGGAAATGTAATTCCCAGTAAAGTAACATTTTCACTGTCTGTTTCTATACCTGGAGGAAGAACACACTGTTTTTCTGGTTCCCCTGTACAAAAAGTTACATAGTTACTGCAATTCATTTCGGAATTTGAGATCACTGAATATTTCCCAAACTCCAAAAGTAGATTTTCATATGAATTTCTGGAATTCACAAAAGCAAAGAAATCCTCACCTTAATCAATACACTTTGCACGAATCATTGGAGACTGCTGTATATTTTTATTGGTCTCAATCATCCTCAAGAAAAGGTTCAATTAAGAACGCATACAATAAGGGACTAAGGGGACACCCCGGACGTACCCCTGATCTTATTGGAAAACCTTCTCCAACCCACCATTTATAATTGATCTCCCCTCAGTATTCCTATAGAGAGTTCTCAGTCTGGACACAAAATTTCCTGAAATTCCATACTTTTTGAACACAGAGAAGAGATACAAATGCTTAACTCGATCAAATGCTATTCCTGATCTAAACTCACCACACATCCACATAAAGCTCCTTTTTTGGCTTCCTCAAACATCTCTCACACTGTAATAAGAAAGTTTGTGATCTGTCTCCCCTGTATAGCACAGGACTGGTCAGGACTTATCAACGACGCAGAACCCAGCAGAACACACATAATCTTAGCAAGGATTTTATAATCTGCGTTAAGTGAAGAGATTGAAAGCCAATTTTATATATCTCTTCTATCATCTTTTTTTATACATTAATATCATTAAGGACTGAGACTGAAGATGACAACCCTTTTTCATTCAGCATAACATGATACAGTTGTGCCCAAAAGTTTGCATACCCTGGCAGAAAATGTGGAATTTTGGCATTTATTTTGAAAATATGACTATTCATGCAAAAACAAAAAAATATTTTTTTTTTTAAAGGATAGTGATCATATGAAGTCATTTATTATCACATAATTGTTTGGCTCCTTTTAAAATCATAATGATAACAGAAATCACCCAAATGGCCCTGATCAAAAGTTTACATACCCTTAGTTTGTAATACTGTGTATTGCCCCCTTTAGCATCAATGACAGTGTGCAGTTTTTTTGTAAAAGGTGTCTGTGAGGCCCCTAATTCTTAGAGGTGATATCGCTGCCCATTCAGCTTGGCAAAGTGCCTGCAGCAGCCCTATTAAATTCGAGCTAAGTGACGGTCCGACAAATGATTTACAGGCTTGCATCTCCAGCTTGTAGCTCGCAGCCATTCTAATTTAATAGCACCGGCTAAATTTCAAGCCCACAGCCATTACAAGCTCCACGTAGGAGTTATTGGCTTCAAATATAATAGGGCTGCAGGTCATGCAAAGTCTTTGAGCATCTTGCATAAACCACACGTTTGAGATCTCCCCTTTTCTTTCAGATTGGGGGCCATAAATGTTAATACATCTATAATGAATACGTCCAATACCTGCATCTAACAAAATAAACATCTTTGATATTATGTCAACATAAACTGTGCTGAGAAAGAATATAAATTGAATAGGAGTCCTCTGGTATAATTCCTTATAATTGTGAGGATTTAAAAAAAATGGGATCAGAGTTTATAATATCAGAGATCTTGGTAAACTCCAGGGCCCTCATTCATTTGCTATTTGGCCAATTGAATAGGGCTCTAAATAAGCACATAACATATTTTTTTCAAATAAGTTTTTAGTTAGTGAAAACCTTGCTTTTGGATAGATGTTTACTAACTAAAAACTTCTTTCAAAAAATATGTTATGTGCTTATTTAGACCCCTATTCAATTGGGCAAATTGCAATTGAATGAGGGCCCTGGAGATTTTCATTTTAGGTCTCAATCACACTTAGAAAAGTAGATTTGGCCAATTGAATAGGTCTCTATATAAGCACAGAGCATTTTTTTTTTACAGAAGTTTTTAGTTAGTAAAGACCTTCCTTTTGGATAGAAGTTCACTAACTAAAAACTTCTGTAAAAAAATCTGCTCTGTGCTTATATATAGCCCTATTCAATTGGCCCGAACTGCAATTTAATAAGGCTGTTAATCTTTGGCTTCTTATTGGATGAATTATAATGAAATTATTTTCACAGAATTACACTCAACTCAACAGCTGTTGGCTTCATATCAGTACTGACTGGTTTCAAGCAACTCTAATATGATAGAAACATTACAGAAGCACTCCTATGGGACATTAAATACTAATTATATTGTGGCAGGATTTACTAAGGAGTAGTTACTATATAGCGTCAGTATCTATCAAATCTATGTGGAAAAAGTTATCAATGTTTTTAAAACCATTGTAATCCTGATATTAGTGATTACTATTTTTGATCTGTTATCAGTGGCTTGACTTAAAATATACTTTTAATCTATCATCTTTGTGCTTTATTTTAGGCAGCAAAACAGCTTTTTATAACGCCTTAATAAAACAAAGTAAATATAAGTAAATAAATACACGGGTATAATACATACCTAGTAAAATCAGAAAACATCTATATCCATTTAAAATGCCTTGTCTTTCTCTTGCCAATGCAAAAACATTTCCCTCCTACTGTTCCAAACCTTTTTTTGGGCAGAAGTGAATCTTGTAGATGTTTCTAGCCTTGTGCCTTATCACATATGTCTGACAATCAGTGAACAATATAGTGTATGACTTAGGATGTCTAATAAGCAGTACAATACAATCACCATGAAACACATGAGCAAAAGCATATCTTAAAACAATACATAATGTTAAATGCAATTAGAAGTGACATCAGACCTAATAATTGGCAAATGGAAATTAAAGAGATATGGAGCTACTATAATTAGAAAATGTTTTACTTTTAGTTTGAAATTAATAACCAACGTCTAAACATGTTACTTTATATCCTATTTTAATACAAAAGCAAGGCTTTTGCAAGCTTTTCAGCTACCCTCCACCAACTTCACATTGAAAAGTTACAATAACAGGGACTTTTTCACTATACATTGTCTAAATTATTTTCATACAATAAACATTTAATGCATTTAAATAAATGCTCCTTTATTTGAAGAATAGAAAATATATGAGATCCAAAATTTTAGCAGTGCATGCCTAGCAAGTGTTGCTGAATGGCTCTGATGTTGATTATATAGCCCAACTAACAACAGAGTAATTCAGCTTGCTGTAGCCTTGACAAAGAAGTCTGATTAAGTGGTAAATAATACTCAAAGCTAATACAGAACTAAGCAGATTCAAAATTCAGAGTAAGATTTATTGCATTAGATACATACATATTGGTAATAGTACTATATTGCAAACATGTATATTTAAATGTCCAGTTTCCATATCTGCTAAACCTGGAACCTTATCTGTGTCCGTTTTTAAAATACATACTCAATATGACTGATGACTTCTTCTCTTTCATTCAAAGTATGATTTTAAAACAATATTTAAAATGATTTTATTAAAAAGAAGTTTCTAGAAAATAACCAGAAATAAAATGTTTTGAAACATAAGCAGATATTTTACCTTTAGAATGTCCCCTTCATATAACTGAAAGGTTCTGGCTCTAAGTTGGATTCCTTTTCCAGCTTGAGTCTCGATTCTGTAAATACATTCGTGGTTGTTGTCATAGCTTGATGGAAAATTTGGAGACAGCAGTGTTCCTTCGTTCCCAGTGACAGTTGCTCCACATTCAGCTGAAGACAATGGGTATATTTAAAACAAATGATTAAAAAATAGTGAAAAAAAATGTAAATAAAAAATTAATAGCAAAATAAATCACAAATTGTTTTAATGCGTGTATTTTAACATTTCGTAACAAAATTATATATATATATATATATATATATATATATATATATATATTCTGTATTTATTAATGACAAAATAAATATTAGCTATAGGTTATAAATGATTTAACATTGCAAAGAATGCAAAAAAATAATTTTCCTAGACTATGGGCTCGATTAAGTGGCTTCAGTAAGAATTCTTGCAAATTAACTTTCCATGTCACTATTTCATTCCTTCCACAGCAGTCCCTTATGAGTAGAACATTTTTTATGATTGCTACGTACAAACTGTACCCAGCCTCGGGGGAGATTTTACCTATAGTGCTATTACATGGCTGCGGTATGACTTACTAGCAATCTTAAAGGGCCATTTACCTCACTAAAAGTGCTCTTCACTGTAGAAAAGTGCTCTTCATTCAATATTTTATGTTAAAGTGATCTATTGTTTTTTTTTTATTAAACTAAAAACAGTTACAAATTTGCAGTCTTGGGTTTGTTTACAAACACACTGCTGACTGACCCATGATTTACAGCATCTGCCGACAACGGTTGTTCCAAGCTCCGTGAACAGAAAGAATCATAGTTTTAGGAATGTAATCAGCCATCAGTTAATCCACAAATAATATATTTGTGAGTTTCTATCAGTCATTCCCCTGCACAGATGAATTTGGGAAGGGTTAACCCTCTTTCTAATCTGCTCTCTGCACGCAGGTATTCTCTCTGGAGGCATGCCGAATTCTCATGTAAACAGAACTTCATTTATGATTTTTTCTGTGAAAAAGCCACCTATTTCAAAAATTCTAAAGGCATTTTAACATATTTTCAGGAGTTCATTACAGTGGTGTGCTCAAAGTTGTGCTGAATTAACTCTCCCTTTAAGCATTTTCATCAGACTCTATGAGTCCTTGCAGTGTTAGTTCAACCTCCTGCAAGAGTAGGAAAGACCCTTATTAGAACACTCATGAGACACTTAAGGAATCCCAAGTGTCCTGGTAAATAAAATATTGCCTAAAGAAGCATTTTATTTAAATACAATTAAAGCCTATACACAAAAGAAGCATTTCTAATGGTTAACCCAGCCTTATGTAAACGTACTAAAGAACAATCAGGTAAGTCACAAAATCAATTACAAATACCTGCTCACACAATTAAACACTGACACCCAACTAATGCTAGTTGCTTAATAAAGAGCCCTAGGTGTTGGCGTCTATCCACCTGCCTTACAACGCATATACAATAGATTCAATATGTACACCCTAACACATATATGTAACACACCAACAAATTCCATAGTTCTGTTTATGTGCAATAATGAAAAAATCATCAGAAACATATTGTCAATCAGTGTATGATCATTAACACCGTAGCATCACATATATAGTTGTGAGTGTACGAGTTGTTGCTAACGCTGCGGCCCTCGCGAAGCGAGGGCACTGGGCGAGGGTCTCAGTTGCTGGCATGGAGCGCCGTAGGTGCTCCATGCCAGCACCTGAGGACCTCGCAAAGCAAGGGCCGCAGTTGCTGGCATGGAGCGCCTTCGGCGCTCCATGCCAGCAACTGCGACCCTCGCAAACTTCACGTCGCAACCCAAACAGCACGACACACACATTACGACACTCGCAAACAACATACGACACACGTTCACACACATTACGGCCTCGCAACACTCGGACGCAACTCGCGAACATTACAAAATGTAAAACACAATACATACACACAGCACATACATAAAAACATTACCTACACCAAGAGGGAGCACCCAGGACCTCAAAAATACAACTTAGACCTCGATTTTACTCGAAATAAAAGAGTTTAGAGACTAAAAAAAAATCTAAGCGAGAGAAAAAATGGCCGTCGAACAAAACGAAAACGAGGCTACAGCACTCTAAACTCGCAAAACAGCACAAGAAACTCGCAAAACGCCACAAACGACATACAGATATTCATACCACACAGTGCACACATTCAGCATGCTTACACAGCAGCTCCACACCACTAATGCTGCAGCAACATCAACACACATTGCCAGCTCTTCATCACAATGCTTCAAAATAGGTACAGTATATTCATTTAGTAATGTATTACATATTTCATTATTATACACCAAACAGCATTAGCTACCTTACAATTTCATTGCCGTCATTTTTTGACGGGCAATTCGCTAGTATAATATAATGGCCAGTACATTGATGTAAAAGTCAGTAAACTGAGTGCCGTCATTACTCCAGGTTTGCACTAGCATTCTGCTAATGTATTCAGGTTCATACAGGTTGAGCCTAGGTGCAAATAATATCACAAAAAGTGAGCTAATCAAAAGCTGAGTGATGCTGATAAACCACCTGGGCTAGAACAATCAGCATCACTGGGCCTTTTATTAGTTCTCTTGTACCCAAACACAGATATGCCTATTGTTTTAATTCAACTTGTCTTTAGTGCCTTCTGTTATCACACCCGATGCATCTTGTACTTTGGAGCAGCTCTCTCTGTTTGCCTTGCACCTCATGGAAATGCCTGTCCATTCCATGTTGATGCTGCTTAGGCTGGATGTTGATATTATCATCCACCTAACTAAAAGATCACTAACTAAAAACGTCTGTAAAAAAATATGCTATGTGCTTCTATAGAGCCCTATTCAATTGGCCGAATAGCAATTTAATAAGGCTGTGCTAACAACACAAATTCCTGTTACAATTAAATGACAGTTTTAAATTAATAAAATAATACACCTCTATGTATTTATTGTTGTATCTTGACAAGAGGCACAGTATCCTGTAATTTGAAAAGATATTATTTATACACTTTTGCAATGCAGATGAAAGTTTAAATTCTGCCACCAACTATACAAAAATAGATAGTGGTGTCTGTAAGACAATACTGAAGTTTCCACTATCAAATACAATAAAGGTTGTTTTTCTGTTTTAGATTAAAAAAATATATAAATATTTTTTTCCAATTACCAATTGTAAGTATTCAGAAAAAACTAGTGCTTAGTAGTATCCCACTCAAGGATATCCCAAGGGGTCCTCCTATGGATTTGGATAAACAAGTTGTTAGCCTGTTACTCACACTTCATAAATAGACTTATCTTATCTTAAATATGGAAGTGTCTCTGATTTAATATTAAAATAAACTGCCTTAGTGTTTGTTTGCATATCGTAACAGTATATTTACACACTGAAACATGCAAAGGTCTGCCCCCACAGCACATGGATACAGTGTTACTATTGGTACAGCATTTCAAAAAATGTTGTTCATAACAGTCTGTGAGTGGTTATCTCTCATTGTATGCTGTGGGGGCAGCCATTTGCAGGGACTGCTTGGAAGGTTTGAGTTTTGTTAAGCACTTGTTAATAAGATGTTTAGATATGCAAACACTTAGGTAGTTTATATTAATATTAAAAACAGGAAAACTTCCATATACATTTACAAAAAATAGTGTTAGAGGCTACTTTTTAGGGAGTAAGTCTAACATAATGATATTTATATATCCTCTTAAAAAGAAGCACCTCATGTGAGAAAGCACCCTAAATAAGTAGTATGCAAAAGAGTATGTTGCTAAAATATGCAGTTAACTTTTCAGTTTTAAGGTAACATAATATTTTGCCCAATTAATCTCTTTCATCCCATGTGCTTACATTACAAATCTCTTCAAAAATTAAATTAATTAGAAAATCTAAAATTATCTATATCTAGAGCTTCCATATTGGGTTTCAGGGAACGTCAAGGATTTAGGGATCTTATGTTGAATACAAGTGTTGAATACTAATTGCTGCACCCATATACACAGGATGGTGGTATTTACAAAGTCATCACATGGGCTATGATGGTGAGGGAGATTTACTATGGATTACAGTAGTTGTAATGTACACCCTGTACTCAATATCCCACCATATCACAATCATCGTAATCCAGTTTCCCTCTTCCAGAAGGCACTAGGAGTTGAGTGAGGTAGGTTGCCTGGACACTTGAATGTTTCCAGGACACTTGCCCTTTCTATCCATGCTGTTCAAATATTTCGGCATGTGATTGCATATTTTTTTTCCATCTAATAAATTATAAAAGTGCTTAGCACTGTTTGGTACACTGTCTCCATTTATTTCAGGTTTCAATATTCACAATATTGCAATACAGAAGTGAATATTGGTTATGACCACACACCCTTACTTTTACTAGTTAATATGGTATTTCGACAACAAGAAAAATGTTAAAAGATGAATATTTGCAAACATTGACATAGAGTTAAAAATGTAAATTATGTTCTGGTTAAGGTAAATATTGTATGTATAAATATATTTAAATTACTTTTACTGAACATATTAATCACCAGGTGAAGCACATTATGTATATCCACAAAAAGTCATAATTTGAAATGACTTAACTTTCTATATTAAATCAATGTAATGATAAATATTGCTACATATTCACAGACAGTTTTTTTTTACAGTTGAACAACAACTTGAGTTCAAATCAGTTTTATTCCGTCAATGACACAAAGCTGCAATATAGTTTAATTGGCATAAAAGGCTGCTGAAATCCTATATTTAAAGCAAACATTTTTGTAGTCTGAATATTTTAATAAAATAACCTTTATGTATTGAATAAAATTTACATAATAACAAGCATAGTGAAGCCAAGAACAGTTCAAATATATCATCAAGTAAAGCATATTTTAAGAGTTCTTCAGGAGGAGGAAATAAATTAGGAGGTTATGCAAAGCTAAAAAGCATAATTGGTATAAATATATTTCCTAATGAGACTGAAAAAAATACTTATAGAATAAAACAGTAAGCAAAAAAGTATAGCAATATAGTACGGTAAGTAAAATAATAAAATAAATATATTCAGGTGTTTTTTATTCAACAACTATCATACTTATATTTGTGTAAGTTTTGTTGTTTTCATTTTTATTTACTACATTGTTATAAATGTTTTACTTACTGTTGTATTTTATTCAGATTCATAGAGAGAGCGAGAGAGAGAGATAGCGAGAGAGAGAGAGAGAGAGAGAGAGAGAGATGTAATGTCAATGCAAACAACTGTAGTTCTAGATTTTGTGCGGCACTCAGCAAAATATATATATTAAGATCTCTTCCTCATTGTTTTTGGACACAATTCATGCTACACTTTATCTCAAATTCAAAGTATCTATCAGAAAGATTATATATATATATATATACATATATTAAAAATATATAAAATATATATTTCTTATATTTCTACTGTACATTGTGGTGGGAGTAGCAAGATAGCTGTCTATAGAGATGAATCAAGATGGCAGCAGTGTGCTGATGCATATTCCACAGCATTCTGGATATTGCAGTGAATGGTATCTGGCCGTCAGCATATCTTTCATCAGTTCCATCTAAATTTGCATTAACCTAACAGATCCCTTTTTAAAGGAATTTACAGAAGTGCCAAAAAGCACCAAGAAAAATTAAAGATACTGACCCAACCTAAGAGCTAGAGTCAATGGGAAGGAAAATATTTTCGTTTGATGTGGAACTTGGGGCAAAAAACAGCCACCAAGTCTTATTATAAAGACATTGTGTTATTGATATGTGTTAATATAGAAAGAGCAGGGTGTAATACACAGAGCTAGAGAGTACGGAGGGAAAGGGTTAACCTTTGCCCTGCCAGAGTCATGGTGGATTACTTGGTAGCTATCTGGTATGCCTTGTAGAAACAGATAGGGCAAAGCGAGGGATGATCCTGTCAATCTCTGTACTATATGGTAATGCCTGTTATTGTGTAAGAGTAGCCAGCTAGGCACCAGGAGATGTGTGATGTGACCGCAACTATTGTTCTCTCTCTCTCTGTACTGTGTGGCCGAATATGGGCATGTGTTTATTTACCTGTGTTGATTTCCTGTTTTCCCAGGATATATATATATAGTAAAAAAAAAGTACATCTGTGTTCACATTTGGATGTCTAAAGCAAGTTAAAAAACCTGCTTCCAGCTCAGAGTTCTGAGAAAAACAGTTATTACACTGCATTCTGGGAAGTTGAGCTGGGACACACAAATGTGGCCACAAATGCCTCGCTCTTCATTCCGTAGCCATTATCAAACATGACTTCCTTTAAGCTTATGCATGCTGTATTATTAAACAGCTTTAATGCAAAGCCAAGGTTGGAATAAACACAGGCTGAGTATACTATATATATACTAGCGATTTGCCCGTCAAAAATGACAGGCAATAAAATTTTCCCAAAAAATAAAAATTTGAAGCTATAGGAATGCTGTTTGAGACATAATTGAAACCGTTTTGTACTGTGAGGACATTCGGCGCTCATTGTGAGCCTCTCCTGTCATGTACTTTTGGTCCTCTGAGAGAGATATATTTTTCTATGTATATGTAGTTAAGTAATAATGAATGATTTCTTAAATCAATTAATATACTTTAGTTATTTATACTTGATATATGCAGCGAGCAATAGGCTGAAGAGCTAACAATCTGTATTTTGCGTCTGCATAGAATATACATTGTGGGTGTTAGTGCCCTGCTTATAAAGTGTAATGAATGTTTGAAGTGTGCATCCTAAATAGGCTGCGTGCGCGAGGTGAAGCCGTTGGTTTATTGTTTAAAGCTGGGTTGTATAGCCGTAATGTTATTAATGTGTTACGCGTCTCGTGAGCATTTTCCGGCTTTTGTAATAGTGTATCTTGTAGGTCGTAGTGTGATGTATAAAGTGCTACACGTTTTGCAGTGTTTTGCGTGGTTCGGGGTCGTGTAGCCTCATTTTTATTTTTTTGGTCTGCCATTTTTTTCTCTCGCTTCGAGTGGTGAAAATCGTCTAAATCAAGTTACATTTGCATTCCACCTCACTCACAGACGTCCTGGCTGTTGCCCCATGCTGTCTATGATGTTTTTGTAATTTTTTGGGTGTATTTAGTGTGTTTTTTGTTTTTTTTGTTCGGCCGCTAATTTTGTAAACTATTGCATCTCGTATCTTTTTTTTTCTAACCAGCATAGTGTACAATTTGGGAACTAGGACTGAGGACCAACCACATGTTGGAGATTGCCAGCATTTCCCTGTCGCATGTAGGAACTATGTCACTAATAAGAGCTGTGGCACCCAGGTGTAAGTTTTTTGCACCATACCTGTGAGCTACTGATTGACTACGTTTTTTTAATGATAAATATAGTTTACACTTAGATCTATTTTTCACCTTTTTTGAATGTATGTTCTGTAGAGTGGAACTCCTTGAAGATATTGGTTTTGTATTAAAGAACACAGAAATGGGACTCCCTTATGCAAGTTTTTTTTTTATTCACTTTATACACACAATTGTTTTTAGTTAGTTCAATACAGATTCATAAAGGTTAATTATATATTTTCACTATTCTTTACTAATGTGATTGAAAGAATTCACAAGTAAAGAGTATTTATATACAATTATATATTTCTATATGATATTTGGTATTAAAATACTATAGTGAGGAATTCATTCTCAGAGTTTCCATAAACCAATCACATTATTTACATGGTATAAGAGCATCATGATGAAAATGTAACATAAACAGATTTTATGAAACTATTGCATTATTTGATTCAGGATTCACATTTTTTTCTCTAATTTGAGGGGGTAAATTCTAATTTCAGTTTTAATATTTTGTTTGGTTTAAAGAGGTATAAGTAGAGAACTCTTACAGCGAACAGTCTATGATTTCTGGATCACTCACAGTTGAGTTACTCTAGTTCTGAGTTCCTAAACCAAACAATTTTAAACTACTACAAAGAATCTGATTTAATGAAAAGACAAGCTTTCAGTGAGACTAAAGTGTTGAACCACATATGACCAAATGTTTTTTCATTTTTTTAATCAACCTGGTCTTATGACTAAGGGCCATATTCTATTAGCTACTTGCAAATGCCTTGAACTCATAAATTTGGCTTCGGGTTTTTTTTTTTATAAATGTTTATATGCATTCTATTGACTTAATAATTCATTTGTGTCAATAAGTAATATTTGCCGAATATGTAGCAATATTAAGAGTGATTTTAAGTTTGTATAAATTTACTAATTGGGCAATTGAATCAGACCCTAAGATAGCTTGTCATATAACTCATCTTTATTATGTATGTTCCTCATTCTAGAATAATTTTATATTATGTGTCCACATACTTTGACAGGTTATCATCTAAATAATATATTAGAATTTGTCAATTTGATTTATTTGACGTTAAAAAAAAATCCAACTAATTGTTTGTGGCTTTTCTTTTGACACTAAAATGTAAAAGATCATATTTTTATTATTAAAGCAATGATATCTCATAGCTGTATCCCTATGTGTGGACAAATGACAGCCTCTGATAGCTGTGATAGTGCTTATCAAACAGGGATTCTCAATTCCCAGGCAGTATCTGGATCATTTGTCTGAAACCCTTGCTCTGGTCACAGCAATATTACAGAATGTTCATGTGTTGTAAGCACACAACTCAATTTTTCCCTTGAGAAATTCCATTATACCACTGCCTTTATGAGACAGGAAATTGAAAAGCCACTTACTTGTGGAAAACTGTCACTATTTTGATATTAAGAGTACAACTATTTCTTAGCAAGGTATTGTTCAAAAAAAAAAAGAGAGATTTTTAATTCTGACTCTAATATATGTCATGTCAATAGAGTATGGCAACATTATGTTTTATATTTAATTGGAATAAAACGCAGACATTATTATCATAAACAATATTAAAGAAAACCAACTCTACAAAAGTAAGATATTATTATTAACAAATCTCAAAGCTTTTAAATCTTACATTTAAAGGTTAGCTTTGAAGATTCAGGCCGATATATTTCTACAATTATGTTCCTATTGATCGTTGGCTAACACCAGTCTAGATAAACTATCTGAACAAACAAAAATTAAACTTAAAAAGTCACTGTATTTAATTTGATTGGAATTTGAACCACAGCGCTTATAAAAATATATTTCTTAAAAAGACAATGAAACAATGAAAATCAAAACAGACATCCAAACTCCAAAAAAAAATGGGAATAGGAGGGAGCCAATGTCAATGGATAGCATAGAAGATAAGTCCTATGATCTTGGTGGATCCTCCTGCCTGGAAGGCTCTCTAACAGAAGCCCCAATGCTTACTAAATGTCCTAATATAAATAGAAGGAAACAGACAAATTGGATGTATGAGCATTTTTGAAAGTCCTTTCATTGAAAAAGAGAGGGATAATAGGGTAGGTTAACATCAAAGAATTTGTCTAGACATATATTATAATGTTTGGAAGTGCTCCGATGTCAGTTTTCAATACATAAATACATTTCTTGCAGGCTGTAACATTCAGGAATGGTATTGCCTGGCACTTCCTAAAGCCCTTTTGGGAAGCTCACAAGTATACATATTGTATCCATAATAACTGAATTTGTTAGAGTGCCTTATTTTGCAAAAAGCTTAATGGCCATTTCACCACTGTAATGGTTTCCTCAGAGGCTATGTGTATACTGGTGTATATATACTGTATATATTAGTAGCCAAGTGAACGCTTGGACAAAAATGGAAATGATGATTATCGTACAAATGTTCATACATATTTGGGAAATAAGCAGAAACAGATTTTTTTTTAACCCCTCCATAAACAAAAAACACTTACACTAAAGTTAACATATTTATTTTTAAGGTACTATGTAACTATGTAACAATAATAACATAAGACTTAGATGTCAAAATACTATTTTCTTTTTATAGTATGCAGACTACTGAACAAAATCTGTTGTGGTAATGGAAAATATTTGCCTAGTACCTAATGAAGGTCCAATGAGGCTATAGTGCAGAACATAAACTCTAAATATTCATTGTTAAATATGTTCCAAAATTAAATTAGTTCTAAGTGAATGCAGTTATACAATAAAGGTCACAATCCCAAATGAAGCATTGCACTTTAGCAAGTCACTTCACTAATTAAGGTGTTACATGGGTCATGCAGTGCTCTGTTATGGATAACATATTGATTTCTGCCTCTTCCTAATCTTTTTACTGTGTTTTTAATTTGCATCTTGTCAAATCAAGAATTTAATTCAATCTAATCGAGCACTTACAGAAACCTTGTAAAGGTTTGTTTTAACTGAACAACAGTGGAACAAATTGCTTATTCTGCACATTTATAGTGATTTATAATAAGTTATATAGAAGATGAAGGACAATTGACTATAAAATATACAGGATTTTCAACCAGGGCCTTATCTACCTTTTTGGAGCCACTAGGCAGGGAAGTGGAGGAGCCCCTGCGAGTGAGTATGCAAGGTATGCACAGACCCATTTTTGCCTTTTGTGTACAAGTAAGTTCCCTTTCCTATAGTAACTGTGTTGTTCTAGGTGGTTACCCCCTAGTAGCCAGTTTATGATCTGCAACATTTAATTTTTATTAAGCCAGGAACCATTTTTTTTAAGAAGTGCTGCCCCTGGGCAGCTGCCTAGTTGGCCTAATGGGTAATCTGGCCATGTTTTCAACACTCTAATTTGACTGTAAAGAACTGTGATGTTTGTCCACTAAACTACAAAAAACTTTTGTTAGCACTAATATGCCAGCAATTTCCTCCATTACTAATAGGGCAAACAACACTTTATATTACTTTCAATAACTTTATAAACACAGAACGTTTACACAATTTAAATTCTACTTTCTAAACTGAGCTGCTCTAACAATTCTGTTTACTAGTAATAGATTTTTGTTTTGTTTTTCATATTATAGCTAGCTATATTTTATATTTTTAACAAGTTGTAATTCATACATTCTGGAAAATTATCTCACAAATCTATCTTAAAAGTACATATCATCAAGCTTCTGATGCAAAATAAAATGAATGAGGTCATAACATTCCAAATTAAACCCTATTTTACTATTTTTCTTTGCCCAAAATACATACTGATAGTCGCTGAAAAATGGAAGACACAAAGACAAATCCAGCAACATTTGTTCAAAGGGAGTCAGCTTACTGTATCATTTAAAGACCACAAGGCCCTCATTCAATTGCGATTTGGCCAATTGAATAGGGCCCTAAATAAGCACAGCATATTTTTTTTAAAGAAGTTTTTAGTTAGTGAAATCCTTGCTTTTGGATAGATTCTTACTAACTAAAAACTTCTTTAAAAAAATATGTTATCTGCTTATTTAGGGCCCTATTCAATTGGCCAAATTGCAATTGAATGAGGGCCCAAGTAAGAGTTCTTAAACAAATAAGTAAATTAATTTCTTATGGTTCCAAGTTCTAAAACTATAATAATAAAACAATGTTTCAATGTTATTTTATCTAATGAAAAAAAAATATTTTAAAAACCACTAATAATATATAATAATATTTAATTTGGGGTGGTGATGGCATAGGAATCGATCACATTAGCCTCACTTACACAAATCGCTCCAATTTGATGGAACAAAGGCTAGCGATTGCTACCACCAGTCTCCATAACTAGTGTGTGTTGGCTGTGTAGGCTCTGTTAAACACAGTTAATGCAGAATAATATACTTCAATAGAAGTTAGGTGGTTGAGGAAAAAAGATAAAGTGACGTCAAGTCCTGTAGCTGATACCACTTTCATTCTGGGTAAGTGCTGTAATTGATATCCCTTTGGTCCTTGGTCTAAGGTTAATGGCAAATTTGCTTGTGTTCTATGAAAGACGTGTAGCCAGGGGCAGATCTGCCAGTGGTGCAGGTGGTGCAGTGCACCAGGACCCTTCTCTGAGAGGGCCCAGTGCTGTGTAATAAATAAATAAAAAAATCACTCCGACCCAAGGCCCATTTGGGGCCCTCCTGGGACTCCCCTGTGCTTCATTAATCACACACACCTAGCCTGACATTTGTGTGGGTCTGATTAGAAAAGAGCTTTTGTACTGATGCTCCAACAGGTGGCAGTGCGGAGCAGTTCAGCATGCTGGGGTGTGTTTCAGAGAAGAAGCAATATACAAGGGTGATGGGTTCAGGAGCACTAACCCAATTTGGTCCCAGCAGGGGGGCCCACATTTTTTTTTTTTTTGCACTAGGGCCCTCAATTCTCTAGCCCCGCCACTGCATGTAGCATGTAGACTTCCCACACATTTTATGGTGCCCATTTGAAAAAAAAAATATGAATTGAGCTCAGAATCACCTGTATAAAGATTAAGAAGTCTACTGGCATGTCCTAAAGGGCCAGGCAATGTTTAAAGTTCGGATGGCCATGTAGGGCTGGGCCTTCTCTTACTGACAGTGTCCTCCAAATCCAATAAATTACTCAAAGTATCTCCCTCCTTACGATCTTGCCCTATCCTGAGTCAGTGATCCAGGATTGCCCGCTAGTAGGACTATACCCTAGTCTAGCCAGCTGGCCATTGTCTGTATGATCACATTAACTTAGATAAGTCAGTCACATTGTTTTAGCTAGACTGGACAGCACCTCTATACGTCTTAGGAAGACCTGTATCTTCCTTCCTGGTTCCTATACTTGTGTTATGCACCAATCATCACACAAGCTCAAGGCAACTCTGATTGGCTCTCAGAATGAAGGGGAGGGGGGTATATGAATTCATAAACTTGGGCAAATCTTTTCGATATACAAAGAAACCCATGTATGAGTGGGGGTGTAAAGTGGGGTTACTGGAAATAAAGTTTATGCTGCCTTTGAAGGAAAGGAGGGGTTGTTGCCTTGTATCCTGTTCTTCATTGGCTGTCCTATGTAAGGGAATGGACTAAGCGACTCAGATCTATGGGTAGGTTTGGTCCTGGTGGCCTTTTGAAGCCCAACAAATAAGTAGATCTTGACTTTATTTTCAGATTAATACGTATTTATTTTTTATGTATTTTTTATTTTAATTTATTTTTTAATGGAATAATAATTTAATTTACATAGTGTCTTTTTATGTATTTGTAGTTTATGGCACATGGGGGTTCTTTAGATTATCAAGTCTAATGTGATGTCTGGACTTGCTGTTAGTACTCACTAGTAATGGATGGTTAATGGATGATTGTTGGTGGGAATGCCTCACTATGCATGTATTGATATGTTAAATAGCAATTACATTGAGATAGCTCTAATAATTTTAACATGTTATATACACCCTTGGTCTGTGTCTACGCTCTTTCTGCCCTTCCTCTCTTCTTTTATTCCCATGGTTACCTCTATCGTCTCACTGTGTTTCTGTGTACTTCTCTTTCCATTATTCTACCTTCCATGTCCTCTTCTCTACCTCTGTATTCACAAACTATTCTTTCTCTCTTCTTCATTAACTTTTTTTCTTTCCCAATTCTGTCCTCTCCCAGCTTTACCCTCAGCATTACTGCAGGAGCTTGGTGTGACATGGGCACTGCTTAGATAAAACATTTTAGGTAGATTACTGATCATCAAATTATTCCAGGACTAATAGTTACATTTCATTTGAACTTATTAGTAGTAATAGTTGCCTCACAAAACACACATTCATTGCTGCTAAAATAACTAAAGTAATTGTTGGAAGAAAAAGTGATTAAAATCTCACTGAATGAAAAAACCTACAAATGCAATACATGGACGGATTAAACAGGATCAGTAATTATAACTGGAGGAAAACAGGGCATTGTCTCCAGATGTAAAATTGGTCTAAAAGACCACTGGGTTTTATTTCCTCTATATTTCCTTTTGAATAACTAAATTTAATAATGAGCATTTTTTTTTTAGAAAAAGTAAAAGCAAAAGAAACACATCCTTTGCATATTTACACCAAATTATTAAATACTGCAGACATCCATTTTCTTTTGTCAGCTGATTGTCTGTTACTTTCCTAGTAACATGTGTATAACACATTCCCATTGTGTAAATCCTGTCCAATCACATTCTTCTCCCACTTCAGGAAGTTGATCGATCGAACCCATAGTTGAACAAAGAGAGGTATACTTGCATATAAAAAGATAATGAATTAGAAGCTGTGTTACTTTCTTTGTCTTATACTTATTGTTCTGTTTGATATATTATAAGTGTATTTCTTTTTCACTAACTTCTTTAATCATAATGGTTTCTGCCTCACTCTTTTTCCCAAGGAGAAACGCTTTGAAAATACAATATCAATATAAAATGTTAAATTAATATAAAATTCACTGGAGTCTAACACTAAAGGGATATTAGTCTCTTATTTACTGAACACTCTTTTGAAGAACAAGACATTGTTATGAGCAAAACGATTTGGAAATAAAAATAAAGAAATAGCAGGCTTCAATATATTAACTTAATATAAGCATAAGTCACTTCATTAAACTTCCTTTTCAACAAGGAGGGGATACCAAACTGATTTTATTTTATTTAACCCTGTTAAAGCACTAAGGATTGTCATATTTCAGTTGAAGCAGCTGAATTCTTCTCTCCATTCAAGGTCCCCTCCCCTTGCAGGAGGCGATTAACAGAAAAGCACATGATCATTCTCAAATGTAGCTCTTCAAAAGGGTGAACTATACAGTAGCTGTTAAAAGTACGGTAATTCTCAAAATAGAATTTTAAATAATAATTATGGTAAGTTCCACATACATTTGATATCAATCACATATATAAATCAAAATAGGATACTCACCTAGATACACTATGCCATGGCAAAATCTGAATTAGTATTAAGCCAATAACTTCACATTAATTAGCAATTCTAGTGAAATATTAGCTCTTGTAGGAATAGCAGGAAGTTGAATATTGACTCTTTCTCACCATTTTAGTTGAGTACTTTACAGCAAATTTTAACTTTTCTAGCCAGTAATGACATTGCTTTTTCTATTCAGTATGCTTAAATCTTCTTAAAAAAATCATGTGTATGGAGAATAATTATGAATGGTTTTGGTCCAAGTCTAACAAACTGCTAGTGAGTTAAGAGAAAGTATACAATGGTCCAGATGTACTAAAGGTTAAAGTTGTGGTGAACTGGTAGTGATGGACAGAGTGAATCTGTAGTCACACAAGCATCCCAGAATGTACTGCACTGTAAATGATGATTGCTGTGTGTTACCTGGCATATTGTGTGCATTAGTATACAGTAATCATCTATGTTATATCTATTAAACAGTGATACGGCAGCATCTTCCTCATCTCATTTGGTGCTGCTTCTGTAACCTAATGATAACCATTGCAATGGAAGGCATGTATTATAGCATAAAGTATAAATAACAAGTTCTATTCCCATCCATTCTAAGAATATTATAATAAAAAAAAATCTGCAATATACATTTCTAATGTGCAGTCAGGGTGTCTGTTATAATAGTATGCTCAGGAACAATGAAGGCTATATAAAGTTTTTTATGTAATGTATATTATACATTTTTATGTAATGTATATTATAACACATAGTGAGCATTACTTTATATTATTATTTAGCACTTACATAACAAACCCTGCTACGGATAATTACCTATCACTGGCGGTAAGGAGCTTCACTATAGTACACTACTTGAAATGTTTTTCACTGCTGATCTCATTATAATAAAAAAACATATTATATATGATGAAACTTGCAAATATGGCAATCGCTTTGCTTAAAACAGCTTAAAATTTTGGTATATTTGGCTATACACAAACATTTATACAAAATGTAAGCAATACAAAAGAATTGCACCTTAGGTTTCAATGTCATACAATTGTTTGTTGAAAATAAAATCCCCTTAATATATTTATGTTAAAGTATTAAAGAATTACACATACCGTACATCATTTTATATACATAAGGGGCTAAAAAAACATATTTTTTTCTATAACTAAAGTAAACTTGTAATCTTGATAAAATACTGCTAGTACTTATCGGTGTTTAACATGTGCTATTTAAAATTTGATGAATGAAATGAAAGCATGTGACCACCTACCCACACACCTTGGAAGAGGTGTACTCCATACTCTTCGGCCTCCTCCCAAGCAGTTAAGTTTGTTAGCGCCTTCCAGACGATATCCAGGGAAGCAAGAAAATGTCAAAGAGTCCCCCACTCCAAATCGAAATCCTATTCTTCGACTGAAGGCTGGGACGCCTGGATCATCACAAGGCTCTAAATCATATTCTAAGGAAATCAAATAAAATAAATAATTGGAACAAATTCTCTCCAAATTCTCTCATTGAGTTTTGAATATGCTATTTCCAAAATGATCTTGCTTTTTTTTTAGATTACGCTGGATACAAAAGCATACAATTTACTATAATCCAAAATATTTATTAATGAAATCACCATAAAAAAAACTAATGAACATAAAAATTGACAATCATATATTAACAAAAGAATTTTAAATATTGGCATAGAAAGGTTCAAATACATAATTGAAAATGTATAAATCCAGGGGTGGAGGAGCAAGAATAATTCTGGGGGGATACAGTTCATTGTATACAAAGGCTGTAAAATAGCATATATATATACATACAAATAATATACAGAAAAAACCAGTTCCCACACCTATGAATGGGTCCTTATTATTAAGAATCGAACTACATTATAGAAAGTTCCAATAAAGTGGCAATTAAAGCCAAATTGTAATCTTATGTATGTTTTTTCTCTTTTCTTCTTCTAGTTCTGTCAGGGATTATACTAGGTTCACTTAGTATAATCTAATATGGGTTTCAACTAAATTATAAGAGATCATTCGAACATTATAGAAAAATAAGGTTTCTGTCATTTGCATGGGCCAAGTAATCTGCTTTGTCATTAGTATTATTGGCATTTGTTTTTTCCAACAGATAATGTGCTTGGTGAAATTTGTTTAAATGTTTATGCCTATTAAGGGACACGAAGAGATCCACGTTTAAAAGTTAAAATGAACTATTTCCAAATGTATTCATCACTTTAGTGCTTAAAAGCTCAGTTTTTAACTTCCAAACAATCCCTGCAAAGGTCACCCCTGTAGCTCATGCATACAATGGGCCTGATTCAATTGCCCAATTTGTAAATTTATACACACTTAAAATCTTAATATTGCTACATATTCGGCAAATATTACTTATTGGCACTAATTAATTCTTAAGTCAATAGAATGCATATAAACATTTATTTAGAAAACACCCAAAGCCAAATGTATGAGTTCAAGGCATTTGAAAGTAGCTAATAGAATATGGCCCAATGCTTCTATAGTAAAGTACAGGTTTTTGACACTTTGAATATCTGTTAGATGTGAATTTTCTCCGAATATGACCAGTGTCTAGATCAAAAAAACTATTTGCAAGTCAACCAGACACAACAGGGAAACTTGTCAAGTATAGATGTTAAATTGTATGGTGCAAATAATAGTGTGTAAGAATCATGAACTTGTCTCTCCTACGCATGTATTTCTATATGCCGGACATTTATTTGTGTACTTGGGGTCAACAGAAAATAAACTAAAACTCCACAAGCTTCCACCTATTAGTTATTTTTCTTGCAATGAAGATGCCATGAAGAACCTGAATTTAATTAATCAATCTTTTAATAAACATGAAAGAAATGTTTTTGCCTCCAATTCATCAACTCAATACATTACCTATTTTATGCAGCTAATTAAAATAACAAGTCTAAAAGCCAATGCAAAGTATTTCATATATTAATTTCAATACATTTCTTTTAAAAAGTAATGTTCACAGATTAGGAGGTGCATTGTTTAAAAACTGCAATTGCAACGCCCTGGTGTTTTCTCACCATTACTCCCATTATTAGGCACTTGTAATCTCTGACAAATATTAGCCTCAACTCTTGGTCTTATTAAATAAATATAGAGGCTTACATTGCATTGTAATTACTTCAATACACTGACCATCAGCCTTATTAAATTGTGATTCGGCCAATTGAATAGGGCTCTAAGCACACAGCAATTTTTTTATAGAAGTTTTTAGTTAGTGACCTTCTATCCAAAAGCAAGGTCTTCACTAACTAAAAATTCTGTAAAAAAGATATGCTATGAGCTTATATAGAGCCCTATTCAATTGGCCAAATCGCAATTTAATAAGGCTGTACATGTTTTTAAAACACTAAAGAATTGTACAAATTATAAAACAATCTGTTAAATCTTCACTTTAGTCCCATTTTATCTATATGGTCAACTGATTAACTAGATGGTTAATGGGTCTTCTAAAAAAGCAAATAAATACATATATAAACAAAGCCTTTTAATATTTAAGTTGTATATGTAGTTTTCACTAGAATTTTGTTTTCTTTAAAGAGTTGCTTCTTTCAACAGCTCTGTTAGGAGGTTGTGTCATTATCTTATTTTATTTTAAGAAATGTCTTACCTGAAAATGTAATGTTAAATCCTTCATAGGAGATAGAAAAATCAGATACAAATCGAAGTTGAGCTGTGAAATTCCCAAAAAGACCAGCTTTTATAGTAGGAGGTAGGACTGACCCTGTCAATCTAGCAACCGGATGAGTAAAACTGCCATCTTCTGTTATTAACAAATAGTCATGAGAGCTTTCAAGGTGAAAGGTGTGAAATACCAGCTGCACTCCTGTAGAAAAATAAAGCTAGGTAAGAAACTGAAGCATGTCATAATTTCCATAAAATACAGACCAGAAAACATGAAATGTTACGGAAGGGAAAATATGCCTGCTTTTCATGATTTATTACACAGTATGAGATTACATATAAATATATAGATAGTAAATACAGAATACATTTGTGTTCACATTTGAACATCTAAAACAAGTTAAAAAACATGTTTCCTGCTCAGAATTCCAGGAAATAGAGTCATTAAACTTCACTCTGGGAACCTGGTCATGGACATGTAAACGTGCCCACAAAGGCTTCACTCTTGTAACCCATTACCATTTTAAACATGGCTTCCTTCAAGCATATGCCAGCTTTACTACACAGCTTTAAGCACAGCTCAGGATGGATTCTACTTATGCAAGGTGTCAATACAGTGCCGTAGCAAAAAAAAAAATCAATTAAATATGGTGCCACACCAGATTTAATGAGTTTTGGAAAATATGAGCTCTATTGTATTCCGAGATATGGCTCTGCCGTAACAGAGGGAGCTTTTTTTCCGCTTTATAGTGAGCAAATCCAATGCTGCTCTCCTAAACTGCCCCTAAATGTAGGGGACTCATTTTGAAGGCCTGTTCGTCATTGTTCTCTAACCTTAATGTGTGCATAGAAGACTCTGAGTCTGAAGCTCAGTTGTCTCTATTGCAGTGTTGCAAAATGGTACCCAATCCTGTAACACCATACACAAGCTCTACCATCCTCCCTTTCTATTTAAACAAAGAATAATTAAAACGAATGCAGGGGGTTTATGGCCCCTTTGTCTATTATCTGCAACTCCACAGGATTCCTCCTTCCCACTCCCTTGACACATATTTCAGCTAATCAGAAGCCGTAAAAACTATATTTACGGCAGGAAAGTGTGCCAAAAGTCATTGGTTGGCTTGGGAGCTACTCCTAGGAGGCGTTTCATTAGAAAAACAAAATTTGTTCTAGAGCACCAACTTTTTTAGGTCAAGGCTCATTTCTACAAGCCAGAAGTTGAGGATCCTGAGCTTGAATCAAGATAGAAGAGGACATGAAGAGGACATAAGATTCCATACATTTTAGGTGCCATGGGGGTCTATAGTGACCCCCATGGTTATAGTTAGATAGTGGAGTAAAGAGTGGGAAGAGGGAATACCCAAGTTTCCCCTTTTTTATAGCAGTTACTGGGAGGAATCACTGGGATTTTTTAAAAACATTTTTTACCCTTTCCATGATAGACTTCAATTCAAATACTAGTGCAATTCAAAAAATTGGGATATTTATAGCAGTCATTCGGAGGAATCACTGGGAACCACAGGATTACTGTAGAAAGGGCTATTGGGAAGGATCCTGGGGTCCCTGGGCTAATTTTAGATAGTGAGTGTTGGAGGTTCATGGGGGTGTTATTAAGCCCTTAATTGTGTTGAATATGAGTAACCAAGCCTCATATCTGACACAAATTAAGGTGTACTTGACTCTTGCTTCTCAGAGGCATTTTTATGCCTCTACAGGTTGGTGAGAGTGCACACAGGATTTTTGAACAATCTCAGGACTTACAAGCACTCAGATGTGAATGTGTATGGACTTGGGGAGAATTTTAATGGGACAACTACACATGGATTGTGATTTTTGGACTTTACACCATTTAGCAGGGACCTCTTGTAGGGTGTTTTGGAATAGTTTGATAGTGACTTGACTCGTATATCAGATTTTCGTAGGCATGGAATGGAGAGATTACTATTTCAACATTATGGTATTATTCTAGCCCCAAATAAGGTAACAAGTGAAGATAAGAACATGCAAATGCAATGGAAAGTGTTGTTGTATGATCTTTTGGACTAAAACTTTCTTATATAATTATCTTTTAATCCACTACTCCCTGCTTTTTTAGATATTATAGTTCTTAAAAACCACAGGGCCAGTTCTCCATAAAAATTCCACAATATTAACTAAATATATGTGTTGTTAGTGGATCCATAATGAGTAACAGAAGTATCTTAATATGAAAAGTAATGTAAAGGCCATTGAAATATGTATATAATATACATTTTAATGTACCTCCTTATGAATGACCTACTCTTATTATGCAGATACATTCTTTTTTGTTTTAATATAAGAAATGATGCATGTACTAATTATATATATAGTTGGGAGATGAAATTTATGAAGATACATCTTAGATCACCTGCCACACACAATAACATAGGAACAGGACAGCCTCCTCACTCTTTAACACTAGCTCATATAAATCATCTATGGTTCGGTTATACTAGTTCTCCAATGTCAGCACATCTTCTGTATGCTAAAAACATCAGATATTGTTTGATCTTGTTGTGTCAATGTTCCAATTAAAAAGAATATATTTTTTAAAACATGTGTTACCCTTTCCATGAGAGACTTCAATTGTCCAAGTGCAGTTCAAAGAATTGGGATAAAAGTCAGGAAACCCTGGAGAAAGAATTGTCCCAGTCTTTCCATGGATATAACCACCGCAGAGAGCTGAAATTAAATGTATGAATACAGAAACATATCAAATATGGTATATGTTAAATAAAATAGACCAAAAATAGAAAAGGAAATATTTATCCCTTTTCCACATTCATATAAAACCACTTTTTATGTTTGTAGCTTAACATTTAATAGTTTAAATGTTTATATATAGCTGGATGTATATATGGAATATATTGCAATTTACGGTTCTTCAGATAAGAATGTAAAAAGTTAGATAATAGCAAGGTATGATTGTTTGTTGTAATGTTTTTCTGTCATATGGAATAAGAAAGTAGCAAGAGAAATATTTCAGACAAAACAGTATATTAAATATTCTATTAGGACAACTAATTTACTCTTGGAAACTCTACAACAATCGTATACTGTATTTAATTCTAAATATGTGCTACAGTATAAACATAGGATTCACATGACACTATTATTTGGGTATTTCTAGACATCATGTTTTGGTATTAACATTTTGAAGGATGCTTAGATTAGATAGAATAGGTTAAATAATACATTCAAGATGCTGAAAACATTATGTGCATCAGCAACCTGCATAAACAATACAGTGAGTTAGGCCCTTTAGGAAAAAATGGAGGCCCTAACATGTTATCTGTCAACTGTAATAAGCTAGCAAGTACACTAACTTTAGATAAATCTGAATAGTAGAAATACACAGAATATGTAGAAAATATATTTAGATATTTCTGCAATACTATAAATATATATATCTCAATTGTGTGGTATTATTTATATGCTTATTATGTAATACGCTTAAATACACAATCCTAAAATTAAAGGCATATATAAGTTTCATGGATTATGAATGCATCTGATAGATGAGAATTAGTTGTGTATGCAAACATGTTTTTATATGGAAAAAAAATCCCCAAATAAACACCAATAAACTTACCCGGACATTTGCAAATTTATTTTGTTTTCTGTCAGTTGATTTTGATAAAAGGAATGCCCCTAAAAACCTGGGCTAAATTAGCATACAAGTAATAAATAGTTTTGGCCAATCACAGGCAATGTTGCAATGTCTGGGAAGCTCAGACATTGGTGCTGTGAATTTCTGCATTGTGCTGCTGTTGGCTTGAAAGTATAGGGTTATAAAACCATACCTGAATACAGTGTTTCTATTGGTAGGTACACTGTGCCTACTGAATACTGAACACTGGCAATGCATCCTGTTTCCAACCGCTACAATAAATCTAGTCCAATATCTCATGATTTTTTACTACCTATCATTGAATACATGTTTAAGAAACGTTTATTTTAATCATTTGGACAAATTAATTGAACCCATAATGTAATGTAATGGTGGCAAGCACTGTTCTTTAGTGGATAAAATAACAACAGGCCAATAGTTTTCATTTTCAACATACAAACGTTGAATGAAAAAGAGATTGTCCAAAGTACAACTTTTAAGATAAATACACATTTAGGGGAAAGAAAGTAAAAACATGGGAACTCATATAATCACATTATCTAAACAAATACAACAGGATCTTGTATCACTATTAAAAAAAATTAAAAAAATAGATTACATCACCAGAACAGTTATTACATATTATATAAATATCGTACATTCAAAAACATAATTATGGTTATTGGTATAATGAATTGTAATGGCTACAGATTTAGCCATTTACCAACTGTAGTGAAAACACTTGTTGCTAATATGCTAACAACTTTGGAGGTAATTGTCCCTATTATATATGTATACACACATAAGAATCATAGCAACTCTACCACCAATTAAATTGCATTGCTTTTACATATAGTTACCAAATGCTTAAACATATGATGAACAACTTGGCTCATAAGTTATAATTACAAAAAATAAAACTGATATTTTTACTTGACACCTATGTTGTTTAATATACTAGAATAATGCATCTTTCCCTGTAGAGGTACATGGTTGAAGCAAAGGCTAAACTACCTTTTTGAATTATTCATTTGGAAGAGTTATTCTTTATTTATGAAGCATACTCATAAACATTCACTGCATAAAAAAATTCACCAAGTGGTCCCTTGGACAAACAGATTTTTGTTCATATAGATTCATTCTCAATTCCTTACTAATATATTCAGTAAAGTGATTCCTCTGTATTCAGGGGGGAGTTATTTCCTTTTATACTTTACAGATAAAACAGGGATGCCGGGTAAAAATACTCAGATATAAAATTAAATATATTTCCTAGGGGTGGATATATTTTGTGTTCGTGATGACTATGTGGAAGGCATTATTTACTAGCGGTCACTAATGTCTATTTAGTTTAGTTTTTAGACTGCAATGAAATATTTATTATTTTTACTTTATCATCTAGATATTTTTTTTTATTCATTTTTTTTATGTTACTAAAACACAATATTTTCCTATAGTGGTTGTTTATAATATTGTCCCTGTTGATTATTTGTATGTATTTTATTTCATGATAAATACAATATGTCCATGATACATACATGATACATGTTCAATTATAATATTACAATTCATAACCAATTTTCCTTACTCAAAATACCAAATGTTCAATTCTAAAAATAATGTATATCAAAATGCCTACACAATATTTTTTTGAAATATCCTTAAAATACATACCATCACAGCTGGGCAGAGGATGATTCCATTGGTGGTTGCTTTCACAAACCAGTGGTTCATCATCACTTAATATATATCCAGGATCACAGCTAAAAGTTACAGATGATCCTATGTCAAAGTATGACCCATGCCTATGACCATTAACAGGAATGCCTGGATCAAGGCATGAATCAGATTGCAATGTAACACCTAAAAAAAAAAAAGGCATTATTTTTCATTTATAAAGAAAGTTATTTTTTTAGATACGTTGAAAGCAATCCTATTTACATTCATTCTAGTCACCATGTTCTCATCCTTGTCTTCATCCTATAACTATACACTTAAAACCACATCAACCTGTAAAACTGCCAATAAGCGTTTACTCAATTCAATATTTGAAAGTATTTTGCTACTATATTTAAGAAAAAGACAGATGGAAATTCAATTCTGAAAACACACTTAAAGCTATCTGTTTGGGGTTTGAAAATGAAGCTAAAAAAAATAGTAAACAAAAAAAAGTAAGATAATTTATCTTTCAAGAGAAAAACTAATAGCCTTATTAAATTGGGGCTATGTTTTAGAATTGAACTTCGCAGCCGTAAATCCTCTGATCTGTTGAGCCTGTAACCGCTACGTTTTCAATTTAGCTATTAAATTACAACGCAGTCACTTGCTAGCAAGCACGTAACATGCAAATGCAGCCTAAAGGCCAACGGGTGCCCGAGGCGACCCGCAAGAGGGGTAAAGTCCAATACGTAGCACTTGTAAATCAAATAAAAACACACTACTGTTCTAATATTGAAAGGGAAAGTGATGTTAGGTCTTAGAATTAATAGCACAACATTCTCAAGCCCACAGATAGGCTCAGAAAATAGTTGATTTCATGTATCTTTATTGTGATATATTGATCCAAGCAATCAATGTGTTAATATATATAATGTAACTCGCATGTGATAGAATATCTTATTTGCAGCTTTATTAATATTGCATCATGACTGGAATGTGGGTTCGCTCGTAGCTTGTAATTGAACCCCGTAAGTCTTTGAAATCCATCCTCCATTTTCTTATGACACAATGATGATGATCTCTGCTGCCACTGGCTCCATCTGAACCCGTGCTTGCTTAATTGTTTGCGTTCCCCAGCCTGCAACTCCGACGGCCGAGAACTGGTTTACGATTTTGCATCTCTTGCTCGTAACTCACAGCACTTCTAATTTATTAGCGACGTAAAACGGCCAAATTTTGTGCACGCAGTCCTTACGAGCTACACATGGAGGCTGGAATTTAAAGTGGCTCTATATTGGAAACCCAAAACCAATCAACAGAAATATTATAGGTTATTTAACAAATAAGAAAAATTATATTTTAAATGCTTCACTGCCTAATTTTAACAAAAAAAAACAGGTAAATCTTTACAAACTTAGATCATATTAGCGATGCCAAAGCTGAAAATAATAACAGTCTTCTTTTAAAACAGTTATTCACATGATAGCTTATACATTACACTATATAAATATTTTATAGTGGGGCTATTAAATGAATCATAGTTTTCCATCTCAAGGCATTGCTAATGGTATCATTAATATTGGGACCGATAATATTGACCTGGCTTCCATTAGATAATTTTTTATACCCACTAGATGTATCTGGTTCGTAATACTAACAATTAATTCTCAGGGAGAGGAGTAGAAATGGATTAGTTATTTTATGCAACACTGATACATGCTTTGATTCTTTGGCTAAACAAGATAAGTTAACTGTTTTTAATATGTTTTTTATTCTTAAAGAGAGGAGGCATTTTGTCTATTCTAGCACCAAAACACAGTTTAGCAGAACATGCCAAAGAATGCTACCCCAAACATATAGAAAAGATTAAAGGCATATCCAAGTTTCATGGATTAATACATTTCTGCACTCTGTAGGCAAAAAGCAGCTTGTGTGTATGCCGCACATCTCATAAAACATTTTATTTTTTATTAATATCTAAAAATCCCTTTAATGCTAATGCTGACAATCCCAGAAGGGTGTCTACACAGGCCCCTGATCCCCACCCAATCAGCATGAATCATTAGGGGAGCAATTTAACCCATTATTCACCTGCTGTGTCTTCCTCAGCCAATAGGAGAGCACTGATGTCAGCCCCCAAGTACCTGCTGGGATATGACTCCCTGCTGCTTCCCGTGTGCCACCCAGGCTGCTTTGCAGAAAAAACAGGAGCCCCAGAGTTTAAATCAAATGTTAACCTAATTGGCCAAAACAAATTATGAAAGGAATGCTAATTTAGCTGTGGTTTCAATTACAAGACATTTTGCTAACTTCAAGGTAAGAGTTTAAATGTCTATTTTGGTATTTTTTCATGCAAAAAATGTTTTCATACACTTTTTATTCTGCTCCATCAGATGCACGCATAATCCAGGAAACATAGATATGCACTTAACAGCTTAATTAAAAAATGTACTTGTAAAAAAAAATACTGTTTTGATAATGAAACCGAAAAACTACAAAATACCAAATCATATAGTAAACCTAAAATATATTGTATCATAACAAGACTATAATTAATGAGGCGTGAAATAACTTAGCAACATATGGAAAAACAAACACTTAGGCCCTCATTCAATTGCAATTTGCCCAATTGAATAGAGCCCTAAATAACCACATTACATATATGTTTGAAATAAGTTTTTAGTTAGTAAGCATCTATCCAAAAGAAAGGTTTTCACTAACTAAAAACTTCTTTAAAAAATATATGTTATGTGCTTATTTAGGGTCCGATTCAATTGGGTAAATTGCAATTGAATGAGGCCCTTAGTCAAAGGATAGAATTTAAAAAAAATGTTGAAATTTAAAGACCCTTTGGTAATGATATTGTAAGCCAGAATACTGATCAGTTATAATGATAAGTATCAAGGAACACTGCAAAGTGAGGACAAAAACGTCTGCAAAACTTTTTTAGATACAAAGGTTACAATGCTGTGTACATTGTTATATATTTAATAAAAAAAATTAGAGTTATTATTTTATTTGTTAAGTAGAGGATATCTTCTCAGTAAACTATGACACTGTGTACTTAATAACCTAGATCATCAGAGTGGATACCTTTCCTTTATTACTAAATGCATAATAGAATAATAGTGATAAAAGTTGAAGAATTGTGAAATTATTTCATTTGCAATTTATTTTTCACTGTAAACCATTGTAAAGTAATTTATTGAAGGAAGCTGTCTTGCGCCTTATTTATCTGATTAGGCTCTCATTCATACAATATTATGAGGTGTTACTCTTGCTAAGGTAACACAGGTCGGTAACATTGAATTATATAATTGCATAGGAGGGTCAACAAATTGTATATGATTGAAACTGCTGTTGGAGATAAAAAAAATAATTACCATAGTTTTCAGTGTATAAGCCCCCATGTATAAGACGACCCCTATTTTTTGAGCCAAAAATTAAGAAATAAATATAGGGACCTCCCACCCTGAGTATTCCAGATCGCACTCTGTGCCCTCACCCTGAGCAGCGCCCAACCCACAGCCAGAAGCCCCCAACAGCCCCTCACATCGTGCAGCCCCCCATCCAGAGCCAGGACACTCCAGCAGACCCTCACCCGTGCAGCCCCCCATCCAGAGCCAGGACACTCCAGCAGACCCTCACCCGTGCAACCCCCCATCCAGAGCCAACGCACCAACATATTCTGTAGCGCTAATGGCATATTAATGACTAACTGTGTCAGCTATTAAAAGGAATCATTCGTATCAAATTGTTTGCTAAATTTTGACATACATTTCAAATTAAAGCATATTTAATTAAAACAAAATTGACTTCCCAATTTGCAGTTTTTTCTTAATTTGCTCTCGAACCTGCACTTCAACTTTAACTATAATGCATTTTGTTTATATATATATATAACACACACACATATGTGTCCTATCTGACATTTCTTTTCACTGCTGTTAGCCATAAACCTTCTACTGACATAGTAGACATCTAGTAAAACTTTTTTAACTGGTCCCAAAAAGCAAGATATCTGAGCTACATTTTTCCTACAGTTTATAATACATTTTAGAGAAAGCATTTGCATATTTGTTTTTGTTACAACTTGCATGCAGGATTTGTTTTTCAGAAAATAATTACAAAGTATATTATAAATCTTAGGTTAATATGTATGCTCAAGCCCAACAATGACATCATGAACTCTAGCCAGACATCATCTTTGCACCTTAAAAAAGATGCAGGCAAAATGACTGATCCTACAGTTAGCAATATGAGTGAAAATATGAAGCTAGTAAGCCCAAACAATTTCATCATGGAAACCAATTTTTGCTCCAAAAGTATTGAGGGAACAGCCATTACATAAGTGTATTCCTTGGGACCTTCCAATCCCATTGCCGAACATGACTATGGCTCCTCATGTGCCAAAAGCACAAATTAAGAATCCAAAAGAACCCAAAATGTCTCTGGCAAAATTCTAAATCAAGATTCAGGACTCTTGTAAGAACTTAACAAACCATTCAACAAAAATATATTTTTTGTAGTAATTGTCTTTTGGGACTCCTAACTAATGGAACTTCAGGATTCCATGAAGCACATGTTAGGATGTGATGTGTTTGATCTTATATGGATGATTACTTTCTGGCTAGAGTTCATAATTGAATCACATAAATCAGTTAAAAAGAATATTAAAGATAATTCTACTTAGCATATATTGTAATTTTTAGTTATTTTCAGGAGTTATGTTTAATTTGGTTTTACACACCTTCCACCAGCTTTCTT
Source organism: Discoglossus pictus (assembly GCA_027410445.1). NCBI lineage: Eukaryota > Metazoa > Chordata > Amphibia > Anura > Alytidae > Discoglossus > Discoglossus pictus. The sequence continues at coordinate 297,997,919 of CM050165.1, read as the reverse complement.
CTCGATTTTGAAAATAGAGTAACATTTTTAAATAATATGGTGATACCAGTGGTATCTAATAACAGACACATTTTTTCTTTCAATCTAAAAAAAATTCTGACCAAAAGAAAAATGCAACTTACTTTCATAACGGATTAAGAAGCCCACACTGGAACGACTATTATCAGTAGTGAATAAGAGATACATGTAATTCCCAGTACTAATGAGAAACTGTGGTGCTTGAGTCCCATGGTACTCTCCAATTAATGGTGATGAGTTGGTCGGTCCATCTCTCACCTCCAAAATATCATAATTAACTTCGGTTTGAAATCTTAAAAGAAAAAAAAAATGTGGCGGTAATTATAGATAAAGATAGATAATACAAATTGCCAGTGTAATTTTGGTTGGTACATGCTCATAGCATGTTCTGAGTAAGATATAATAAAGAACCATAGTTAACACATTTTGCATTCAATATATAGTCTAGACTTTATGTACTTGTACATTTAATGATTAAACACACTGATGATGAAATATGAGACCTATTATTATTGTCTTTTATGTTTTATATGGAGAGATTGGCATGATAATTGCACCATTCATCATAAAACTAGGGAATAATCCATACCAATATTCCTTGTGCTCCTGGTCATATTGTGCACTATTGACTATTAATTACACTAATTAACTGTAAATCATCACAGCGGTCTGTATCACAGTATAGGGTCTTGTAGACACGGAGTTAACAACAAATCCAACTTAGCTCAGCATGTCTGTTTACATTTATTTTTCTCTGGAACCCTGCATTAACAATTTTATGCTCCTTGAATCTTTAGGGCTTGGATTTATGACAGATGATGAAGCATGAAATCATTCTCTGCTGGCTATCTTTTTACTAGAGAGCTGACACCCTCTCTTGATACAGTATAACACTGTTCAGTGAATACCATTCAGATTTGTCTGTAGAGATGTTAACCTCCTGAACTATAAAATCAGAACATTGTGCAATATTTTACTTGTCAACACAGATTACAATAAAGATGTGAATTTCGAATTTTAGAGTTATCCATAAAACTATGTAATTATAATCTTGCTTAAACTATTTATGAACAGTGTTTTGCCATTAGTCAATGCCACTTGAATTTTAAGCATCTGAATATTTTTTATGTTACTCAATCTGACAGCATATTTCTTTATTGAGGCTATTTGAGGTTTGGCTGGTAGAATTATTGCCATTTTGACAGATATTATGTATTACTGGAAAAATTCAAATATAAAAGGATTTGATTTCCAACTTTCCATGCTGTATATACAGTATACTAAAAAGTTTTTAGTTTTAAATTGTTCTTGCATTCAACTTGGACATATGTTGTTGGCATTTATAAATCTACTGTGTTACCTCTCAATGGTAATTTTAACTGAATGCCCAGATCTCGCTTCAATGACCCATTCACAGTTCAATGAATCCTTGTAGTATCCAGGCCAGCCTGGAGGTAAGATAATTCCACTTGATGCAGTCAAATGTCCACCACAAGGTGCTGATGGGACAAAAATACAACATGTTAACTGATTTTATGTTCTAAATTTCACAAAAATATGCATGTGCTGGTTTTTATGGTATACGTTTTTATTTTATGTTATAACATACATAATTGTAATCAATATTAATACATAAAATGTTCAAAATACATATAAATTATACTCATGAGGTAAATATCCAATAAGGTATTTAACAGTTATATAGTTAGTTTCCACCATTGCAGAAGCTGATGATTTAAAACTTGACAATAGCATATCAGCAAAGTTGAAATATCAACAAAGGTAAACATCAATAAAAATACATTTCCATGGCTGGCTCTCTAATCAACAATTGGGTGTCTACGGTGAAGTACCTCCATAGTGTACCAAGAAGTATATTGGAATTTCCTTATAATTTGAATTCTAGTGTTTGTAGGTAATACATTAATATAGGGGGCCCAAACATGTTCCTGTTAGTTTTCATTTTTCTGTCCAGTCCATTTGGAATAATGAATTTAATTTATTAAATATTGTATGGAATACAAGAACCTTCTTTTGTATTCAGACTGAAACAATTGTGTTATGTGTGGAAGTAGCTAATTTTTTGAGCAAATGTTTATATCAATTAGGTCCTGTTTTAATCTCGTTTTTTTTTAGTTATAATGCAAAAAAATTCCCATCCAGGCATCAAGTTAACACTGAGTTTTAAGTGATTTGTGTAATATTATCTTATCTGTTTCCTTATGACTTGTATATTTCGGCAGTCCCACAAACATTATTGCAATTTCAATAACATTTCCATTTAAATTATATGTGCTGAATAGGCTATTTTTTCTTTAGGTTAAATTTTTTAGAACAATGGTTATTTAAACAGTAGGCTGAAAAGAGGACCAATGGCTTCAATAAAGAAACAAGGGAGTGTCAGCTTATCCAGGGCTGAAGAATGAGGACCATGGCATTGCTGGATCTTCGCTGGAGGGCGTCAAAAGAATAGGTAATATACATTTTTCCCTTTACAGGAATTACATTATTTGGTAGTTTACCTTTTTATTTTAAATTAATTTTTTTTATTTTATAGTAAAAAAAAATATATTTAATTTTTTTCATGTATTCTTTTTTTGCTTTTTAATTTATTTAGTGTTAGGGTCTATGAGGGTATAATATGGACACCTGTGGTGGTAGAATGGTTGTCGACAGTATAGGGGTTAACTTTATGCACCATGGTGGTCCATCATCATAATTTAGTATGCCATGTTAGTTCATAAGAACCTCTATAGTAACTGGTTAAATCTAATTGCCATGGGGGTCCATAAGAACCCGATGGTTATAGTTTAGTATACCATAGTATACTATGGAGAGTGAAGGGGTTCATTTTAGGTGCCACGTGGTCCATTACGACACCTATGGGTATAGTTTAGACGGGGGGAATCCCAGGGAATAGCCAGTCCCATAGAGGTTAGTGGGTATTGCAGGGGGGTCTTAGGGGATCCCATGGCTCATAGGGTGTAGTTATAGGTGGTTGTAGCTCCTTAATTGGGTCAGCCATGGTATGGAAACGTAATTGCTAATATGCATTCACACATTAGCATAAATATAATTTTTAATAATAATCAATACAATTAAAAAATATAATTTTCAAAGTTTAGGTAGTTGCAATGAGCAAACTAAGCTACTTTTTTGTTATACTGCTATTTGTTAAAGAGGTAAACAATATCCAAATACTTATAGTTGCTTGTTGTTGCTTAGTTGTTCAATTGTGTCCCCAGCCCGCCAGACAAATCTCTCAGCCACTGCACCTCTGAGCTCCCTCAAACACATGTTCATTGCTTCAATTGCCTCATCTATCAATTTCTACCTCTGCAATCCCTATCTTTGTGTGCCTTCTCTATGCTCTTCTTGTGATATGGTCAAAATAAAAACCTCAACATCAATTATACCGCACTCAGCCTTCTTTATGGTCCAGCTCTCGCATTTATATGTAACTACTGGGAATACCATAGTTCGGCCTATGCAGACTTTTGTTAATAGTGTAATATCTTTACTTTTTAATTGCTTGTTCAGACTTGCAATAGCTTTCCTCTTCAAAAGCAAAGTTATTTTCTTTCATGGTTGCAGTCTACATTTGCAGAGATCTTGGAGTCCAGGAAAATAAATCTCTCACTGCCTCCAGTTCTTCCCCAACTATTTGCAAGGAATTGAGAATGCTGTTAGTCATGATCTTCATCTTTTCATCGTTGAGCAGCAGTCCAGATTTTGCATTCTCTACTTTGACCCTCATCAATACAACCTTTAATTCTCCTCACTTTCATCCATCAGAATACTAGTATTTGTATATCTGAGGTTGTTAATATTTCTCCTAGCAATTTTGTTTCCCAGATTTTGATTTGTTCAGCCTGGCCCTATGCATGATGTATTCTGTATATAAGTTGAATAAGTAAGGGGACAATATATAACCTTTTCAAACTCCTTTCCTGAATTTTAACTATTTGGTTAATCTATGTTAAGTGATGACCGTGGCTTCTAAGTCCATATATAGATCCCTCAGGAGGAAGATAAGATGGCTCATACCCCATATAATAAGAACTTGCCATATTTAGTTGGGATCCACAAAGGCTTTAGAATAGTCTATGAACCCGATGTAAATGTTTTTTCACAGTGAACATTAGCGATTTGTTCTCTTGTGCTTCTGCCTAGCAAAACCTGGCTTGCACATCTGGTAGTTCTTGGTCAATATATTTTTTTGGAACCAAGCTTGCATTACCTTGCTAGCATGTGAAATAAGTGTTTTGTTCAATATCGGAGCACTCTTTGGCACTGCCTGTTTTGGGATTAGGATGTAGACAGACCTTTTCCAGTTCACTGGCCACTGTTGAGTCTTTTAAATTTGTTGGCATATTGAATTCAGGATTTTGAATAGTTCCACTGGGATTCCACTGCTTCTGTTAAGTTTCTACCATTTTAATTTTTTATCATGCCCCCTTTGGCATGAAAGGTTCCCTTGAGATCTTCAATTTTCTTGAAGAGATATCTTTATTTTGCCATTCTGTTTTTTGTCTTTTATCTCTTTAAATCACTCATTATAGTATGTTTCATTGTCTCTTCTTGCTATCCTCTGGAACTCTGCATTTAGTTGGACAACACTTTTCAAAGGATATAGTAAATCTAATTTCTATATTGTCCATCTGGTGATGTCTATGTGTAGAGTCGTCTCTAAATAATTTTTCTATTATCTGATCTGCTTAATTTTGCACTCCAAGGCCAAACTTGCTGTTATCCCAAGTATACTTTGTTCCCAGCTTTAGCATTCCAATCTCCCATGATGAGAATATTATATTTTCCTGGTGTTATATCTATCCACAATAGATGATCTGGTGGTTATCTTATATGAAATGTCCTCTTTCAGTCCATTTAAGATAACTCATTTCCAGGATATCAATGTTTAATTTTGTCATCTCATGTTTGACCACATTCAGTTTGCCTCGGCTCAATATTGGTAATATTCCATGCTGAATTGTTCTTTGTAGAGACAGACTTTCCTTTTCCCTCTAGACACATCCATAGCAGGGTGCCCTCTTAATTTTGGCCCAACCAATTCAGAGTTGATGCTACTCATCCGGCACTCTGCTCTTCCCTAATAATATGGTAGGAACCTTCTGACCTGAGAGGCTCATTCTTATGTCTCTCGTTGTGCTTATTCATTATGTTTTCTTGGCAAAGAACCTGGAGTGGTTTGCCAATTCCTTCTTCAATGAACTGCTATTCTCTGCTTTGACCTGTCCATCTTGGGTGACCCTACATGATATAGCTCACGGCTTCTTCGATGCGCACAAGCTTCTTCATCACAACAATATAGTGATCCAAAAGGGGCAACATACCCTGCATATTTACAGTATTTTATATATAACATAGTTAAATGTTTGCCAGTTTGTAATAAAGGGAATCTCAAAGTTCTAATTTTTTTATGAAAATGCTAGGAGTAAAAATAAATAGTTTTAGAGTTTTTGAAAGATTGTCCATGAAGCATGTTGTCATGGGTAGAAAGGTGATTGAATTACCCACCACAGTAAATGCAGCAAGAGACAAAATGCAATGTTATGCACACTTGTATATCCCATATAGGCCTGGAGACCTGCTTCCCCGCAGAATTGCTCATTAAATAGTGCTTCCACCACAGCTTGCAATCCTCGGTAGAAACATACAATACCTCATGGATATCAAGTTTCACTGAAATCTGCAAGGTTATAATCACTAAAAAGTTATTTTCAAAAGAGCCAAACCTCACTGTATCATCCCTTTGTGCTTTGCAACCCCATCGATACCTATTCAAATTTCGTACACTATATTGTTTTCTTGCCCAACAGTACTAATGATTCCTTTACTGTGCTTACAAAAAATAGCTAGGGCAGATAGTTTTGTTATATTCTATAAAGCAAACTACCTACATTCACGTATAAGCAATTCATTCTAAGTTAAATAATGGGAAAGCTTTGTTGAGTAAATTATAACAAGAACTCTTAGTGAATGAAGTGAATCTTGATGTAGAGAATGGTTAGTTAACTGTAGATTGCAATATATTTATACATATGGCCTGTATAGGGAATATAGCTCAAGTCATATTATCACCTTCACATCTTGGAACTGCAGAATTCCATACAACATTTCCATCCTGTATGACGCAAGTGATGGACTCAGATCCTTGAGTCTTTATAAAGCCTTCATCACAATGAAAAGATACAGAGCTTCCAAGTAAAAATCTGTCTCCAAACCGCCTTCCATTTGTAGGAATTCCAGGATCATGACATTCATTTTGACCAAAGGCTGTGGATAATAAATGGATACAAATTATATACATAAACTGATTTAGTGTCATTGGTAAGTAATAAAGGTGTTAAAGATTACTCACTTAACACAGTCACAATCAATTGCATTGGGATACTCTCCTTGTTCCTTGAACAATTGTCAACATCAGGAACAATGTAAATAACAAACCTTGGTTTGCAAGCACCTCCTATTCATTCGTGTTTGTTGCACATGCTGTTTTGAAAAATTAGTTCTGTTTTAGAAATGCTTTTCTACTGTTTATTGTTATTGGCACAAAATATGGAATACAACTTTCCTGGAAATATTTATATACTTATAATTAAGAATATTTATTATGAAAATGCTAGGTAAGGTACTGTATATACTCGAGTATAAGGTGAACCGAGTATAAGCCGAGGTACCTAATTTTACCACAAAAAACTGTGAAAACTTATTGACTTGAGTATAAGCCAGGGGTGCAAAAGAGGCTCCTTCCCATCATCCTCCTCCTTCCCCCCTTATCATCCTCCTCCTTCCCCCTTTATAATCCTCCTCCTCCCCCCTTAATATCGTCCTCCATCCCCCCTTATCATCCTCCTCCATCCCCCTTATCATCATCCTTCCCCCTTATTATCCTCCTCCTACCCCCACCTTATCATCACCCTCCTCCTTCTCCTCCTACCCCCCCTTATCATCATCTCCTTTCCCCCCTAACCTCCTCCTTACTGCACCCTCTACAATCCCTATCCCCTTCTCTTGCTACTATGCTCCGATGAGCTGATGCTATCCTGATGCCGCAGCACGTCTTCCGTACTGGCATATGCTAATGAGGAGAAACGCATGTAACGTCACGTCATTAGCATTTGCCGGTACAGAAGACGTGCTGCGGAATCAGGAACGTGACTCGAGTAGAAGCCGAGGGGAGCTTTTTCAGCATAAAAAAATGTGCTGAAAAAGTCGGCTTATACCCGAGTATATACAGTAATTGGAAGAAATATAACCATTTTAGGAGGAATACTGTTGTAAACTAGCGGCCTTAAACGTATCTTCTCCAATTAGAAAAGATAGAGTGAAATTACTGCAAGTGTATATACTATTTTCCGTAGATAATATTCACCCACTTCATCAAAATATTTACTATTCTGAAGATTATATAATCAACATATTTCTTTTTTTGGTTTTGCTTATTTAAAAAGTAGATTATATATTTTCTTCTGTAAAGGTAGTAACTTCATCTATTAATTATTTGTGAAGCACAGATGTGAATAGAGTAATTGTCCTCATGATCCAGTGATTCAAATGGTTATTCAGAAACGTTATCTGAGGCTGCAGAAGGCCTTTCTGTCTGGAGATAAACAAATCCAACTTACCTCAGAAAACACTAGCTGTGTTCTATTAGCCAGATAACCATTAATAGGCTCTGATAATTGTGATGAATCTTGCTTAAAGAGATGCTATACAATATGCTGATGTCCAGAAAACATCCATGCTTCAAATGTCAATCAAGTACTTATCCGGTGAAAAGAAGTTCAATATGAAAAAAACACATTTTTTATGGGCTTTTAAGGTATATTGCTCTACATACTCAAACACAGCATTAAAAATCAAGTGAAAAAAACTTTTTAAATTTTTAAAATTGATATATATTTTACTTTATCATTGTGCTTATATATAACCCAGTGATTCCTTCAACTGACTGCCACCCTGTAATAAGTATAGGTTCTGCAAGGGCCAAAACCCACAAGCATGTAAAGGCTCCGGCTTAGGGTAAGGTATAATATACAGTTTGAGACCCATACAGTGGCTAGGGCTTTAGGGGGGGTAGAGAGACACACGGGGGTTAGAGACACACGGGGGGTTAGAGACACATGGGGGGGTTAGAGAGACACGGTGGGGTTAGAGAGACATGGGGGGGTTAGAGAGACACGGGGGGATAGTGACTCGAGTATAAGCCGAGGGGGGCCTTTTTTGCCTTAAAAAAAGGGTTGAAAAACTCGGCTTATACTCGAGTATATAAGGTATATAGGTAACGAGCTGAGATTAGGAGCACGCTCTTAAAGAGAGTACTCCTAATCGCAGCTTGTTACCTATATAAAAGAGACCTGTCCTTAAAAGCAATTAATTAATCAGATTCCAAACTCTACACCATGGCCAAGACCAAAGAGCTGTCCAAGGATGTCAGGGACAAGATTGTAGACCTACACAAGTCTGGAATGGGCATCACCAAGCAGCTTGGTGAGAAGGTGGCAACAGTTGGTATGATTGTTTGCAAATGGAAGAAACACAAAATAACTGCCAGTGTCCCTTGGTCTGGTGCTCGATGCAACATCTCACCGCGATCATGAGAATGGTGAGGAATCAGCCCAGAACTACACAGGAAGATCTTGTTAATGATCTCAAGGCAGCTGGAACCATAGTGACCAAGAAAACAATTGGTAACACACTACGCTGTGAAGGACTGAAATACTGCAGCGCCCGCAAGATCCCCATGCTCAATAAAGCACATGTACAGGCCCATCTGAACTTTGCCAATGAACATCTGAATAATTCAGAGAACTGGGTGAAAGTGTTGTGGTTAGATGAGACCAAAATCGAGCTCTTTGGCATCAACTCAACTCGCCATGTTTGGAGGAGGAGGAATGCTGATTATAACCCCAAGAACACCATCCCCACCATCAAATATGGAGGTGGAAACATTATGCTTTGTGGGGTGTTTTTCTGCTATGGGGACAGAACAACTGCATTGCATCAAAGCGACGGTGGACAGGGCCATGTACCTTCAAATATTGGGTGACAACCTCCTTCCTTCAGCCAGGGCATTGAAAATGGGTCGTGGATGGGTATTCCAGCATGACAATGACCCAAAACACACAGCCAAGGCAGCAAAGGAGTGGCTCAAGAGGAAGCACATTAAAGTCCCGGAGTGGCCTAGCCAGTCTCCAGACCTTGATCCCATAGAAAATCTGTGGAGGGAGGGGAAGGTTGAGTTGCCAAACATCAGCCACGAAGCCTTAATGACTTGGAGAGTATCTACAAAGAGGAGTGGGACAAAATCCCTCCTGAGATGTGTGCAAACCTGGTGGCCAACTACAAGAAACGTCTGACCTCTGCGATTGCCAACAGGGGTTTTGCCACCAAGTACTAAGATTAAGGGGATAAATACCTATTTCCCTCAATGTCCTGCAAATCAATATATAACTTTTTTGATATGCGTTTTTCATATTTGTTTTTTTTATTTTTTTATTATGTCTCTCACGGTTAAAATCACTTACCATTAAAATTAAAGACTGATAATTTCTTTGTCAGTTGACGAACGTTCAAAATCAGCAGGGGATCAAATACTCCCCCCCCCCCCCCAAAACTGTATATATATATATATATATATATATATATATATATATATACATATGACCTTTACTCTCTCTCTCGCCTTCTCTCACTCTCTCCCTTCTCTTCATTTTCCTCTCATTCTCTCTTTCTCTCTCTCCTTCCCCCTCTCCCTCCTCCTCTCATTCTCTCCCTCTCACTCTCTCCCTCTCTTCCCCTCTCTTTCTCTCCCTCTCCATCTCTTTGTCTCCGTCTCTTTTTTGCCCTCCATCTCACTCTCCCCTTTCCTCTTCCTCTTTCCCTATGTATCATTCTCTCCCCCCATGTCTTTGCCTTGCCTCTCTCTCCCTCTCCCCCATATGTCCCCCTCTCTCTCTATGTCTCTCCCTCTACCCAATTGTCTCTCTCTCCCCCACATCCTTCACCCCCTTGCCTCTCCCCCGCTTGCCTCTCTCCCCCTTCCCTCCCCTCTCCCTCATGTTTCACCCTTGCCTCTCTCTCTGCCTCCATGCCTGTCCCTCTGCTCTGTCTCTTACCTTCTGCTCTGTGCTGCCAGTCTGCTGGCACTTTCCTCTGCTGGTTCCTCCCGCTGCCAGCAGACACAAGAGCAGAGTGCAGAGAGCAAGCAGCTGCGGACCGGGGCAATGGAGCATCTGAGCCACCTGCCCTGTGGGAATTTTTTAGCCTCCCCCCCTCGCCCCCCTAGCTACGTCACTAATCCCATACAATCTATAAAAGCTATAAAACAGTAAAAATGCTTAAAATAAAAATATTTGGTTGGTACAGAACACTTTTAACTGCATACTTGGCCCTTAATCAGATATACAGTGGATATAAAAAGTCTACACACCCCTGTTAAAATGTCAGGTTTCTGTACTGTGAAAAAATTAGACAAAGATAAATCATTTCAGAACTTTTTCCACCTTTAATGTGACCTATAAACTGTACAACTCAATTGAAAAACAAACTGAAATATTTTAGGTAGAGGGAAGAAAAAATATAAAAATAAAATAATATAGTTGCATAAGTATGCACACCCTTAAACTAATACTTTGTTGAAGCACCTTTGCAGAAAACACTCCAAATCTGTCAGATTTTGAGGGCATCTCCTGTGCACAGCCCTCTTCAGATCACCCCACAGATTTTCAATCGGATTCAGGTCTGGGCTCTGGGTGGGCCATTCCAAAACGTTAATCTTCTTCTGGGAAAGCCATTCCTTTGTTGATTTGGATGTATGCTTTGGGTCGTTGTCATGCTGAAAGATGAAGTTCCTCTTCATGTTCAGCTTTCTAGCAGAAGCCTGAAGGTTTTGTGTCAATATTGACTGGTATTTGGAACTGTTCATAATTCCCTCTATCTTAACTAAGGCCCCAGTTCCAGCTGAAGAAAAACAGCCCAAAGCATGATGCTGCCACCACCATGCTTCACTGTGGGCATGGTGTTCTTTTGGTGATGTGCAGTGTTGTTTTTGCGCCAAACATATCTTTTGGAATTATGGCCAAAAAGTTCAACCTTTCATCAGACCATAACACCTTTTCCCACATGCTTTTGGAAGACTTCAGATGTGTTTTTGCAAAATGTAGCCTGGCTTGGATGTTTTTCTTCATAAGAAAAGGCTTTCGTCTTGCCACTCTACCTCATAGCCCAGACATATGAAGAATACAGAAGATTGTTGTCAAATGTACCACACAGCCAGTACTTGCCAGATATTCCTGCAGCTCCTTTAATGTTGCTGTAGGCCTCTTGGTAGCCTCCCAGACCAGTTTTCTTCTCGTCTTTTCATCAATTTTGGAGGGAGCTCCAGTTCTTGGTAATGTCACTGTTGTGCCATATTTTCTCCACTTGATGATGACTGTCTTCACTGTGTTGCATGGCATATCTAATGCCTTGGAAATTCTTTTGTACCCTTCTCCTGACTGATACCGTTTAACAATGAGATCCCTCTGATGCTTTGGAAGCTCTCTGTGGCCCATGGCTTTTGCTGTGGGATGCGACTAAGAAAATGTAAGGAAAGACCAACTAGAGCAACTGAACTTTATTTGGGGTTAATCAGAGACACTTTAAATGATGGCAGGTGTATGCTGACTCCTATTTAACACGATTTGGAATGTAATTGCTTAATTCTGAACACAGCTACATCCCTAGTTATAAGAGGGTGTGCAGACTTATGCAACCACATTATTTTTATTTTATTTTTTTCTTCCCTCCACCTAAAAGATTTCAGTTTGTTTTTCAATTTAGTTGTACAGTTTCTAGGTCACATTAAAGGTGGACAAAGTTCTGAACTGATTTATCTTTGTATCATTTCTTTACAGCACAGAAACCTGACATTTTAACAGGGGTGTGTAGACTTTTTATATCCACTGTATTTTCTCTATAATGGTTTAGTATGGTGTCACAATCTGCTTCTTCAAGGGGACTTGATATGAACCTAGTTCAAACCTACCCCAGCAGAATCATGTAGTTCCTGTTCTCTGTGGCACAAAAGATGGCTTCTGAAGAGGTACAGGCAGAGAATACTGCATACAGGTTATTAGTGGCCCATGGCAAGACCACTCCCCAAGTCAGGATACAACACACAGAAATAGTCTCACAACTTGTATATGTGAAAACTATCTCTCAACCTTTATTGAATGATCAAAACAACATATTTATACTCTCCAATACCACAACCTTGTGTACATTTGTGTAGGTGTGATGTCAGACCATCTGGCTTGCAACCTTGAACTATCAAAGCTCTTGAGATCAAATTCACCAGATATCTATAGCTGACTAGTGAACAAACCTTTATGTTAAACTCAAGTGTTTGTTTACGACTACTTGAAGTACATGCATCTGTCTTGACCCAAGGTCTGTATATGTGAGTGTGCAATGATCTGCAGCTAACTTCTATGCAGAGCATTTATACCAATTCCACATATGTTCTATATAGCATTTTCCCTCTTCTATTGTATATATATATATATATATATTATAACTAGGATACATAATAACCATGTACAGGCAACATATAACCACACAATAACACATAATCCCAATGCAACAATGTCATGATCTCTTGGCCATATTCATAAATTACTGGCAATATGAGTCCTTAAACAATTAAATCATGACATATGGTTAATAAGCCTAATAAAAATAAAATATTTAAAAGGATCCCACTATTCACAGAAATTACATCAAACCATGACGTACAACTATTATTCATTGTTTAATTATATGTAATTAATTAATAATTGCAATATATTTATAGATTTAGTAAATAATGGTGCCTTTGTATGGCAAGTATTGCTTACTTGTATAGGTTATATTAAAGCCCCTTCCAGTGGTTGAGTGATCTGACTGAAACTCCAAACGTACAATGTGGCTGTTACTGGCAATTTGAGAAGGTACTTCGTTTCCAGAAAAAGTACCAAGAGCGGGTAACTCTGAAATACCCTCATCCTTAACAGCGACAAAATCAAACTGAGGTTCCACATCAAAGTCATTGAAGATCAAATGGATTCTACCTCCTGGTTCAGAAATTATTAACCATATGCAGTTCATGTTGTTGCCATACTCTTCAGGGTAGTTTGGTGATAGAATAACTCCAGAAGGTGTAGTAAAATTGAAGAAACATGAAACTGTGGGAATTAAACATACATTTATTAAAAATATCATAAATTTTCATTTTTTACAGCACATCATTAATTATCAATTATCAAAACTCTGCTATGACCATTTTAAAGTGTATTTTCTGTCTTTCCAAAACAACTTTATACCACTTATCTATTAATATATATATATATATATATATATATATATATATATATATATATTTATATATAAATAAATAACTATAGAATGTATCTATTAATGTGTGCAACCAATAAAATAGTTACAATTTGTGAAGGGCTCTATTTAGAAAAAAAAATGGCTATAAATATGTTGAAAAGCCATGTTAAATGTTAATGCATAATGAGCTTCCTTAATTATTAAGAACATGTCAATAATTATTGTCTTTTATAATTATTTTTTGTCTTTGCCAAGACAGTTGATGAATATGAAATGGGCTTCACTTAAATCAACGAAACTAAATAAAACTTGCATACAGTATAATTTATCCACAGGAGTTTGAAATCATTTAAAATTAATTTCAAAGGGCTACAATGTCTAGCATACATTTATACTACAAAGCAATTATGCAAACTTATTTAAAATGGATTAAAAAACATAATTTATATAGTTGGTATGACATATAATCGCACTGGATAAAACCTATACATCTGACTTAATATTGTTACCTGTAATTAAAACCTTTTGAGTTGATAAATGGTTATTATCAATGCTTTTATGTATAAAACATTGGAAATGTTTAAATAATAAAGATAAATACATTATATTTCCATAATTATCAAACATAATACATTCAATAACCAAATCATCATTGATATTTAACAGTAAGATATGGGAAGAAAAAAGGTGTTAGAACTATCAATGATTTAGTTATAAAAGATCTGTTTCAATCCTTTCAGACTTTATGAGCTCAAGATGGCATTCCCACATCTGAACATTTTTCTCATATTAAAATTAAATCTTTACTATTTTTTGAGGGTTTCCATTTTCATAAAAATAAGACAACTTACTCCATTTGAATTTGCAATGTCACAAAATAAATTTTAGAGACATTCTGTATCAGAAGTATTGCAAATGTATGCTATAAATTAATTACAAAATAAAAAATCATAATATAGAAAAACAGGAGATAATTTTAGCTATTTCAGTAGATCAGGAGTGGACTCAAAGCAGGATTAAATTACTGCTTAAATTAATGGAAAATATTCCTATTTAAGTTTTGCTATCTAGTGTGCAAGACTATAGCAAAGAAATGTAATGTAAGTAGATGCTGGAGAAATTGTGGAGACAGTTGAGAAACAGTCCACCTCTGGGGTAATTGTCCAGTAATCCAGCCTTTATGGAGAGATAACTTAAATTAATGAGTTATTTCAAAAGTATTCCAATTTCTGCACCTCGGCCATACTCCATATATTCCAACTAGGCAATGAAGGAGTATTTTGTGATATTCATATTAAGTAAAAGTAAGCATATCGAAGTTTTTTATATTAAAGTTAGTAAAAGTATAGGGACCACTGATTTGTTAAATATTAATAAAAAACGGTATGTATATTTTATGGCTTAACAAAGGGATTTAAAAAAAAATTGAATTTCGTTGGATGATTACTTTAATAACCACTGTAATACATTTTATATCTGTTCTGAATAAATTTGCATTATTTTAGATTCTTTTGTTATGTGTTTTGTTAGTCGTCATATGTTATATGTGATGCATATGTTTTTTTTTGGTAGTTTTCATGTTGTATAACAAAATACTTGTTTGAAATTAAAATAACATGGAAAATGATGGTAACCACCATTGGACTGAACTATAGGTTCAGTTTAATAGCTCTGTAACACAGCCGAATTTCAAGCCTGCAGCCTTTGCGGGTGTGCCCATGCTGCTACGGGCTTCAATTTTAATGGGGCTGTTAGACTTTATGCTGCCCAAGGCCAATCAACTGAACGGTGGCCACCTTCTAAGCATAATTCAAAGTCTCCTCATGATTTCCAGGTTACTTGAAACATTTAAAAAAGTGAATATCCTCTATTACACACCTGGATATGTATATTCATTTATATCATTCTGCAAAAAGACATTTGAATAAGCATTTCTGAATTTTGTTTGTCTACCATACTTCATATAGACAACTATTGGCCTGCAAAAGGCATTAAATGGTTAAAATAAAATGGACAAATCCTAGAACTTCTTCCGATACACTTTAAAGTATACTGAGATATCTCACTCCCTAGATTTATATACAGTACATTATGTTAAACCCTGTATACACTTGGAACAAAGTTGTAACTGTAGTAAACTCCGTCCATCCACAGTATTTGTTATTTTGAATATTATTTAACAAGCTATATAAAAAGTAGTATGCAGACATTTCACAAGAGATTGTTTGCAGCAATTTTAGTCTATCAATGATAAATTGTTTTGCAGGTTTTAGTTGACCAAAATATTGCACAATGATAACATTAGATGTTTATTGTCCAGTATTATGCAGAATTATTAGTGTTTACAGAAGCTATACACACTTCTCTGTGAAATAAACCATAAAGTTAACTGATATCAGAGATATAAGTACAGCCTGTGCAATTTCTGAAGTGTACAATGTCTGTAAGACACAAACAATGTCTCGTATATTAAGATAATAAAATACATTTGTGGTAGTCAACTACATTGCTCATTTCTCAATGCTTAACTTTTAACGGCCATTAGTTCTGCCTTAAATTATCTTTTTATATTAACCATACGCACACATTAGCATTTTGTATCTATTACAGCAAAATGATGAATACAAAATGCTATTTTAAAAGGAATAAATGCTATCTTAATCATTTGCAAAGCATATATTTTTATTCAGTTATTTACAATTTAATGAACATTACTGCTATTTAGTAAACTTTTAAGTGCATTTTTATTACTTCCTACACTTGTAAAAATGACAGGTTTTATTAGAAACGTAAAACATTCAGGCATAATTACTTATAGATCAAAGTTTGGCAATATATCTAAGCAAATTCTAATCTGATGTAGCCAAACTTGTACAGAATAAATGTAATAAAACCATCTAATACATATGGAGAGTATTAAAATGTTTAATTTGCAATCACCAACATTACTGCTTTTTCTATGAGAGGTCTCAGAGATTATGCTATATTCCTCTTTTTCACGTTATGTGGCAGATTTGTAAGAAGAGCAAAACAGTCCATTAAAATGATTTTGCATACATTAAACTTTTTCAGAGATTGATACCAACACCAGAAGGTGGGGTAGTATATGGTGGACGATCCCCCAGTTTTCAGCCTACCATATTATTAATATTATTGTCTGATAGAGATTGGCATTAGGCTGTTGGTCATGTAAAGGATGGTGCTAATTAGAAATTGACAGCCTTATTAAATTGCAATTCGGCAAATTGAAAAGAGCTCTATATAAGCACAGAGCATATTTTTTTTACAGAAGTTTTTAGTTAGTGAAAATCTATCCAAAAGCAAGGACTTCACTAACTAAAAACTTCTGTAAAAAAAAATGCTGTGTGCTTAAATAGAGCCCTATTCAATTGGCCGAATCACAATTTAATAAGGCTGTGAGTTTTGTTTGAACACAACAACAATCTAGACTAAAAACACATATGCATCAAATCAAACTGCGCTAGTAGATTTGAGGTAAAATAAACACATTAGCACAATACCTCAGCCAACTGTGAAAAGACCCAACAAGAACGCAGCCCTGATGCATCAAAGATAAATTAATACTTTGTTTTAGCAAATATATCTCTGAGTGGGCACAAAACGCTTAAACAATAGACAGCGTTATGAGTTCTGTAAACTATAACAACATGCTTACATTTTAGACTGGCATTTGATGTGTGTTATTAGAAATTATACGGTTAAGTATCATTTCAATAGCAAATTTTGACAGTTTGTAATGGGGTCAAATATCATTATTGCATCATGAATAATATATATAACATGGCAAGGCATGGTTCCTCATGAATACAAATCTGTATCTAAAAACAGGGCAAATCCACTGGTTCAGTAACTGAAGAGGTTTCAATTAAGAGAAATGAATAGTCAACCCTACAACTCTAAAAAATGTAATAATGTTATCCCAAATTACAATTCATTTACATTAAATGATTAAAGACAGCATTATTCAATTAAAAAAGTGCAAACTTCACCTCACTCAGGGCTTGATTCAATTGCCCAATTCGTAAATTTATATACACTTAAAATCACTCTTAATATTGCTATATATTTGGCAAATATTGGCACTAATGAATTCTTAAGTCAATCGAATGCATATAAACATTTATTTAAAAAAAACACTGAAAGCCAAATGTATGAGTTCAAGGCATTTGCAAGTAGCTTATGGAATATAGCCCTCAGTGTAGCAAAAAAAATTTTTACCTATGGAAAAGCAATGCCATGCTATAGGTTATTTTTGTCCAGTGGATCTGGTTCCAGTGATGTAGTTTGGGATATCTTAATAATGCTACTGAAACCATTTGAAGTTTCGGATAGAATGGAAAAATATTACTGTTTGTTTTTGTTTTTGAGTAACATTTTTGGTTTTGCTTGAAGTTTTTATTATAGCATATAAAATGAGAACCAGGTGAAAGACAGGATTCACAATATAAATAGGCATAATAAAAAGTAATTCAGAAACAATACTACATACCTAGTCCACAGAAGTAGATACAATCATTTTTGAGTCAGAGAGGACTGTAAATTAGATTACAACTGTCCACAATGTAATTTATCAAAAGTTTTGAAGCAGATGGATGGGATATAACTGACCATAGGCTCCATGGACTTGATGATTATTACTTTACATTCAGAGGAGACTGTTATATGAAGACATTGTGTCCTTTGCTGAAGTTTAATCTATTGATCCAATGAGGAACTGTTTGAAGAGCAGGTAACTGATTTGAAACACTGCTTTATGAAAAGTGAGTGAGAGAGAAATCAAATAGAGACTCAAAGGGATGGGAAGTGTACTTGTCTGTTCCTCAGGTCAGATTCACAGTACTTAAACATGTAACATATTTTGAAAATATTCCTGAATTAGGCTAATAGGGATGCCCTATTTAGCAGTTTTAATGATGATGTAAATATTTGGGCAGACAATTTTTAGTCTGGATCTTTTAAAACAATTTTGGTACAACAGACATGTTTATGATTCTGAATACTTTTTTTTTTTTTTGGGGGGGGGGGCTATATGTCAGATTCAGTATACCATGGCAACTATGTGCAAATCAATACAAATAACTTTTCTTTTTTGTTTTTAAAGAGAAGAGATGGAAGACTTAGAATGTTTTAATTTTGTAGAGCTGTATTTGCATTTAAAAAAACAATTGTGCAATAACACAGTAAAATATAAATTATTTGCAAATGAGGTACATACATCTATACTTAGGAAGATAATGAAAATAATTGGTTGTCAAAATATACTCAATCTATTTTTCTGTGTGTGTTTTGTATTACTGGCACTCTATTTGAAGAGACGGGATAAGCTCATGTTTAAGGCCTGCTCCATTCAAGAATAAGATACAAAAACAAGGAAAAAAGTTTTAGAAAATCCTCATATGTTAACTATAATATGCAATGAGTGCCACAAATGTTTGCTTTGTTTAGTTGCTTTCTCAAAATGGAGTGGATATATAGATTGATATTTCCATTAATCCTTTGAAAGCATTGGAACTAAAGAATTTCCCATTTCAATAAAAGTATGTATATATATATATATATATATATATATATATATATATATATATATATATATTTACATATCTACATCTTTTGCCCACTATCAATGCCCCAGTAATGCAACCAATCATATTGTAACTACTGTATGTAAAAGTGTATATATATATATATATATATATATATATATATATATATACTTATTTTTTTTCTTTCAAAATCTTTTGCCCACTGTCAATCCACTAGTACTTCAACAGATCATATTGTAACTATGTGAATCCACTATTCCTTCAAGCAATAATATATGACATAAGAAATAATATAACATAAGTTGCTAAAACAAACTTACAGATGCAACTGGGCTTGTTTCCAGACCACTGGTTATTTTGCTGACATGTGATTGTTTTTTCACCCACAAGCTCAAAAGCTGCTTGACATTCAAAGGTAAGAATATCGCCATGCATAAAGCTGCTGCCATTCCGTTTTCCATAAACTGGAATTCCTGGGTCTCCACAACCTCCTTTGTCAATTTCTGTGTGAGAAAATTAAAAGAACATAATTTTTAAGAATCAAGTTTCAATGTATTAGATTATTAACAAACAAAGTTAATTGTGACTGAATATATGTATACAGTGACCTTATTTGTTGGGAAGGAAAAAAAAAATTAACTATGAAACAATAATAAATTAAACTATTTAAACACAATCCTATATCCCACTAAACTAACCCTATCTTTACCCGCTAGCCCCGTCTAACAGAGGCTTGCGGTGTTAAATCCTGTAGAATTTTTAGATGTATCAAACTGGGCACATTTTTTTCTGCTAATTTCCCATACAGAGAGTGATCATTAATTTCCCTATTCGGACTATATAGGAGGATCTAACATGTAAATATCCTTGCTGTTAGATAAACTTTTATAACTGGAACCTTTGCTCTGTCCATTTAACACATAATAAATAACTGTAAATTTTAAGAGTGTGATTTTGTCTACTTCACCACTGTTATATTTTGTAATTCCAGAAAATACATGTAGTGCAATATAAATCATGGAATTTTATGACTTTGGGCTAGATTCACTAAAGTAAAGGGCATTCCCAAATGTTTTTGTAAAACTCAGCAAGGTAACAACTTTGTGACTCTAGAACAGTGGTTCCCAAACCTCTCCTCAAGACCTACCACCAGACAGGCCTTCTTTAAGAAGAGGGTGTCATAACCAAATCCTATAATTCAGAGACAATCAGCTGATGTGTTATATGTCCTATGGAATTTGCCAACAGCAATTTTTCCTTTTTGAAATGAGCGATTTAATGACAATCATCATTGTGCGAGGGAAACAAAATTTTTGAACTACAACAGTAGCATTAAAACAAGATTTTTACATAAAACAGATATGCTTATTGGATAATTTCTTATAATTATTTTTCCATATATAAGATGATTTTATAAATGAAAAATCTATTTTCAATTGCCATATTTTTACTGAGTATCATTTTACATATAACATTAAGAAGAGACATTCATCTAATGAGACTTTATTAAAATAACAGTGAACTTTAGATTTCTAAAATAAGATTCATTTTAGTTTGCATGACTAGATTTTCTTTTTACAAAGCCTGGCCTAGGGCTAACAGAAGCAGATAATCAAATATGATAAGACAATGATTTTAAACACACACTATAGTTTGGTATGTTGGTCTTCGTTTAATGCATTTTAGGCATGACTGCATTCCCTGTGCTCCCTATACAAAACTGGTTCAATGAAATTGAATTACATGAAAAAAAAATGGTAACTGAATCTATTTTTCTGATATATAAATAGCAGTTAATCTCTTTTTTTTGCTTGGAATACGTCAAGATTTGGCTTTACCCCCAAGCTCATTGTTCCTCGTTTCATCTCTCCCATTATAGGCTTCCTGACTTCTTGTATTGTATTATTTTTATTTGAATAGAGATGTGCACATTGCATTACAGAGACAAGATGCAAAAACATTACATGATAAGTGTATCCACTTTAATAGAATGAGCGTAACGCCTGCCTGGTGCTTTCTGTGCAGAAGCACAATTTCAATAAAAGTACTGTATGTATAGTATGTAAAGGTGTTATTACTGCGCATAAAGGGGTATCACTCCAACTTTGCATGCGCAACCTCACTGACGATGCCAAGTGAGGCTGAAACGAACATCTGGGGGTTGCTGTTTCTTCTGTTCATGATAGAATTGCCTGCTATTTCGGGGATGGATCACTCTTTTGAGTGAGACCAGACTGATATACGAAAAGATATTTCTCCCTGTGAAGGGCACAAGTGAGCTGCTCTCTGAGTAGGTAACCAGACCTATAGAGCAAATCTCCTTTGGTGCTGTTCATACATTGATTGAGCACCACTGACTTTGTTGTTGCATATGCAAAAGACCCTTTGGGGTTTTGTCACCTTATGGGTGATAAGGGGCTCTAGAAGTGGACTCCTTGCTCACAGTGGATTAAGGAGTTCATCTACACATCACTGACAAGGCCCAAGTGAGGCCAAAGCGTACATCTGAAACATATTTAGGTATTGTTAGTTCTCTGATTGAGCACCTCTGACTTTGTTGCTATCTGTTTTATTGGACAAATATTTTAGTTAGAGTGAGAAGCTTTCAAGAGTTGTACATCTCTTTATCAAGTCAGAAACAATATTGCTTCTGACTTCATAGAAAGGTGCAACTCTTGAAAAACTGTCACACTAACTAAAATGTTTGATCAATAAAAAAAAGTATCTTCATAAATGTTATTCTTGGGATGAAGAAACTTTGGAAGTTTGTTTCCTGTTTGTTACAACATTTATGCAAATAATGTTTACCAATTCCTCAAAGGTTTTGTATATCTTATTGTTTTGTATTTTGTGAATTTCTGTACAGACTACATCTTTGAAGATATATTAAGCACCACAGCCCTAAATTACTTTTTTTTGTCATGAAATAGCTCTATATGAGGATGACCTTCTCATAATAATTGGGGAAATGTATTAAGCATCTCAAGTGCATCTCACACGCATCCCTTCATTTACTGTGCACTACTTCCTATGGAGAAAAACTGAGACCACAATCCTTCTCATATTATCTCAGGTGAGAAAATGTTTAGTAATTACAATTTTTTCTAACTTTCTAATCATTAAATATATTTTTATTATTATAAAATTTAGAGACTAAATTGGTATTGTATTATTCTGTTACTAATTTATTTTATTCATTTATAATATCCTTGTAATAAGTGTATTGATATGTATTGCATACTTTATGACAATTTTATTATAAATAATATTTTATGATTTTATTGCACTTGGTTGTAAGTAATTTTGTATATTTATAATATTATTGTAATGTTGAAAGAGGTAAATAAAACAATTTCAACAAAAATCACTTTTTTGAAAATAGTTATCACAATTATTATGCAAGTTTTTTTGGGGGGGATTGTTTCGGTCTCACATATCAGCATGTATAAAATATCACACATTATCTTTACAGACTCCCTGTTTGTTTGTTTTTTGTCCATGCATTTAAGGCCTATAAACAAACATGAATGGCATATAACACACATGGGTGAATTTACTAAGCACTTACTCACCTGACATAAGGTGAGAAGAGCTGAGATAACATGAGAACAGGTGTTTCCCCCCCCCCCCCCCCCCCCATAGTAAACCAGGACATAACACAAGAAACACTTGAGATGCTTAGTAAACATCCTCCAACTTAAGAAGGACTGTTCCCGTAGGAAACAATGCACAGTAAATAAGGAAATAAAGAGAGATGCACTTGAGAAGATTAATAGATCCCCCCTTTGTCATTTTGAAGCTACCAAGAAATGACATCTTTAAATTCAACAGTATAATCCTAGTTTTGAATTGGAACCCACTAAATTATTACCCACTGATTCTAAAGAATATAATAGTCAAATGTATTTGAAGTATTTATTAGAAGTATTTCACTGAAATACAAACATGAGATCACTATTTTAATATATTAAGCAATATAAATACTAAACAGTGTGCTTCTAGATAGTACATTTATGAGATTGAAATGTATTGCAGTGAGACACTAAATTTTAAAAGGTTTGCCAAGGGTAAACAAATATTGTTCCGATTTGCTGAAGCATCAAATCATAAGACTACTATTTTTCTGACTGGCAAATTAATTTCTTAAAATATAATGGTATTTTCTGTTGTCTTCATTTTTGACAGTTTAACATAATTTCATGGAATTACTATATATTGTTTAATACTGTTATGTAGTCATATTTATTTTAGATATATGGCATTGCAAGAATGGAAACATAAGACAATTAACTGTAAACCATTTTGCAGCTTGGTACGAAGTGGGACATAAATAACCATCAGGTAGATGTTAAGAATACTGTGAGACAGAATGACATTTGACATTTCAAGTAGACCTTTGGGATATAAAAATAAGAAGTCAGTATTACATGACTGACCTCTACAACTTAGATTAAAATAGTCTGATGGGTATGGTGTATTTTGTAACGTACATGTAACCATGGCAGACATTTACTGAACATCTCAGTAAATATACAAATATGTCTTGTTAAATGGTCTGCTGGCAATATACCCATTAAAGACATGTATACCAATTTGTAATAAATGCATGGGAATTCTCACTACTAATTGGCTTTGGATTTAAAATACTATTCAAACACTAACATTTCTTCCTTGAAATAAATTAAGCTATGGAGAGGCTTGCCAAATTGGATTTATTTTCTCTGGAGGAAAGGCACCTGCAAGGAAATATGATTAACTCATATGAATACATCCTGGGTCAATGTAAGGTTTTATCAGGGGAACCTTTCATCCCAAGAAGATTATAACTGACATACTGTAAGGTCACTGTTTGAGGTTAGAGGAAAATAGATTCCGCTTTGGGAAAAAAAGAAACAAAAGGTTTGTCACAGAAAGAGTCGTCAAATGAGGGAGGTTGTGATAAGGTTCAATAAATAACTTTAAATGGCAGTTGGATGAAAAGGACATCAAAGGTTATGACAATTAATATATAATAGGGTTGAGATCTAGTCAGAAATCGGATCGCCAAGAGGCATTTGTGCCCCCATATGACATAGTATTTGCCAGCTTTTATGGGTGTCTTCGTATTGTTTAATAAAAATAAAACTTGCACTAGATTTATATATTTTTATAAACTATTCAACTACTATGCACCTTTGTAATAATGTAACAATGCTAAGAAAATAGTGTATTTTTAGTATTTAAACATATATTGTGGCCAGTGGCGTAGCTAGAGTAAACGTCACCCGGGGCGGTCCGTTCAAATGTCACCCCAGTGACCTGCGACTGCGAGGCTAGCGGCACTTAGACTGCAATGTGTGCCGCAGGCGCTCATCGCAAGGCTTATGGGAGAGGCTTTAATGCCTCCCATGTCTGTCCCCTTCCTCCTCCTTTCAGAGGCCCACACTGCTCCCCCTGCCCCACACTGCTCCCCCTGCCCCACTGATGCTTCCCCTGCCCCACTGATGCTTCCCCTGCCCCACTGATGCTCCCTCTGCCCCACTGATGCTCCCGCTGCCCCACTGATGCTCCCCCTGCCCCACTGCTCTGCCCCACTGATGCTCCCTCTGCCCCACTGATGCCCCCCCCTGCCCCACTGATCTGCCCCACTGATGCTCCCTCTGCCCCACTGATGCTCCCCCTGCCCCACTGATGCTCCCCCTGCCCCACTGATGCTCCCCCTGCCCCACTGATGTGCCCCCTGCCCCACTGATGCTCCCCCTGCCCCACTGCTCTGCCCCACTGATGCTCCCTCTGCCCCACTGATGCTCCCCCTGCCCCACTGATGCTCCCTCTGCCCCACTGATGCTCCCGCTGCCCCACTGATGCTCCCCCTGCCCCACTGCTCTGCCCCACTGATGCTCCCTCTGCCCCACTGATGCCCCCCCTGCCCCACTGATCTGCCCCACTGATGCTCCCTCTGCCCCACTGATGCTCCCCCTGCCCCACTGATGCTCCCCCTGCCCCACTGATGTGCCCCCTGCCCCACTGATGCTCCCCCTGCCCCACTGCTCTGCCCCACTGATGCTCCCTCTGCCCCACTGATGCTCCCCCTGCCCCACTGATGCTCCCTCTGCCCCACACTGCGCCCCCTGCCCCACTGATGCCCCCCCCTGCCCCACTGATGCTCCCCCTGCCCCACTGCTCTGCCCCACTGATGCCCCCCCCTGCCCACTGCTCTGCCCCACTGATGCTCCCTCTGCCCCACTGATGCTCCCCCTGCCCCACTGCTCTGCCCCACTGATGCCCCCCTGCCCCACTGATGCTCCCCCTGCCCCACTGCTCTGCCGCACTGATGCTCCCCCTGCCCCACTGCTCTGCCCCACTGATGCTCCCTATGCCCCACTGATGCCCCCCCTGCCCCACTGATGCTCCCCCTGCCCCACTGCTCTGCCCCACTGATGCTCCCTCTGCCCCACTGATGCTCCCCCTGCCCCACTGCTCTGCCCCACTGATGCTCCCCCTGCCCCACTGCTCTGCCCCACTGATGCTCCCCCTGCCCCACTGATGCTCCCCCTGCCCCACTGCTCTGCCCCACTGATGCTCCCCCTGCCCCACTGCTCTGCCCCACTGATGCTCCCCCTGCCCCACTGATGCTCGTACCTGGTTCCAATCCTGCCAGCATCGCCGCACTCACCGTCTTCTCCTCTGCGCCGACCGTCCTGCAGCCAGAACTACTTCTTGGATCAAGCCGGGAATCGCGCAGGCGGGATGCGCAATGCAAGGCTAGAACAAGAAAGTAGTTCCGGACGGAGGATGGGAGCCTGAGAGAGGGCTGAAAATTTTTGTTGGAGGTGATATAGTGTCACCCCTCCATATGCTGTCACCCGGGGCGGTCCGCCCCCCTCGCCCCCCCTTAGCTACGCCACTGATTGTGGCACCACACATAATCTCAGTTTTTTATGTTATTGTGCAATATAATCTATAGTTTATATAGCATATGATGATGTACTCAGCATTTCTTTTATAACATACTAGTACATTGTGCCATCAAAAATGACGGTATCACTTTTAATTTCCTGTCCCTCCTCCCCTCTCCCTCCCTTGTGTTTCTCCCCCTTTCGTGTCTCTCTCTCTACTTCCCTAACCAGTGTCTCCCCTCCCCTGTGTTTCTTTCTCCTTCTCCCCTCCCCTGTGTCTCTTTCGCTCTCTCCCCTCCCTTGTATTTCTTTCCCCTCTTCCCTCCCCTGTGTCTCTTCCCCCCTCCCATGTATCTCTTTCCCACCCTCCCCTGTGTCTCTTCCACTTCCCTTTTTCTCTTACCCCTCTCCCCTCCCCTGTGTCTCCCCTTCTCCTCTCCCCTGTGTATCTTCCCCCTCTCCCCTCCCCTGTGTATCTTCCACCTCTCCTCTCCCCTGTGTCTCTTCCCCCCTCCCCTCCCATGTGTCTCTTCCCCCAGTGCCTCTTTCCCCCCTCTCCCCTGTGCCTCTTCCCCCCCACCTCTCCCCTACTCTGTGTCTCTTCCCCCCTCCAGTTCCTTGTGTCTCTTCCCCCCTCTCCCCTCCCCTGTTTCTTCCTCCCCCTTCCCTGAGTCTTCCTCCCCTCCCCCTCTCCCCTATGTCTTTTTCCACCCTCCTCCTTTGCAGCTTGCGGCTGGCTATACACTCTACCGCGCAATGTGCGCACACCATGTGCACATGCTCGCTGCCTCCATACGGACTTAGGAAGTAGTGGTAAGTGTGTACGCTCCCGTGGAGTGTTACACACTTACCAGAATTATTATAGTTAATTTGTTCAATTGCAATGCTTCATTGTACTCTAGGGAAATTCTTCTCATCCCATGAAAAAAGTTTTTATGTACCCTTTTAAATAAAAAGTAATAGAAATCTATGAAAAAAATCCTAACACTAGAGCAATTACAAAAAGAAGTCAGGCTTTTGAAACTTTGGCCCCCATTTTCAATTGCAAGCCCGTAATTACCTTCATTCATGCCTCATGTCTGAGGGTTAGAAATTTGTTAAAGTTCCGTCTGTATTCAATTGACTCAAGCCTAAAACCGTAAACCATGAGCCCATAACATTTGCGATCTTGAAACATCAAAGGAGTAGATAGAACAGTTAAGTTTTTTACAACTGCAGTGATTTTGATCCTGTAAATGGATTGCAAGTAGCAAAATGTATCCAATTGAATATCAGTACATTTTACGACTACATTATGGGCTCCAGTAATTACAATTTGGCCAATTGAATGGGGGCCATTGTATGCATGAGCTACAGGGGGCAGGCCAATTCAGGGAAATTTTCAGTGAGTAAAATACAGAGCATTTATATATGCAAATAAACACTAAGGCAGTTTAGATCAATATTAAAAATCATGGAACCCTTAATGCCCCTTTAACATGGGAGTTTTAACAATTCCTGCTTGCATGTCAAAAAAGAGCAAATGGCCAAAATCTATACAATAAGCAAACTACATACAATAGTTAGAGCATCAGAGTCAGTCGCAGACTTTCCATAGTTTCAGGGCCTTAGGTGTATGTAATGAACAGCAGTACCATCTACATATGTCACATTGGCTTCACACGTATCACCAATGAGATATTATACGAACCCATAAACTGTTTACATAGCATCTTTAATAACTACTCATTCCATGTACTTAATCAGACAATTACATTTATACACATATACGGTAAGTAGTCAATTTTAAACATTTGTAGCCGTAAATGTTTAGTGATACAGAGGAATAATAAGACTATTGCAGTATACAGTTATATGCTTTTTATCAGACATTTTAGAGATACATCTATTGCTGTGAGAGAGGTAAGAGATGTGTCTCTAGAAAATGTGTCAATCTAAATAAAGTGGCTGTTAATTAAAAAAGTTATCACTGTATATTGCAATCTTATTATTATTGATTAGTCAGTTTTAGTAATAACGATCATAACAAATCTTTCACCGATTTGTAAATGATGCTTTTGTAACTGATAAGTTAGGCCTACTGTAAAAAATCTTATTGTCATCACAGCATATTAAAAGCATATTGCATTATATGTTAGATTGCATATTCTCTTTAAGGGCAATAGATGATTAATATGTTTGGTAGCTTTGGTGCAGAATGTTACATACCATTTGTTAATGTGATACACACAGTCAATAAAAAGCATACTTATTATGTTTAAAAGCAAATTTATTAATGATTGATTTAAATTATTAATGATTGGCAAACCCTCAGAAAAATAACCATTAGTAAAATATTTTAGCATTTTTCAGGCATTATTATTAAATAGGATAGGAGACACAAAAACAAAAATGTAAAATGTAATTTTAGTGTTGAATAGAGTAATTTATTTTACAAGTCAAAGTAGTGAGCTGGGAAGGAGATAAATACGTTTGAGTTTATTGAAGCAAGTAAAAGTTAATTGAAACAAATGGGTAAGAATTCTTAGGTCATTAATGGCACAAGAATTAGAAGAAAAGAACAACTAATATGGATTCACAGACAGTGATAAGCAACTTATTTCACATTAAGGGCCCCATATATGGTCTGCATCCAAATCTTTAAATGGACTACATTTTCTTGTGTTTTTTGTTTCACATGTAGCAAATGTTTGTAAAATCACTGTGGGAGAGGTATAGGTGGATCCATTAGTCATATAGATATAGATAATAATGGCATGTTTTGGAGTGCAAGAGGGAAAACAATCCTCCATATTGTTGAAGAGGTACATGTCCTTCCACTGTGGAACACATGCTTGGGTTGCATGGGAAGTGTTTGAAGGCAGCATGGGGCCCTGGGGTGCCTTTTACCCAACATTACATTACCCAAGAGCATCATTCCTTTGGTACTCAACATCTGACAGATTCTACTCATAGATAACCATTTCTACATGTCAGCAACCCACTAGTGAGCAACAAGGATTATATTTTCCAGAAGCAAATATTTTTTGATGAGGAAAATGTGGCAGAATGATTCCTATTTGCATTTGATTTGGGATATTTATGTATACTGTGTAAACATGGTGAAATCTTGAGTTTAATATATTTTGGTTTGTCGTATGACAAGACCTTCAGATAATGGATTATTTTGATATATATTTCATTGGTCAAATTCACTCCTTAGTTTATAACTATAATTTACAGTTTTAGTCTGTGTTGGAATCTACAGAACACAAAATGTCTATACAAATGTCTCTAAAAATCATGTATGTTAGATAATACACATTAATTTATTATTTATGTCGTCTAAACCATATTTAAAAGCACAGAATATAGCTCCATGGAGTTACTTGGAAAATGTATTTCTCAAGATAACTAATAAGAGAGATCAATAATAGGACTGAAAAACACATTATTCTAAAGCTCTTTTTTGGTCTAAACTTTGTTGTAAACTGTGTTTTATAGGAATAACATTACTTTTACTTCCCAGGCAATGCCGAGAAGGGTTCTCACTGGCTTTAAATATCCGTTAGAAATAAGTTGAAAATCCTGATGCTCACCTACATATTAGATATAATCTCCAAATACACCCCAAAATGCCAACTCCACTCTTTCCATGATATATGGAAAACAGACAAGTAACCTTCTTCTCATTTATGTCTAAAATACCCACTTAAATTGTAAGCTCTTATCAGAGCAGAGAATTCTAGACCTTTGTACCAGTATGATGACACATTTGTCTTATGTGCTGTATCCCCTGTATTTAATGCTATAGAGTATGCTGTACCTTTATGAATAATGGATAATAATACTTTCATATTTTTTGCTGCTTTTGAGGGGAACTTGAATCTTACACCTCTTTCTGGTGTGTATGGTGTGAAGAACAGACCAATATGTTACTTGATACTGATAGTTAATTAATAAATGTTTGTAGGTTTATTCTATATAAATGTCAGAATCATTCTCTACTAAAGAAGAACTCAAAGTTGTTGTCTCATGCATGTTAGCTGAAGCCTCCTGTTAGTATTCTATCACTTCCATCTGCCAGTATCAAGTAATTATATGTAGCGTCTACTGATTAAACTGAAATTGTTAACTTCTTCCTGTTCTAGTCTCACTTCTCTGCCTTCCCAACTTCTCAGCACTATTTTTCAGTTTTAACAGTTGGATCCATGTGAGGAAAATGACTATTGCTAATGTTCTGTGTAATCCTTATTAAGGATAGTTTTCTTGTTCTTTCTTAACTTGCTAAATAAAATAAAAAACAATCTGAAACTTTATTCTCTCTTGTCACTGATGTGTGTTCTTTTTTCCCTTGTCTGCGAGTATTAAGCACCTTGAAGTAGTGATGTCGCGAACTTCAAATTTTCGGTTCACGAACAGCGGACGCGAACTTCCATCAAATGTTCGCGAACGGGCGAACCCGGCGAACCCCCATAAACTTCAATGGGCAGGCGAATTTCAAAACCCACAGGGACTCTTTCTGGCCACAATAGTGATGGGAAAGTTGTTTCAAGGGGACTAACACCTGGACTGTGGCATGCCGGAGGGGGATCCATGGCAAAACTCCCACGGAAAATTACATAGTTGATGCAGAGTCTGGTTTTAAGCCATAGAGGGCATAAATCACCTAACATTCCTAAATTGTTTGGAATAACATGCTTTAAAACATCAGGTATGATGTTGTATCGATCAGGTAGTGTAAGGGTTACACCCGCTTCACAGTAACAGACCAATTTCCCAGTTTAATGCACAGCAAACAACCGCAAACAGTCCCTTTGCACAACTGCAAACTCCCCATTTGAACAAGGTTGGATACCAAGCTAGCCATGTCCCGTTCCTTGTCCTCACTGATGTCATTGAAGGTCTCTTCCTCCACCCAGCCACCAAGGGTCCCCGAAAGGTGACAACAAGCCCCTTGGGACGCCTGCTGTGTTTGGTCTTCCACCTCCTCAAAGCCACCTTCCTCCTCTGCCTCCTCTTCTTCAGACTCCTCTCTCTGCGTTGCCTCTGTCTGCGTTCTTATAAGGTGTGTACTGTTAAGTAGTACTATTCCTAACGGTTTAGTCCCTGTTACGTCCACTAGTAGGGGACGTGTATATGGCATTGATTTTTGGAACAGGGAGATGAAAAAAGATGCTTGGTCGGACCTCCTACTTAAAATTTGGGGCACTGCGCGTGCAATCTAAGGTGCCACCAGATATGAGTGTCACTGTGCACTGGCAAAAGTTGGCAGAGTAGGCGCTGTAGGCCTCACACACACGCCGGTAGGCAGGCAACTGATATTCAATCTATTACAGTCAAAAAAGTGTTGTTTTATGTCACTGTACACTATGGTTGCACCAGATATGACGTATCACTGTGCACTGGCAAAAGTTGGCAGAGTAGATGCAATAGGCTTCACACACACGCCTGTAGGCAGGCAATTGCTATTCAATCTATTACAGTCAAAAAAGTGTTGTTTTATGTCACTGTACACTACGGTTGCACCAGATATGACGTATCACTGTGCACTGGCAAAAGTTGGCAGAGTAGATGCAATAGGCTTCACACACACGCCTGTAGGCAGGCAATTGCTATTCAATCTATTACAGTCAAAAAAGTGTTGTTTTATGTCACTGTACACTACGGTTGCACCAGATATGACGTATCACTGTGCACTGGCAAAAGTTGGCAGAGTAGATGCAATAGGCTTCACACACACGCCTGTAGGCAGGCAATTGCTATTCAATCTATTACAGTCAAAAATGTGTTGTTTTATTTCACTGAGCACAATATAAGCTGTGAGCCTGATACAGGCAGGCAACTGAAATTAGATTAAAGGAAAAAAGGTTTGTTTTTTTTCAATGTATGGTACACCAACTATGACTGGTAAAAAGGAGCAGAATATTAGCCTGTCCTTCACATGGAAGGCTCTGGAAGGGAGTGTATGCTGCTGATTGGCTGGAATGTGTCTGCTGACTGTGAGGTGCAGGGTCAAAGTTTCCTCAATGATAAAGTATAGGGGGCGAACCGAAAAGCGCATGTGTTCGCAGTCTGCCGCAAACGTGAACATGCCAAAATCGCTGCGAATAGTCCGCAGGCGAACTTTTCGCGACATCTCTACCTTGAAATTGTCTCTTTCACTTGAGTAATTATATATATATATATATATATATATACACACAAACTATCATTCATATATATATATATATATATATTGTATAAATGTTTCTTTGTACATATACAGATATTCTACTAATGTATAAATTCGTGATACACATAAACTGTCTGAAATAAATACTTCTTTATATATAATATACTGTATGATTCATTACGTAGATGAGAATATTTAACAGTGTTTATAAAAAAGTATCTTTTCTTGTATTTTTCATTTCAAAAGTTTGTTGTATGCTTATGTACTGGTGCATCTTATAGCTCTTGAGTACACAACACCTGATTTTATGTAGCTTAGCATTCTCAGTAATATTTGCACATAAATATATTTTTACTGAATTGTTCAGTTTGCTTCTTATAGACTGTCACATCTTATAGTTGAATGTAAACTCTCGGATCAACCGTGTTAATAGAGAGAAAAGGCTTTACATATTATTATGTGCTTTATATAAATAATTAATTCAGTATTTCCTGGTTGCATATGGTAAAATCCCTCTGTGATTTATGCAATGTGAGCATAATGATAAATTTGAAGGTATACTACCTCCTTGTTTCATTATAGTCATAGGCAAATACCTACATGTCCAAACAAACATGTCTATTAAATGTAAAATTATATTTTTTACTGAAATATAAAAGATAAAGCATATTAAAATGTATTTTTCATTTTCAAAAGTTTGGAATAATGTAAAAATCATCTTACTATGCAGCACTTCAAAAATGTGCCTTTCTCTTTAAGGGTTTATTAGAAAAATCAATATGTAGATATAACATTTGGCCTAAAGTCTCTTATCTTACGATATCAAATATTGCAGGCTATTTAAATGTGTACCATAGATAGAAGTGTACTGCTTGTGTTGGCATCTATGGAAGGAAACAGCAACATAGCTTTCATGAGCTGCTATTTTGCAACACAGATAAGAGAATATTCTGTCATTTTCTAACAGATGGACAGATACAGGTAAAAAGTGAAACATTATCCATTATTCATAGTATAAGAATAACAAATGAAATGTATTACAACACAAGGTATTTATTATAGCTTAATATTATACTTGTTTGCTATAGGAAATCTGGGGGTTAGTGTTAGGAATTCTGCTTTTCTGACACTGTCATACCATTAATTGAAAAAATATATATATAGAGAAATGTAGCTGTTGGTGGTTACCCTGTCCTGTCAATAATAGATCCTCCAATGCTCTAAAACATGATTAATATTGAAACATAGTTTGGATAAAAATGGTAATTTTCTTACATAAATTATTTTCTTTTTTTCTGCTCTGGCGAAGTATCTTCCATGTGTTAGCTTGTATCATTACTGTCCAAGAGAACACCGGATACCCGAATAGTTATGTTGAATTAGTCAAGAGAAATTTCTCACAGTCTACCATCAATAAGTTTGAAAACAAAAGAAGCAGTATTACATAAACCACTAGGAGGAAATTAGTTATTTTCTATGTACATTTTCTTACAAAAGATCAATATTTTTAATTACTGCAAATCTAATGGTTGTTCATACTGATATTGAGAACTAAAATATTCACATTGCTGGAGAGTTACCAAGGCCTTATCCACTACCAATGTGGTGCTTCAGATATTGATCTAAATCAATTGAAGCTGTATGGGTGAGATATCCTTTATCGCACCTCATCATATGTGTTTATATTCATTTATAATGACTTAACTATTATTAGATTCTATGCAACATTGAGTCCAATATAGATCACTTACTGATCAAAAGACAACAGTACTTTAAGTTTTGTACTTTCAGATAACTGGGAAAAGATGCAGATGGGAACATAATGAAATACGGCACCATATATTAGAGTATCCCGGAGCACGTTAGGAATATGAGAAATAAGCTGGTTATCTGAACCTGCCCAAGGCTGCTCATTGTACCCTTGTGACAGAGAACAGCATCATGGTTAACTGTTTTAATATCCTGTGAAAAAGAGCATTTAACCAGTAATGAAAAATACCTACAGTATACCATGCATCTTTCCAAAGTATTATCTAATATGAGAAATAGAAAAACATGTTCTTGCATTCAGTACATTATTTAGTACATTTAATAAACACTTGACAACCAAGACTGTTATAGAGTTGTAATGGGTGTATCAATAACTATTTACCATCTCCCCATTCCTTATCTATAAATTATGTGGTCTTCTAGGTCAGGATCACTAACCCCACAGTATGACTAAAAAAGGCATGACGGAACTGGGGTACAATTATTTATTTAATTCACTTTGAAATATTTTCATTTTCAATTTAAAAGCCCATTCAAAAACTTTCGGGAAGTGAAGACTACCCAAAATCATCTAAACGTTTTTTTTGTGTATTGTACTTTACGAACTGTCTTCATTAAACAACTTATTTTCTCTGTTTCATTAAAGTTGAAGGATTTGGATCATAATAATGGCATGGTAAGCAAAATAGTTCTTATCTGCTGTAATATTCTAGGTTGCAAATGCAAATTGGACAATCTTATATACAGTTATGGGTGTAGAAACTGGGAAGGATGGGGGGGACAAATTCCCCACAGATTTTTCTGTGTTTGTATGTATCCCTCCCAGAATTATTCTGGCTTCTATATCCCTATATATAGTATTCCCTTTCTGGATCTCTACCTTGTCGGGGTGAAGGGAATTGTGTACTTCAATGAAGCTGTGAGCTATACCATGTAGGTTCACCCAAGATGGCCAGGTCATAGCAGAGAGGTCAGACAAATTTGGTCCACAGGAGAAGGAACTGTCAATCCAGTCCAGTATTAGTCATGAAAATCTCATAGATAAGAACAGCCAGAGACAAAATGTGCCTAGGATAGTCGTATACGACTGAACGACTAAACACACACATATACTGATGACATGAAGTTGTGCAAGGTAATTAAATCAGATAATGATGTGCTTTCCCTCCAAAGGAATTTATGCATTTATGCATCTGGGAAGGAAAAATAGCCATGCAATTTATAATCTTATTGGAGCAAATCTAGGGGTATCAGATATTGAAAGGGATTTTGGCGTACTTGTGGACAACCGCCTAGGTAACAGTGCTCAATGCCAAGTAGCAGCTGCAAAGGCAAATCAAATATTAGCATGTATTAAGAAGGGTATAGAAGCAAGGGAAGCAAATATAATTCTCCCTCTATACAAATCCCTAGCACGCCCTCATTTGGAATATGGAGTACAATTTTGGGAATCACTTCATAAAAGGACATTTTAGAGCTGGAAAAGGTACAGAGGAGGGCAACCAAACTAATTAGGGGAATGGAGGGGCTAAGTTATGAAGAAAGACTAACCAAATTAAACATATTTTCTCTAGAAAAAAGGCGTCTAAGAGGAGATATGATTACCTTATATAAATACATCCAGGGTCAGTATAAAGATTTGTCAAGGGATCTTTTTGTGCCAAGAGGTTTTCAACTGACAAGAGGACATCCCTTGAGGTTAGAAGTAAAAAGATTCCACCTAAATAAAAGGGTTCTTCACAGTAAGGTCTATTAAATTGACCTATTGTATGTATCCATTGGGTGCCTAACACCCCTTTAATTATATATAGAAGTTAATATTTTATTAGGATACTCTTTATCCTGGAAAAAACGCAGAAAAACAATAAAAAATTGCTACGCTGACTTATTAACTCAATTCTAAAGTTGCAGTACTTTACATATTATAGTGTGGCCCAGATAAAATAATTCATAGACTTATGCTTATACAGAACTGCAATGATGAAAATAAATAAATCAACTCTCGTATATCAGTTTATACACTGATAATCATAGAGTTGAAAAAAGATTTTGAGATAAAAACAGCTCACAATAAATCAATTAAAAACAAATGGTTTTGTGGAAAACCAGGCATACTATATCTCCCAAAAATATGGGATCTTGTCAATCAATAAAGCAACTATATATAAATGCAAGAAAAAATCCTTGCACAATAATAATAGGGATATAATAGAAAAAATGGTAGAATAAACCACCTAAGTGAGAGGGTAATAACATGTAGCAAATACACAATACTTGCGATTTAGTTGCCTCTCTCCACGTAGCTTTTTACCCCTTTATCAGAAGTTTAAAAAAGTTGAAAAAGGTTGACAAAAGGCCCTTAATGCCTTATAAGGGAGATAGGAGCCTGTTCCACACAAAAAACTAGGTGCCAACGGTCCGTTTCGTCCTTTTACAGGACTTTCTCTTAGGCTCTTCACAGTAAGGGTGGTTAATCTGTGGAATTCTCTACCAGAGGAGGCGGTGACAGCGGATTCGATAGATAACTCTAAAAGGGGACTGGATTTATTTCTAATTAAAAGGGGAATTCAGGGTTTTCCTGGATAATTAGAGAGAGAGTATTGATCCAGGGAGAAATTTGATCGCCAGTATCTGGGGTCAGGAAGGAATTATTATTTTTTTCCCTTTGAGATGATTGGCTAAGTTTCACTTGTTTTTTTTCTGTTTGCCTTCCTCTGGATTAATTAATAATTAAATAATAACAATAATATTAATAAATAATTAAATAGTTGATTAATAATTAATTAACAATTAATTAATTAATAACTAATTTAAGATCTTTTGATCTTAAAAGATTGAACTTGATGGACTGAAAGTCTTTTTTCAACCTTAATTACTATGTAACTATACTGTGTTATATAAATAAAGTCTGATCTTAAAAGCCACTGTAGGGATCATACATATTGGTTTAATTTATTTATTTTGTAACTGATTAGAAATTAAATCTTTATTTGAAGTAAATGCATTGAATGATGCTTATAAAACCTAAATTTGCTTCAGTGATGCAGTTTTGCTTCTTTTAACCCCTATTAGGTTTTGAGCATGTGGAAAAAGATCTACCCAGGAGATTGTTCTAAATACGGGACCTATTCTATTAGAAGCATACAAATGCCTCTAACCCATTATTTTGGCTGAGGATGTTTTTTTTCTCAAAATGTTTAAATGTATTTTATTGACTCAAGCACACAATTTACCTCAAAACTAAACACGTATACTCTGCCTTTATGAGTAGGATTTCCGGTCGGCATGATCATATGAACAGACAATATTTAAGCAAGCATATAATTTACTTCTTAGACACAGCCAATATATGAGACCGTCATCATAACATCAGTAAAACATGGAAGTTAGATGTAGTCTGCAAGTACCAATAAGTAATATTTGCCTATTGGGGTCTCAATCAAGCAATCTAGCAGTCTATCAAATGCATTAGATCACCTGTTTTATTCCATGTTGATTTCATGATATGTATTAACCCCTTGAGTCCCAGGATCAGTATCACTCAGAAATAACAGTTAAAAATAATACTTTTTAATTGCATATTTGTGGGTTTGAGACTGTTATGCAATTCATTTTAATATATTTCCATGCCTTATCCTTGCTTTTAAAGTATAGTATTGTGTGTTTAATTGCTGCTATGGCTCTAATAAGTATTTAAAAAATGCCTTGACAGAAATATGATACTTTTTTCAATTGCGAGTTAGACTTTATTTGCTAGCTAGAGCTACAGGTCTAACAGAATATTGATTTTGTGTAAGTTCAATAATTAAGCGCTCCTAATATTCGAGCTGTGCTAAAATCAATGTAGTTCTAAAGCCAGTTTTGGGTCTTTGGCTGGCCTTTAGTGATTGTGAGTGGGTAACTTGTAATCGGATTGCAAATAGCTAATAGAATAGAAAAGTGATTTTAAGTATGTATAAATTTACAAATAGGAAATAGAATAGGGCCCTATGTTTAGATGTGCCTGCAGTGGCCATTGCACGCTCTTTCCCATCGTTGGACACCTGATAGAGAGAAGGAAATAAATATCCGTAGAATTCTTTTTTTTTTTTAAATACTGATTGTATTGCTAGTTATTTATGCAGTTATTAATATAACAAATGAAATCCTACTTTATCAGCATGTAAGTGGTAATTTAATAAGAGATAAGTTTAAAGTTAAAGGGTACGTTCAACCTAAAAGCTATATGAATAAACTCCCTAAAATGCTACACTATGAGTCCCATTAAATTGCTCCAACTGTAGAAATCGTAGCCGTAAAAGAGCCGGCAAGAGTTACGGCTATTAAATTGGTCTCTTTCAGCTACCCGCAAACGATCTGCGGGTTACAGGCGGAAAAACCCAACGGGCTGTCAAAATCTGAACTCCGTCCCAGCTAAGCCTATGATCTGTCAAGCCTGTAAATGTTACTATCGCAAATCGATATTAAATTGCTACGAATCCCTAAGGTCGGACTTGCGTTCAAACCCATAAACGGCAAATGGAGCCAAAAAT
This sequence comes from Discoglossus pictus, assembly GCA_027410445.1. Classification (NCBI taxonomy): domain Eukaryota; kingdom Metazoa; phylum Chordata; class Amphibia; order Anura; family Alytidae; genus Discoglossus; species Discoglossus pictus. Next base: position 297,959,623 of record CM050165.1, on the reverse strand, counting down.
CCTATGGATACTAGATAGGACCTACAAGGGGGTTAAAGTCTTGTCCGTAGCACTGTAAATGCAAATAAAAACACAAAACTGTATTTTAAACTAAAGGGAAAGTGATGTAAGGTATTAAAATGAATAGCACAACATTCTCAAACTTGCAAATCTGCAATAACAAATAGTTTATTTTATGTTTAATTACCCTGTTATATTAATCCCGGCAATCAATGTGTTAATACATGTAATAGAACTCGCATGGACTAGAATATCATATTTATTATTTAATATTGCATCTAACCTCCATTATTTTAGTGACGTAATGATGATGATCTCTTTTACTATTGGCTCCGTGTAAACCTGTAACTACAGGTTTGACTAAAGAAAATACAACGTGCGCAAGCATGGTTTACGGATTTGGATGCTTGCTATGTCTGTTGAGGGCCTGTCTAATTTTATCACTCTGTAACTCCTCCGAATGTCAAGCTTGTAAGCTTTGCGTCTGTACCACGACTGCTGCGGGCTTGGATTGCAATGGCGCTATATGTTATGTTTCTATTATATGAAAGAAAGCGCACTGAAAAAATTAAATATGCAATTAGTTAATTGATCCAGAGGGAGGAAAACATTGTAACATTGCCAATTGTCTCATAAATGGTCTTTTTTCTAGAGAAAATACGTCTAATTTGGCTTGTCTTTCTTTATGGCTTATACATTATTTATAAAGTTATAATGTTATAATCATTATTAGTTAACAAGTTTTTACAAAATATTTTTTGCAAGTGATCTTTTTTTCCAAGTTGTAAAACCATTAAAATTGTATTACATGCACCTGTTATGTATGGTAACATTTTGCCTTCATTAACTCTGACTAGAAAGTGTTTAATTTAAATAGATGTTTTACTGTTTTCTACCCTTGGGTTATGTGCTGTCCTGTGGAGTTATACAGCTTATATGCATTCTTTAACATAATACTAGTACAAATTAGTTGTGATAAAGAACTGCCCAAAACAGTGCCTGACTTCAATTGGTTATGTTGGAAAGAAAAATAAAACATGACGGCAGGATACTGGCATGGCTAATGTTTGCATACAAAGTGTAGCTAAAAAATACACCATATATATTTAGAAAATTGCTGGTTGACTAAAATAATATTAGCAAATATACAAGAGAGCTCTCCAAAGATGATGCCAAAGACAGGAATTCCAGAAGGTGGGTTAAATAATATGTGTGGCTAACTGTCTGCCAGGAGCTATTATATAACTATATATACTGTATATATATATATATATATATATATATATATATATATATATATATATAGTGCTACTTTTTTATTGGACAAACATATTCGTTGAAGTTATGGGCTTTTGAGAGTTGTACCTCTTTCTATCAAGTCACAAGTAATACTAACAAAACAACTAAGAAAGAGCATAGTAACAGAGAAGGGATTCAGAGTGGGACAATGGCAGGCATCAAAAATGATGTCCTGATAGGTCAAATATGTGAGTCTATAGGCCAGTCTATAGGAAACAGGAGAGTAATGAGTTAGGGTCGTAAATAACCCAACATATTGGATTAGAAAAACAACAATAAAGTATGGGGAGGAATGTGGCAGCACGACAAGAAGTTGCGATAGTGTGATAAAAATCCCCAGTCAATATTAAGTCCAGTATTAAAGAATTTATTCATCTTCATTTCAAAACTTTTTTTCCACATACTTAGATTTTCAGGTTTTGATGGAGTGATCATACTGGGCAAAATGGTGTCCAACTGGGATACAATAACTGTTTTCATTGTGCTTTTTGATGCAAAGCCTGTGCAGGTTCATCCTTAGATGTAGTTGTTGACTAGTTTCCCCAATGTAACTACCCCTTTCACATACAGTACATTGTACTATGTAAACCACTGATGTTATAGGTTTTACTGTTATGTATGCCTGTGTCCTCTTTACAGATGTGTTGACATAGTTTGCAGCAAATTGTATTGCAAGGTTTGGTACCAATTAATCTGTTGGGTTGTTAATTGGCCAATATTCTGCTGACCAATGTTTGTTTCAGGTTTGGTGGCTGTCTAAATGCAAGAATGGGAGGCTTGAAGGATATACAGCATACATCCAAATCAACAAAGGAATGGCTTCACCAGAAGAAGAGTAAAGCTTTGGAATGGCCCAGCCAGAGCCCAGACCTGAATCCGATTGAAAATCTGTGGGGTGGTCTGAAGAGGGCTGTGCACAGAGATGCCCTCGCAATCTGAAAGATTTGGAGTGTTTTTGCAAAGAAGAGTTGGCAAATCTTGCCAAGTCAAAATGTGCCATGCTGATAGACTCATACCCAAAAAGACTGAGTGCTGTAATAAAATCAAAAGGTGCTTCAACAAAGTATTAGTTTAAGGGTGTGCATACTCATGCAACCATATTATTTTATTTTTATATATTTTTTTCCCTCTACCTAAAAGATTTCAGTTTGCTTTTCAATTGAGTTGTACAGTTTATAGGTCACATTAAAGGTGGAAAAAGTTCTGAAATGATTTATCTTTGTTTAATTTTTTCACAGCACAGAAACCTGACATTTTAACAGGGGTGTGTAGACTTTTTATATCCACTGTAGGTTTCAATTCTGCGTGCTCTGTTAGTAGTGGCTGTAAATCCTTAAATATTTTGTGTATTTCTTCTATAGCTGGATGGTATATTGTCACCAGACGTGTACGTGAAGTTGTTTCTTGTACTGTAACAGGTGTGTACTGGGTATTTTAATGGCAGAGGTTATTTTCTGTGTAATGACACTGGGCTTGTGACCATTCTGTCTGAAAAATTCCGATAGTGTTTTTAAATGTTTATCCGGGCCCCCAGTTTTTGAGCATATGCAATGGTATCTAATCCTCAATATGTGGGCATAGTTACAACCCTAACTTATTACTCTTCTGTTTCCTTATCTCAAACCAGGTCTACAGATTACATATTTTACATATCAGGACATAATTTATGATACCTGTCTGTGCCCTACTCTGAATCTCTGCTCAGTTACTATGCTATTTCTTAATTATTGTATTCAGTATTGGTTCTGACTTGATAAAGAGAGGTGCAACTCTTGAAAGCTCGTCATTTGTCCAAAAACAAGGTATCACTATATACTGAAATACTCTAATTATTCACCTCTTGTTCTCTTTCTCTCTCTCTCTCTCTCTCTCTCTCTCTCTCTCTCTCTCTCTCTCTATATATATATATATATATATATATATATATATATATATATATTCATAATTTCAATATTGAGGGTATTGCACTAATACGCATACTGCAATTTTATTCACCAAGTTATTTACAGTCACCAGTAGTAATAATGAGAAACATTGGTTCCTTGAAGACTCCAATATATTTGGACTTCCAGAAATCACTGTTAAATACTTACATGTCTAAATGTAAAAGTTATGAATGAGCTCTCTAAAATGCTACACTATGCTAGTTTTAGGGATTCTCTCCAATTTTCTTCTGAAACACCATATGTAGATTGAATAGTTCTAAAATCCATATCAAGACTAGAAAAAGAAAAAATATCGACTAATTCCTACATCTGGGAATATTTGGACTATATTTGTAACATCATAAGAAGATTATACTTAATGGACAATATGTGGGTTTATAACTGAGTGACTCCCATATAGTATCTGGGTAATTTTTTTCCTTATTTTAATTTATGTTTTATATTTATTAGACTTTTTAAAACTATTTTTTTGTTTTTTTTTAGCAGAAAATATAGCTGTTTGTGATGTTTCAGTACTCTAGGTTATAGAAAACAAATATTTGATATTAATGCCAAAAAACTGACTATTGTAGAACAATAAACTAACATATCCAATTTATCATTTCACCTTTTAGAAGCAGAATTAAAAAGTAACACAGAAAATGCTGTTTTTGTTGTTCTACAAAGAAAACAAATCATGTTCATTTACAATTTTATATCATGTCATGTCACCCAGAGCTCACAGTGACATAAAACTAGTTTAGTATATGACAAACAAATTCAATAAACACTTTTTTCCATCAATTCCAAGCAATTGCTAGTACTTCCATAATCATTCTATGCATGAGAATTATTTCTCTATTATTATATTTTTACAGAACTTATTTTTGAAAAAGTTAGAAGTAAAATGTGTATGTAATTTATAGTGACTTTCACTTACATTGCTTATTGATTGCGGTCTAACTAATAACTGTAAGGAAACTTGTAGCTATATTACATATAGTTTTAACATGTTAGCGTTAGGAAAATAACAATATTCAGTAGGTCCTGTATTTTTCAATGGCTAACTGGACAGGATTAGTTAACACAATTCAGGATGCTAAGGTCAGTTGATCAAGCAACAGTTAATGAACTAGAATTTTTATTTTGCATTGGACTTTCCATTCACTAGCTCTGCCACTGCTCTAACATGCACAATGTATTATAATTATACTTAATATAATTTTCACAGATACAAATGTTGTTAAACTGCTTTATTGCCAAAACATTACCCACCCTAATGAGACAAAACATTTCATAACCTTGCTAAGGTTTGCTTTGTATTTATGTCGTTTTTGGTTATTCTATTTTAACTTGATCTGTGTAGATTACATTATATGATATGTCTGAATACTAACAAGAGCACTCAAATTGTGCAGATTTACTCTCGTTTGTCTTAATCCTCCAGTTTTCCTGATTGTCTCCACTCTGTTAAATTCATCTATGGGAATGGGAAATTTACATGATAGACAGATGTAAATAGTTTTAAATAAGAACTCAAGCAATCATTCCTAGGCTGCTTCCACAGCAAAAGCTTATTGCCACTTTAATACAGCAAGTCTCCAAACAGTGGAGGATATTGAATTGATATAACCTTGGAACTGAAAAATTACCAGTACCAACTAGACAAAGCTGCCTCTCCCCATTTAAGGTCCTCTTTTCAGGCACTGTACAAGTATGTTTTAAATATATACAGTTGAGCTCAAAAGTTTGCATACCCTGGCAGAAATTGTGAAATTTCGTCATTTATTTTGAAAATATGACTGATCATGCAATAAAAATATATTTTATTGAAGGATAGTTATCATATGAAGCCATTTATTATTACACAGTTGTTTGGCTCCTTTTTAAATCATAATGATAACATAAATCACCCAAATGGACCTGATTCAAAATTTACAATCCCTTGAATGTTTGGCCTTGTTACAGACACACAAGGTGACACACACAGGTTAAAATGGCAATTATAAGTTAATTTCCCACACCTGTGTCTTTTTAAATTATAATTAATGTCTGTGTATAGAGATTGTTAGCTCTCACATGGATGTGCTAAGCAGGCTAGACATGTAGCCATGGGGAGCAGAAAATAACTGTCAAAAGACCTGCATAACCAGGTAATTGAAATTCATAACGATGGAAAACGACATAAAAAGATATCCAAAGCCTTAAAAAATGGCCAGTCAGTACTATTCAATCACTTATTACGAAGTGGAAAATGCTGGGATCTCTTGATACCAAGCCATGGTCAGGTAGACCAAGAAAGATTTCAGCCACAAATGCCAGAAGAATTGTTTGGAATACAAAGAAAAAAACATAGGTAACCTCAGGAGAAATACAGGCTGCTCTGGATAAAAGACAGCATGTTTGTATCAAAGAGCACAATACGACGATACTTGAACAAAAATGAGATGCATGGTTGAGTTGTCAGAAAGAAGCCTTTACTGCACCAATGCCACAAAAAAGTCTGGTTGCAATATGTCAGACAACACCTTGACACACCTTAACAACTTCTGTAAATTGGAGTGACGAGTCCAAAATAGATCTTTATGGTCACAACCATAATGCTATGTGTGGAGAGGGGTCAACAAGGCCTAAAGTGAAAATAATACCATCCCCACTGTGAAGCATGGTGGTGGCTCACTGATGTTTTGGGAGGGTGTGAGCTATAAAGGCACGGGGTATCTTGTGAAAATTGATGGCAAGTTGAATGAAGCATGTTATCAGAAAATACTGGCAGACAATTTGCATTTTTCTGCACGAAGGCTGCGTATGGGGCTCTCTTGGACTTTCCAGCATGATAATGACTATAAGCACAAGACCAAGTTGACCCTCCAGTGGTTACAGCAGAAGAAGGTAAAGGTTGTAGAGTGGCCATCACAGTCTCCTGACCTTGCTATCATCGAGCCACTCTGGGGAGACCTCAAATGTGCAGTTCATGCAAGACGAACGAAAAGACTTTGCATGACCTGAAGGCATTTTGCCAAGACGAATGGGTAGCTATACCACCTGCCTGTAAAGGACATGTTTGAGCGTAAGAAGCTAATGTCACAAAGTGCCCCAAATTTGAAGTGATACGACCAACCAAGCATCTTTTTCCATCTCCCGGTTTTAAAAATCCAGGCCTTATACACACCCCCTGATAGGTGCTGTAACAGGTATTAAACTGATAAGAGTAGTACTTACAAACATGCCACTCCCATATGGTGGCACCTTTGGTTGCACGCGCCGTGCCCCAAATTTGAAGTGATACGACCAACCAAGTATCTTTTTCCATCTCCCGGTTCCAAAAATCCAGGCCTTATATACGCCCCCTGATAGGTGCTGTAACAGGTATTAAACTGATAAGAGTAGTACTACTTAACACACCTTATAATAATGCAGAGAGAGGCAACGCAGTGAGAGGAGTCTGAAGAAGAGGAGTCAGAGGAGGAAGGTGGCTTTGAGGAGGTGGAAGACAAAACACAGCATGTGTCCCAGGGGGCTTGTTGTCACCTTTCGGGGACCCTTGGTGGCTGGGTGGAGGAAGAGACCTTCAATGACATCAGTGAGGACAAGGAACGGGACATGGCTAGCTTGGTATCCAACCTTGTGCAAATGGGGAGTTTGCGGTTGTGCAAATGGACTGTTTGCGGTTGTTTGCGGTGCTTTAAACGGGGAGTTTGGTCTGTCACTGTGAAGCGGGCCTAACCCTTACACTACCTGATCGATACAACATCATACCTGATGTTTTAAAGGACGTTATTCCAAACAATTTAGGAATGTTAGGTAATTTATGCCCTTTATGGCTTAAAACCAGACTCTGCATCAACCATGTAATTTTCCGTGGGAGTTTTGCCATGGATCCCCCTCCGGCATGCCACAGTCCAGGTGTTAGTCCCGTTGAAACAACTTTCCCATCACTATTGTGGCCAGAAAGAGTCCCTGTGGGTTTTAAAATCCGCCTGCCCATTGAAGTCTATGGCGGTTCGCCGGGTTCGCCGGTTCGCGAACATTTGCGGCGGTTAGCCGAAAATGTTGTGTTCGCGACATCACTGATGTAGAGCTTGTAATTGAATTTCAGTTTCTGTTTATTTATCCGCTACCCATTTACCTGACAGAATACATCCATAAAATGCAATATTCCTTTAAAAGACAGCTGACTAAAAACACTGTCAGTGACAATATGTAAGAATATCTTACTGCTCACTTACAGTGCAGTGCCTGATTTTATCACCAAAATGTAGGTTTCATGCATCAAAAAGCTGAAGGGCAAACTCATTTTATTTGAGTCATTTCAGCAAAGAAATGTAAGAAACCTGGCAAAAATAATGAAATGATGCTGAAAGAATTTTTCACAATGTTGTTCAAGGGAACAACTCATAAACCCCCCCTTTGCTCTCTTGCTATGATGCATTCTTCTGTTACACCATCATTTATAGAAGACAAGATAAGCATTTCCGATGATGGAGTATATTTTAAATTGTCAACATGGTCTTATGCTTGCACACCTTAAGTCAAGAAATGTCATGTCTGAAGGACAGAATGGTTTTCTTTAACCAAGCAATAATAAAGCATGTCAACTAAAAGAGGTTATAATACTGGACAAACAACTATTTTCTAATCATCAGACCCCAGCTTCACATTGCTCTTCAGGTTAAAAAAAAATATTGTGATACAGACCAATTCTAGATTTTACAACCAAGCGCTGTTTTAAATAATACCTAATAAGTGTATATATATATATATATATATATATATATATATATATATATATATATATATATAAAACACAAGTGTATAAATGATACATTTTGTATAATAAAAGTGTATAAAGCTCATCTGCAGTTTAACAGTATAATTGGGGGAAAAAACTTTTTTTCATGGAGCACTTTCCTTTTTTTTAATTTGTATTTTAGAATTATGTTATATTTTCAGAAATGATATTTTCTTCACAATTCACTCTCGTCATTAGAGATCATCCTTGTTAGAACTCAGTGATCCAACATTGGATGTGATATAATTAGGTATAACATAAGTTTAGGGTTTGCAATAAAGTTTATATATAAGAGCCTATAACATTTCCTTTCATTATGACCTAGATTGTTAGCTGCTAAGTATATGAATATGATAACTCTATTATATCAAATATAATAATTGGAGTATATCAAGAATTGTGAAACTATATTCCTGAAAAACTTCCTACATTTTCCTAACTACTGGAGCTATATATATTATGATTTAAAAGTCTGGATATATAATTGGCTTTAAAGCATCTTATTGAGCTTTTTTTCAAAATCTAATATCTAGATAATGGGTTATTATATAACCTCTTTCTTTAACAAACAATGATAAACGAATCATAAAACTCAAAAACCATAACCAATTTCTACTTTAGTGGAAACTACATTTATACAGTGTTGTAGAGGGAAATGCATTCTGTAAAGTGATTGGGCCATGCATATAAAGATATATTACAAATAAAGATAAATTGGAATATTGACTTTGGACGAGAATATTGGGTCTCTTTTAAGAAGATTATTTCTTCCTCTCCAGACTTTATTGATGTTAGATCTCCTATTGGTTTATACATCCTTTTTGATACATTCTACATACATTCATCCTTATTAAATTGTGATTTGGCCAATTGAATAGGCCTCTATATAAACACATAGCATATATTTTTTACAGAAGTTTTTAGTTAGTGAAGACCTTGCTTTTGGATAGAAGATCACTAACTAAAAACTTCTGTAAAAAAATATGCTGTGTGCTTATATAGAGCCCTATTCAATTGGCCAAATCAAAATGTAATAAGGCTGTAGGTCTGTAGTATAAATATCACTCTTACCTTTAAGATTATATTTGATTGATTGAGCAAATAAAGATAAAGATATACTTCATATATTCCTTTAAAGCTCAATTTCTGATTACTTTCTCCTTTCTCTTTCTTGATGAATAAACCTAAAAACTGTGATCTACTTTTAACATATTGACACCTCCCACAGATTTTTCATTGTGTGTATGTATGAGTATAGAAGCTGTTACATGCTCTGGTCATCCAGTGAGATGTATCCTCCCAAAATTAATTTGGTTCCTACATCCCTCCTACCTTATATAAATACCACAGAAAAATACCAGATAAAGAAGAACATTTTAATAAAGCTGCTATTTAACTAGGACATATCCAAAAGATAAAGAACCAGATGTACTAACTTGTGTTGTAGAACCTCATGCTATGGAACATATATACTAAGATTTGATATATCCAAGAATTCACCAACATTTCACTATTTAGTATATAAGGCCAACACTGTTTTAACAAAACTAAGATTTTTAGTTTAGAAATCACGTCTATTTCTATATTTGAAGTAATTTGATTTGATTGGTAAATCCATTCTGAACTGATCGAGATCCCTCATAGAAAAACAAATCTATTGCTGGCAATGCACATTTCAAGTTTGGTCACAGAGGGTAGACTGACTAAGATTTGACTGGAAATATGAAGGGCCATCAAGGGCTACAATGACAATATCAGTATTTAACAAAGAACAATGCAGACCCTATGGTAATCTAGGGGAGAGACCCCAATAAAACAAGTATAAAAACGTTTTTGATTGCAGTATGAAATATAAGTAGTTAATACTATATTAATCAAAATGTATTTTTAGGGTTAGCGGCAAGTAAAAGTAAAGATCCCCTAACCCTAAACCCCTAACCATAATTCCTAACCCCTAAGGTGGGCAGATAACAGGAAAGGTCCTTTATTTTTATTTCACAATGCATTATGTTTATGCATTTCTACTAATAATCATCTTAATAAAATATACTTTTTTCAAAGTTTGTATGTTTTGGGAGAAATAAAATACTATTTTTTTTACCTAGGTTGTTTCCAGCAGGAAACTGCTGATTAAAAGTTAAGATTTTTCATTTCTAAAACTAGAACAACTTCAATAACCCTTCTCTTTCTAACATAATGCAGAATTATGCTACTCTTTTAAATTGAAGTCTGCTTAGAGAGCCCTGAAACACATTGCCACCTGGTGCTTAAAAACAGCTCCCTAATTAGTGTGTATCATAAAGCTGGTGAATAAAAGGCTTAGCACTGATTATGCTTTCAGATTCTATCAAGTGCATGTATTGGCAGAAAGCATAAGCTACTATTTCCATTTAATTAACATATTCTCAAAAAAGAGAATATACATTATGTAAAGGAAAAACAAGAATGAATATTTCAACAGATATGGAACATGCTGCAGACAGATTAAAAAATTAATTTAAAGAAAGTTCAAGACAGCAACAGATAAAAATCATTAGCTTGAGGGGGAAAGATCTAGGAACAAGTGAATGTAACCACTGGAGCATTGCAGAAGTAGGAGAGAAAAGCAATCCAACAGAAAATGAGAAATACTTTCTCATGCAATCATTGTGTGATGAGGATTACAAGATGACTGTTTGTTGTATAATTGAAAAGCCATAAAGAAAACCTTCAGTATTTCTTATTATCTAGTCTTAAGTGTGTCTCTCTTGTTTGAGTTGTTTGTTTACGTACTCATTATTCACACTTAAGAACAACAAGCACACATTTGACTTGCATAAATGTATGTAAATTCACTCTTTGATAATTAAAAATGTTAATAGGGGCAATATAGGGGCAAGCAACCATACATTAGCCTATATTAAAATCTCAGAAGAACATATATATGTAAGTAATGATGCTTTTCCTACCCTGCACCAGTTATTTTGTATAAATAATACTAAAAGTATACTTTCTCAATTATACCTAGAATCGTCAGACAAAATGTAAAAAAAGTTATGTTAAAAATTAATCAATTACTCTCAATAGCAAAAAATGTGAACTGTTTCCTACACGATTTTCTAGGTTCCCACATGTACAGAATGCTTCTAAAATACCACTTTTTTGTATATTCTAGTCTTATTAATGATGCATCCACCTCTATTGGTTCTCATTTAAACTGAAAATGCCATTCTTGGTTTCTTAGCCATTCATGGGGCATCACAATGAAATACCTCCCTACAAAGGACCTCTGATGGTTGGAGAAGCAAACATATAGATCCCTAAAGTATAAAAGAATCAGCATGGAGACAAGGAAGCAAGTCTTTTAGTATCTTTGTGAAGTTCAATTTCCCAGAAAATTGCTTTACCATGCCTTTAACTGTAAAAGCCACGTGACCAGGTACTCACATAATACATAAAAGTACAACTGACAAAATGGATATATTTCCCAAACAGCTTTTTTGAGCAAAAACACATCTAGTCTGTAATGTATGTTCCAGCAAACTAAGAGGTGTTGATTACTGTCATGAGTTAATTGTTTAAGGACTCATATTGCCAGTAATTTGTGAATATGGCCAGACAAGCATGATATTGTTGCATTGGGATTATGTATTATTGTTTGTGGTTATATGTTGCCTGTACTAGGTTATTATGTATCCTAGTTATATAATATATTATAAGAGGAAAAAATGTTATATAGAACATATGTGGAATGGGTAGAAACACTATGCATAGAAGTTAACTGCAGATCATTGCACACTCACACATACAGACCTTGGGTCAAGCCTGATGTATGTACTTCAAGTAGTCTTAAGCAAACACTTGAGTTTCACATAAAGGTTTTTTCACTAGGCAGCTATAGATATCTGGTGAATTTGATCTCAAGAGCTTTGTTAGCCCATGGTTGCAAGCCAGATGGTCTGACATCACACATACACAAATGTACACAAGGGTGTGGTATTGGAGAGTATAAATATGTTGTTTTGATCATTCAATAAAAGGCTGAGAGATAGTTTTCACATATCCACAGTGTGAGACTATTTCTCTGTTTTGTATCCTGACTTGGGGAGTGGTCTTGCCATGGGCCACTAGTAACCTGGATCCAGTATTATCTGCCAGTACCTTTTGGGCCGTGCCCTCTTCAGAAACCATCTTTTGTTCCACAGAGTACAGGAACTACATGATTCTGCTGGGGTAGGTTTGAACTAGGTTCATATCAAGCCCCCTTTAAGAAGTAGATCGTGACAATTACCATTATACTTTTACGGATGTAATGAAACATTGAAGATGGAACAGGAACTTAAAAGGATACAAAGAACACCAAGACTGAATGAAAAACTGCTTTGCACCATCAGAAAGAACCGTGAAAATCATGTAGGAAAAAGTTAAATTTTTTTGCTATTGAGGGTAATTGGTGAATTAGTCAACAATTTTAATACTTGCTTGTATAGCCCTTAAATCCCTCCTATGATTGGCTTCATAGTTAATGAATATGGGGCTTTGGAATAAACTGCTTTGTGTGGCAATACAATTAGGTAAATAGAGATAAATTGATCAATTCTTCTGAGAGATAATGAACTATAGGCACTTGTAATTAGTGCGGTTGTTTTGTGTAAAGACTTTGTGTAAACTTGGTTTGTCTGGCTTAGCATTAATTAATCATTAGTGCATAACTGCCAAATGAATTCAGCAGCAATATCAAAAAGTAAAATATGATTTTCATATATCTTTCAACACATTATCTGATGGAACAAAGCACAATGGATGAGTTATGTGAAGTGATTTTGTATATACATGTGATCAAGGGAAAAGTAAAACTTTGAATTACCTTTTCCCAAAGGTGTTAAATTCAATAGCAAATGTATTGTTTTATAGATGAAGTTAGATCATCAAAAAGAGGCAAACAACACAAGAACATAATTTTGTGCTTATTTTGTACATATTGCCACAAATTAAAAAGGCTTTCTTAAAAAAATGGTATTCTTTATTTACAACTTTTGTTAGAAACATAATTTTAAAACAAGGACAATTAAAAACTGAGCTTTTTCTACAACTAATGATGTCACTGTTGTTAGGCTTTGTATTATAATATAACATTTATGTTTTTTATTTTTATTTTACAGCTCAAGCTTTACTTGAATTCCACAACCCTTAATACAATGCTGTATTGTGCAAGTTAATTAAAAATGTATCTTTAGGTTATCACCGATAATACATATGTTATACATGAATTCTTAAATAAATGTATTAAGTCTTAACTCGGTATTAGATACTTTTACTTCATGGATTTAAATAATGTGTCTGCTACTATTATTATTTGCTTGAAATACAGTAACTTAAACCAGTAGTGCCTACTTGTTACACTTTATTCTCTCAATTTATAATAGATTCATTAGCTCATGGTTGTATCTTTTTGCAACCACTACAAATATCCCAATTGTATCCAGTTACTTTATATTTTAAGATTTGTATTTTCTCTCTTCTGGGGCTACTTTGACTTAATCCTGTTCACTTTGTGGTAGCAAAATATAATGCTTCCGCTACTTTAGACACTTGGGCCACTATTCAATTGCCTGAAACTTGCAACAGTTACATGTGGAGGTTACATGTCAATCAATTAGTGCTTAGAAGTCCGATATGCGATCAGACTCTCAATCCGGCAAAGTACAAAATAATAAAAATTTATTAAGAAAATGTTATAGTCCATGTGGGTGGTCTGATATGTATTAACTCCTTGATTCCCGAGATTGATATAACTCAGAAATAAAACATAACAAAAAATATTTTTTTATTGCAGATTTTCAAGCTTGAGACTGTTGTACAATTAATTCTAATGTCTCTCATCGCTTTCGCTGTCTTTTAAAGTGACGTATTAATTTTTTTTATTTGCATTTACAGTGCTACGATCATATGTTTAACCCCCCTGCAAGTCCTATCTGGAACTCGTAGGATTTTCTTCTATATTTGCCATTTGTAACATTTGCGGGCTTGAAGGTTCAAAGGTTTAGATGGGTTGGAGTTATGATTTTGACAACCACAGGGATTTTCAGCCTGTAACCCGCAAATCTTTTGCAAGTAGCTAAAAGACGACAATTGAATAGCAAATTAGTTTACGGGCTACATTTTGGGCTCTAGTAACCAACAATTACTCAATTGAATAGGATCCTGGTGTTGTTATATGTATAGCTATTTTAATGGATTAATCTCTTTCATTTAGATTCTTTTCTTGTAGTTTTAAATGCTGTACTTATTAAACAATACACAATTATTGATAGATTTAGTACCTCATGGTTGCAGATTCACAGCCAACACCATTTCTCCTTTAATAATAAAATGTATTGTTAACTAGTGCTGGTATAAACTGCCTTTTACCTCATAGGTACAGAGTCCTTCATCTACTACTATACCAAAATAACATGTGGTACTAGAGCTATCATAGATTGTGTATAGATCAATACGTATTTCAAACTACAAGAAAATAATCTAAATGAAGGAGATTAATCAATTGAAATAGCTATACATATAACAAAGATAAACAGGATTAAGTCAAAGTAGCACCAGAAGAGAAAAAATAATAATCGTTAAATATTAAGTAACTGGATAAAATTGATAAATTTGTAGTGATTGCAAAAAGATACAACTATGAGGCATGGGCGTAGGAGCACAAAAAGATCTGGGGAGGCGGGGGTTTACAGTTTAAAGAGACACAAAAAAAAAATGGCCCTGAGTGGTGCGATTCAACTCCACTCTCATGACAGGCAGCAGAGGTGGACCTAATGCCAGTGCTCCCGGTGTAATGCAGTGAACTTTTTTTAAAATATTTTTGTTTATATTCTCAATACCCCTTGCCCCCTTACCCGCAATATATTTAAACATTATATATATATATATATATATATATATATATATATATATATAATGCACTATGGAGCAGTATATATATATAGTGCTCCATAGTGCTCTACTGGCCAAATCTGGTAATGCATGATAATTTTGATATTGTTTGTGTCCCCTGTTCATATAATCTGTGAGGTAATGAATCTGGTATAAAGTGGGAAAATAAAGTGGAACAAGTGGACACAGCAAATGATAATAGTAGTGTGTACATTATAAAAATAAAAATAAAAACAATAAAGAAAATACTATTATAATACAAAGCTTAATAGCAGCAACATCGTTAGTTCTGAGCAAGAATAAGCTTAGTTTTTAACAGTCCATTTTTTTAAATTTAGCTTTTAACAAAAGTTGTAAATAAAGAGTACTTTTTTTTCAGAAAGCCTTTTTAGTTTGTGGCAAAATATACAAAATAACCACAAACATATACTACTATAATGGTCGCTTAAGTAACAAGAAGGAATACATATAACATATAACATTTTTATTATTATTATTATTATCATTTTTATTACTACTGCTACTACTCTTAATATTACTTCTACTGCTAATAATAATAATAATCATAATAAAAATAATAATATATTACATTTGTAGAGAACCAACAGATTCTATAGAGCTGGAGGTACTATAAACATAGAGATCACATTTGATATACCTTTGAAGAAAGTAAAATAAGACAAGACAGCAAATTTGGACAAATACTATGGTAAAGGAGAAGGTGAGTGCTTGCAATCTATGTGGTAATAGGAGTAGTAGAGACATGATTTGGGGAGACTGCCTGATAGGTAGATGTTATAGGTATAAATAGGTTTGAGATTTAGAACAGATAGTCTTGTAGTTAATGGAGAAGTTAAAAATATACATGATATGCTTCTCTTAACAGGTGGGCTTTCGGAAAACATTTGAATTATTGAAGACTAGGGGGAGTTGCACAAAGCATGTAGAGAATTCAAATAATAGGTGCTGCTCTTGAAAAGTATTGCAGGCGGGCATTAGAGGAAGTTATTATAGGGGTTGAGAGGTGGGCAGAGTGAAGAGGGCGAGATGGAACGGATTTGTAACAAGAGATGAGATGTAGGTAGGTGTGGTGCGGCTGAGAGTTATACATTTAAATGTTACCGTAGATAAGAGAGGGTGAAGATATAGGCACTAGTAGAGGGGAGCAGCAGATGATGAGTGCAGATTGAGGTGGATGGGTCTGGATAGACTGGTATGGAGATAAGCAGTTTAATGGAAGTTCAGTTAATAAAATAGCATTAGTCACGTCAGGATAAAATGAGAATGTGTACAAGTATCTTTATGCTCTGTATATTCCCATAAACTTGTGTAGTTCTTGGGCTTTATTAACAAAGGCAAGAGTTTTTGCTTCAGTGCATAATCGGCAAAGCCTAGTCACCATAATTATATATATATTGTTTTGTGAATAGGTTCTGTAGAATAACAAATTACATTTAGAAAGATTCACAGAAAATGCTCAGTTTAGTAAACCATAGTAAGCCTTCAGTCTAAGTCAATATTTTTTACAGTGTTCACAAAAGTCATACCATTATTTCAATGTACATACTTATTATATACATGCATAAAATAATCATACATGTTGTTAACATTTCATGCATGTAGTTCAGTATTTATATCTGAGGTGCATCATTGACAGGTGATCCTACTAGTCATTAAAAGAGTAAGCCTTGAGAGAAGAACTTTGATCATTGGGATATGGGTATGAGAGTGCTTGTTGGCCACATAGTGCCACATTAAATTCCAAGCTTGTAAGTGCAACGTGAGACCCGCAACTGTTGCAGGCTCAACATTTGGTCGAGCTACAGAGCTATTAAATTAGAACATGCTGCGAGTTGAAGGTTGGATGCGCGGTAGTGAACGTGATCAATTAGTCAAACCCGTAGCCACAGGTTTAAATGGAGCCATTGGAGACAGAGATCATCAAAATTACGTCATTGAAAAATGGAGATGGGATTTCAAAGTCTTTCAATTTTTTACAGGTTTCAATTACGAGTTACGATCAGACCCACATTCCAGATATACCTCAATATTGATAAAGCTGTAAATATGATATTCTATTACATGCGAGATCCATTATATGCATTAACACATTGCTTGCCGGGATTGATATAACACAGAAATTAAACATGAAATAAAGTATTTCTGTCGGCCGATTTGCGAGCTTGAGAATGTTGAGCTATTAATTCTAAGACCTAACATCACTTTCCATGTTCATAACAGTACAGTAGTGTGTGTATAAGTACATTTAAAGTGCAACGGATTGGACTTTACCCCCCTTGCGGGTCCTCTCTAGCACTCGTTGGCTTCTTAGCTCCATTTACAGGTTACAGGCTTGACCGTCAGTGACTTCTTTACAATTTATTAGCATGATCGGAAACGTAACAGTTACGGGCTTGACAGATCAAAGGATCTGCGGTCGCACAAGTCGAATTCTCACGTCCCATAGGGTTTTCTCGCCCATCCGCTGCAAGTCATTGGCGGGTTGCTTTCTGAGGCCAATTTAATAGCCGTAACTCTTGTGGGCTATGTTGCGGTATACGGTTTTACACATTAGGGGAATTTAATGTAGCTCTTTGTTAGTCAATTTTTTATTTTCAACAGAAAACCTATAAATATTACACCAAATCTTGTTCAGACCCAAGAAGCACCAAATGATAGCTTGTCGTATTGCCCCACAGCAACTCCTTGTTGCATTAGATCTCATTAGTTACTGGACTTCAGGCATACATTTTTGAACACTGTTAGCTGTCAGTTCCCCAGTGCCTAGATACCAAATAATCACGCATACCCATGATACACGACAGATAAGATTCCTTAATTTTATATGAAATACCTTATGTGTATCAGAAAAACACAAATCAGGGGCTAGTTTACAGTATATATTTTTATAAAGGTAAATTAAGCCAAGAAGCATATCAATTAGATAGGAATAGATGTAGAGTTGTAACGTTTTTAGAAGTATACAAAAGAAACCTTTAACAAGCTATACTTTATACTATTTTCCAAGTTTTTATTTTGGATTGATAAACATTGTAAAGAGGTGCTAAACACGGTGGCAAATTTTATAATTATGATTACAGTATTATATGGCAATTGTTTTAATTTCTATGAATTATTTAGTAACTATACATTTCGGGCCTCATTCAATTATCGGCCGTAAAACGGCCGCAAAGCTGCGATTCCTTGCGGGGCTCCCGTTACCTTGCAATTCAAATAGATGGCGCCGCAAGGATATCCCCTTACGGCCGGCCGCATATCTTGTAACCGGCTGCAAGGTCTGCAAACTTTAAAAGCAAATATAAATTCAAGACGGCACTGTAAAGCTCTGTAAATGCTAGGGATCATAATGGGGGACATGAGGATTAATAGCAACTCCCTCTCAAGCTTGCACATCAGCCCAAATCCGAGATTACATTAACTGATTATTTTCCGGCCGCAGCGTGGGCGGGTCTGAGGTGCTCCAAGCCCTCGGGACTTTGTCCACGGATATTTGACATGAATTAAAATAAAAATTATTTACGCATTTGAGTGTAGGGGAATGTTGTGCTATGAATGCTAACACCTACAATCACTTTATCGTCTCATCAGAGTGTAGGATGGCTTTATTATGGCTTTATTATGTGCTTAATTGTGTGCTTGCGGGACCTTTTTCCTGCAAGTAAGCTGCGGCTCGGTTTTAGCCTTGCAGAGAGGGTTCCCGGAGCAATTGAATAGCAACCGGGATTTGCTTGCGGCCGAAACTCTTGCGGGCCGTTTAAGATCAAAGGCTTTCCTCCGGAACGTGCGGCCGCAAGGGATAACAAATGGCCGGCCGCAAGCCTGCCGGAGTCCCCGGCGGGAAGGGAATAGAATAGGCAAATAGCCTGCGGCCGGTCCTTGCGGCCCAGCATCTCCTACGGCCGATAATAGAATGAGGCCCTTCCTGTTTTAGCATTTTTTCCAAAATAACAGGCTGGTGCAAGTTGACTTTTAATTTTAATTATTTTATTTATTTCTATACTACCACACTAGGCTGTTTGATTTGCATGGATTTTGAGTTCTGCTTTAGTGGTAACCTCTCTGCCATTACTGATGCATAAGAGTACACACAAAGCCCCTGTTTCTCCTAAATCACCAAAGAGCCTACTTTAATGAATGCCACCATTTAGGCTTTTCATCATGAAGTGGGAGCACATAGGAAGCTATATGAAGAATATAGACCTCTAAAGCAAAAGGTTTGATATGCCTCATGCTCTTCTCGGGACATATTATAATGAGGAGACATTAGTAAGTACAGTGAAGCACAGTAGATGCTGATAAATTGTTTGCTCTGCTTTTATCTTTGTACTGATAGAATCATGCCACTTAAATGTGATCTGCCTTCTGGAGCTGATAGTATAACCCGGGGCCTCATTCAATTGCAATTTGGCCAATTGAATAGGGCTCTATATAAGCACAGAGCATATTTTTTTCACAGAAGTTTTTAGTTAGTGAAGAACTTTCTTTTGGATAGAAGATTACCAACTAAAACCCTTTGTAACAAAATATGCTATGTGCTTATATAGAGCACAATTCAACTGGCATATCGCAATTGAATGAGGCCCCTAGTGTTTTGTGATATCTATTATTTTAAAATAAAAATATACCGTAATAATTATATTTTCTAAGAAGTTATATACATTCCAGTATTTATTCCCAAGTCAATGTTTTTTAAATATTGAAGGCAGACCAATATTACTTCAACAACATAATGACTAATGATTAGTAAGCAAGCCATATTGCAGTGACATCATGAACTTGGGAACAAACCACATGGTTATGTTAAACACTCCTTAGCTGCTCCCCAAGTTTTGGGAAATCCCTGGATATTATTGTAACCAGATGCCAGTATTAGTAATATGTATTTAAATTGAAACTCTCTAAAGACTGTAAAAAGGTTATATGCAGAGGGCCTCATTCTAATGCGATCTGGCCAATTGAATAGGGCTCTATATAAGCATATAGCATATTTTTTACATAAGTTTTTAGTTAGTGAAGATCTTGCTTTTGGATAGTTCACTAACTAAAAACTTCTGTAAAAAAAATATGCTCCGTGCTTATAATGAGCCCTGTTCAATTGGCCAAATCGCAACTGAATAAGGCCCAAACTCTTCATCATTCTAATTGTTAGCTGACTATGGGCCTTCTTCAATTGTGATTTGGCCAATTGAATAGGGCTCTATATTAGCACAGAGCATACTTTTATAC
This sequence comes from Discoglossus pictus, assembly GCA_027410445.1. NCBI lineage: Eukaryota > Metazoa > Chordata > Amphibia > Anura > Alytidae > Discoglossus > Discoglossus pictus. The sequence goes on along the minus strand of CM050165.1, from coordinate 297,939,448 downwards.
AGAAGTTTTTAGTTAGTGAACTTCTTTCCAAGGTATTCACTAACTAAAAACTTCTGTAAAAAAAATATGCTATGTGCTTATATAGAACCATATTCAAATGGGAAAATCACAATTGAATGAGGCCCTTTCTACTCAAAGCTTTTATTACATCACCATTTCACCTCAGACCTTTTTAATGCATTTTTTCCTATAATAAATAAGTAAATAGTGTAACAGTTTAATTTGTCATGTGCTGCATTTTGGAAAGTGTTCATCATTCTTGTAATGTTGCAACAAAATATCAGGTAATCCTAACAGCGGTTAAATCCAAGGCAACATTTACATTTTAACAGGGAATTTAACTGGAATACATTTGCCTTTGATGTATTTTCCTTGTACTCTGCAGCAATGAGGAAAGTGATTTTGTCAGGCACCCTGTATAAGGAAACACATCTTTGAAGTACTATAACGGTTATCAGTATGAAATATAAATCAACTAGATATCTATACATAAGTAGTGCAAGTTAGCAGAATATATTGTAATCATTCTGCTAGGGACAAATTGAAAAAAATATATATGCCATATGTTCCTTTTGAGGCAAATTTCTAAAGGGCAATATTCACTAGCATTTCCGAAATCCCTTTCAGCTTTTAGACCTGAACACCTGTTGATAAAATACATTTCCACAAATCAAGTTTGTGATATTTGACATAGCTATTTAAATTTTAGCAGGGGGTAAATTAAAGGAAACATTTCTGTATTCTATGCTGCTGTGTGCCAGAATAAAAGCTTAAAATGTATTGCTAGGTTTTAGGAATTATTTTAACAGAAAGTCTTGAATGCGGGAGACAGCACAGGTCATTTGTTTGGTGAAATATAGAAATTTATCAGCTTTACATTCGACTCAGTTAAGAAAACATCTTACATAATTAACAAAACTAATCATTGTATTTTTATTAGTACTATATAAATGCAAATAAAAAGAATTAGATTTTAATAACTTTGTTGAGTAAATGCAAGGTTATTTTTTTTTAATTGATCAATGTATTTTGGGTAGCAGCCTGTTTATAGCCCCCTAATGCAACATTATTTAGAATGAAGTTCATTAAACAGTATGCATGAAATGAGTAGCAATATTGTGTAAGCTTGCTGTGCTTCAGTAAAGCGCACAGTGACTCATTTTACCATGTGAAATGATGTTATTTCCCACACAACAGAAATCTGTAATTTCTCCGTTTGTAGCACAAGACGGATCATAATGCCAAACAGTGTCATTTTTGCTGAAGGACATAGTTCAACAATATGTAAAATTGCTTTATTTTTTTATCACTTCATTGAACTTTTTAAAATGACCAAATCATGAATGTGATAATCGTATTAAAATAGATTAAAGCCTATTTATTTCTCCTGGCAAAAAGCAGCATTGTAGGAGAAAAATGTTTGTGCCATCCTGTAAAATCAAATTGAGAGCACCTCACATTATTATAACATAATAGCGAATTGCTCGTCAAAAATGACAGGGCAATACAATTGTAAGGCAGGTAATGCTTTTTGCCATACACAGTAGGGGCCTCATTCTATTATCGGCTGTAGGAGATGCGGGGCCGCAAGGACCGGCCGCAAGCTATTGTGCTATTCTATTCCCCTCCGGCCGGGGATTCCGGCAGGCTTGCGGCCGGTGCCTTGCTATGCCTTGCGGCCGCTCGTACCGGAGGAAAGCCTTGGATCTTAAACGGCCGCAAGAGTTTCGGCCGCAAGAAAATCCTGGTTGCTATTCTATTGCTCAGGGAACCCTCTCTGCAAGGCTAAAAGCGAGCCGCAGCTTACTTGCAGCAAAAAGGTCCCGCTAGCACCAATTAAGCACATTATAAAGCAGAAATAAAGCCATCCTGCACTCTGAGGAGACTATCAAGTGATTGTAGGTGTTAGCAAAAATAGCAAAACATTCCCCAATACTCAAATCCGTAAATAAATTATTTTTTAATTTATGTCACATATCCATGTAAAAAGTCCAGAGGGCTTGGAGCACCTCAGACCCGCCCACGCTGCGGCCGGAAAATAAACAGTTAATGTAAACTCGGATTTGGGCTGATGTGCAAGCTTGAGAGGGGGTTGCTATTTATCCTCATGTCCCCCAATATGATCCCTAGCATTTACAGAGCTGTACCGTGCCTTCTTGAATTTATTTTTGCGTTTAAAGATTTCTGAGCTTACGGCCGGTTGCAAGATATATGGCCGGCCGTAAGAGGAGATCCTTGCGGGGCCGTATAATAGAATTGCGAGGTAACGGAACCCCCGCAAGGAATCGCAGCCTTGCAGCCGATTTACGGCCGATAATAGAATGAGGCCCTAAGTGTTTTGGTTGTCTGAAACCCTTCAGCGCTCATTGCAAGCCTTTCGGTTGGTGTATTTTTGGTTATCAGAGGAGCTTTTGCTCTCATTGTAAGGTCCGCACTGATGTCCTTTTTTGTGCTTATAGCAAGTCTCTCCCCTGGTGTAGTTTGTGTCCTATGAGCACCGTTGGCATACCTTGTGAGGCGCGCTGTGAAGGGCTTTGTGGTTTATTGTGATACTGTGTTTATTTTTTATTTTTTTTGTGTATATGTATTTTTTCATGATAATTAATTAATGAATGAAATGATAAATTAATATACTTTACCTATTTGTAATTAATATATGCAGCAAGCAATGTGCTGAAGAGCTAACAATCTTTTTTGATGTTCCTGCAGCATACAATGTCGATTTGCAGTGTTGTGGAGCTGAGGTGTAAGTGTCAGCAATGTGTGCAGTGTGTAGTGTAAATAGGCTGCGTGCAAGAGGGGAAACCGTTAGTGTAGCTGGGTACTCCTGCATTCTGTAAGTTAGTGTGTAAAATGACGGCGATTGTGTATGTGGCACGCGGGTGTGGATGATTTAGCATCCTTGCTAATAGTGTATGTTGTACCTTGTACAGGTTTTTGTAAAAGTCGTATGTGCTTGGGGGTGTTTTGCGGCTTTAGAGGTTGTGTAGCCTCATTTCATTTTTTCCCGGCTGCCATTTTTTCTCTCGCATAGGGGATTTTCGAGGGTCTAAACTCTGTAAATTGACTTAAATGGACTTAAATTGAGGTGTAACCTGACTTCCAGACATCCTGGGTGTCCCCCCTTGCTGTGGGTAACGGTTTAATTTAATTTTTGTGTGCATTTATTGTTTTTTTAATGTTTTCCACTGTGCGTGGTTCGGCCGTTAAGGTCATATTTTTGCGAGTTCATAATATTTTTTTCTAAGTCCCGCGGCTCATATTTTTTGTCTGTATTTAGTCATTGTGTGTTAGAGTTTTTTTTTCAAAGTCCCGTTTCTATGGGTGTTTGTAACCACTTGTGAGGCGTCATAGAGCCTACACCTCCGCAAATGCGGCCCCTCTCTTCGCGAGGGTCCGCATTTGCGGGCTGCAATGAGCCTTTGGCTCATTGAAGCCGACTTGGGAGCCTCCACCTCCGCAAATGCGGCCCCTCGCTTTGCGAGGGGCCGCATTTGCGGCCCGAACTACGTCCCTCGCTTCGCGAGGGATGCAGTTCTTGCAAGCTCGCAAAGCATGACGACATTTCGTAGTTTGACAACTAATATATGCGATGTCACTCCCCTACTTCACTTTACACTTAGATGGCCCATAAAATATAACCTTCACAAGGGGATGCAAATATTGGCAAGTTCCCCTAAATAAGAACATCACAACATAGGAATAAAAGCCAAATCCAACCCAGTATTTAGTATATTATGAAGGCATTGGAGTTGTCATCAGGTGCCATCTTTTGGCCTTTGCACCAACAAAAAAAACTGTTGAGTTTTGGCAGAATCTGTTGTATTAATGTCGCTACCAGGAAATACTCAGGATTAACTACAATATGTGACTTGCTACCTCAAACAGAACACTGATTCTATAAATAGAAACAAACCCTTGGTGTGTGTGTTATTACCATCTACATATGTTAACCTCTACATATTTTATTCTGTAACTTGCCTGAACCTATCAATAAAACTTATTGAAATAAAAAAATAAATAACTGTATTTAAGCACCACAGTCAACAGCGTTTGAAGATAGCATGGACAACTTCCATCTCATTTTGTGCTAGCAAATTCATGATATTTACAAGAAACTATATATATAAGTGGGCACACACTTTTATAATGGTGGCTGTAGCTGTGTTCCGAGTTAATCACATTCAAATAAATACAAATAAACTATTCTTGTAGGATTTCCTTGAAACAATTGTAGTTTCATTCTACTGGAATAGCCATGGACCACAAGTCACTGACAAAACATCAATAGGATCTTATTGTTGAAAGGTACATATAAGGAGAGGGGTATAGAGTAATATGAAAGGTAATGAATGTATCATGGAGAAGAAGATCGTCAATAAGTGGAGAAAAAATGCCTCCTAAAGAATATTGTTAAGATTAGGATGACTATCCAAAGCTAATGAGAGAACAAGAAGTAAACTTATCAGGAAGGTTACAAAGAGGCCGAAAGCAACTAAAGGAGCTGCAAGAATTTCTGGCAGGTACTGGTCTCTCCTTGCATGTGACAATTTCCCGTTTTCTGCACATCTCTGGACTAAGGGGTAGAGTGGCAACAAGGAAGACACCCCCCCCCCCCCAAAAAAACAACAACAACATCCAAATTAATTTTTACGCCCATCTAAATTTTGCAAAACAAGACATAGCTGGGACAGGGGTTGTAGTAAAGATAGATGGATAATGACTATCTCTAAATATCAAGAAAATTGGCACAAAACCTGTTGGTTTTTGTCAGAAAGATGAAGATTAAGAGGTATTTCACATTCAAACATGATAAAAACTCAAAGCACACATCCAAGGAATGGCTACAGAAAAGGAAGTGTCAAGTCTTGGAATGGTGCCGTCAGTCCAGATTTCAATCCCATAGAAAACCTGTAGAAGAATGACCTAAAGAAGACTGTTCACAGTAGGCCCACTGACAATTTGAAGGAGATTCAATTATTTTGGCATGGAAAGTGAGATAAAGTTGAAATGTCCAGCTGTGTAAAGTTGATATACACTTATTCACATAGTGTTACTGGTGTAATTAATGCAAATGTGCTTCAACAAAGTATTAGTTGGGGGAGGAACACAACTTAAAAATGCCTGTCATGATTTATCTTGATTACTAACTTTACATAAAGAGCTGCAATTTCAGTATAGGTATGTAGACTTCTTATATTCACGGGATTTGTATATGCTCTGTGAGGTTTTGTTAAAGTACAAGTTATTAAGTGCACTGCAACATTTTACATTTGTATAAAAGTAAATGTAATTTAAATAATGAGGAATTCAATTGTTTAAAAGTTTATTTTCTATTTATAAGTGGATAAGAGTTATCAAAAGACCAAATTTACAGTACATGTTTACTTGTTATATATATGAATATGTCCTGTGATTCCAAAAAAATAAAGTTGCAATTTAGTTAGTGCTCTCTTGCATATTGGCATGTAAGTTTAAATCAATGCAAATTTAGTTGTTAAAGTGGTGTGAGGAGCCACATTTTTAAAACATTGCAATCACATATAACATCTAATTGCATGCTAAATTGGTTCATTGGGCTACATTTTTCCAAAGTATTATTAAGTATTATTATTACATGATACTCACATGTTTGCATATAGTTTAATTAATGATGTTAGGCCAAAATTGTATACTAAACTCTTTCTTTTTCATAAGTCATAGCGGTCTACTAAGGAAAAGCATTAAAGAGTTAGTTCTATTACAGTTCAGATTTAAAGAATAAATGTAATAAAACACATGATGTACAGTTTAAAGGTCTCTTGTTAATCCATGCAATTATTTTGTTTTACCTTCCATCCTGTGTTTAAGGTGTATTTAGTATTATATGTTAGTATACATTGACTAATTGGGTATCAGTTAATCAAACCTTAGATAAGTATTTATAGCCAAGAGAACCACATACTGTATATCTACTGCTAGAAGATAAGTTGAACTGACAGTAATAATGACTCAATACAATCTAAAGTTCTGGATAGTTCCTCAAGTGTGCCATCTAGACAAAGCAAGACTCCAAGGGCCTCATTCAATTCCAATTTGGCCAATTGAATAGGGCTCTATATAAGCACATAGTTAGTGAAGACCTTGCTTTTGGATAGAAGATCACTAACTAAAAACTTCTGTAAAAAAAATATGCTCTGTGCTTATATAGAGCCCTATTCAATTGGTCAAATCACATTTGAATGAGGCCCTATGGCAGGTGATTTATGGTCAGCTGCTGGATACCCCCTTTCCCTGTAGTGGTGAGGTTGCAGAATTATATTGTTCAGGGTACTACTTTGGCAAGTAAAAACAACACAGAGGCTATTCAGAAGGCTGAGGCAACTACTGGGATTATTTTGGCCATTTTGCTATTCACAATTGTCTAAGTTAAATAATAAAATGACTTTGCTATTGTGCATATGCATATGGTACAGGGTCTAGATGAAGCTGAGCAAACAATTTCAACTTTGAGGATCAACTGGAATCTGCTACTCAAAAATTAAATGCAAAAAATAAAACCACAGATTTTCATTTAGAGAAATATGGTGACCTTGAAAATAGGAACAGAAGTAAAAATGTGAGAATTATAGGCATTCAAGAAAAGATAAAAGGAAATGACCAGACGTTTGTGTCATCCCAGATACCAAGAGTACATGGTGTCATTACATAAAATGATTGCATTATAACTGAGCAAGCACACAGTCTAAATATGTGATAGATAATAAAAGTGTAAAATTATCATAGAAGTCCCATATTACATTTTGTTTAAATCAAATAAATTTAAATATTGTTTGGAAACCAAACAAAATAATGTTACAGATGATAATATGGGGCATATTGATAAGCAAACTTATTCTGGATAATGGCTAAAATAGTTCTGACAGGTCGTATTATTGATTATGTGGATAGAAATTTGCAACTTTTACATTTTCATTCATAATTAACAACTTCATATAGAGAAAATCTAGAAAGAGATTTAGAATTAAAAACAATGTGTGATTCACTTTAGAAAGATAGAGATAAAAGATCTCTAAAATTCAAAAGTAATCAATACTTTTGATGGGGGAACAAAGCTTGTAGGGTTTTGGCAAATATGTTTATCTAACACACATAGGCCTCAATTCAATTGAGCTATTTTTTTTTTACGGGAGACCCTTAATTTGCTATTCAATTGGCGTCTTTTTGCAAGCTGCAAAAGATCTGCGGGTTACAGGCTGAAAATCCTTGCGGTTGTTACAACCATAACTTATACCCCATCTAATCCTTTGAACTGTCAAATCCGCAAGAGTTACAATCGCAAATCGCTATTCAATTGTAACAATTCCTCAAGCCCGCAAATATTTCCCACCCGTAAATGTCACACGTAGAAGAAAATCCTATGGGTACCAGTTAGGACTCGCATGGGGGTTTAACCCCTATTCGTAGCACTGTAAATGCAAAAATTTTTAAAAAAAGATAGGGAAAGCTATGAAAAGCATTAGAATTAATTGCAGAACAGCCTCAAGCTCGTAAATTATTTAATTATTTTTTTATGTGTCATTTCGGTGTTATATCTATCTCGGAAATCAATGTCTTATAGTTAAATGACATACAAACTATATGTCTTATGCACCTGCAACTTGATGTTTAACTCTTGATAAAAATATATATCAACTACTAAAAGTATTAGTTAATATACCTATGGTCTTTATTTTTTCTGTATTTATTATAAATCACTTAGTGTCACCAGCACAGATGTATATTCATCTAAATTAAACTTTCTGTAAGCATTTGATAACGTCCATTTAGCTTTCTTATATTTTGAAGAGCTGATTTGTTTTCGAAAATGCCAAGTTTATGATCTTTCTTATGAAGGATGCTATTAGTATATCATTATTTATATGCACCTCTTTAAATCTATCACCAACTAGCAAGCAGAATATTATATTTAATGATTCAGTATTGTGCATGTATTCCTTGATGAACATTGAATGTTCAATAAATTTTCTCTATAATTGCTAATTAAAATTCACATTGTAAACCAATGAAATGGTTTAACGCATCTAATAATGCCAAGCATTGAATACGAAAAAAAATAAATAGCAGTAATTATTTGTTGGAGTCCAGAAAAGATGCTAAAGCCACCAAAAAAGACCTGTTTATGATATTATGAAATTAGAAAAATATAGCTACAACATAATGAAGAGAGACAGCATTATTAAATTATTTGCTGTTATGGATTAATGAAAACGTGTCTAATACACCTATTGACTTGTACTGCATATTTTGATTATGTTTGTATGTTTGTGTTTGCTAAAATCAATTCCTTCGCTCAACTAAAAAAAAATCAAACAAATAAATATGATGATACAAATAAGTCCATTAAAGGACCACTGTAATGCACTAGCATTGATTTGAGATAGAGGCATTGATCATTAAAAAATTCCATTCAAAGATTTATGAACACAATATTCAAGATTAAACTTACTTTCAAACAACTACTTCTAAACCTTTATTTGAGCTGCTTGTCTCCACCCCTCATGAGGTCATAAATGATACAGATATCCCAGATGCATGATTTCAAGTACTCTGACAGCTGATTATGCCGTCTCTTTTGACAGCCATTACCTGGCAAAAGTAACTACTGTATGTTGCAAAGTCTCCTCTGGTTCACTTCCAGCGACATGAGCTTCCCCTCCAAAATCTGATGAGTTAAAACTGGGAGATTGTCTAGATCGTCTAGATCAGTGGTGTCCAAGTTCGGTCCTGCTGGGCTGCACACAGGCCTGGAATTGAGGATTCCCTTTGTGTCCACAGGTGAGTCAATCAGCATGACTGATATGCTCAAATCCAGGCATGTGTGCGACCCAGCGGGACTGAACTTAAACACCCCTGGTCTAGATTCAGAATTGTTTTGGTGATGTTATTTTTATTGCGATTGCACTAAGGAAGAACCAATAGGCAATAATAACTGTTTTTTAATTACTGCATTCATTTTCATTTTCAGAGATGTATTACAAACATACTATTTTAATAGAGTCGATCAGAGAGGTTTTATTTTTTTAAATACCTTAAAGGGCCAATATTTCAGCACAATTTGCACTACATCACAGTAAAGATCTCCTAAAAGCATGTTGAAATACTTTTTTAAATTTTTAATAAGTGCAATTTTTCACTGAGAAATCAAATTAAATAAAATCTGTGTTTACACATGTAATAGACTGCCCTCTTGCGTATGCATTACTGCAGCCAATCAGGTTGCAGGGGTGTATGTCCCATTCAAGTCAATGGTATGTATCTCCAGTTTGAATTAAACACGACTTGTCATTTTTGTAATTTCTTATGGCAGAAAATTAAGGTTTCTGCTCTTTTGCCTGTCTGAAATTTGAACAATGCAGACCAGTGATCTGCTCTGGTGCTGTCCATGTAGAGATAAAAAGAGAAGACTTTAACCCTTAACAAATCTATCTGTACAGGCAAGGAATGCTGCACTCACCTAAACAGACGCAGTCCTAAGTCAAGGCAAAAATATGCTATCAATCACTGTCTTCACTGCATGCTCCCTATATTTTATTACTCATACAAGAGCCGGTGGGCAGGAAACACTTTGTATGTAAACAGAGGCTTAAAAATATATATATTCTATCTGTTATTAGTGTAATTTAAGATAATATAATATAAGGTAATAGATAATTTTAACATAAAATCTTCTGCTATTTTACACAATGAAGAACTCTTACGGTGAGGTCAATTTTGGCCCTTTTAATCTTTTGTAATTTTAATCTAAGAACACAAATATTTAAACTATTTAAATTATTTAAACCTAATTAGGCTAAATTAAATCAGTTTAATCTGATTGTATTTGAAATGTTTATACTGTACTTAAATGAAGATTTATACCCTATGTTTATAGTGGGTGCTCTTGTGATAAACTAAGCTTGATAATAGACAAAATGTGTTTAGAAAGCAAAAATAAGCACCATGTTTTATAAGGAAACAATAAATAAAGTATTACATTTTAAAGGGACATTGAAGTCACCATTTGTGCACTTCACCATCAGATTTGGATAGAAAGCATTTGAAAAAAAAGGGGCTGGGCTATAAGCATTTAAACTTAGCGGTTTTAGGCTGTTTCCTTCTCTCACAATGCGCTGCATCAGCCAGTGACACTAACTAGTATTAGATGTCCAGGTTGCAGAAAGAAACATTACTTTTTGTTTATTAGTGCTATTTTATATCATATAAGTGTAAATACCTATGAGTTATAGCCTGGTGTTCAGTTCCTTATCCTCTTACTTTTTTAAGTAATTTTTATCTCCTTTTAGGTTATACCACAAAGTTCATATTTAAGTATTTCCATTATGAACATTTTGTTCTGTTTATGCAATTTTTTCAGACTACAAAACCATAGCAGACTATTATTTTGCATTATTTTCAATGCATTTTTGAGTAAATGCATTTCTAAGTGCTAAATGCTTGTGGCAAGAATGAATTTGTGTTTTCGGAATGAACTGGAGTGAACTTGTTGCTTATTGAAAAACTCAATACTGAACCCATTGGACTGCACACTGTGTGTTATAACTATAGTCATGGCTCTGCTTTTACATAGTAAAAATAGATTTTTTTTTGTTTAAATAAAATGAAAAATATATATGAAACAAATGTTTTTAAAATAATTAAAATAAATAAAAGCATATAAATGTAAAAAATGAAGGGAAGTGAAGAAAGCAGGATTTTAACACATGCTCTACAGTTCTAAAATAATCATTTTTGCCCACTGTGCCACATTTTTATATGACAAGTAGTGAGTACAGAAATCAAGTAAGGCTAAAACAGAGTAAGTATGACAGACACAACCTGAAAATTATTATTTATGCAGATACTTGTGGGAGGGCTCCATAATTTGTATAAGCAACAAGTAAAAAAAAAACATATCAATAAAAAAGTTAATTATTGATGAATTAAAAAAAAAACTTTTCCACATGATTTCCTACCATTTATTTGATGGTATAGAATGCATATGATGTGTTTGGTGTCCCTTTAATTATTATTTTCAATTTAATTTACTGACACGGCACCTTTTTTTCTTTCATTATCTGATATGTCATCTGGATGAGACATTGGATGCAGATAACATCTATATTTTCAGAAAGGCAACTTAAAATAGGATTATCCTCCCAGGTGACAATTCAGCAAATAAATCAAGATTAACGAATAAGTAATTTTGAACATTCAGATAAACATTTTCCATTATCAAGACAAGGCCATCAAAAGAGCATAAGACAAAGATGGAACTTCAGTGACCCTTTCAATGTGTCAAAAAAAAAACAGTTAAAAAAAAAAAGGAAATTACATTTACTATTAACCTTTATTTGTAATGCGCCAACATATTCTGTAGCACTGTACAGGGGATAAGAACAAGGAAGAATTCAATCGTAACAGCTGTAGAAAATTGAAATTCCTTTCAGTCTTATGCAGTATACATCATTAAATAAGCTTAGACTTGGTAAAGCAACATTTCCTTTTTATTATAATTGAAATGTCTGTCTGGAGCAACATCACACACTGAAATCTTATTCCTAGGTAATATGCAATAATTCATATACCATGAGGAAAACAGACCCAGTTATACATTTAGCAGTCTTTTTTTTATATATAAAGATATTTAAACTCTCGGCATCTTTAAGCATAGATTAGAACTCTAAATGCATTTTATAACAACATTTTTATTAACCTACATTGTTTCATTTGTATGTGCTACAGGATTTTATTCCCTTTGAAGCTATTGCAATGAAAAATATCTTCTGTCAGTAATTCATTATTAAAAGCTCCTGGCATTTTGAACAATAGTTTCAAATCCTTCCATAAAAAAAGAGCTTTTGACAAAGTACAAGACCAGAAGGACTTGGCTGACACAGAGAGAACGCACACATTAAAAGAAGCAGTAAAAAGTATAAAGATGCAAGTAACGTCTTCTTGTCCTTTACATGAACTAGAGAATCAAATATAAATAAAAAATAACCCGATTTTTGGAAATAAAGGACATAACAGTACAAATGGTAAAACTACTGTTCAGGAGAGACTTTCTTGGAAATCTTTACGGATCTTATAAAATTTGTATATTTATTTTTAACCTAAATGAGCATAACATTGACCTTTAGTAGTTACCTTTTATTATGTAGAAAATATGGTTTTATTTGTACTGCAGGCATTTAACAGAGTGATCACTGATGCAATGCATTCTCTTCTACGTTTGCATGTCACGAGGGCTATTTTTTTCAGTCCTCAGAAACAAGAATGTATGGATTGTTCATGTTGTTTATCCCCTGGTACTTTAAAGAGATGGAGCACCTAAGGCTATTTCTCCTTGCTTTGTGTCTATATTTGAGATTTCAAAATAAATCCCAGTAGACTGTGACATTTGAAGCAGAAAACACTGCTTTAAGACCAACTACAATTGCCTTTAGTTGTTCTCAAGTCAACATATATTATCTATTTCAGCATATGGTTCCACTGGTACCTTAGGAGATATTTCAGGAAATATTTAAAATGTTTTATTTATGTACCTGTAAGGAAAAGGTAAATCTTTTTTTCTGTACTTTCCTTCCTGATTCTGTTAATATAATCAGGGTAGAGTGAGCATCATGGGCTCATTTGTTTATAAAAAAAAAATTCTAACTAGTGTGCCCCAAAGGCCAAAAAGGTCTAAGGGGACAATATTTGACATGTGTCAGATACCAATGTGCTAAAACAAATCCTTTATAAATTTACTGGATTAACCAAATGATAACCTTTCCATTCAAGTCAGTGGAGATAGTTATCAGTTTGGGATACCACAATGGCGACAAAATAGTGAATGAGCTTTACGATATGCATATTAACATTCTATATACAGTTAGCACATCTCCTGTGCCGACAGAATGGGAAAAATGAACGTTGTTGAACGGTACTCTCCCCATGGATTATAAATCATCTGGGTGGGTATAAAACATTACTGGACTAGAATCCCAATGACTGTTGGAATAAGTTCTTCATATAATAAGTATATAAGTTCTTCATATAATAACACTTCTCATCAAATGTATTCTGTTGCCTTATTCAAAAATAAAAACCAATCTCCAAATGATGGTGTTAGATTATTGTGTTGTGAGTACACTGCAGTGGGTGAATACAGATTTTAACAATGCTGTAGTGCCATGCTTTGTTATTGTCATGATGACGTGAGACCTTGAATCTGAGTCTTTTATATATATAAATAAATATATAAAACTAGGAGCAGAGTTAGTACATCTGTTGCATATATAAATAAATTGTGACATGCCAACATTTACATGCCAATAGACACCTATACGGACATATTTTGAGCAACATACCATGGAAAAGAGCTTTGAAACCTGGTGAGCCAATGCTGTCATCTGATTGTAGATGGAGCCACATTTGATTGCTCATACTAACAATAAGATCAGGGACACTGGATCCAGTGAGTCTGTAGAAAAAAAAAGTATAACCACAATGTACAGTTAGTTTTTTGCTAACAACAGTAATATAATAAAATCTTCTAATAAGAAACACACAGTAGATAATAACAAAAATAATTATTGCACATTATTTTTTGTATCAGCTCTGTAGGTTTTCATTTTGCTAGTCATAGGAAATCTAATTTCCATTCTATGCTGTGTCGCGCTTTATTTCTACTGATATTGCAAAAATCAGTAGAGCAGCTTATTTGAAACAAATAAAGATTGTGTATACATAATTTCTGTGATTAAGAAATGCTGTGACATTCTGCATCCATGCCTTTTATACAAGACATTTTACTAGAAAGATAGAAGACAAACATGTTTTTAATTTTCATATTTACCTGGTAAACATATTATGTAAGGTAATTACACTGTCTCTAATTGTGCCTGATTGGATTGTAACCACCATATTCCTTCTTTCTTGAAAGAAGATATTTATGCAATCTCCTGAAGGGAACCCCAGATAAAAGTTATATATATATATATATATATATATATATATATATATATATATATATATATTATAAGAAATATATTAAACTAAAGAAACAAAATACATTTTATTGAATGCTGCCATTTAAATGGCTTGCAACTAAAACAGTAAAAATATATTTTTTGGAGAAAGATCACTTCTATACTCTTGTTCCTATGTCTGTCTAGCTTACAGTGAGTGACAACCTGACATGTGTAAACAAAAAAAGAAAACCAATACTATTGGTGGTAACCTCTATAAGGTAGTTAAAGTGTATGTGTGATCGGCTAATGTAAGCCTATGAAGCTTCTAAAACTATAAGGCTTCTAAATATTGAAGCATATGATACTCTAACAATACCATGGAGTGCAAAACAAATACTAGTGAAAATTAAATTATTAATTAAATGGTGTGGTGATAATAGATATTGTTGTTAACATATAGTGTTGGATATAGACCCCACAAGGGGGTAATTGTATTCCACTGTGTGTGTATTAATTAAAGTGGTGTTTTCCTAAAAAAGGAATGTGAAGGTCACTGCTAGAAAATGTTCAGACAAGACCATCCTCATATATACAACAAAAAATTGCAAATCATAGGATCGTCAAAAAAAAGGGGGGGAGTATAGGGGTCTAAAAAAAATATATATTAAAACCAAAAACAGCATAGGAGAACCAGAGGGATGTTGGATAAATATAACAAAGTATATGCTCAAACGCTGCAAAATATTGCCCGCTTAGAATGTGCAAAAACCCTTGCCACTTGATGAAAAGCAAAAAATAATAAATGTGATGATAAATGGTCTAAATCTGCCCAATGCTTCTCACTACAGCGTGAGATGTTGCAAGCACTGGGTTTACCCTAATGAGGGGACCATATCATATCATATCATTGTGTGGCACAAAAAAGGGAGAGGTTCAAAATGTATATATATATATACAAATGTAATTATAAATATGAATACAGGTATTCATACAGGTATACACACAGGCATAAACATGAACAGCTATATCAAACAAGTACAATGATATAGATGCAGCTTGCTTACTTACTCTGTTTAAATCTTTCCTCTGGTCTCCTAGCTTGTAATTAGGGGCCTATATATATATACATTAAAATAGCAACTGTAATGGTCAAGTTTTCTTAATTTTTAATTTTCAAGTAGTAAAGATAATTTTTTTGTGATTATAAAATGTTTGTTTTCCGTGGGAATACTTAGACTGAAAATTGCTAGTTCTCACCTTTAAGCTGCAGCTCTTACCATTTTTATCTGTTGTATAGTCTGTAATAGATTTTCATGCAGCTGCCTGTTTGCTGCCCATTTTTACTGCCAGTGATTGGCAAATTGTGTTACCCTTGTTGCCACAATATGTAAAAATGCACAAGGTACAGTTAATATATACAGGGCTCTATTCAGGAATACTGAAAGGTTAATACAAATTGACTTTTGAATATGTATTTAGGTGTTGTGATTCTAGTTGCATTTTAATGTATAAAGTAAAATGCATTTAAATGTTCATTTTGATGACACAGGATGTGAACAGAACCTGAACAAATCAAATTAGTTTCTATGAAAAGGTTAGTAGGACCTTGGATCAAATCAAACTCAGTGGTTGAAGTATTTTTGGATTTTGCAAAGGCTTTTGATACAGTGCCACATGGGAGACTATTGAGCAAACTAGGAATTGCAGTAAATATATGCACATGGATTGAGAGCTGGCTAAAAGACAGGAAGCAAAGAGTTGTTGTAAATGGAACATACTCGGATTGGACTAATGTGTTAAGTGGGGTTCTTCAGGGTTCAGTATTAGGTCCTCTCCTTTTTAACATATTTATTAATGACTTAGAAGTAGGATTGGAAAATATTGTTTCTTTTTTTGCTGATGATACTAAATTGTGCAAGGTAATTTAATCAGATAATGGGATTTGCATAAATTAGAGAAATGGGTGACTAAATAGCAAATGAGATTTAATACAAATAAATGTTTACCGTATATACTCAACTATAAACCTATCTGAATATAAGCCGAGGCACCTCATTTTACCACAAAAAACTGGGAAAACTTATTGACTCGAGTATAAGCCTAGAGTGGCAAATGCAGCAGCTACTGATACATTTCAAAAATAAAAATAGATACCAATACAATTAAATTAATTTAGGCATCGGTAGGTTAAATGTTTTTTGAATATTTATTTCAAAGAAAAACAGTAAACTAGCTCTGTAAGTGGAAAAGAGGGTCAACAAAAACAATATGGTATCAACAATAACTTAACAATACTAAAAGTACAAAAACCTTAGCTCAATCAGCAACCAAGCTAAAACACAAGAGTTAAAATCCTTGAAAACTGGATTCCTCCTCATCATCTGTATGTCCAAACAGATCTTCATCTGGTGTGAGGTTATAAGCATAGACATTGTCATCATCAATGAGTTTGCAGTCATCACATCACTGCTGTCGTTCTCATACAAAGCGCTGTCTTCACTGCCATCCATAGCATTATTAATGCCACATTTCTGAAGGCGCTTTGCACCGTGTCCTCTGGAATCTCTTCCTGTGCATCACGAACCCACTTTGATATCAATTCTATTTCGGGCTTTATCAGATTTG
Source organism: Discoglossus pictus (assembly GCA_027410445.1). Classification (NCBI taxonomy): domain Eukaryota; kingdom Metazoa; phylum Chordata; class Amphibia; order Anura; family Alytidae; genus Discoglossus; species Discoglossus pictus. The sequence goes on along the minus strand of CM050165.1, from coordinate 297,922,847 downwards.
CAACTTTTGCCAGTCGGGCTTGACCAGATAACATCCATTAATGCCACATCTTTCGCACACGGTCTTTGAAAGGTTAATTTAAACAATCATCTAGGGGCTGCAAAACAAATGTAAGCCCACCTGGAATAACAGCCAAAGTAACTTGAGAAGACTTTGCCATTTTTTTTATGTCATCAGATGTGTGGGCTTTGAGCATATCCCAAACTAGCAATGATGTTTTTTTTCTTTAAGGCTGTTTCTGGTCATCTGTTTCAAATTTCTTCTAGCCCTTTTTTTTTTTCCGTCTTCATCCATCCAGCCTTTAATATGTGCACACACTGTAATTCGTGGTGGGGATTTGACCTTTTTAGGCAAGGTCTTTTTTTTTTAAATAATGAACGACTGTGAAATGTTTTTTTTAATTTCCTGTGATTCTGAGTAAAATAGTTTTGTCTCCCAAACTTGCCATTGTTCTGTTGCTTGGAAGATCAAAGGTCATAGGTGTTTAATCCATATTGCCAATATCTCCCAGGTCAAAGTTATGGATCCTTCTTTGTTTTATGATAATTGAATGGAATTACATCAGTTTTTCATCAAGGTCTTTTGGCAACTTCTGTGAAATCTTTGTTCTTTGCCGCAAACAAAAAGCAAACCTATTCATTAAGCGGGTACACCATCCTGCTGACGCAACAACATTTTCAATGCCTGGTGCTTTTAATTTGTCATCTTTAGCCATTTGAAGGGCATGTAAGCGAATTCCCATGCGTGTTACGCAGTATCCATTTTGACGACACTCCATAACCCATTTATGCAATTCAGTCTCTAGAACTTCCTATGAAGTCTTTAAACCATGTCAAGCTTTTTTTGCCTTTGGAATCTTTTCCAAGTCAGCTTTCATTTGTGCCACTCCCGTCAACACAAAATACCCTACTTGAAATACTGTTATTGCTTTCCTCTGCTCTTGACACAACCTTAAGTTTGAAACCAGCTTTGTATGACTTGATTTTTTGTTTTGGTCCAGGATTAGAAGAATTGGGATCCATTTCTAACAGGATAAAAAAAAGACTTTGAAAAAGAATGCCGTGCCTTAGGGATTGAATTCTCAAAATATACCGTAAGCCCTGCTCCAAAAAAAAGCCCTAGCTATACTTCTTAAAAGACGTCAATTTACAGTAAAAACGGTGGTGTCCCGGCAACTATACATAAAAACAAGTAAAATCAATTGGCAATAGAATGCAGGACAGAGAGAGGAAGATATACAACAAGGATAGTCTGTGAGTCTGTAACCATGTGTCAAAGCCTGCCAAACTAAAACCTCAAAAATAAATTCAAGGAACCACTGTACAGCACTGTAATTGATGGGGGACACATTGGGGGACATGACGATGACATGTAGTACATTGGCTAGCTGGCACATTACAGCTAGCCGATACTGTCATTTGTGGCGCAGTCCGCCGGCTTGAAGATCTAGTTGCTGCTCTGGTGGTCATCCAACCACTACGGACTACGGGCTTCAATGACCCCCAAGGCAGTAACCCATTCTCCAAGTCTGGTGGACTTGTGCCAACAAATGACAGTATTGGCTAGCTGCGATGTGCCCGCTAGCCAATGTACTACATGTCATCCTCATGTCCCCCAATGTGTCCCTCATCAATTACAGTGCTGCACAGTGGTTCCTTGAATATATATTTCCCCCTTAAGATCCGCCACGCCTGCTTAAAGGGACCACAGCACACCAATGGTACCCCTGCGGCAACTAAACATTAACCCCCCATGCAGTGGTGTCCCCATTGGGACCCCCGGAGGGTCCCCATATTAACCCTTGTAGCAGGGTCCCGATGGGGGCCCTGCTGCATTAAAAATTCCAATTTTCCGACAGGGTCCTGAAAGGACCTTAAAGGTCCTTAAAGGACCCACGATCAAAAAAACTGTTAACCACGGCCACAGAGGTACGATAAGTAGCCCCCCCAGCACCAAATACTAACCCCATCACTCATGGGGGGCAATATAGACCCCCATGAGACTAACATTAACCCCCTCAGTCCAATAGGAGTCTATAAAGACCCCTATAAAACACTATTAACCCATAGGTTAACCCTATAAATGCCCTGATGGTCCTCCAGGACCCTCATGACAAAGTCTAAGCACTACTACACGATTAACCCTAATTATAACCCATTAACCCCTTAACCCTACCTATACCCCATTAACCCCTTAAGCCCATACTAACCCCTATTTAACCCTAGCTGGGCCCTTTTTAACCCCTTCTAGGCCTTTTTAATCCTAACTGGGCCTATCTAACCCTAACAGCATATTTAACCCTAACTAGACCTAATAACCCTAACTGGGCCTATTTAACCCTATATGGGCCTATCTAACTCTAACTGGGCCTCTTTAACCCCTTCTAGACCTATTTAACCCTAATTGGACATTTTAAACCCTATCTGGACATAATAACCCTACCTGGGCCTATTTAACCCTAACTAATCCTAACTGGGCCAATTTAACTCCTTCTAGACCTATTTAACCCTAACTGGGCCTATCTAACCCTAAATGGGCCTATCTAACCCATTCTAGACTTATTTACCCATAACTAGGCCTATTTAACCCCTTCTAGACCTAGTTAACCCCATCTAGGACTGTTTAACCCCATCTAGCCTATCTAACCCCATCTAGCCTATCTAACCCCATCTAGGCCTATGTAACCCCATCCTAGCCTATCCCACCCCATCTGGCCCTATGTAACCCCTTCTAGACCTATGTAAACCCATCTTAGCCTATAAGAAAGATAAGTTTAATATTTAGAAAGTTTAGTTTATCATGTTTTGTGTACTAATGTAATGTTTCTTTTTTCCAGGGGCCAAGATGGAGAAGACAAGAAGATGGACGGGGACATGGTGGAAAGGTAAGTTTAATATTTAGAATGTACTTTTTTATGTTGTGTTTATTTGTGACTAAATTTATGTTTCTTTTTTTCCTAGGGGGTGTGACCTGCTGAAGGGACATTTGAGCAAGGTAAGCGGTCTTATTTATTCTATTTTAGGTTAGAATTAAGCTTTTTAATGTATTGTAGATAGGGTTTAATGTATTATATTAGGGGTAATGTATTGTAGTTAGGGTTTCATGTATTGTAGTTAGGGGGTAATGTTTTATATAAAGGGGGTCATGTATTGCAGATGGGGTAATGTATTGTAGCTAGGGTTTAATGTATTGTAGTTAGGGGGTAATGTTTTATAGATTGGGGGTCATGTATTATAGATGTAGTTAGGGTTTAATGTATGGTAGTTAGGGGGTACTGTTTTATAGATAGTGGGTCATGTATTGTAGTTAGGGGGTCATGTATTGTAGATAGGGGTTAATGTATTGTAGTTAGGGTTTAATGTATTGTGGTTAGGGGGTAATGTTTTATAGATAGGGGTCATGTATTGTAGATAAGGGGTAATGTATTTTCGTCAGGGGATATATTTTTACTGTATTTATTACTGTATTGTAATGTTATGTATATTTGTGTATGAATTTTCTTTGCAGGTGGGTAATTCTTTTTTTTATTTTTTTTTGTAGTGGGGGGTTTGTAATGATGATTTTTTATATTTTGTAGTGGGGGTTGGAATTTTATTTTTTGTAACATAATTGTTTATTTATTGGAACTTAGCTTTTTTATTTTGCATAATTAGTGGGGTGGGGGGGTTAATAGGGGGTTATGTAGGTAATGTAGGTTTTAATAGGTTAAGGTAGGTGTTAGGTAGGTAGGGGTTAATAGGTTAGGGTAGAGGGGGGTTAGTTTAGTTTAAGTGGTATTTTGGGGGAGAATAGTGTAGTGTTTGTATGGGGTTAATAATAGGGTCTCATTGTCCTATGAGGGTCTTCATAGACCCTTATGGAACTGGTTGGGTTAAATAGAGGCTTACAGGGGTCTGTATGGACCCCCATAAGTGATGGGGTTAGATGGAGGCTTATGGGGGTCTGTATAGAACCCCATAAGTGATGGGGTTAAGTAGGCTTGGATGGGGTTAGATAGGCTAAGATGGGGTTAAATAGGGCTAGATGGGGGTAGATAGGCTAAGATAGGGTTACATGAGCCTAGAAGGGGTTAGATAGGCTATATGGGGTTAAATAGGACTAATTAGGGTTAGATAGGCCCAGTTAGGGTTAAAGTGGTCTAGAATGGGTTAATCCCAACTCACCATGCTGGTCACTCTCTTGACCTTATTTTTACCAATATTACCCACACCTCCAACCTAGTCATCCACCCTCTCCCTCTATCTGACCATCACCTCCTTACCTTCAACCTCAACACATCTTCCTCCCATCACTCTTCTTCAACCCCAGCCACAATAACCCACAGAAACCTGCTAGAACTCGACCCTACACAACTCTCCACTGTGCTCCAACCTCTTCTCAGCACTATCACCAACCTCAACTGCCCTGACACTGCCACCACACACTACAACTCTACTCTCTCTTCCACTCTTGACACCCTTGCCCCCATAACTATACGCAGACGCCCTCAATCTCATCCACAACCATGGCACACTACACACACACGTTACATTCAGAAGTGCTCCCGCACTGCTGAACGACTATGGAGGAAATCACGCTCCGCAGCAGATTTCCTTCACTACAAGTTTATGCTACGTTCCTACTCCTCTGCCCTCAACCTGGCCAAACAGCAGTACTTTACATCACTAATATCAACTCTGTCCTCTAACCCAAAACGTCTTTTTACCACTTTCAATACTCTCCTTCGCCCATAACCTCCCCCCATCCCTTCCTGTCTCACGGCTGAAGACTTTGCCAACCATTTTACACATAAAATTCAATCTATCCACAATGAACTCTCCTCTCATCGTGGCTCACACACTTCACTCTCTCAACTAACTCAACTAACCAACAACACCCAATCTACCCCCTCCCTTCCATTCCCACAGCCACTCTGGACTACTTTACCTCTGCAACAGAAGATGAAGTCTCCATCCTAATATCATCCTCTCACCTCACTACCTGTCCTTCAGATCCTATTCCATCTCAGCTCATCCCTCCCCTCTCTACTACACCTATCCCAGCTCTCACACATATCTTCAACCTTTCCCTAAACACTGGCACATTTCCATCATCTCTAAAACATGCCATAATTACACCCACTCTCAAGAAACCCTCATCCGATTCTGACATTGCATCTAACTATCGCCCTATCTCTCTACTTCCCCTGGCTTCCAAACTGCTGGAGCGGCTCGTCTATAACCGCCTCACCAGTTTCATCTCCTCTAACTCTCTTCTGGACACTTTCCAATCTGGCTTTCGGCCCCAACACTCCACTGAGACCGCCCTCATAAAAGTCACCAATGACCTGCTCACCGCCAAGTCGAAAGGCCACTTTCTATTTTGCTTCTCCTGGATCTCTCTGCCGCCTTTGACACCGTTGACCATTCAATTCTACTCCACATTCTCTCCTCCCTCGGCATTCGAGACACTGCTCTCTTGTGGTTCTCATCATACCTCCAAGAACGATCATTTAGCATCTCCTTCTCCGGCACATCTTCTTCTCCTCACCCCCTGTCTATTGGCGTACCCCAAGGATCAGTCCTAGGCCACCTCCTCTTCTCCATCTACACATCCTCACTCGGCACCCTAATAAACTCTTTTGGGTTTCAGTACCATCTCTATGCAGACGACACCCAAATCTATCTCTCAGCACCAGATCTATCCCCCTCTCTTCTAACACACGTCTCCGACTGCCTCTCTAGTATATCCTCTTGGATGTCCACCCACCATCTGAAACTCAACATGTCTAAGACTGAACTCTTAATCTTCCCACCCTCTACTACAGCTTCAATTCCTCACATCTCTCTCTCTGTCAACAACGCCATCATCACTCCCACCTCCCAAGCCCGTTGTCTCGGGGTTCTACTGGATCCTGCCCTCTCTTTCATCCCACACATACAGTCTCTAACCAAATCCTTTCTTTTCCATCTAAAAAACATATCCAAAATACGCCATTACCTTACACAAGACACTACTAAGATTCTAATACACTCTCTTATCATTTCTCGTCTTGACTATTGCAACTCGCTCCTTGTTGGCCTGCCCATCACTCGCCTCTCCCCACTTCAATCCATAATAAATGCCTCCGCCAGACTCATCTTCAGTACACATCGTTCAGTGTCGGCAGCTCCTCTTTGTCAATCGCTTCCCTTAGCCTCCAGAATAAAGTTTAAAATCTTGACCCTAACTTATAAAGCCCTCAACAACAGCGCACCCCCATACATCTCTGCTCTCATCTCCAAATACTCCCCCACACGCCCTCTTCGTTCTGCTAACGACCTTCTTCTTTCTACCACTCTTGTCACCTCCTCTCGCTCCCGCCTCCAGGACTTTTCTCGCGCTGCCCCTATTCTCTGGAACTCCTTGCCTCGCTTCACCAGACTATCCTCCTGCCTTAAATCCTTCAAAACATCAATAAAAACGCACCTCTTTAAAGAAGCCTATAACCTTCCTCCCTAACATGCTCAGCACTGCTCAGCACTACTCTCTTCCTACTGTACCACATACAAACTTTAACCTTTAGATTGTAAGTCTGTGAGTTTCAATCCTGCGCAGTGCTTTAGGGAAAGCGCTATGGACACTGGATTCCAAGCTCAAAGACAGGGCCATACACTCTTTGCAATGTATGAATCTTTAACGTGTCATTGCCTGTAACTTAACTTATGTATAGCGCTACGGAATATGTTGGCGCGTTACAAATAAACGATAATAATAATTAGGCCCAGTTAAGGTTTAATAAGCCCAGTTAGGGTTAGATAGGTCTAGAAGGGGTTAAATAGGCCCAGTCATGGTTATATGGGCGCCAGTCGGGGATAGATAGGCACAGTTAGGGTTAAATAGGTCTAGAAGGGGTTAAATAGGCCCATTTAGGGTTAAATAGACCAGGTAGGGTTAGATAGGTATAGAAGGGGTTAAATAGGTCCAGTTAGGGTTAAATAGGCCTATAGGGGTTTAAATAGGACAAATTAGGGTTTAATAGGCCCAGTTAGGGTTAGATAGGTCTAGAAGGGGTTAAATAGGCCCAGTTAGGGTTAAATAGGCCCAGTTAGGGTTTGATATGCCCAGTTAGAGTTAAATGAGGTTTAGTGTGGGTTAATAGGGTATAGTTAGGGTTGAGGGGTTAATGGGGTATAGTTCGGGTTAATAGTGTAGGGTAGTGCTTCGACTTTGTCAGGAAGGTACTAAAGGACCCTTATGGCACTTATAGGGTTAACCTAGGGGTTAATAGTGTCCTATAGGTCTCTATATAGACTCCTATTGGACTGAGGGGGTTAATTTTAAACTCATGGGGGCTATATAGACCCCCATGAGTAATGGGGTTAATTTTAGGTGTCAGGTGGGTACTTATGGTGCCCCCACGACTTTAAGGGCCGCGGCAGGAAATTCAAACCTTGCAATTCCCCGGGCTTGAATTGAAGCCCATGGTGGAAATTTAAATACCGTAGATGCTGCAGGGGTACTGCTCAGTGACGATCGGGACCCCTGCAGCAAGGGGTTACTGTATGCACATTGCAGGGTTGACGATTGGGACCCCTGCATTATAGGGTTAATTTTAGGACCCTGCAGGGGACCCCATTAGGACCCCTGCATTACGGGGTTAATGTAGGGACACTGCAGGGTTCCCCATCGGGTCATGATGGGGTCCCCTGCAGCCTGCATGGGGGGCTTAATAGCCTTTGCGACAGCTCCCGGGTGGAAGTAAGCTGCGGCCATTTTTGGGTGTTTTACGGGGTTGACGGGAGGGTGATCAGAGGATTTGAAAAGTGATGGGTGGTTTAATGTGGCCGAATCTCTTGCGGCCACATGAAATCAAAGGCTTTCCCTGCAGTGAGCTGCGGTGGGATGTCCGCAAGGGAACGCAGGGTGCCGGCCGCAAGCCGGTCGGAGCACTCGGTCGCAGGGGATTAGAATAGGGAAGTAGCTTGCAGCCACTCCTTGCGGCCATGCAGCTCTTACGGCCATCATTAGAATGAGGCCCTAAGTCAGCTTGATGGAAAAGAAATTGGAGGAATGGGCAAAAAAGGAAAAACAAGTTTGGATAAATTGAATACATGCATAAATCCAGCGCTACACAATATATTAGCGCGTTAATAAAAGTCAAAAGTTAATAAATATTGTACTTCTAAAACATATAAAAAATTATCTACGTAATACTAAATTCCGTAAATTATTTAGCATAAAACCTGTATGAACATATTACATTTTTTTAAAGAATCGATTTTTTAATGTATGCATTATGGCAGGTAATAACAATACTTTTGTGTGTATTGTCAGAGACTGTGGAAATGTTCATGCAGTTTTTATGTTTTGTAAGTACAATCTTTTTTGTGTGTATTAAAATAACCTAAACTTACTTCACCTCACCCTCTGACTGTTGGAGTACCCCAAGGTTCAGTCCTAAGCCCCTCCTCTTCCTCCTCCTCACTATCATATCACTGTATAACACAGGTTTCCTTCCACCTCACTATCATATCATATCACTGTATAACACAGGTTTACTCTATCCTCACTATGAAATCATTGCATAATAGAGGCTTCCTCCCACCTCACTATCATATCAGTGCATCTACAGGATGAGGGAAAGGAAGGGGAAGGGAAGAAGAATTAGTGAAGAGAAAGAAAGGAAGGCAGAGAGAGGAGGTAAAACGTGATGAGAAAAGTGAAGACTAGACAAAACAGAATAAAGAGTAGAAGTGAGTTGGAGATATATGAATAAACTAAATATCTTACAAGAGCAAAAAAAAAAAATAAGTACAAAGGTCAGGTGATTTGATGCAAAAATACATGCCTGAAAAAGTATACTAGCCATTTTTTATTCCAATGTTGTGTATACCTTTATGGAAATACTCTTTCTGCTGCTCTTGCCATGTAGTCTGAGTCCTGGCTGCCTATTGCATCCTCCCAGGGTTGTTAAAAAGGGTAGGAGTCAAAAGCTTTCTTGTGTCAAAGACTTCCTGGTAGAGATATACTGCTCCATACTGCTTCAAACTTTGGTAATGCATGATTAAGTTTAAGTTTAAATTCAGAATTTTGTGTGTCCCCTATTTATATAATCTTGGGTGAGTTGTCCCATCTTCCCCATTTCCTACTGTTATACTGTTTTACTGTTATATTCATTTCTGTTTTAAAGATGGAGACATTAGCTTTTGTTTCTGGAATAGTGATGTCCCAAAACGTTCAACGGAGAACTATTTGCGGTGATTTTCGCATGTTTGCGTCCGCCGCGAACGTCGAACACATGCGCTTTTAGGTTTGCCCCCTATACTTTATCATTGAGGAAACTTTGAACATCATTTATTTTATTTTATAATTTTTTTTGTGTAATCTATGCCTGCCTGCCAGTGTGTGTGTGTAACAGGCTTACACCTAACAGCTTATATTGTGCTTATTTTCACTACTCATACCTGGTAGTGTAACATACATTGAAAACAACCATTTTTTTCCTGTAATCTAATTTCAGTTGCCTGCCTGTGTCAGGCTCACAGCTTATATTGTGCTCAGTGACATAAAACAACACTTTTTTGACTGTAATAGATTGAATAGCAATTGCCTGCCTACAGGCGTGTGTGTGAAGCCTATTGCATCTACTCTGCCAACTTTTGCCAGTGCACAGTGATACTCATATCTGGTGGCACCTTAGATTGCATGCGCAGTGCCCCAAATTTGAAGTGGGAGGACCGACCAAGCATCTTTTTCCATCTCCCGCTTCCAAAAATCCATGCCATATACACGTTCCCTGATAGTGGACGTAACAGGGATTAAACCGATAGGAATAGTACTACTTAACAGTACACACCTTATAATAACGCAGAGAGAGGCAACACGTATAATCTTCCATGCTGTGCAGTGGAAGCCCCCAGACTCTGACCTGTGTATAATCTTCCATGCTGGGCAGTCGAAGCCCCCAGACTCTGACCTGTGTATAATCTTCCATGCTGGGCAGTGGAAGCCCCCAGACTATGACCTGTGTATAATGTTCCATGCTGTGCAGTGGAAGCCCCCAGACTCTGACCTGTGTATAATCTTCCATGCTGGGCAGTGGAAGCCCCCAGACTTTGACCTGTGTATAATCTTCCATGCTGGGCAGTGGAAGCCCCCAGACTCTAACCTGTGTATAATATTCCATGCTGGGCAGTGGAAGCCCCCAGACTCTGGGAGTCTGAAGAAGAGGAGTCAGAGGAGGAAGGTGGCTTTGAGGAGGTGGAAGACCACAGCAGGCGTCCCAGGGGGCTTGTTGTCACCTTTCGGGGACCCTTGGTGGCTGGGTGGAGGAAGAGACCATCAATGACATCAGTGAGGACAAGGAACGGGACATGGCTAGCTTGGTATCCAACCTTGTGCAAATGGGGAGTTTGCGGTTGTGCAAAGGGACTGTTTGCGGTTGTTTGCGGTGCATTAAACGGGGAGATTGGTCTGTTACTGTGAAGCGGGCCTAACCCTTACACTACCTGATCGATACAACATCATACCTGATGTTTTAATGCATGTTATTCCAAACAATTTAGGAATGTTAGGTGATTTATGCCCTTTATGGCTTAAAACCAGACTCTGCATCAACTATGTAATTTTCCGTGGGAGTTTTGCCATGGATCCCCCTCCGGCATGCCACAGTCCAGGTGTTAGTCCCCTTGAAACAACTTTCCCATCACTATTGTGGCCAGAAAGAGTCCCTGTGGGTTTTGAAATTCACCTGCCCCTTGAAGTCTATGGCGGTTCGCCGGGTTCGCCCGTTCGCGAACATTTGATGGAAGTTCGGGTCCGCTGTTCGCGAACCGAAAATTTGATGTTCGCGACATCACTATTCTAGAAGGATTAAACACACAGGAGAAATAGGAGGAACTGTGGACTTAGATACAAGTTCAATTTATTTTTTCTTGAAAGACACTTTTAATGCTTATCTGACAATAGAATGAAATAGGTAAGCAAGCCGCCTCTTCAGGCTACAGGTAGAATAGTTATCCAAGATGGAACCTCCTTCTAGATGCAAGCAGAATCAGCTATATTTAGGATTTGTCTCTAAAAATATATATGCTTTTTGGCTTAACCAGAGTATCAGTCATTCAAAGCTTAGTTTGGAAGTTATTCAAATATAAGTTATAAGTACTCAATGTCACATTTCCCAAGTGTTTGTTAATTCTATGTTCCATTCCCCAATGTAGGTAGATATATACTGTACCAGATACTTCTTTTTAGAAACACTTTTCAGGAAAGTATAATTTTTTAAATATAGCTATTAGGGATATGCATTTAAAAAATGTTATATGATAAAATATGGGGCCCCAAATCCAAACTGATAAAAATATATAGCCACTTGTGAACAACTTATAATAATGTTCAATTTATTATAAATTAATAATATTGGAAACAGCCGTAATTGTAATTTTATATTTCTCATAAATTCTTAATATTAAAAGCCTGCTGCAAGTCATTAATCGTAAATAGGTAGTCGCTAGAAAGTATATCACACTGGAATACTAAATGAATAGGCTTCTAAAGATAGGCTTTTAAATAGTATAAGTGCTTTTCCCTTATTGTGATACTCTTCTACGTCTCGCTATCTATGAACCTGTGTGCCTTTCAGCATATATATCAGCATCACACTGGTGGCGTCCCCAATAACACATTCGTTAAAACCATATAGCCTCTTGTGAACAACTTATAATAATGTTCTATTTATCATAAATTATTAATATTGGAAACAGCAGTAATTGTAATGTTCTATTTCTCATAAATTCTTAATATAGAAGGAAGCAGCAAGTTATTAATCCTTAATAGGTATTTGCTAGAAAGTATAGCAGACTTAATGAATATGCTTCTAAAAATATGTTTTAAATAGTATACTTTTCCCTTACTGTGCTACTCTTCTAGGTCTTGAGATCTATTCCCCGATGTTCCTTTCAGAGTATATATCATACACTGGGATTCAGATGTTGGCAACACACTAGTGGTGCCCAACGCGCATTTTAGCCACTCTATGCCCGTTGTCTCATTGGGGCACCTGATTAATCTCCTCTCTCAACATTTATATTGTATAGAATTACCAAATGATTTAAGGTCATATTATGTCAATAATGATGTCCTGGTAGGCATATAAGTCCAATTCAGTACCAATTCAAAATTAGAGAATGTATCTAAATTCCAAGTATGTACTCACATGATAAATAAGTATATAAACATAAAAAAAAAAAAATGCCAGATATTTCTTATTATAAATAAGGGAAAAAATGATTTTCTACAATCCATTTCGATGTTATGTCTATCTAATAAAGGATGACAATAACGAAAAGTTAAGAAGAAGAAAGTTGTATTTTTTTAATAACAAAAGAACTAATAGAACTAAGAACTAATAGGGCTAAGCAATTGATATATTCTTATTAACAATTTCAGCTCTAATGGCATGTGCACATTATGTCTATTGATATATGTAACTAGTAAAATTGTAAGGCTGGCTGTTTGGCACACAATGCGAGGCTATGGGCCCTCTGAGCACCTTTGGAGCTCATCGCAAGTCACGCGCTAAGGGTCTTCGGTGCTCTGTTTGCTTTGTAGGTGTTGCGCTTGAGTATTACTGTCTTGGGCTAAGTGTTACTGCTTAGGACTCTTTTGTACATCCTACGGGCTAGTTTTACGTCCTTCATGCTAGTTTTAAGTCCTTTGGCCTCGTTTTTGCAGTGTTGCATTTTTTCGCAGCCATTTTTTTTTCGCTTATGCGATATTCGATTGTCAAATTACCTTGCAACCTCACTCACAGGCTCCCTGGCTCTCCCACTGTGCTGTGAGTGAGTGTGTAAGCTATTTTGTTGTTTTTTTCAGGTTAAATTCAGAATTTTTCGAGGACCACAGTCAATATACGTGCCTCTGGTCCTAAGTCCTACAAGCCGTAATTTTGCGGCCCTCGCTAAGACCAACAGGCCTCGCAATGAGTGCTGCAGGCCTTCAGCGCTCATTGCAGCCTAAGTTGGCTAAGTCCCACGGCCCTGCAATGATCGTCTTTGGCTCTCATTGCAGCCTAAATCCCGCATGTTTCAACTGTTGGCATCGCGAGGCTCGCAGTTGCGTGCAGCAGTCAATGGCTGGCTTGGCTTCATGAGGCTCGCAGTCGACTGCTCACCTTGCTACGCGAGGGCCGCACAGTGTGACAAACCCACAAACGTGACCAACATTCTTGGTCCACAACTATATACGTGATTATCCCTTTTTGAATAGGTTTGTGTTGTCTTCCCAGTAGTTCTTCCCTGTTTTGATGTTTGGCTCTTTGATAGGGCTTTTTTAAATAATTACTAGAGTATTCTCTTTCTTAGAACCTTAACTCACTCGCCTGAATTTAAAAATTAAAGTTGTTACTAAAGTTACATGGTTACATAGGGCCTCATTCAAATGCGATTTGGCCAATTGAAAAGGGCTCTTTATAAGCAAAGAGCATGTTTGGTTAGTGAACTTTTATCCAAAAGCACAGCCTTCACTAACTAGAAACTTCTGTAAAAAAAAAATGTTATGTGCTTATAAAGAGCTCTATTCAATTGGCCAAACTGCATTTGAATTTTGCCAATAGTAAGGCTGAAAAAGACTTTGTCCATTAAGTTCAATCTTTTTATATCCCCTCTGATCTCCTCTGCAATATGCAGATTAGTTGTTAATTGATCCAGAAGAAGGCAGTTGCTGCATAACCACAGGTTCTGTCTGTGGTATTGGGACCCCAATTTTAGATTAACTCCTGTATTTTATCATATGATTTCTTAATGCTGTATTTTAAACAATTTTCTTTCCTGAGAAGTGTTTCTTAAGGGAGGTATATGGTGTTTATCTACATACATTGAGGAATGGAATACTTTGGAAGGGGTAGACAGATGAAATACCAAAAATGGGTTAATGAAACAGATATTAGGAACAGTCACACTTGTGTTATTCAATCAGGCACAAGGGTAAGTGACCCACATGTTTACCACACAGTTTAGGAACTGATAGATATTAGACATTTGGACCAGTCACATAGGGATTTAACACACTTCAGTAATTGTTAGACAGGTCTTAATCAGACACACTCGATAGTTGTCATTAAGGCGGTTTAAATAGTCAGACTTGGGACCAGTGAGATGATTAATCAAATAGTCATGTGGGCTAGTCGCACTGGGATTAAATAGACTTAAGAAGGTAGCAAGTGGTAGTTAATCACAAAGCCAAGGGAAATGTTCAGAAGTAATAATAATAATAAAATAATAATAATAATAGAAAATATCAGACTACAGTGTGCCTTTAATTAGAGCGTCTAAGGTTAGAAAACATGAATTAAAATAAACATAGTAGCATAAAAAAACAAGTGAAACAAGAGAAGAAAGTAGTGGAAAATGAATGAAAAGAGTGACAGAGGAAGAGTATAATGCGAGTAAGAGGAGACATTGAGATATTGGAAACCGAGTGAAAGGAGAGACAGGGATATTCTCCTGTGCCAATCATCTTAATGTTTAAATAAATACTTTTATTGCATATATCAGCTCTGTATTGGTTCCCAAAGTTTCCATGTTGAATTTGGCAAACCTGAAAACCCTATATATTGGTTTAATGTTACTACATTGCCATAGCCAGATTAAGGATGCATATTGTCCTGATGAAATATTAATAATAAATTCTAAGTGTGCTTGAAGTGTTGGTATGTAAAGTATAAAAAAATATTTCTTTAATTAACATTTTCTTGCCAGAATGACATGGACTACAATTTTCGGAGTTTTAATGATTGCTGTATATAAGAAACGTGAACTATGTCTAGTTGATAAAAAAGAAAATATTTTCCTAGAAAGGCCAGGTAAATTGCAGTGGATTTCATTCATTCAACTATTGAAAATGCTTTCATTTGAAATCCATTAGGAAAATGTAATGCATACTATTGAATCTGAAATCAATACCTTTTACATTCAGTGACTTGTATGTACTTGATCAAAGACTAGAACACTAACATCTTTCAGAGCTCTGAATAGATACAGACCATTAGATATCTTGCAGTGCAGAAATATGCTTATTGACTGCAGCGAAGATCTATAAGCAGGCATCCTATAGAAAATTACATTTAATATACAGCCAAAAAATCAGTTGTTTGTCAGTTACTAAGGTTATTTTGTCTGAATCTTGTGTTTAGTAGCCAGTGCACCCAAGAAGTTACCTTTACTGCAATTTAGCTATTTATGATCGTAAAATACATACTGGAATTGTACTGTATACATTGCATACATGGGATTGTACTGGAAGTATACATGGAATTGTACATTGTATACATGGAATTGTACTGGAAGTATATATGGAATTGTACATTGTATACATGGAAAGAAAACCTTTTACATTTGTATAATGAAATATAGAATCCAAACAAAGAAGCAGAATGTGTACTTACACATATAAAACTGATCTTGTATCACCAACTTTTCCACCATCTCCTATTGTCAGGGTATCATACCCCCTCTCTAGTTCAAATACTTCAAACGAAAGCTTGATCACCTATTGAAAAAAATAACCAAATGTTAGACTAAAATTGTAACATACTAACATAATGCTAGTGAAGAGTGATTAACAATCAAAATAGAAATTCAATCCTAATGCTACAATTGTTTGTTTAGCTGTAATGTACCCAGCATCATAGTAGATGACAAAATAGGCAGAAATTAAAAAAATAAAGTGTTTGTTTTTCTTTGAAAAATCATTAGTACAATGAAAAAGCATTAAATAAATACTAAATAAACAAATCAACCTCATTTGTTGTAAAAGGGGAAACAAATAAAACTGGTGCACACACTTGTTCAGGTGAAAAAATACAATTAATTATAATCAGAGAAACATATATCATAATACGACCTTGCTTACTTAAACTGACACTGAAATAACACATTTTCTATCACAAATCACAAATGTTAGAACAGCAGGTTTCAAAAATTAAAAAAACATTTTCTCTACTTGTGCTATTAATGTTGTGAGGTTTAAAAATATTCATTAAACCCTGTACAAACTGCAGTTGGAATAAAGTCAGAACCTCGTTCTGACTAACTATAATTAGGAGGTGTCAAGGCTCTGCATTATGGAGCTATAAGGAAAATTAAGCTATTCCATTTACTAGCTCAATTTGATACAGCTAAAAAGAAATTCAGGTGGACGTCCTGATTTACAGCCTTATTAAATCGCGATTTGGCAAATTTAAAAGGGCTCTATTTAAGCACATAGCATATTTTTTTACAGAAGTTTTTAGTTAGTGAAGACCTTGCTTTTGGATAGTAGTTCACTAACTAAAAACATCTGTAAAAAATATATGCTATGTGCTTATATAGAGCCCTTTTAAGTTTGCCGAATTGCAATTTAATAAGGCTGTTAGTTCCAAAAACAGTTTATACAAGGATTAAAAACATGTTTAACAATTTCAGCACTCATTTTTCATTCAAATAAATAATTTTGTAATATTTAAAAATGTATTATTTCAAATGGATAATGCTACTTCAGTATAACTTTAATTACTGTATAATTTCCAAATATAGTATAATACACATAATATAAACTTCCATACAAATCCATTTTAGAACAACATTCTAGGAAAGAGGTAAATTTTATTCATGCAGACTATGTAATGCAATCTAGATAAAATAAATATTCTGTTAAATGTAATCTGCTATAATTGAGACCAGAAAGCTTTGAATATGCATTATTTTTTCTCCCCATTTCACTAAGGAGTGGAGGACAAACTAATAGGCAGTACATAGGACAGCAATTGATTTTTCATGTCTAATGCCATGATTTTAGGTTTGGAATAGGTGAAGTACTGTAAGTAGAGCTGGATCTACCTTTTTGGAGCCCCTAGGCAGTGAAGTGTAGGAGCCCCTGTGACTGAGCACACAAGGTATGCACTGACCCATTTTTGCCTTTTCTGTGCATGTACGTTTCTTTTCCTCTTGTTCTAGGTGGTTACCTCCTTGTAGCCAGTCTATGAACTGCAGCATTTCATTTTTGTTAAGCCAGGAACCATTTTTAAAAAGAAGACTGGCGCCCCTCACATGGAAGCGCCCCTAATGGCTAATCCAGCCATGACTGTAAGACCTACCCTCTGTTTTTTTTATCTTTTTTTTTTTTTATTTAACCACTTCTCTGTTGTGACAGGTGATGGAATTTAGGTTTTAATTAGCCACATAATATTCCCCCATTCTTTCGCATTCTATTCAAGCAGGTAGAGTGGATCCTCTCATACCATCAATAGTCTGTATACCCCTGGCATCAATATCTGTGGGTGATGGTGGCTTATGTTTACATTTGTTAGCAGGAATTTATTTTAATGGCAGTGCATTGGTTAGTGTTTAAATTCATACATTGTATGCTTTAAATATAGACATTGTTGACTTGAAGTACCCTTGTTAACTTGGTGTCTGTTGTTACAAAAACAGTACATAAAGATATAGATATGCTCTTACCATTTATTACTCCCTGTCTAGTAATTTGGGCATCCTTAATAGCTATTACATCTTTAGACAACTCTCAAGGCTGATGTTAAATACAACTGCCTACAGTTCACGTTACACTATACTACATTGTTTGTTAAAATAGCAAATGTCTACCAATAATGCTGATTACCTTGCTATGATTTGATATATTTATTACAGTCAGGCAGTTTGTAGAATTATGCTGACAGTACATCAAAACTCGAGCTCATTCATCTGTGGCTAGTTTAAACAGTTTCAATTTGTAAATTGGGCTTACAACAAGATAAATTATACTCTCTTACTAAACCTTTTTTCTCAATGTCTACTAATATGATATGAACTGTATTAGTTTTAATATATTCACTTTAATTGCATCATGTCCACTAGTGTTTACACTGATTTATATTTAAATACAGCAATGTATATCACTATAATAAAGACAAAAAAGTAAAATATAAACAGTTACTTATAACATATGTGGAACAGAGGGGACAGCAAGACGATTAGTCCATAGGACTTTACAATGTAATATTAGATGCTTAGGAATATAGCTAAGGTCTTCACAATTCATCATGTAGGACCCTAGCTATTAGTATACAATTACACAACAGGCTGGCACCAATCCAGCCTTGGAGAATACTATTGTTAGCCATCTTGGATATCCCACACAAATCCTTCTTCTTCCTGTTCATTGCAAATATTGAGCCTGATTCAAGTGAGCAATTGTAAGTTACTGGAGCCCGTAAGTGAGGCCGTAAGTTAATTTGCTATTCAATTGGCGTCTTTTTGCGTGCTCCGTAGTGTTTACGGGTTACGGGCTTGAAAACTTTGTGGTGGTTAAACACAGAACTTACAGCCTCCCGAAGCCTTTGATCTTTCACGTCCGCAAGATTACAACCTCTGAAATCTATTTTACCAACAATTCCCCAAGCCCGCAAATGGTTTCAAACCCGTAAACGGCAAATGATGGATAAAATTCGATGAGTGCTAGAAAGGACCCGCGAAGGGGTTTATCCCCTATCTGCAGCACTGTAAATGCAAATAGAAAATCAATACTGCTCTGTAAATGACGGGGAAAGCGTTGAAAGACATTAGAATTAATTGCACAAGCTCGCATATTGGCAATAAAAAATCATATTGTTTTATGTGTCATTTGGGGGTTATATCGATCTCGGGAATCAATGAGTTAATACATATCAAGCCACCCGTACGGGCGAGAACTTTATTGGCATTCATTTTTTATTTTTGTATTTTTGCATATCGGACCCCCAAACCTAATTGATTGAAATGAAACCTCCATGTTTTACTGCTGTAATGATGGTGATCTCATTTTCTATTGGCTGTTTCTAAATGGGTAGTTACGGCCTTGCTTAATTGATCATGTTCCTGCCCTGAAATGCTACGTACAAGTGCATGGTTTATGGCTCCAGCGTTCGGCCCTTCACTTGCGGGCTTGTTCAATTGAATAGCACCGGAATCGGAGGTGAATGGGAGCCCAAAGCACGCCCGCAGACATATGGCCTGTATCCCATGAGATGCGGGCTTGCAATTGAATCGGACTCATTATTTTTTGTATACTGAGAAATACATACAATGCTACTCTGTTGGGTTAATACAATAAATACATTCCATTTAGAAAGATGTGTTGATAAACCTAAATCATGTAATAAACTGACATTTTTTAAACTAATTCATTAGTATTAATGCTTTTTTTTATTTTAGATTACCAATATATGTTATGAAATGGTTAGCCAACTTAAATGGCAATTGGCAAATGGGTTATATTTATCATATAAAATTAGGTCATAATCTTAAAATGTTCATAGACTCAATTGATATTAAGGACATAAAGGGCATTGTGTAATAGAAGAGACTCTTAACAGCAGCAATAGAGATAATTCATGATGCTTCGGAAAGAGACAGCTGAGATTCAAAGGATTATTTGAGGTCACATTCTAGATGAGAGATACATTCTGTGTAATCGCACTTATTAAATTGTGTATATAATATGCTGGTTCTTCTGTTTATTTAGTTCTATGTGTTTACCCTAGGTGTCCTGCTGGGAGGCACAGGAGAAAATGCGAAAGACTGGAGAGAATCAAACCAGCTGACAACTTCAACATTTACAGATGACCGGTCTTCAGCTCCCATTTAGACCAACCCTACAGCCAGGGTGCAGACATGTTATATATAGAATATTTATATGCAGTCAAAAAAAATGTGCAAGAAAATGTGCAACATGTGATGCAAGGAGCATCAGCCTATGATGGTGTCTGTGCTTATTCAGTGTGTAACACTACATGTAGTTAAAGGACTTCTGAAGGCCCATTTTATTGTACGTTCATTTGAAGAACTAGTCTTGATAATGGTAAACATTTTCAGAAATAAAAAGATAAATACATGCCACCTTTAATGTATTATTTAAGTGATATCTGCAATTATTCTTTACTGAGGGTTCCATTTCTGTATTTGCTTTTCTGAATTCTCATCTGGGCCATTGACCCTATTGTAAGTCACACCTACATGTAATGCTTATGTATATTCCACATCATTTTGATGGGTCTTTAAATATAACAGACTCAAGATTTATCTGTATCGGATTCGGAGGTGACAAATAACATGGGGAATAAATACAATAGTTAAATGTATTTAATTTTGTTGTAATTTTTTTAAATATCTTTGCCGATTATTAAAGCAACTCTGTTAACACCTAATTGTTTGTGTTCTTAGGTTACTCTTAAAGAGCATGAAAAGCTGTCTATACTTTGTGTTGTAATTTTTTTTCTAAAGTGAATCAGTCCTGATAATTTCCATGCTGTTGTTGTGGCATTTATATGCAAATGAGCATTGCTGCTTTGATGTGCCAATTAACAGCCTTATTAAATTGTGCTTCGGCCAATTGAATAGGGCTCTATATAAGCACAGAGCATATTTTTTTTTACAGTTTTTAGTTAGTGAACTTATATCCAAAAACAAGGTCTTCACTAACTAAAAACTTCTGTAAAAAATATGCTTTGTGCTTATATAGAGCCCTACTCAATTGGCCAAATCTCAATTTAATAAGGCTGTAGGATTGCAGTTTTATAGTGTCCAAAATCAAGACTCTCAATGTTATCTGGCAGTTACACCCCTCTCCCACCCTTATTATGTATTCTGAGCTGCACTTTAGCATACTGAGCCACTCATTAGCATACAGGAGCTGCAAAATCAATTCTAAATATTTCAGAAATGATTTACTCTAGAGAAAAGGTGCTGATACAATGTAATGCTTCTTAAAATTAAATCAATTCCTATTGGGGTAGCAAAGTCCCTTTAAATATATCAGTGCAAGACATTCATGGTCATTAGAGCAGCAGCGGGTTTAGGGACTTGCAACCTTATTAAATTGTGATTCGACCAATTGAATAGGGCTCTACATGAGCACAAAGCATATTTTTTTACAGAAGTTTTTAGTTAGTGAAGACCTTGCTTTTGGATAGAAGTTCACTAACTAAAAACTTCTGTAAAAAAATATGCTGTGTGCTTATATAGAGCCCTATTCAATTGGCCAAATCACAATTTAACAAGGCTGATAAGTTGTAATTGAGCCTATAAACATATGCTAAATAGAGACCTTCACCCTAAGCTATTGCATAAAGCTAAAGTAAATAATGGTCCAACATCCTTATTAAATTGCGATTCAGCAAATTTAAAAGGGCTCTATTTAAGCACACAGCATATTTTTTTTACAGAAGTTTTTAGTTAGTGAAGACCTTGCTTTTGGATAGAAGTTCACTAACTAAAAAATGTAACCTTGTTGCAGATCAGCATCATTGGTGCATTTAGCTTTACCTACAATTGTTTGTTTAGCTGTAACATAACCAGCATCATAGTGGATGACAAAATAGGCAGAAATTAAAAAATAAAGTGTATGTTTTTCTTTTAAAAATCATTAGTACAATGAAAAAGCATTAAATAAATGCTAAATAAATAAATCAACCTCATTTGTTGTAAAAGAGGAAACAAATAAAACTGGTGCACATACATGTTCAGGTGAGAGAACACAATTAATTATAATCAGAGAAACATATATCATAATAGCATATCTACCCTTGTTAAATATTTGGTTATTCTGTCTGGATACATTCCATTTGAATTAGTGACAATTCAAGTAAAGTGTGCTGAAAATTAGTAATCATAAGACAGTTCATAAAATCAAGTAAGAGCGCATATAGCTGTTTGAACATTGATTAAATAATTATAAAAAATGATGTTATCGTTATAGCTGAAACATGATAACATAATTATTAGTATAATATTATTCAACACACAAAGTATGAATAGCCATGCATTTGAACTGATTATAATGAGCTGTGTGTTATTGTTTTTATGTAATTGTACTACAAAGAAAGCTATGTTAAATGAAGTTATATGTTATTATGTGGGGGGGGGTTAATCTTCCATTGAGTTCTACTGTCAAATGTGCTATCTAAAGAGGCAGGTTTCCCCAGAAGTTAATAGCGATCTTATCTGAATCCACATTTCCTGCCAGGTTTCTAATTCTTTTAGGAACAAAGACAATATGTCTGTCATTATTAAAGCAAAACTGAATACATCAGTTAAAAAGTAAAGACTGTAATTGTGTATATATTTATACAGTATATTTTGTGTAAAAACACAAGGCTAGCGTACTATAAATATGGCACTTCATTGGTCCTTTCATTCCTTGCCAATATTGAGAAGTTTCTTTCACTGTTAGAGAAATGGCATGAGGTGGAAGAAATATTTGGACTTCACTTCATTGCCTGCGAGTTTTAGGATGAGATTAAAACATTTTGGCATTATTTTCTTTACTAAACCAATATCTTTATTTTCTCTCATGTATTTGCTTATTGTATGGGAAGAAATCCATTGCAGGGAGCTAGAGTATTAGAGTATGACAAATCGTGGATGGGTGAAGTCTCCTCTGTGATCAATGAAGATCAGGAAATAATAAGAGGATTTTCTTTGGCGTAGAAATAATATTTGTACACCTAGAATATAGTAGCGATCAAAGGCCTTTAAAGTCTCTAAAGGAAATAGTGATAGTCAGACACAGCTCTTTCAACTATGCGATGGACAAACCACCAAGAACGCACTGTTGGGTGGAAAGGACAAGCAGTGCTGCTCCGAGCAAACTTGGAAAGAAACATCAAGAAAAAGAATAGAAGTTTCCTTTTCAATATCACTCCTTGCACTTCCATGGTCCCTATAGAGCATATCATTTTAATTCATGTGACAGTGCCCCATAAAATTATTACTTTGCGGATGTCATTGCAAAAGTCTTCCAAAAAAAAGGTTTCTTCCCTAAAGTATAAAAAAATTGTTTTCTACCTTTCTCTCTAGAGTACATATTTACATACACATAAAAATATAGACATTTTAGATGTTAATAATTAAAAAAAAATGGTCATATTCCTTACTGGATAAAGAGACTTGGAGCATAGCCCATAGTTTTGCTATAAAAATTAAACAAGCAGTCTAATTTTCTCATTCTGGGGTCATTAGGAAAATTCGCCACCAATACCAATTGTCTTTACATTGTATCACATTGGCACCTATTCAATTGAGAAAATTGTAGTTTCAGGCACCCGTAATGGTGCCCGTAAACTTATTTGCTATTCAATTGGCATCTTTTCGCTAGCCGCAAAGGATTTGCGGGTTACAGGCTGAAAATCCCTGCGATTGTTAAAATCATAATTCCGACCCAGCTAAGCCTTTGATCTTTCAAGCCAGTAAATGTTACAATCGCAAATCGCTATTCAATTGCTACAATTCCTCAATCCTGCAATTGTTTTCACATTCATAAATGGCAAATGTAGAAGAAAATCCAGATAGTACTTGCAAGGGGGTTAAACACCTGTCTGTAGCTCTGTAAATGCAATACTGCACTTTAAAAGATGTGGAAAGCAATGAAAGACATTAGAATTAATTGCACAACAGTCTCAAGCTCGCAAATCTGCAAAAAAAATCTTTTTTTTTATGTGTAATTTCAGTGTTATATCAATCTCAGGAATCAATGAGTTAATGCAGATCAGGCCACCCACATGGACTGAAAAGGCATCGGCATTCATTTTTATTATTTTGTACATTGCGGGATTGCGAGTCTGATCGCATATCGGACCCCTAAACGCTAATTGATTGACATGTAACCTCCATGTTTTACTGACCTAATGATGCTACATACGATTGCATGGATTATGGTTTCGGTTTTCGTCCCGTAAATTGCAAACTTGTTCAATTGAATCGCTCTGTAATTGTAGAGAATCTCAAGCCCGCACATAATGGCCTGTACAACGCAATCTGCGGGGTTGCAATTGAATAAGGCCCATTATGAGGAAGTCTGGCTAGACTAAATATAAGTGTTATGTTGATATATCTTGAAAAAACACTTCTGTGTGGTATTATAGCACAGAGGAATAAAAACAGCAATAAGTTTGTAAAGTTTAGCTGTACTAAAGAAGTCTTTTGGGGCCCAACCGATATAATGAAAAAGTAGATTGTAAGTAGAAACACATAGGTCCAAATTCAATAAAGTGAATACAGAGGAGATCATCTCTCTTTTGCAGCCTCTGTGAGAATTTGTGAACCTTCATTAATCTGAGATCTTGAGGATTAAAGAGTGAGAGGAGGGTAAGTGAGAAAATTAGCATGAAAACAAATGAGCAATTTTGTGGGAGAGGAAAACTGACCTTTGTGTGTATGCGAGAGTGAGTGGGACAATGCGAGTGTGTGTAGCTAGCTGGTAATATAAGAAAAATAAATGAATAAAAATTTGCCAGTTATAATTAATACACTGGACTCTATGCTAATGCCAGTATCACAAAATTACAGCAGGTTTAACAGCAAAGTAGATCTCTCTAGCTATGTGAATCACCCATCCCTGAAACATTGTGAGAGAACTGCTACGAGTGACTGCGACAAGACGGAGCCAAAAGTTACAGCAATATTTTCCATTGATTTTCGCACTGACATAAGATTACAAGTTACTCTGTTAGACTTTCACACCAAAACCCTATGGGCCTCATTCAAGTGCGATTTGGCCAATTGAATTGGGCTCTATATAAGCACATAACATATTTTTTTACAGAAGTTTTTAGTTAGTAAACATCTATCCAAAAGCAAGGATTTCACTACCTAAAAACTTCTTTAAAAAAAATATGTTATGTGCTTATTTAGAGCCCTATTCAATTGGCCAAATCGCAATTGAATGAGGGTCTATGTTAATAAGACTTTACGAATCAGTCGCAAATCAGGGCAGTGCTGTAACTGCAAAAATATTACAGGTACCAAACACCACTCGCAAATCATTTAAAACTATTGATGCGTACCGCAGATGCTATTAAAGTGACAGCATAGCACAAAAACAATTAAAAAAATAGACATTTCGACATTATTTAACGCTTAACACTCCAATACAAATATATGTCTAATTAAAAAATATGACATTGTATTAGTATGTTCAACCCAGTATTCAAGGGGTTAATATATATATATATATATATATATATATTAGGAAACCACTTGGAACAAATGTTCTAATGCATGTGTTGATGTATTTTATTTTTTAATTCTGAAAGTGTTGGACTATTTCTTTTTATCCAATATTTCAAGAAAAAAAATTAGAGATGCTTAATCAGAGACTGAACTAACCATAATATGATAAGCCACTTTGAGAGCAGCCTCTTTTAGCCCACTTGTGTCCTTCATATGGAGAAATATCCTGTCGTATATCAACCTGGCCTCACCGAATAGAGTGATCCAGCTCTGAAATACCAGGCAATCCTACCATGAACAGGAGAAACAGCAAATCCCAGACCTCAGTTCCCAAATATATTTTGGCCTTGATTTTGTCTCCAAAGTGGAGTGTAGCTGTACTCCTTAGGCACAGTGAGCAAGGGGTCCAGGTCTGGAGTCCCCTATCACTCTTTGGGGGACTAATCCCTAAGGAAATTTGCATAAACAAAACAATAAAGTCAGGTGCTCAATTAGAGAACAAACTAACCTTAATAGTTCTATGGACATGATAACCCAATGATATTTCTTTCCAGAATAGCAGCCGTCACACAAATGGGAAGGGGGCTGCCTGTTACTTGTATACTGGCCAATACTTTTTTGGTGATTGCATTGTCTATACTGCACAATATTACTATCTTTCTTTTAAAAACATCTAACAAATATTACCGTGAATAATAAAAGTAAAAAAGAACAGGATTCTATGCTATGTAGAACAATGACAACTCTTGAAGTATGTTGAAGTAGGTGTCTGTTCTTTTAATTGATGTCCTGTAGGTATAGTATGGATACATTATGTAACATAACAAACACTTTAATAATCCATGTCAATTTATCCCAAGTATATTTATATAACCTTACTGGACTGTAACTGCTTTTTAAATTTGAAACTCATGCTGGCAATGTCATGACATCCTTTTTGATTGATTTAGTCTGTGTAAATTACATTTTTAGAAATGTCATGCTATTGCAGATTTTGTTCTTATTCAGGAGAAATAAATGTCAAGTAAGCTGTTGTGGTAATCCAGAATAAGAAATACAAGATCAGAAAGTGAGAACTGCTTATATATTATTCTGCAGATGCTTGATATATTTAATGCCACACATTATTAGATTTCCTGGATTTTAAATGCATATTTGCTTTGAAACTTTATTATAAACTTTGTTTGAAACTGAAAACACCTTTAGGAACCTTACATAATATTTAAAATGCTAAATCAATGAAATAACACCAACATAAAGTAAATATGTTTGAACTAAATGTAGTAAGGTGTAAAATGTGAACTTGAAACACAAAAATATTACTATAAATGTAATTTTCAAGTTTAAAGAAAATCAAAACATTAGTAGTAAAAGATTTCAGTTAAAAAAATTGGGTTTTAAGAAGCTTATTTGTATAGATATGATACTGTTGTAGGGGTTACTAAAAAGAGTTTAGTACCTAATAAGAGCATGGTAATTAAAAATCCAAATTAAAATCAGTGAAGGGTCAAGTACTGTGATTGGCGAGTCTCACTGAGCTCTGGATACAGCTGCACTTTCTAACAAACAGAAGATTTTATTCTGCTCCACCACTGGGTTTCTTGAGATGTGAAAATGTGTAAGTTTCATAGACTAACTAATTTGATTACCAAACCTTAAAGGGACACTTAATTCAGCAAAATTTGGACCACATCACAGTAAAGATCTCATAAAAGCATGTTGAAATACTCTTTTATTTTTTTAAATACATGCATATGTCACTGAGAGACCAATAATGTAAAACCCGGTGTTTACATGAGTTACTGACTGCCCACTCCCAGACCTGCAGATTCAGCTCCATGTATGAGCAAAAGAAAAAAGAAAGAGTTAACCCTCAACAAATTAATCTGTGCAGAGTATGGAATGCAGCAACTTTTACGTACACTCCTGAGTTCATGTAAAATATGCCATCAATCAGTGCCCTCACCTCCAAGCTAGGCTCTCTGTTATTAATCACGAAAAGTCAAGCAGGCAGGATAGACTGTGTTTATAAACAGACTTAACACTTTAGGTTTTTGTAGCTGTTATTAGTTATCTTATTATTAGTGTAATTAAAAAAATAGAGTATTTTAACATACAATCTTGTGCTCTTTCACACCATGAAGAGCACTTACAGTGAGGTAAATGGCCCTTTAAGCATAACCGCTTCCAAGGTTTTTGATTTTTGTTTACACACACTAGGAAGGGTTGTGCTTGAAATTAAATTTTATAGTATTTGTTTGGTTTGCAAAAGACCTGCAGTGTGAAATATTAGCAAATTAAACAGGTTTCTAGAGAGAGAGAGTGAGTGCTCAGTGCAGTGCATATACAGCAGCTAGTAGTCTATATCCCCTACCATTCCCATCAGGTTTCATTTTACAATTATTGTAGCAATTATTGTACATTTTGTAATGCACAATGTTTCGGAGGATTCAGTACATTTTGCATTAAGTAGTCAGTTACCAGAAGTCTAGGTGAAGTATACTATTTTCTTTATTTTTTTTCCATACAAATTTTATTCAAAAAGTTACAATATTGATCATTTGATTATAATATGTGTTAATAGTGTGGGGCATTCATAAACTAAACAGTGTGCCAAATTTGTCACCTGTTTTTATTGTTAATTTGTGTCCTAATCTATGCACCTCCTTTAGCATAGTGGGTAAACAATGTCATAGATATTTGAGAATGATTTCTAAGATGCCATGTATTATGCACACTCACTATACAGTTCTGTGTGTGTTCAATTGCTTACATAAAACTAAACTTGAATATTCCATTCTGATAGGATCTCTAACACCAACTACTTGAAGCCTTTTAATAAGCTCATAAAACTGACCAGCATGTCCATCATTATAGATCACAATTTACATTGGGCCTCATTCAATTGCGATTTGGCCAATTGAATAGGGCTCTTTATAAGCACAGAACATTTTTTTTGCAGAAGATTTTAGTTAGTTTTTAGTTAGTGAAGACCTTGCTTTTGTATAGAAGTTCACTAACTAAAAACATCTGTAAAAAAAATATGCTGTGTGCTTATATAGAGCCCTATTCCATTGGCCAAATCGCAATTGAATGACGCCCATGGTTGGTGTCCCTTGACACTGGCTCTCCTCTTTTTGCTAGGTGGTTTGTTCAGCATTTAAGTCAACAAATTCATTGTTATGTAAGGAATATTTTAATGAATGCTGTGGTTCAAATTGAACCGTAGTGACATTTTTAGGTTTCAAATGTAATAAAATAAAAAATAAAATAAAAATGAAGGGCACAAAAGTTTTATTAATAGGCTAAATTATGGACATATGCTAGCTAGCATGATGCACATTGTTCTTTCGTTTTGTAAAACAAAAGTTTTTTGTTAAACTATGTGCTTTTAAAACTGAAAAAAAAATAGAAGTATACAAACATGATGTTTTACATATTGAACATATCACATCTATATATTACTACTGGCAATCTAGTTTCTGAAAAAATCTGCTGTTTTCATATTGAAATCAAATTTCTTATTTTTCTCTTTTTTTCTAACATGTGAGTACCTGCTTCTTTTCTAAGATATTCTCGTTGTATTTTAATCGTCTCCTTTCTTTAGCTGGTGTGAATTTCTTACAAAGCATTGGGGCATTGCAAATACCAATTTGCATTATGTTACAGAAAGAGTTCTGAGAAAGAACACGTCGGCATTACATTTCTTGTAATATATTCTTTGTTTTAATAGACTCACCAACTTGTTTATTCTTAGTCTGTACAGAAAAACAAGTAAGACAGATATGAAATGTGCTTAGACAGCAGTTGTCAGTTGAGAGAAATTTGCATCACTATGCAGAGTTGTTTACATATCAAAGAAAGGACTTTCAAAACTGAAATTCTTTTTGTACATTCTTCAGACAGAAAACTAATGCAGAACAGGCAACTGCTTCAGCTGAGAAATGATGTACAGTTCTCTAGGCTCTCAATGGCTTTAAGTACCAATTAATGAAAGCAGGTATGCAGAGAACTCAAAACATGCTGCTTCCTTAACAAACAAATCAAATACAGAGAAGAAGAAGAGACTCACATTCCCATTCAATCGCAGATGTATACAGATGTACCACAAATGATCATTCTTTGGGATGAACCAAATTTCATTTTGTTGGATTATGCATTATTGCTTTAGGAGTATTGCTTTAGTCAAATTTATGGAAGTTACCCTTTTACACCCTGTGGTGTGCCCAAATACTTAGCCGACACCCAAGAGAAATGCTCAATGAAAAAAAAAAAAACAGTAGTTTGAAAACTCTAAGTCTGATGCAGGCAAACTTCAGATTGGATGGTCTGCGCTTGTGAACAGCAATCTTTAAGTCTGACCACAGATTTTCTATCGGATTGAGGTCTGGGCTTTGACTAGGCCATTCCAACACATTTACATGTTTCCCCTTAAAGAACTCAAGTGCTTCTTTAGCAGTGTGTTTGGGGTCATTGTCCTGCTGGAAGGTCAACCTCCATCCTAGCCTCAAATCACTGACAGAGTGGTACAGGTTTTGCTCAAGAATATCCCT
Organism: Discoglossus pictus; assembly: GCA_027410445.1. Classification (NCBI taxonomy): domain Eukaryota; kingdom Metazoa; phylum Chordata; class Amphibia; order Anura; family Alytidae; genus Discoglossus; species Discoglossus pictus. Next base: position 297,893,314 of record CM050165.1, on the reverse strand, counting down.
GTATTTAGCACCATCCATCTTTCCCTCAACTCTGACCAGTTTCCCAGTCCCGGCTGCTGAAAAACATCCCCACAGCATGATGCTGCCACCACCATGTTTCACTGTGGGGATGTGATGTGTTGGGTTTGCGCCAGACATAGCGTTTTCTTTGATGGCCGAAAAGCACCTTCCTCCATACATTTTGGGAGTCTCGCACATGCCTTTTCACAAACTCAAAACGTGCCATTTAGTTTTTTGCTGAAAGTAATGGCTTTCTTCTGGCCACTCTGCCATAAAGCCCAACTCTATGGAGCATACGGCTTATTGTCGTCCTATGTACAGATACTCCAGTCACTGCTGTGGAACTCTGTCGCTCCTCCACGGTTACCTTAGGTCTCTGTGCTGCCTCTCTGATTAATGCCCTCCTTGCCCGGTCTGTGAGTTTTGTTGGGCGGCCGTCGCTTGGCAGGTTTGCAGTTGTGCCATGTTCTTTCCATTTGGTTGCTCCTGGGGATCATCAAAGATTAGGATATTTTTTTTATAACCTAACCCTAACTTGTACTTCTCAACAACATTGTCTTTACTTGTTTGCAGAGTTCCTTGGTCTTCATGGCAGTGTTTGGTTAGTGGTGGCTCTTGCTAAGGTGTTTCAGCCTGGGGCCTTTTAAAAAAAGCGTGTATATGTAATGACAGATCATGTGACACTTAGACTGCACACAGGTAGACATCATTTCACTAATTATGTGACTTCTGAAGGTAACTGGTTGCACCAGAGCTTTTTATGGGCTACATAACAAAGGGGGTGAATACATACGCACATGCCAATTTTCTGTTTTTTATTTCTAAAAAATATTTTTATGTATATATTTTTCTCATTTCACTTGACCAACTTAGACTATTGTGTTCTGATCCATCACATAGAATTCAGATTGACAAAACATTGAACTTAAGGCTGTAATGTAACAAAATAGGTAAAACGTCAAGGGGGGTGAATACTTTTACAAGGCACTGTATACACAAAGTCTTAAAAAATTAAAATGTACACCCTTTATGATCAGAGTAGGAGCTGCAACCCTTCCTTTCACATTGTGCTTCCCCTGATCAGGATAATCCTTGCAAGGTATCTTGTAATCTGGGTATTTGGTCTTACTCTTATTACTGTGTGTACTTTATTATTTGCTGTTTGCTTTGATCTTTGCTTCAGGAATTTGACTTTGCTTCCTTATATGAAGTTAGCATGTCTTCAGAGAGCATTTATGAACCTGAAAATATAACTGTTTTAATGCGGTTGGTCTTTATGTCCCTAACTTAACTAAGTCCATCTGTTTTGTGTCCAGTAAAGTGCATCATTATGGAATTGGCTGAAGCCCTAAAAAGACAAAGTTTTATGTAGTTCAATTTGTTAATTAACTCAATGCTATTGTAGATAGAAGTTATAACACCCTATTTTCACAACATGCATCAAATTAAATTAGGAACCATTATTATAAAAATTAGGCATGATAAATACGTACGAATAAGGGCGTTTTCCAGTATTTGTAAGCCAAGCAAAATATTTAGATACCCTGTCCAAAGTGTTATAAATACTACAGTGCTCAAAAAAAAAAAAAAAAAAATGCAAAGTCTTTGGTCGTCTTGCATGAACCGCACATTTGATATCTTCCCAGAGTGACTCGATGATATTAAGGTCAGGAGACTGTGATGGCCACTCCATCAACTTTTTCTACTTTAACCACTGAAGGGGAGGGTTAACTTGGCTTTGTGCTTAGGGTCATTGGCATGCTGGAAAGTCCAAGAGCATCCCATGAGCAGCCTTTGTGCAGAAGAATGCAAATTGTCTGCCAGTATTTTCTGATAACATACTGCATTCATCTTGCTATCCATTATCGCAAGATTCCCTGAGGTGTGTCAAGGTGTTGGCTGGCATATCGTAACTGAGCTTTTTTGTGGCATTGGTGCAGTAAAGGCTTCTTTCTGGCAACTCGACAATGCAGCTCATTTTTGCTCAAGTATCGTCGTATTGTGCTCAAGTATCCTCCTTGAAACAATCACACCGTCTTTATCCAGAGCAGTCTGTATTTCTCCTAAGGTTACCTGTGGGTTTTTCTTTGTTTTCTGAAGAATTCTTCTGGCATTTGTGGCTGAAATCTTTCTTGGTCTACCTGACCTTGGCTTGGTATCAAGAGATCCCCAAACTTTCTACTTCCTAATAAGTTATATAACAGTACTGACTGGCATTTTCAAGGCTTTATATATATTTTTATATATTTTTCCATCTTTATGAATTTCCATTACCTTGTACGCAGTTCTTTTGACAGTTCTTTTCTGCTCCCCATGGCTACGTATCTAGCCAGCTCAGGGCATCCTTGTGAGAGCTTACAAACTCATTGACTATTTATACTATTTATACACAGACACTAATTGCAATTTAAAAAGCCACAGGTGTGGGAAATTAACCTTTAATTGCCATTTTAACCTGTGTGTGTCACCTTGTGTGTCTGTAACATGGCCAAAAATTCAAGGGCATGTAAACTTTTGATCAGGGCCATTTGGGTGATTTCTGTTATCAGTATGATTTCAAAAAGGAGCCAAACCACTATGTGATAATAAATGGCTTCATATAATCACAATAGTTCAATAAAATTTATTTTTTTTGCATGATCAGTCATATTTTCAAAATAAATGCCAACATTTCACAATTTCTGTCAGGGTATGCACATTTTTAGCACAACTATATACATATATATATATATATATATAAATATATATATATATATATATATATATATATAACTCATTTAAAGTAATATGAACGTCATTGGTTACAATATAATCACTGGGAGAGATGCATTAATTCTTACTCAAGGGACCCTGACACTTCCAAATAAAGCTATTTTTTTATAAAGTATCTGAATCATTGCTGATATATTCACAATTGGCTGTGCTGCACTATTGGGTAAATGTGTGACTTTGTAAATACTAATTAGCTGCTTTAATGTGCTAATGAGTAGCACACTGTTTTTGCAAACACATAGGGCCTCATTAAATTAGAGTTGCATGTTAACACGTAGCTCGCAAATGTGATCTTATCGCGATTTGCGTACTACGATTCGTCTTTACCTTCCTTGCGTCCGACTTTGCGTAATGAGGCCAAGATTAGGCTCCGTAGAGTGCAACCTTGTAAGTAGCGCATGCAATGCTCGTACTTCGCAAATCAAGCGAGAATCGCTACAGGCACAAAATAGCACCCACAAAGGATTTACTTACTACGAAGAGACAATGTAAAGTGTAAAATGAACACAACAGTGCAGTTTAACATATAGGGAAAGCATGGAAGGGCATTACAATTACTTGCACAATAACCTTCCCCCTCCAAATCAAATGCATTATAAAAACAATTAGTTTGTATCATATGTTGGAATGGTCATGCATATGCCAATATGAAAAGCCCTACTGCAACACACATAAAGCAAGTAAAGACACACTACCTGATTAAATAGCAACACAAAAACATACAAATTATCCAATATTAAGCCTTTATTACTTTATTTTTTATCAATGATTTACTGTATTGGCTCCCTTTTAAAGGCGTACTGGCGTCTTTAATTGTGTTTCACGTTTTCCGCGCTTCCATACTACGCAAAGCTTAATTGAGACACACGTAGCGCGTACGTACTTCTTATTGAATTGCATGCGTGCCAATGGTGTACGAGATAGCATCCTTCGCTTGTAGCTCGCAGCACTTTTAATTTTATAGTGTCGTAACAAAGTTGTCAAATTTGAAGCATGCAGCCCCTACGTTCAAACTTCGTATTTACGAGGCTGGAATTTAATAGGGCTGATAAAAAGCAAGTGCAGTTCACCCCTCTCAGCATTATTATAATGTTAGTCCCCCCACACCTTTGACAAGTACAGTAAACTGCAAATTAGCATGCTGAGCCACACATTATGATGATATTGTAGCACAAACATTACAGACTAACTGTAGAGAGAAACAGCTAGTGCAATTTATAGACAGTTTTTAATGCTTATTAAGAGAAAAGAAATGTGTCACTTTAAATAGGACTGATGTATATTCAATATATTTTTTTCAGTTTTTGGAGTATGTCCAATATTGTGTATAAAATACCTTTTCAAATGTTGTAACTCTATCATATGATGTAATTATTGAATATAATAAAAGCTGTTTGCCAAAAAAGCCCATTCTAGTGAGTACTTTGCTGAAACATTTTGCATGAGCTTAAGGAGGGTCTTTTTGGTTGGGCCAACAAATTAGATCTATAAAAACATATTAGTCTATATTCTAAAGAAATTAGGTACACTGATTAAATCAATGAAAATGAATGCTAAAGAATACACATAAATAAAAACAGTGATATTAAAAGGGATGTAATATCATAGATGAGTAAAAGTTTGCTTTGTTGAAATATTTGTGAGATGCTTTTCCTGACCATGGGCCATATTCTATTAGCTACTTGCAAATGCCCTGAACTCATACATTTAGCTTTGTGTGTGTTTTCTTTAAATAAATGTTTATATGCATTCTATTGACTTAAGAATTCATTAGTGCCAATAAGTAATATTTGTAGAATATGTAGCAATATTAAGAGTGATTTTAAGTGTGTATAAATTTACGAATTGGGCAATATATAAATCTATGAATCATTAGTTAGTTAGTTAGTTAGTTAGTTGTTCCACCTACAGTGAAAATTTAGTGAGATGCTGCTGTTCCCAGTAATCTAGGCTAATGATCCCCTAATCCCAGACAGGCTATATAACACTTTGTGAATGCAAGTGAGGCACATATATTGCTTACATTCCGTCCTGAGGACTGATTTGGGAACCATTGAAGAATGCAATTTTCCTGTACAAACAATAAACAACATGCATGAAACATCCATATTATAACAAGATAAAACAACAAAAATATTTAGTCCATTTAAGAGTTTCATAGCTTTTCATGTAATGTTGCCACTGGCAGCCCTGAACCCAAGACCCAAAATATGGTGGTGTTACTGTTAGTCATTTATTAAATACTGATACAGTGATTCAATGCAACATTCAACCCATGCTTTATAATATTGAAGAAATTATGACACTTGGGCAGAAGAGTATGAATAGCAGAAAACTGTGTTTATTATACAGAGAATTATTAATATTTATATTCCATGTTGGTCTCAAAAATGTTTTTAGTTTTGACTATTACATTTCTTTTTTTTTTTTTTTTACTGTTCAAACAAAAACAGTAAAAACTGTGCATTAAAAGCAATGATCAAAGTGTACTGTACATGTCTGAACTGTATAAAGGCATTTTAAACGGAATAACAAAAATGGTTGAAATGATTACACAGTCACAAAAATGATGTGAAAATTCATAGCTACAATGGTGCTAGCGGAGGAAAGCTATATATTCTTAAATATAATTTTAGACATTAGTTAAAATGCCTGTGCTATAGTCCTGACAACATGGACAGCTCAGTCTATAAACAGCAGAAAATAGGAAGGATTTCCCTCCCTCAAATTCAGTATTTAAATTAATGGGCAGACTTGTGCTAATTAAAGAGTTAATTTTAAATTTGCATTGAACTTTTGTTACTTAGTAAAGAAATGTTTGAACACAGTTTGAGTTTTTTATTATCATGCAGCAAATGTACTCTGCAGGGAGTGTCTTGGCATTCTTGTTATAATAATCTGAAAGAAATAAAATAATCAGTATGGGAATCATTTGCTTAGAATAATAAAACAATCTGTATATGATACATTTATATATATATATATATATATATATATATATATATATATATATATATATATATATATATATATATATATATAAACATAGCTATTTTGTGTTGGTTTTTTATAGAGCACATTTTTCTTCTTTATCATCAAGCGTTTGCACTTTTATTTATTTTATTGTTCATGTATATTTTGTATTTAACAAAAACGTAAAAAGTAAAGGGAATGCACAATTATGGATGCACAATTCTGCTTAAATCCAAAAAGCATGTACAATAAACACAATGAAAGCCTGCGGTAAAGAATAATTGAGCAAATTATAGAATTTCTATATAGATTGATAATGTTTGTAAACATTGTTCTTCTAACCTCAGCTTCACATTTCTAAAGATCCCATTAAAATGCCTAGCATTAACTCCACTAACTGCCCATAAATACATGTACAACATAATAGATCCTTATATCTAATTAACACGGTAAATAACAAAAACAAACTACTGAAAATTACTGAAATGCATAATATTAAAACACCAAAACATGAGAGCATTACCTGTATACTGATATTAAAGCAACCCTTATCCCATACATCTATATAGCACCCATTTATTTGTGTGCCACTGGTATACATAGTATTGAGAGAATCTGACTATTTCCCCAGGAAGCCACCCTTCTAACTGCATGGAGTCATACATAATTAAATAAATTATCCCACATACATCGAGAAACTAGTCACCCTACCAAACTGTGAAGATCTGTTTTCCCTTAGCTAATATACTTTCAGGTTTTAAAAACATTTGTATAAAATAAGCCAGCCAGCTTCATATAGTCAGCTGATTCACTGCAGAAATTACAAGTAGTTCCATTTCTTATCGTGCAGCGATATCTTGTGGACGTTTGTGGTAATTACATGCATCTGTGTTTCGTTGTTTCCCGTCGAAATTTCCTGGATGTTGCCTCCCATTGATCCGCCCCCATGACCGGCCAGCCAAGCCCACAGTTTACCCTGCCTCCTGATTGGCTCTTTTATAAATCAATCAGCTGCATACCCCAGAGGCACATATTTTATTGGGTAATCCTGAGCTGGGTGGGCATTTTGAATATGTTCAGCCCAATATCATGTAAATCCTTTGTTCTGTAACTACATAAATACTGTGCCTGTGACCAGAAAGAAACATGCTCTTCTTGGGACACATAAATAATCATGTGTTTCATTTAGAGGGAAGACTACTGAACTAAAATCACTCTGCTGCACTGAGCCTCTGCTGCTTCCCTAGGGAACCGGATTGGAATGTGCTGGGGTAGGATTGGTCTCCTTAGCCTTTTCAAGCCCCCTGGAAGAAGAAGTTGACACAGGTTAGGCGGATCCTGAAACAGTGGGTGTCTGAGCTGATGCAGATGATCCTGATTTGGCCGCCGGGAAACGAGAAGTCCATTCCTTCTAAAGAAGATTGTCTGGAAGAGGGTGATCCCTGTAGCCAAAGGCGCGAAGTTCTGAAGCTGAATAGCAACCCCTCCTGGAATCTTCACAAAAAATAGCTATATCTACCCTACATTCCAGTTTTACAGCACAGAGGACTAGAGCCAGCAAATTAATATTTTCTGTTAACAACATTCGTGAAACACAGATTTAGACTTTAATAATAATCAGTTTTATGGTTCTTTGTGCATTCATTCATTTAATGTGTAAAATGTGTAAAAAAAATTGCTAATCACAGGTCATTTATTCCATACTTGAATGCATGGGCAGAGTAGCACAAAATAAAATTGGGGTCGGGGATAATTTACTGCCAGTGCACCCAGTGGATTTACTGCCAGTGCACCCAGTGCAATGCACCGAGGCCCTGCTCTGGCGGGCACCATTTCTGGAGTGCTCCTTAAAAACGTTTTTTTTTATTTCTTTGTTTACATTTTCAATGCACCTGCCCCCACAATAGGGACAGATCCACTGCCACGTTAGGGGTTCAGTGCCTTAGTTTCTAGCACTATAATGGAGTAGTCAGGAGGCAGTTAATGCATTTAAGGATCTTTACTGAATAATTGTCAGCATACAACATAAATAAACACAGAAAACAAGAAAAAAGCCTAGCTTCCTTGAAGCGCTGACTAACAGTAGCTGCAGTTTCCTCACTGACAAAACTAATGAAAAATAAAGTCCTCAATATACAGGCCTGAAAGCTTGTCTGCTCCAACAGTCTGTGGGCCTGCTCTAGGGAGCAGAGTTGCTGGCTATCTTGACTTTCTTGTCTCCCTCTTAAAAGCAGCTTGTCCCTTGTGAGACTTTAGTTTCTCTCAAAAGCTCTGCTGACTCCAAACACTTTATTTCTGCAGTCTCACACTGGCAGCTCCTAGAATACAATATTCTTTTCCGAAGCCTACTTTCCCAGTTTTCACAATGGTAGACTCATCCAGAGTCAGCAAGCCATCCTGTCTTAGCTTGTACTCACTGCTTAGGCCATCAGAGCTTAATTGCAGGGGCCTCTCCTTTCCTTGTGTTTGTCTTTTAAAAGGCTTACAACACCTGCAGCTTCAATTAGCACAGCTTCAGGGAGTTAACTCCATATTCCCTGGAAAGAATTCCTCAATAATTTGGTTCTCGCACAATCCACTGGGGGGCAGCCCCCCCCCCCCCCCCCCCCCCCCCCCCCCCCAAAAAAGTAAAAAAAATTATATATATATATATATATATATATAACTAGTAAATTGCCTGTCAAAAATTATGGGAATAAAATTGTAAAAAATCTGGCAATGCTGTTTGCCACACAATGTGAGGATTTTGGCCATCTGAGCACCTTCGGCACTCATCGCGTGGCTTTCAATGAGCGCCTTCAGTGTAGTTTAGGGGCCTTGCGTGTTACTGACTTGGGTTATGTGTTCCTGCCTTGGTGTGAGTGTTAGTGCCTTGGGTTAAGTGTTAGTGCCTTGGGTTAAGTGTTACTGCCTTGGGTTAAATGTTACTGGCATGGGTTAAAAGTTACTGGCTTGCGTTAAGTGCTACTGCCTTCAGCCTGTTTTTTTACTGCCTTGGGCCTCATTTTTATCCCGTTACGTTCTTTTTGACCACCATTGTTTTCTTGCTAAGGCGATTTTCGATGGTGAAAAAATGCAAGTATGCCTCAAAATTGCTTGCAACCTCACTTACAGGCTCCCTGGCTCTCCCCCTGTGCTGTGTGTGAGTGTGTAATTGAATTTGTGGCATAATTATGGTTTTTTGGTTGTCTTACCAGTTGCGTGGTTCGGGCGTCTTACGTACTTCAGCCCTAAGTCCTACGGGGCTCACAATGAGCACCTGTGGGGCTCATTGCGAGTCCTGCAATGAGCGCCTTTGGCGCTTATTGCAGCCTAAGCCCAGCGGCCTCAACTGCTCGCCTCGCTTTGTGAGGGCCATAAAGCGTGACCAACCTCGCAAACGGGACCAATTATATGCCAACTTAATGCATATATATAATAAAAAAAATATTTATTATATTACTGCTCCATGGTCATGCATGATTGAGTTTAATTTTGCTTTTTTTTGTGTCCCATATTCATTTAATCTGGGGGGGATTTGTTCCCCCTCCCCCAGCATGCATGTGGAACATAAATCCGTCCTTCACCATAAAAAATATTAATGAGGAGAAGGGGATACGGGATGATGTGCTTTATGTTCCCCACCTACTTTTAAATTAGATTCACATTAACTAAGCATTTAGTAAATTACCATACTTGTGCAGAAATATATTACGTTCCACTTTTATGCTTCACTTACAAATTTATTTTCAAGCCCTAAATTCCCTTTTTTTAAATGATAATGTGCTCAATTTAGCAAATATTATTGCAAAATAAATTAAGGACATATAGAGCTATGCTGATTAAACAAATTAAAATAATTTAGTGAAGCAACTATCTTACTGAAGTTAAAATATTGATATAATTTACCTTCTTTCCAAACCCATTATCACAGTTACCTGAATAATTCCTTGGTTTAAGCAAGTTTGTATAAATGACCTTTCTACATTGCATCTGAAGTACAACATGAAATTCTCTCCAGAGCATAAAATAGCTAGGCTTCAATAGACTTATTAATGTTAAATTAATCAGCTTTTGCAGCCATTAATCATAATGTTGCATGCAATAAAGACAAATAACATGACATTACATAGTATATACTCTTATTATCACAAGACTGTTAGTCTTAATGTTATGTGAGTCTTAATGAGACACATATACTCACTAGACTACATTAGGCTTGGCTCTAAGAATTCCCTAAATATTTTATTAAAACTTACATTAAATATTATCTTTCAGCAAAATCAGGAAGAATGATTAAGCTATGTTATTAAATAACGCATCTAGCTGACTGTTTTATGACGTAATACTGACCTTAGTAATGTAACAGAAAAAAGGAGAAAGTTTGGACTGATCAATTCAGAGAAAAGTTAAGAATAAAAGATTTTTTGTGTTCCCATTATGTAAGGCTTACAAAATCATTAAAGGCAGCTTGATAAAATTAACGTACAGTATATAAACAATACATTTTACCAACGACAAATATCATAGGGCTTTTGCTCGGATTTTAAAGGGATGCTGTAAGTTTTTATCTTTTATGACTTTTAGTAATAAAGTACATTATTAACAACTTTTCAATTTATAAACATTAAATTATGATTATTGTGATGTTTTGTGACACCCTGTCTTTTTCATACTCCAACAAAGCCTGCAATAGACTTTCCTGTAGTTTTCTAATAGCAAAGATGGGCTGCACGGCCAGTCCCAGTGTGAAAAAGATCAAGCAAGATCCACACAAAATGGTATAAAATAAGAAGTTTTCATTTTATTTTTTCGCCTAAGCGATAAACAAACACTGATCATCATTGCCTAAAATTTATGATAATTTCAGTGACTTTATAAGACAGTTTACCTTAATACTGTAACATAGATAAAAAAATTATGTAAGATCTGTAAAATGTAATATCTAGCATCGAAGTAAAAGGTATTAAGAAATATGTTGAGTTAAGTTGTAAGTCAACATTTTTTTATGAAGCTTAGATGACATCCGGCTAATTTAATTTGTTTATTTGAAAATGTTTTTTTTTTACAAATACTTCTGAAATATTATTTCAGAAAAGTCCAGTATTACTCAAGCACATTTTTATATTTTTGACCTCATTTTTTTGAGAAAACCCCTGATTAATGTCATAATTCCACAAAATCCTGTTCACTATAAGGTGTATCTATTAGGTTGGATTAATAATAGTTGAGGTACATGTATATTATTAAGCATTGCCATGGATTATCAGAATTATCATTCTTGGTTATCACTGAAATGTCATATCATAAAAGAGCACAACATAATATTTCTCTGTGTCATTATGTGTGTTATTTTTAAACTATTCAACACATTTTCCTTATAATGTAGAACAGGATAGTCTATTTCTCACAAAATATTTTTTAGAAATGTGCACATGTGTTTTTAATATACAGTCAATATACAGTATAATTGTATATTATTTTAATATAATGTGCTTGAATGATGACTTCATAGTCCAAGAGACAGAAAAATTAACTAATTTCAGTAACAGCTTTTTAAAGGATCTTGAAACTTCAGGATGTTAACGTAACAGACAGTGGAGGATCTAGTGAATGGTGGGCCCCTGTGCAGAAAAAATATTCAGGTCTTCCCGGGGTGGGGTACAATTTTTATTTTGTGTTGGGCCTCTACCCATCCCTGAGCCCCCACATTTTATATCACATATTATAATTGTCAAACTGCGATTCGTCGTCACACTTGCGACGAATCTCAGTTTGACAATGACCCGATCGCAAAAGCGATCGGATCGCGCGCGCAGGCGTAAGCAGCGTATGCGCGCAGCGCGGCGTGAGCAGCGTATGCTCAATGCGCGCCGTGAGAAGATGCACAGAGGGAGAGTGGGGAAGAGACACAGAGGGAGAGGGTGGAAGAGACACAGAGGGGGGAGAGACACAGAGGGAGAGTGGGGAAGAGACAGAGGGAGAGTGGGGAAGAGACACAGAGGGAATAGGGGGAAGAGGCACAGAGGGAGAGGGTGGAAGAGATACAGAGGGGGGGAGAGACACAGAGGGAGAGTGGGGAAGAGACAGAGGGAGAGTGGGGAAGAGACACAGAGGGAGAGGGGGAAGAGGCACAGAGGGAGAGGGTGGAAGAGATACAGAGGGGGGAGAGACACAGAGAGAGAGTGGGGAAGAGACAGAGGGAGAGTGGGGAAGAGACACAGAGGGAGAGGGGGAAGAGGCACAGAGGGAGAGGGGGAAGAGGCACAGAGGGAGAGGGGGAAGAGGCACAGAGGGAGAGGGTGGAAGAGACACAGAGGGAGAGGGTGGAAGAGGCACAGAGGGGGGAGAGACACAGAGGGAGAGGGGGAAGAGACAGAGGGAGAGGGGAAAGAGACAGAGGGAGAGGGGGGAAGAGACACAGGGGGGAGAGACACAGAGGGTGAGAGGGGGAAGAGAAAGAGAGGGGAAGAGGCACAGAGGGAGGGGGCAAGAGACACAGAGGGAGGGGGGAGAGACACAGAGGGAGGGGGAGAGACACAGAGGGAGGGGGGAAATAGACATGGGGAAAGAGACACAGGGGAGGTGGAAAGGGACATGGGAGGGAGAGGTGGGAAAGAGACACAGGGGAGGAGGAAAGAGACATGGGAGGGAGAGGTGGGAAAGAGACACAGGGGAGGGAGAGGAGGGGGAAGAGACACAGGGGAGGTAGAGGAGGGGGAAAAGACACACAGGAGTGAGAGAAGGGGGGAGAAACACAGGGGAGAGAACAGGGGGAAGAAACAGAGGGGAGGGAGAACAGGGGGAAGATACACATGGGAGGGAAATGGGGGGGAAGAGACATGAGGAAGGGGGAACAGATACAGGGGGAAGGGGAAAAGAGACACAGGCCAGGGGGGAACAGGCATAGAAGGAGAGGGGGGAAGAGAGAGAGTGGGAAGAGACACAGGGGGAGAGATACAGAGGGTGAGGGGGGAAGAGACACAGAGGGAAAGGTGTGAAGAGGTACAGAGAGAGGGGGAAAGAGGCACAGAGGGGGGAGACACAGAGGAAGTGGTGGAGAGACACAGTGGCGATAGACACAGAGAGAGGCGGGGAAAGAGGCACAGAGGGAGAGGGGTGGAAGACACAGAGTGGGGAGAGACACAGAGGGTGAGGGGGGAAGAGACACAGAGGGAGAGGGGGGAAGAGAGAGAAAGGGAGGAAGAGGCACAGAAAGAGGAGGGGGAAGAGACACAGGGGAGTGAGAAGAGGGGAAGAGACACCGGGGAGAGAGTGCAGGGGGGAAGATACACAAGGGAGGGAAATGGAGACACGAGGAAGGGGGGAACAGACACAGGGGGAGGGGGAAAGAGACACAGGCCAGGGGGGAACAGACACAGGGGAGGGGGGGACACAGGGGGGCAAGAGATGCATGGGAGGAAGAAGGGGGAAAGAGACACAGGAGGGAAAGGGACACAGGAGAGGGGTTTAGAGACACGGGAGGGAGAGGGAGGTAAAAACACAGGGGGGCAGGAGATACAAGGGAGGTAGACGAGGCGGAAGGAGACACAAGGGAGGGAGAGGAGGGGGGAAATAAGACACGAGGGAGGAAGTAGACAGGGGGAGAGACTCGCAATGAGCTCCAAAGGGGCTCATTGCAAGGCCTGTGATGAGCACCAAAGGAGCTCATCACAAGGCCAGTAAAGTAGAGGGGGAGAGGCTTACATTGTGTGGCAAACAGAATTGCCAGGCTTCAGTTTTTTTTGCCGTCATTTTTGACGGGCAAGTCGCTAGTATATATATATATATATTTTTTTTTTAAATCATTTGCAGGCCATACAAAAATGATCAACTTAAAAATAAGCCTGCTATATTTGGTCAAACATTTAAATAACTCATCCTAATGTGATGGCTGGAACTGCTTATCTCTGTCCTGTCTCTCTATCCTGTGTCTGTGTGTCTCTCTCGGTCCTGTCTCTTTCTCCTGTCTGTCTCTCTCTCTCCTCTCTCTCTCACATATCTCCCTCTCTCTCCCACTCTTTCTCTCTTTTCTGCCTCTTTCACCTCTCTCTATCTCTCTCTCTCTTCTGTCTCACTCCTGTCTGCTTCACTCCTGTCTGTCTTTCTCCTGTCTCCTGTGTCTTGCTCTCTCTCCTGTCTGTCTCTTTCCATTATGACTGTCCCTCTCCTGTCTTTTCTTCTCTCTCTCTCTCCTGTGAGTCTCTCTCTCCTGTCTCTCTAATGTCTCTCTCTCATTTCTCCTTTCTTTCCCCTGTCTCCCTCTCCTCTCTCTCCTGTCTCTCTCTACTCTCTCCCCTCTCTCTCTCTCCTTTCTGTTTGTCTCTCTCTCTTGTCTCTCTCTCCTCTCTCTCTCCTTTCTGTTTGTCTCTCTCTCTCCTGTCTCTCTCTCTGGTATTTTGCTCTCAATGCTGTGTGTAACTCTGTCTTGCACGCAATGCTGTGTTTGTCTCTCGTGAATGCGCAGGATGCTATTGTCACACATTTGCTCCTCCAGTTGCGCATTGCTTACACTGGGATCCTCTGGTCTTTAACGGCCCGCAGGCCAGACCTTCTAGACGATCAATTAATGAAACACAAAAACAAACTCTTATTCCATTCTTTACATAGTTACATAGTTACATAGGGCCTCATTCTATTAGCGGCCGCAGCCGTTGTGGGGCCGCAAGGACCGGCCGCAGGCTATTCGGCTATTCTATTCCCTTACGGCCGGAGGCTCCGGCAGGCTTGCGGCCGGTGCCTTGCTATCTCTTGTGGCCGCTCGCGCCAGAGGAAAGCCTTTGATCTAAAACGGCCGCAAGAGTTTTGCTATTCAATTGCTCCGGGAAACGTCTCTGCAAGGCTAAAAACGAGCCGCAGCTTACTTGCAGGAAAGAGGTCTCGCTAGCACCAATTAAGCACATAAAATAGCTCAAATAAAGCACTTTGAGAAGACTATAAAGGGATTTTAGGTGTTAGAAAAAATAGCACATAATTATCCTGTACTCAAATCCGTAAAATATTTAATTTTTAATATCCGTAAAATATCCATGTAAAAAGTCCAGAGTGCTTGGAGCACCTCAGACACACCCACGCCGCAGCCGGAAAATAAACAGTTAATTTGAACTCGTGTTTGGGCAGATGTGCAAGCTTGAGAGTGGGTTCCTTTTAATCCTCATGTCCCCCAATATGATCCCTAGCATTTACATAGCTGTACAGTGCAGGCTTGAATTTATTTTTGTGTTTTTATATTTCACAGATTACGGCCGGTTCCAAGATATGCGGCCGGCCGTAAGATGAGATCCTTGCGGGGCCGTATAATAGAATCGCGAGTTAACTGAACCCGCGCAAGGAATCGCAGCCTTACGGACGATTTACGGCCGCTAATAGAATGAGGCCCATAGTATTTAAGGTTGAAAAAAGACTTTCAGTCCATCAAGTTCAACCTTTTAAGATCTCCTCTGATCTGCAATATGAGGATTAACTATTAATTCCTTACTTGTTAATTAATTATTAATCAATTATTTAATGTTTTTTTTTAAGTTATTAATTAGTCCAGAAGAAAAAACAAAAAAACACAGCGACACTTAGCCAATTGTCTCAAAGGGAAATATCAAAAATTTGGATCAATACTGTCTCTCTAATTATCCATGACAACCCTGAATTCCCTTTTTAATTAGAAATAAATCTAGTCCCATTTTAAAGTTATCTATCGAATCCGCTGTCACCACCTCCTCTGGTAGAGAATTCCACAGATTAACCACCCTTACTGTAAAGAACCCTCTTCTTTCTTTGAGGTGGAATCTTTTTACTTCTAACCTCAAGGGATGTCCTCTTGTCAGTTGAAAACCTCTTGGCACAAAAAGCTCCCCTGACAAATCTTTATACTGACACTGGATGTATTTATATAAGGTAATCATATCTCCTCTTAGACGACTTTTTTCTAGAGAAAAGAAGTTTAATTTGGTTATTCTTTCTTCATAACTTAGCCCCAACCATTCCCCTTTGCAAAAAAGCCTTTGCAAAAACCAAAAAGACTACATCCACTGAGTTGCCTTGATCCAGGTTCCTACTAACCTCCTCATAGAAACTAATTAGATTTGTTTGACATGACCTATCCCTCATAAATCCATGTTCACTCCTACTTATAATCCTGCTCAAATAGACATATTCTTGTATATTATCCCTTATTAACCCTTCTAAAAGCTTCCCCACTACAGAAGTGAGGCTCACTGGTCTATAATTCCCCTGATTTGCTCTTGCTCCCTTTTTAAATATAGGTATTGCATCAGCTTTTCTCCAGTCATCTGGTAGAGACCCTGGGCCTCATTCTATTATCGGCCGCAGCCGTTGCGGGGCCGCAAGGACCGGCCGCAAGCTATTCGGCTATTCTATTCCCTTACGGCCGGGGATTCCGGCAGGCTTGCGGCCGGTGCCTTGCTATCTCTTGCGGCCGCTCGCGCCGGAGGAAAGCCTTTGATCTTAAACGGCCGCAAGAGATTTGCAATTCAATTGCTCCGGGAAACCTCTCTGCAAGGCTAAAAGCGAGCCGCAGTTACTTGCAGGAAAAAGGTCTCGCTAGCACCAATTAAGCACATAAAATAGCTCAAATAAAGCCATCCTGCACTTTTAGAAGACTATAAAGGGATTTTAGGTGTTAGAAAAAATAGCACATAATTATCCTGTACTCAAATCCGTAAAATATTTAATTTTTAATATCCGTAAAATATCCATGTAAAAAGTCCAGAGTGCTTGGAGCACTTCAGACACACCCACGCCGCAGCCGGAAAATAAACAGTTAATTTGAACTCGGGTTTGGGCAGATGTGCAAGCTTGAGAGTGGGTTCCTTTTAATCCTCATGTCCCCCAATATGATCCCTAGCATTTACAGAGCTGTACAGTGCAGGCTTGAATTTATTTTTACGTTTTTATATTTCACAGATTACGGCCGGTTCCAAGATATGCGGCCGGCCGTAAAAGGAGATCCTTGCGGGGCCGTATAATAGAATCGCGAGTTAACTGAACCCTCGCAAGGAATCGCAGCCTTACGGCCGATTTACGGCCGATAATAGAATGAGGCCCCCTGTGTTTAGAGAATCTTCAAAAATTAAATATAATGGTTTGGCTATTACTGAACCAAGTTCCCTTAGTACCCTTGGATGTATTCCATCAGGACCCGGGGCTTTATTAACATTTATTTTTTCCAACCTCTTTTGGATTACTTCCTGTGTTAACCAATTATTTGGCAAAGGTAGTGTAGCCCCATTATGTTGCAGTGTCCCAACCACTTGTACCTCCCTTGTGTATACCGAAGAAAAAAACCTATTTAGCTCATCTGCCTTTTCCTGGTCACTAATTTCCAGACAGCCTGTTTCACATTCTAATGTTCCTATAGCTTCCTTCCTCGCCTTCTTCCCATTAATATACTTAAAAAATATTTTAGGTTTAGTCTTACTCTCTTTTGTAATACATTTTTCATTTTCTATTTTAGCCAGTCTAATAGCGCTTTTGCAAGCCTTGTTGATTTCCTTGTATTCCCGTAAAGCAGTCTCTGTCCCCTCTTGTTTGTATAATTTAAATGCCTTTTTTTTACTCCGTATCTTGATCTTTAAATCATTGTTAAGCCACATGGGTTGTGATTTACTCCTTTTACTTTTATTCCCACACAGTATATGCCGATGTGTATGTATATTTAGTAAGGATTAAAATGTTGTCCATTTATGTTCAGTGTTTTTACCTATCAGTTATCTGTCCCAGTCTATACTTTGTATTGCTGCCCTTAGACAGTTAAAATCTGCCCTTTTAAAATTAAGAGTTTTTGTTGGCCCCTTAAAATGTTGTTTTTTTAATTCAATCTCAAATGAGACTGTGTTGTGATCAATGTTTCACCAAGGTTGCCCTATTTCAACATTTGATACTATATAAATATTATTTGTGATGAGTAAATCTAAGATAGCTTCATTTCTAGTAGGCTCCTGTATAACCTGGGCCAGATAATGATCCCTGAGTGTATACAAGAACCTGCTCCCCTTAGCTGAACTGATGGTCTCATTTATCCAGTTTATTTCAGGGTAATTAAAATCTCCCATTATTAGAACTTGCCTGTGCTTAGCTGCATTTCCAATCTGTATCAATAATTGTATTTCCTCACTTTCAGCTATATTTGGGGGTTTATAGAATACTCCTACTAATATTCTTTTGGAATTTGCTGCTCCGCTATCTAACTCTACCCACAAACATTCAACTTTATCACTAGGTCCACCATAAATATCTTCTCTGACTATAGCCTTAAATTCAGGCTTAACATACAGACAAATCCCTCCTCCTCATTTACCATTGCCTCTATCTTTCCTAAATAGGTTATAACCATCTAGATTAACCGTCCAGTCATGAGATTCATCCCACCACGTTTCGGTAATGCCTATTAAATGCCATTTTTCATTAATTGCTAATAATTCTAACTCTCCCATTTTTCATGGCAAGATTCTGGCATTAGCAAGCATACACCTTATGTTATGAGTCTGTAGTTCTGAAGTGCCTGCCACTGTACTTGAATTACTTAGTACTACCTCACTATTGACTATACTACCCTCCCCCCATCTCCTCCCCCATGAGTTGTTTATTCATCCCTTATACCCTCTACACTTTCTACCCCATTACTTATATCTAGTCCCTCCCCCCCACCTACTAGTTTAAAAACTCCTCCAGCCTTTCTACCATCCTATCCCCTAGTACAAAAGCTCCCTCATCATTAAGGTGCAATCCATCCCTACTGTAGAGATTGTACCGAAGTGAGAAGTCAGCCCAGTGCTCTAAAAAGCCAAACCCCTCCTTAGTGCACCACATCTTTAGCCACGCATTAACCTCCCTAATCTCCTTCTGCCTCCCTGGGCTAGCACGTGCCACTGGTAGTATCTCAGAAAATACTACCTTGGAGGTCCTTGCCTTCAGCTTATTACCTAGTTCTCTAAAATCATTCTTTAGGACACTCCATCTTCCACTAACTTTGTCATTGGTACCAATATGTACCAAGACCGCCGGTTCATTTCCAGGCCCTCCCAATAATTTGTCTACCCGATCCACAACATGACGAACCCGAGCATGTTTTTTCTTTTTTTAGCTTTTATTTGGTACAAATGTCTATAAAGTGCCATTACATTTGCACAAAGAAGTTTAAAAAAAATATCTCATGAGTGTTTGAAGAGAGTTTACCCAAGCAAGAAAATTGGTAGTCTTTACCCAAGCAAGAAAATTGGTAGTCTTTATTTATTCCCTGTTTGTTATGATAGGGATTAAAAAAGCGAACTATAATTCCAAATAATGTTACATTTTTGTGTTTCCTTATTTTTCCTTATCACTGAAAATTTGAACTACTAAAATATTAATATTTTACAAGGATGATAAAAATGTATCTCAGTCACTTTCATGATTTAGGATAGATCATTTCTCACTGCCATCATTTCCTGATTTTAATGAACATTAGAGATATTTATTAACATCATAGAGTAAAACTGGAATTACAGTAGTGGCTCTTTATGTGATTGCCTGTGCAGCTGTTGGAATGCTCCTAATATTTTGAAAATAAAAATTACTTTTCAACCAAACCTTTATATTTTGTTTACTGTCTAGAACATTTTTTTACTTTTAATTAAGCATCAGCTGTTTTTAGGCATGAATGGCATTTGAAAAATGTCAGCAGAATTAGTAGAAATGCAAAAATATAGTTAACTAATTTGAGTTGATATTCATTCAACAGGTTTTAATACAGAATGCCAAGTACCTGTCAAATAAAACAAGAGAGTAACTAAGAATACTGGATTTTACTTTTTACTCTCAGCCTGCAGATTGTACTGCATGACAGACAACTTCTGTAAAAGGACCACTTAGGTTCTCTATTTATATTATGCTCTTTGAAGAATTGGACTTGACAAAGAACAAACTGTTTTTTTTTTTAAGTAAAGCTTGGTTTGTTATGTTGATTTCTCACTTGGGAACCTTGGATAAAGGTGCAATTGTATTTTTTCCATGTTTGAATTCCTTAATGCAAGTACATTCAGTAGAAGAATATTTATCAGCACACAAGGTCAGATAATGATGTGCTTTCCCTCCAAAGGGATTTGGATAAATTAGAGGAACGGACAACTAAATGGCAGATCAGATTTAATATGAATAAATGTAAAGTTATGCATCTGGGAAGGAAAAATAGCCATGCAATGTATAATCTTAATGGAGCAAATATAGGGGTATCAGATATTGAAAGGGATTTGGGAGTGCTTGTGGACAACCACCTAGGTAGCAGTGCTCAATGCCAAGCAGCAGCTGCAAAGGCAAATAAAATATTAGCATGTATTAAGAAGGGTATAGAAGCAAGTGAAGCAAATATAATTCTCCCTCTATACAAATCCCTAGCACGCCCTCATTTGGAATATGGAGTACAATTTTAGAGTTGGAAAAAGTACAGAGAAGGACAACAAAACTAATAAGGGGAATGGAGGGGCTAAGTTATGAAGAAAGACTAACCAAATTAAACTTATTTTCTTTAGAAAAAAAGGTATCTAAGATCTAAGAGGGGATATGATAACTTTATATAATTATATCCAAGAGGTTTTCAACTGACAAGAGGACATCATTTGAGTTTAGAATTAAAAGATTTCACCTTAAGGAAAGAAAATGGTTCTTCACAGTAAGGGTGGTAATCTGTGGAATTCTCTGCCAAAGGAGGTGGTGACAGCACATTTGATAGATAACTTTAGAAACCGATTGGATATATTTTTAAATAAAAAAGGGCATTCAGGGTTATCCAGGTTAATTAGAGGAGTGTTGATCCATGGAGGAGTCCAATTGCCAGTATCTGGGATCAGGAAGTAATTCTTTTTTTCCCTTTTGAGACAATTGTTGTTGTTTTTTTCTGCTTGCCTCCCTCTGGATAAATTAACAATTAGCAATTATCCTGCATATTGCAGATCAGAGGAGATCTAAAAAGGTTGAACTTGATGGACTAACAGCCATTTTCAACCTCAATTACTATGTAACTATGTAACTATATACTTATATATAAAGTACATTTGTGTTCACACTTGAATGTCTAAAAAAGGTGTTTCCTGCTCAGAATTCCAAGAAATACAGTTATTACACTGCATTCTAGGAACCTGGGCAGGGACATGCAAATGTGCCCACAAAGGCTTTACTGTTTAATCCAAATACCATTTCAAATTTGGCTCTTTTTAAGCATAGGCAGCTTCAAACAAAGCCCAGGGTGCATTATACACAAGCCAGGAAACCTACCCACAGGGAGCACTGTTTCAAGGTTATACTCACTCCAACTTACATATTTAATTATACTACACAAACATTGGTTTGTTTGTTCTTTTTTGTGTCTCTTTTATTTCTGTCATTGCACTCTTCTTCGTACATCCGTTTCAGTTTTCCTATCTCTCTTTTTTTTTTTTTTCACCCTTTCCCTATACCTTTCTTTTGTCTTTTTACTGGTTGTGCCACACCTTATAATTGATAATACATCTACATTTGTGATTTTTTTTTTATTTTAATTTTTTTTATCCATTTTTTAATCTAGTATTTCAAAAGAACATACTATAATGACCAGGCTTCAGTGGTAATGTAAATTAAAAATGAACAGCTAAAGTGAGATAAAACCTAATAACACTTATAAATAAGGGATTACAAGATTTACCAGTTCTTTTTTGTAAGAAGTCATGAATGAAGCTTGCTCATAATACAGAGGAAATAACCAGGTTATTGTATATTAATAGCAAGTGAGCAGGGTTTAATAATTGATAAGGAAATGAAAAGACCACATACAGTTATAGAACTTGTTTTCCTTTTGCTACACAAGAGGATTTTTGGAAAAGAGATCAGAGAAGAAGAGATTGCCAATCTGATCAATAAGTAAAACGAATATAAATCTTCAGGGTCAAAAACATTGTTGGCAGAACAACAAAAAAACTATAAGAAGGCTACTTATTTTGATGGTGGGTAAGATATTTGCCAAAATATCCGTCATGTATTTGAAGAGCTCAGGCCACTTTTCCACTCTCTCATAGGACATTGTTTCTGCCAATCACTAACACAATGATTTTTTCTACCAGGTAGAGCAAAGAGCTGTATTTTGCCCATAATAGTAGACTTTCTTGGTTGTTGATAAAAAGCAATCAGATAACATAGAGAGTAATTATAAAAGCTGTAAGTATTGGAAAATGCACTGCATAATACTTCTTAAATTCAGTCTTTAAAGAGCCAGTGTAAGAGCTTTTCATGTTAAACATATATTTTGAATCATCATTAATGAACATTAAAAATACATGTGCAAACTGCAGCAAAGGAAATATAATTTTAAAACATAGTTTATCTCATTAATGTCCACTGCTTTACCCGTCTCATTGTCTTGAGAATTGCAGAATGGAAGTGAAAGATTTAAACTACTGTAACAATATGCAAGCCTTACCATGACAGTCTAACTGACCAAAACTTTTTACAGAATTTTCTTTTATAATCACTATGATTTTTTTGTTATTACCTTAACCTTCCTAGATTATAAACTCTTACAAGATCAGGGTCCTCTACTCTTTATGTACCACTATGTATCATATTATGTATTCTGTATTTAGTGCTCTAGAGATTATGTTGGTGCTTTATAAATTAATAATAAAGCAATAGTCACTTAATCAGAATATTATTGAGTAAACTCTGAATAAACGTATAAATATTATTGTTCTGGTTCTAATTTATATAGTTACATAGTTACATCGTATTTGAGATTGAAAAGGACTTTCAGTCCATCAAGTTCAATCTTTCTAGATCTCCCCTGATCTTTGTAATATGTGAATTAATTGTAAATTGAGCCATTGAAGCATTGCCAATTGTCTCAAAAGAAGAAAAAATACACATCCTTCCTGACCCCAGATACTGGTGATCGGATTCTTCCCTGGATCAATACTTCTTCTCTAGTTATCCAGGATAACCTTGAATGCCCTTTTTATTGAAAAATATATCCAATTGTTTTTTTTTTATTATCTATGTAATGAACTGTCATCACCTTTTTTGGTAGAGAATTCCACAGTTTAACCCCCCTTACTGTGAAGAACCCTTTTCTTGCTTTAAGGTTGAATACTTTTTCTTCTAATCTCAAAGGATGTCCCCTTGTCAGTTGAAAACCTCTTGGCACAAAAAGTTCCTTTGACAAAGGCTTGTATTGACCCTGGATATATTTATATAAGGTAATCATATCCCCTCTTAGACACCTTTTTTCTAGAGTAAATAAGTTTAATGTTGTTAGTATTTCTCCATAACTTAGGTCCTCCATTCCCTTTAGTACCTTTGTTGCACTTATCTTTACTTTTTCCAGCTCTAAAATGGCCTTTATATGTAGTGGTGCCCAAAATTGTACTCCATAATCAAAATGAGGGCCTACTATGGATTGGTATAATGGGATAATTATATTTGCTTCCTTTGCTTCTATACCCTTCTTAATACATGCTAATATTTTACTTGCCTTTGCAGATGCTGCTTGGGCTTTGAGCACTGTTACCTAGGCGGTTGTCCACAAGCACTACCAAATCCCTTTCAACATCTGATACCCTTAGATTTGCTCCTTTAAGATTATAAATTGCATGGCTATTTTTCCTCTAATTTATGTAAATCCCTTTGGACCGAAAGTACATAATTTTCTGATATAATTACTTTGCACAACTTTATGTCATCAGCAAAAATGGAGACACCACACTCCAATCCCACTTTCAAGTCATTAATAAATATGTTAAAAAGGAGGGGACCTAATACTGAGCCCTGAGGAAACCCCAATTACCACATTAGTCCAATTATTATTATTATTATTACTTTTATTTGTAACGCGCCAACATATTCCGTAGCGCTATACAGAGGAAATGAACAAGGAAAAATATACATTTTAACAAACTGCAAAAAGTGGAGGGCCCTGTTTTGAGCTTAGAATCTTTGTAGAAAGTGCTTTTTCCCAAAGCACTCTACAAGATTGAAAACTCTCTACTTACAATCTAAATCCAATCGGAGTATGTTCCATTTACAACAACCCTTTGCTTCCTGTCTTTTAGCCAGCTCTCAATCCAGAAGCAAATTTATGGCAATTCCTGTATCCCTTAGTTTGCTCAATAGTCTCCCATGTGGCACTGTATCAAAAGCCTTTGCAAAATCAAAATAGACTACGTCCACTGAGTTGCCTTGATCCAAGTTCCTACTAACCTCCTCATAGAAACTAATTAGGCTTGTTTGACATTACCTATCCTTCATAAATCCATGTGGCTCCTACTTATAATCCTGTTTGAATAGACATATTCCTGTATATTATTCCTTATTAACCCTTCTGAAAGCTTTCCCACTACCTAAGTGAGACTCACTGGTCTATAATTCCCCGGATTTCCCCTTGTTCCCTTTTTAATTATAGGTATCACCTCTGCATTTCTCCAGTCATCTGGTAGAAACCCTGTGTTGAGTGAATGTTGAAAAATTAGATATAATGGTTTTGCTATAACAAAACAGAGCCCAGTTGCCTCAGTACTCGTTGATGTATTATATCAGGACCTAGGGCTTTATTAACATTTATTTTTTCCAACGTCTTTTGGATTTCTTCCTGCGTTAACCAATCATTTGGTGAAGGTAGTGTAGCCCCTATGTTGCAGTGACCCAACCGCTGGTACCTTTCTTGTGTATACCGAAGAAAATAATCTATTGTAAGCTTTCACATTTAAAACAACATTGCAGACTTTCAGTTAGCCAACTCTTCGAAATAGACTTAAGGAAATATTTATTGTTCTTTTGTCATTCCTTTTGACAGGTGTTAATTTTTTAAAGAGACAGTTTCACTTATTTTCTTATAGATATCATTAAAGAAGTATGATTATTAGACATGCATATTACTTAAAGGGCTGCTAACTTCAGCAGAATTTGGAGCACACCACTGTAAAGATCTCATAAAAGCATGTTGAAATACTTTTTGCATTTCTGAAATATGTGCATTTTTCACTGAGAATTCAGTCAAGTAAAATCTGCGTTTACATGAATCACTGACTGCTCCCAGCCAGACACACAATACAGATCTGTGTAGTGAGCAAAATAAAAAATAGAGTTAACTCTCAACAAATCAGTCTGTAAGTGCATGTCATGCTTGAATCACCTACATAGATCAGTGGTGGGTTAACTTTTTAGTGCATTCCTGAGTTTAGGAAAAAAACTGCTATCAATCAGTGTCCTCACCTCCAGGCTTGGCTGTCTCTAATTAATCATGAAATTGCCAGTAGGCAATAGTAGACTGTGTTTATAAACAGTCTTTAGATTTTTTAGCTGTTAATAGTAATTGAAAAATATAGATAATTTTAGCATACAATCTTGTGATCTTTCACACCATG
This sequence comes from Discoglossus pictus, assembly GCA_027410445.1. Taxonomy (NCBI): domain Eukaryota; kingdom Metazoa; phylum Chordata; class Amphibia; order Anura; family Alytidae; genus Discoglossus; species Discoglossus pictus. Next base: position 297,868,214 of record CM050165.1, on the reverse strand, counting down.
AAGAGCATTTACAGTGTGGAGGTAAATGGCCCTTTAATGTTGATGCTCTGAGTGTGGGACATCTTAATTTGCTCATTTTAGTAGCTGTAAGGGATGGGAATTTTTTCTTCTAGAGAAAAGGGAACAAGTGTTGCAGACAAATGAATTTTCCCAAAAATAATGAGCTCTTTGACCCATATAATACCTACTGCTTTCAACAAAATCTAAAGCAAATGTGGTCAAAGAGTTTAATGGACTCCAGAAACAGAGAGGCAACACTGGAGCTTGTCAATGGACTGTAGAAAACAGTAATAATGTTCCCAATGTTAACAGATGAACAGTTAAGCTTAAATGTTAAATTAGGTTATGTTCCTTATACATCCAATAATTCATAACAAAAAGTGAATGTCTGTTTTTCCTGTGGAAATTAATTGCATTAGTTCATGTTTAATGTGTTGCCACATTGATTTTCACATTTGTATCTACTTAGCTATTATGTAGTATGGGATCCTTAAAAGCAATGAAACAGCATAGCCGGTGTGTGAATTCATTCATCTTAAATAAGGCTACATAAAAATTTGTTTGACTCTGCAAATTAAGGTGAAGCTGATTTATAACTGTGTGTAGTTTGGGGAAAAAGAACAATTTAAAAAAAATGTAGATATTAATAAATACAAGAAGCTGAAAAGTAAGCAAATAATAAAACTGACAGAAAAACTGATTTCATTATTTATACTTGGAAATTGTTTTACCTCAGGCATGTTTGGATAACATTAAAGAAGCTCTAATTCCTTCATTTTTTTCAGATACAATGGTATTGCAATTGTATATACAATTATTTTCATATAAAGTGTAATCATTTTCTGGAATCAAGATAGTAAGCATTAAAATAAAACCAAAGTATCACAATAATCTATGTTTAAAATAGACAATTGTCAGATAACTTTTGTTTCATCAAAAGCAGGTTGTCCCCACCCCCCCCCCCCCCATCCACCCCCAGTTCCTACACCCATGCTTAAATGTATTTATTACCTGTTTATGGGACTTTATTATATTCTTGACACCTTCATTGTTGTCGTTTTAAGACTCATCCTATTTTGTAGACTGAGAATAACGCATTACAACTCAGTGAATTGTTGTTTGCATTTTTATAACACAGACATTGACTTCCTGACAGATATGAGATCTTTATAAATCAGTCAAGACTATTAATAAAGGTTGTTTTCATTTTTAACATTCTAAAACATTCTACCCAATATTAATTCTTAATAAAAGTAAATAAATAATTAATAATTGAAAATAGTGCATTCAAGAAGGGTTCTTTGCAGTAAGGGCAGTGAAATTGCGGAATTCTCTACAAAAGGAGGTTGTGACAATAACTTTAATAGATAGCTTTAAAAAGTGTTTAATTAATTTTTGAATAAAAAGGGCATACAGGGTTATCCTGGATTACTAGATAAAGGGGTTATTGAACCATGGAGTAGTATTATTGCCAGGATTTGGAGTCAGAAAGGAATAGTTTTCCTCTTATGAAACAATTGCAAATGTTTCAATGTTTTTTTGTTTTGTTTTTTCCTCTAGATTAATTTAAATATTAAAAGAATCAGAGGAGATCTTAAAATGTTGGACTTGATGGACAAAAAGTATTTTTTGTACCTCATTTATTATGTTATGATTAATTATACTTACATAATGTATATTTATGCATATAAATAAAACATTATTTGTTTAATTAAGTGATCCTATCCTGATAGGTAATGAATCAGCAGCTATGATGGCTCTCTCCTGTCATGTTGAACGTGGACCCTGACCAGCTGTGTGAATGGCTTCACCCCAACATATATCTGAGAAAAGTGTATCACACATATATAGTTGTAAGCAATACGGGATGTTGTAACGCTTGTGGGCTCACATAGCAAGCCCGCTGCAGTTGCTGGCAAGGAGAGCCAAAGGCGCTCCTTGCGCTGGTGGAGATGAGTGCCCTAGGCGCTCATCCCTACGACCCCATACGACTTAGGAAGGGAGCGCTGATGGTGCTCACTGTGCTGGTGGAGATGAGCGCCGTCGGCGTTTATCCCTATGACCCGCAGAACTACACATCAACACAAAACTCAATTACACAATTCAGAATGCGAGACCTGTAGCAGTTTGAAAAAAAACGCATTAACAAATTACAGCCTGAAACACTTGCAACAAGGAAAGCGAGACTTACACAAAAAAAATATGACCCGTGGCACTTAGAAAAAAAATGCAAATACAAGGTCCATAAAATATGAACATAACGGCTGAACCGCGCACATACAAAAACGACAATAAAACCACCAAAATTAACAAAATACAAAAAAAAAAACATCACTCACAGCACGGGGGGACAGGCACAATGTCTGGGAGTGAGGTTGCACGACAATTGAACCACAATTTGCTGAGCTTACACACACGAAAATCGCAAGTGACAAAAAAATGGCGGCTGAAAAAATCCCAAAACGAGGCTACACAACCAATAAACACGCAACAACACGCCAGACACATAAGACTTCTACACAAGACCGTACGGGGGATAAAACACACTATTAGGGAGGATGCTAAATGCTCCACAGCCGCCTAACACATAGACAATCGCCACCATTTTACAACACTAACTTACAACTAATAACATTACCATTCATGGTTTGCCCTCGCGCACGCAACCTATTTACACTAAACACTTCATACATTGCTGACACTTACACCTCAGGTCAGCAACAGTGCAAATGTACATTGTATGCTGCAGGAAAAAGATTGTTAGCTCTTCAGGATATTGCTTGCTGCATATATTAATTACAAATATGTAAAGTATATTAATTTATGATTTTATTAATTAATTAATTATTACAAAATACAAATAGACAAAAATAATAAAGGGCCAGACAACAGGATCACAATAAACGCGAACGGTGCTCAGAGGACCCAAAAATTACACCAGGGTAGAGGCTTGCAATGAGCGCCAAAAGGCGATCAGCGCGGACCTTGCCCTGATAACCAAAAATACACAAACTGAGTGCTAAAGGTACTCAGATGACTAAAACACTTACTTTGTATGGCAAACAGCATTACCTGCCTTACAAGTCGCTAGTTAAATATTTTGTTACATTTTTCTATTAAAAGACTAAAAAACATAATCTCCAACTCCCGCCTACTTTGAATCATTTAATAGGTAAGTAAAGGGATGAGCAAGAACACTTATTTACAGGTTTCCTGGGCACCTTATTTAGTTGTTGTTTTTTTTTTATATATTTTTATATTTAGTTACATGCTTTTTTTAAATGTTTACATTGGAAAATATAGTTTTCTATATATGTAAATGTGTCTTCCATTTAATTTTTTACATGATAAAAGAGTGGATAATTGATTTACAGATAACAAAATAAATTATAATGCATAGTGGGAATATATTCACTAAGCTACTAAGGAACTGAAAAACACTGTAAAGGCAAACAAAAGTATTTTACTCCAGAAGAATCAGATATTGCAGATCCAGCTATGGTTACTTAATATAGGCATGGGTGTAGGATCTGAGGGGGGGACCAATCCCCTCCAGATTTTTATATGTTTTTATGTATGCATAAATAAGCTAATTTATGGCCTGTGTATACAATGAGCTGTATCCCCCCCCCCCCCCCCCAAATGATTGTGTCTCCTACACCACTGAATATAGACTATAGATTAGATTCTAGAGAAATGAATTAAAGTCATTTTTAAGTTTCCTGGATGATGAATGCATCTGATAGAGGAGAATCAGTAATGTATGAAAACATTTTTTTGCATGAAAATATACCAAAATAAACATTATTATACTTACTCTAAAGTTTGCTAAATTTCTTACGTTTGCAAGCAGTTGATTTTCAGAGTTAACACCCCTAGAAATGCCTGCTAAAATTTGCATAAAACTTGTGTTGGCCAATCACAGGCAGCTAATACATTGTATCAATCAGTGATGGCAGTTTATCCAGGTAGAATCATGTGATGTGTAGTCGCCTGCGCAAGGAAGACTCCAGACATTCGCCGTGCCTATGTAAGCAGCTCTGGGGGTGTGGACATTTTTTTTTATTTTTAAATAAAATTAATCTGTATTTGTATAGAATGACTCAGTGTACTGTGTTTTTCTGATATAAGCAGCATGTGTTAGATTAGATAAAGATAAAAACAGGGAAATTTAGATATACCTTTAATAAGCTGTATAACCACATGCATATATTTTTGCTGAAAACTATGATATGAACCCATAGCTTTTGTACTTCAGGTGTATAAATGAAACAATACATTTATAGTTAAATCACATACCTTAACAAAAGTGCACACGTGTTGACATAAGGAAAAAAATATAGACTAAAATATGTTTGTCGGAGTGGGTTGCTGTCACTTGTGAAAAATTGTTTGAATTGTTTGAAATGGCAGCACTGTGGAAAAATGTGTATGCGTGGAATAGAGATTTGAATTTTATTCTGTAAGATATAAATAGTCACTGCAGAGGCATACATGGGAGTTGGATAAAGGAAACGCATTGAGATAAATGACTGGCAACTACTTCCTGCATAGAAAGGAGATGATTGAAAGGTGGGAAGAGATGACGAGTTGGAAGCATGTATAAAAAAGATGGGAATACATGCTAGGCTTGATTTTAGCATCAGAATATCACTCATTACCACCAATATAACTGGTATGCTACAATTGTATGATGGACTTACATGTGATAAAAGAACGAGAAATATCAACAATGACTCCACAATATGGCTCTTCGTACATTGTTTAACCAAAATGAAAATGTATTTGTGACAATATTTCCACCATCTTCCTTCATAGTAGCAGCAGTAGTAGCCTTTGCACTTTGCAGTTTACAGCCCCATTTAATTCCCTATATGTGTAAAAACGTAGCTCGTAAAGAAGCTCACAAGACTTACGGCTATTAAATTGGCCTCATAAACCAGCCAACCAACGACCTGCAGGGTAGGTGTGAGAAAACCCTACGGGACGTGAGAATAAGACTTGAGAGCCCGCAAATCCTTTGATCTATCAAGCCCGTAACTGCTACATTCCAATTGCACTATTAAATTGCATCAAAATCATTGGTGTTCAACCCCGTAACTTGCAAAGGAGCCAAGAAGCCAACGAGTGCTAGAGAGGACCAGCAAGGGGGGTAAAGTCCAATCTGTAGCACTGTAAATGCACATATACACACACTACTGTACTTGAAAGGGAAAGACATGTTAGAGCTTAGAATTAATAGCACAACATTCTCAAGCTCGCAAATCGTCCAAATAAAATACTTTGTTTCATGCTTATTTTCCGTGTTATATCGATCCCGGCGATCAACTTGTTAATACATATATTGGAACTCGCATGTAATAGAATATCTTATTTGCGGCTTTATCAATATTGCATTATATCTGGAATGTGGGTCTGATCGTAACTCGTAATTGAACCCTGTAAGACTTTGAAATCCCACCTCCATTTTTCAGTGACGTAATTCTGACGATCTCTGTTGCCATTGGTTCCATCAAAAACCTGTAACTACAAGTTTGACTAATTTATCCCATTCACGGCCGCACATCCAACGAGCAAAAAATGGTTTACGGGTTTGCCTCTCAAGCCCGTAACTTGCAGCATTTCTAATTTAATAGCACCATAAATCCATAAATTTCAAGCTCGCAGCCGTTGCTGGTCTCACGTTGCACATACGAGCTTTGAATATAATGTAGCTGATAGTCACCATATGTCTGCATTACAGCTCATTGGTTTTATTCATTTTCTATTAACTCACTCTATTGTACTTTATAAATAAAACATCAATAATCTTTTTTTCAAAGAGACTATCAATATTTTTAGATAATATTCTATAAAAACAATATCTATTTTCACTTATTTTTGTGGTTTATTTTATGAACAGTTGATTTGTGTGCAATCATTGTTAGCATTAAAAATATGGAAAACATATATATACACTAATGAAAAAGTTAACTTTTTATTAAGTTCCCTTGAAAAAAGATGTCTAGAGGCAGATGGTCAGTGCTGAAGATGCTATAGTTTCAGGAAAAACTGTGTTCTTGTTTAAATTTGTAATTATATCATTCTTCATAAACTGACTGTAAAGTCATGAGCAGCAAACTTCACATATGGCCGGGAGAGTGGTCAAGAAGATGAGCCTTGCACAAACTTTGTACAGCAATGCTCTGTCCAGCAATGTTAGATATTCATATAATAATACTGATCACATAATAACACTATAATGTCCCAATATACTCATATTGTTACCTGACTAGTATATACAGGAGGAGAGAAAATGTGTCGGATGGGTATGGATATTTCTAAAACCCATGCATCAGAAATCACCTCTTTTACAGTTGTTATCGTAGGTGCCACTACTGTTAATGCTGTTTGATTATTCATTACATTCCATCTCTAAGGATATACAGTTTACCACATAAAAAAAAATGGATATTTAATTTTCATATCATGCCACTAATACGATTGATGATTTTGAAAATTGTACAATTGCAATAACTTTACAGTACACAAAATATCTCTTAATTCAATGTAATTATAACCCTGAGAATAAACTAAAACTTTCCAATTCAACCTGCTCCATTGATTACACTAATACATCACATATTATGATTGTCAAACTGTGAGTTATTGTCACGCTAGGCAAGAAACGCAGTTCGGGACGCATTTGCGGAGGTGGAGGCTCCCACGTCAGCTGTAATGAGCCAAATGGCTCATTGCAGGACACAAATGCGGACCTTGGGAAGCAAGTGTCCGCATTTGCGGAGGTGGAGGCTTCATGGCTCCTCAATCTCTGTAGAAAACAACCCAGAAAAGAGGGACTTTGAAAAAAAAAAAAATAGCTGCGGGACTTAGAAAAATAAATATGACCAGCGGCAATTGGAGAAAAAAAATAATGACAAGGTTGCAAAGATACCAAGTTAACGGCTGAAACGCAAAACAACAAAAACACTGAAAAATAAAAACAAAACATAAAAAAACATCATACACAGCACGGAGGGGACAGCCAGGATGTCTGGGAATGAGGTTGCAAGTGAATTAAAGTCGAATTTAAGTAGTTTCGGCACTTGAAAATCGGCTAAGCGAGAAAAAAATGGCGGCAGGAAAAAATGAAAACAAGGCTACATGATCCCGAGGTGCGCAAAACACCGCCAAGGACATACAAATTTTACAAACAACATTTCCGAGGTCTCAGAAAAAAAAAGAGGTTGCAAAAATACGAAGTTAACACCCGAACCACGCACATCTAAAAATATGAAAAGCACACCAACAAAAAAATACAACATAAAACAAACATCACACACAGCACAGGGGGACAGCCAGGATGTCTGGGAGTCGCATTCAAGTAGTTTCAAAACTTGAAAATCGCCTAAGCGAGAAAAAAAATGGCGGCAGAAAAAAATGAAAAATAGGCTACATAACCCCGCAGTGTACAAAACACAGCCAAGGAGGTACAACTTTTAAAAACAACAATTACTACCCGCGGGACTTACAAAAAATATAATACAAAGTCGCAAAAATACGAAGTTAAAGGCCAAAACCGCGCACATAAAAATATACGAAAAGCACAACAACAACAAAATACAACATAAAACAAACATCACACACCGCATGGGGTGGGGGCAGCCAGGACATCTGGGAGTGAGGTTGCATGCCAATTTAAGTTGCATTTAAGCAGTTTCGGCACTTGAAAATCACCTAACAGACAAAAAATGGCGGTCAAAAAAATTAAACTGAGGCTAAAGGACACAGAGCCGCGAAAATCACCGCCAGCCACGTACGAGTTACCCAGGAACGTAGGAGTTACAAAATATACCGTTGCAACGGACGGAAAATGCTCGCGAGCCAAGTAACACTTAGAAGAAAGCCACCATTTTACAACACTAACTTGCAAATAATAACATTAGGATTCTAAAATGACGATTTACCCGCGTAAACAAATGGTTTGGCCTCGCACACGCAGCCTATTTACACTGCAAACTTGGCACATTGCTGACACTTTCTCCTCAGATGATCAACAGTCCAACTGTACATTTTCAGATGCAGGAAAATCCAAAGAGATTGTTAGCTCTTCCGGATATTGATTGCTGCATATTAAATATAAATAGATAAAGCATATTAATTTATTAATCCATATTACTTTATTAATTCACTATACTCCCATTTTTTATATTTTACACTGTACTTGTATATCTGTCTTCGCGATGAGCGCCAAAAATGATCATTGCAAAACAGGAAACTGGAAGTACACGAGGGGAGAGGCTCCCAATAATCGCCGAAGGTGCTCATTGCGAACCACGCGATCAGCGCCGAAGGCGCTCAGCACAAGGCTCGCAATGAGCGCCGAGGTCCACAGAGGTGCAAAAGCCTTACATTGTTCGGTAAACAGCCTTGCCATGGCTTAGAATTTTTATTGCCATCATTTTTGACGGGTAAGTTGCTAGTATTCCAATATTTTTAAACATTAATAATATAAATGTAGCTGAACATTTTTATTGCCCACTTATCAAAGTATAGGAATTGTTTAAAAAGTGCAAAATCTGTATAAATAGTTGAAATAAAAAATATGAATAAAATATAAATGTTATTTTAGTTAAAGTAAATTTTTAAATGAATAGCTGTACTCCTTGGCCTGCACATAAAATGGTTTCAATGAAACTGGTGGTAAAATATAGCAGTGTCACTCCTATCTTTGTACTGAACAATATACTCTAGTCCACCTTAAAAGTGTATGCTTTATGTTAGGCATTCACCTGTTATAACCATATCTTTTACTAGCAAGACATGTGGACAAGACTGGGGCCATTTTGTTTTGCTGCTTGATGCTGTCTCTCAAGTGGGTGTGTCCTCATAAACTAATGAGTTTCCCTTTATCCTGTTGAGAGCACTGACAGTTGTAGCAGCCACATTCCCACTTTGCAGACAGAAACATACCATGCATTAAATGTCCCCTCATGGTAGATTCCACAGCAGCATACCTGCATATAAGAGTTAATAAATTAGAGACTGTGCTATTTATGTTACATTATAAAAACATTGTGCATATTTTCAAGTGTAGTACTTCAATGTAGTATGTTTAAAAAGTGACCACAGTAGTAAAAGTAAATATTACAATTGCTTTATACAGATTTGCACTTTTAAAAACAATGTCTCTGGTCTGGTAAGCACTCAGGTATGGGTATCCTGCCAACTCTTCAGTACAGTTTTTATTTAGATCTCAATCCTGGAAACACTTGATTCAAGTTTGCTGTTTGTTGTCTTAAACTACTTCCATAAAGCATCTCCTCACTGCTTTGAAAATTATACATTTATCAAAAAATAATCAGTGGAATCATTAAATATAGCTAAAAATGTTATAAAAGAAATGACATTAGGAAATGTTATTAAACTTCTAACAATGAATGCCACAGATGATAGTTAAAGTATGTTGGCATTTAGTTCCAACCAAACACTTTTTCAAATGACTCCTGAAGATGATGTGGACATTTTTTATTTTTTACTTCCAAAGTGAATAGGTCAGTAATAAAATGTGAAAGTTAGATGCTTCTAGAAAATTTAACAGGTGGTTAGTAAATATAAATGAATTATGTTAGAACAATATCACTTATTCAAATTAAGTACACAACTAGTGATATCGCGAACATCAAATTTTAGGTTTGCGAATAGCGGACGCAAACTTCCAGCAAATGTTCGCGAACGGGTGAACCCGGCGAACCGCCATAGACTTCAAAGGGCAGGCGAATTTCAAAACTCACAGGGACTCTTTCTGGCCACAATAGTGATGGGAAAGTTGTTTCAAGGGGACTAACACCTGGACTGTGGCATGCCGGAGGGGGATCCATGGCAAAACTCCCACGGAAAATTACATAGTTGATGCAGAGTCTGGTTTTAAGCCATGAAGGGCATAAATCACCTAACATTCCTAAATTGTTTGGAATAACATGCTTTAAAACATCAGGTAGGATGTTGTATCGATCAGGGTTGCACCCGCTTCACAGTAACACACCAATCTCCCCGTTTAATGCACCGCAAACAACCGCAAACAGTCCCTTTGCACAACCGCAAACTCCCCATTTGCACAAGGTTGGATACCAAGCTAGCCATGTCCCGTTCCTTGTCCTCACTGATGTCATTGAAGATCTCTTCCTCCAACCAGCCACCAAGGGTCCCCGAAAGGTGACAACAAGCCCCCTGGGACACCTGCTGTGTTTGGTCTTCCACCTCCTCAAAGCCACCTTCCTCCTCTGACTCCTCTTCTTCAGACTCCTCTCTCTGCGTTGCCTCTGTCTGCGTTATTATAAGGTGTGTACTGTTAAGTAGTACTATTCGTATTGGTTTAATCCCTGTTACGTCCACTATTAGGGGACGTGTATATGGCATGGATTTTTGGAACAGGGAGATGGAAAAAGATGCTTGGTCGGACCTCCTACTTCGAATTTGGGGCACTGCACGTGCAATCTAAGGTGCCACCAGATATGAGTGTCACTGTGCACTGGCAAAGGTTAGCAGAGTAGGCACTGTCGGCCTCACACACACGCCTGTAGGCAGGCAACTGATATTCAATCGATTACAGTCAAAAAAGTGTTGTTTTATGTCACTGTACACTACGGTTGCACCAGATATGACGTATCACTGTGCACTGGCAAAAGTTGGCGGAGTAAATGCAATAAGCTTCACACACACGCCTGTAGGCAGGCAATTGCTATTCAATCTATTACAGTCAAAAAAGTGTTATTTTATTTCACTGAGCACAATATAAGCTGTGAGCCTGACACAGGCAGCCAACTGAAATTAGATTAAAGGAAAAAAGGGTTGTTTTTTTTCAATGTATGGTACACCAACTATGACTGGTGAAAGAGAGCAGAATATTAGCCTGTCCTTCAGATGGAAGGCTCTGGAAGGGAGTGTATGCTGCTGATTGGCTGGAATGTGTCTGCTGACTGTGAGGTGCAGGGTCAAAGTTTCCTCAATGATAAAGTATAGGGGGCAAACCGAAAAGCGCATGTATTCTCCTTCCGCTGCGAACGCGAACATGCCAATATCGCTGCGAATATTCCGCGGGCGAACTGTTCGCGAGATCTCTATACACAACTCATTTATGACTTCAAGAAAGGAGACTTAAACCCTGCATTACTATGAGAAAACGTGAGCATATCTTAGACAAGTGAAATATAGTCTGGTAGTATAAGCTTATTTAGGCTTTATGCTGCCCTAGGCGATTCAGAAATGTGCACCCATTTTCCATGCTCTGCTTGCAACTTCTCCTTTCCTATTTCTATATCTCAAAACATAATTATACAGCAATAAAGTTTGATACCTGGCAATGCTGTTTGCCACACAATGCGAGGTTCTCCCCCCTCTAACTTGTGGATCTTGCCAACCTACCACTTTCGTTCCCTGCAATAAACGCTGAAGGTGCTCATTGCAAGCCTCTACCCCTTTTACTTTCCGGGCCTCGCAATGAGCCCCACAATGGGTGGCTTTGTCTCTCATTGCAGGGGGCGACCAACTCGCAACTTTCGGGCCATGCAATGAGCACCTTCGGCGCTCATTGCGAGCTCCACAATGAGCGCCCTCGGTGCTCATTGCGAGCCTCTCCCCACTCTCTCCCTCCCTTGTCTCTTTGCCCTTTCTCTCTCCCCTGTTTTTTTCCCCTTATCTCCCGTCCCTGTGTCTCCCCCCCCCACACTCCTGTGTCTCTTTCCCCACCACTCCCTTGCCTGTGTCTCTTTCCACCCTTTCCCCCCTCTCCCTTTCTCCTCCCTCTCCCTTTCGCCCCCCACCCCTCTCTCCTCTTTGCTCCTGTTTGCATTTACGGGTGTGGAACCATTTGGGGGCTTGGGAAATTCAAATTATCTTGCAACCTCAATTACAAGCTCCCTGCCTCTCCCCCTGTGCTGTGTGTGAGGTTGTAAGTTATTTTTTTAATTAACTGGCTTCTTTTGGCAGTCTCCCAATGGCGGGCTTGAAAAAAATGGTGGCCGTTAAATCCGTATTTTTTTTTAAGCCTGTAACTCGTAAGACATTTTGAGCCTCTCCCCGCCTCAAGCCAGTCACGTACGGCCCTCACGTACAGGCCTTCTCTCTCTCTCTCTCTCTCTCTCTCTGTCTTGTTTATCTCACTCTCATTTCTTTCTCTATGACATGTCTCTCTTGCTCCTGGTGCGCTTTCTCTCTCTCCCTTTATGCTCTCTCTCTCTGCACTTTCTGTGTGTGCTCTCTGTCTGTGTGCTCTCTCTCACTCTGTACCCCTCTCTCTCTGTGTCAATCTCTGTGCGTTCTCTCTTTCTGTGCGCTCTCTTTCACTGTGCGCTCTCTCTGTCTGCGTTCTCTCTCTGTCTGCTTGTGTGGGCGCTGTCTGTATGCACTATCTCTCTCTCTGTGCACTCTCTGTATGCGCCATCTCTCTCACTCTTTGTGTGCTGTCTGTGTGCTTTCTCTCTGTACCCCACCCTCTTTATGTAGATCCCTGTGTGCTCTCTGCGTGTTTGCTTTCTCTATCTGCGCTCTGAGTGCACTGCTGTCTGTGTGTGTTCTCTGTCTCTGTACCCTTTGCCTCTCTTTGTCAACCTCTGTGCGCTCATTGTCTGTGCGCTCTCTCTGCTTTCTATCTGTGCACTCTGTCTCTGTGCGCTGTCTTTGTGCACCCTTTCTGTCTGTGTGCGCTCTTGCTCTGTAATTCTCTCTCTCTCTGTACCCCTTCCTCTCTGTACCTGTCTCTCTCCTCTCTGTACCTCTCTCCCTCCCTCTCTCTCTTACTTTGCTGTCTTTCTCTGAAATGCAAATGGCCGCCAGCTTTTTGCTAAGATCAGGTTTTAGGCCCCACCCCCACTGATGTCATAGCCACGCCTCATTGATGACATGAGCGTTAGCAAAAAATGTTGCTGCTCACAACTACAGTATATATGTGTTGTTTGGTTTATTTATAATATTAAAATATCCAATTACTTTTTTTAACTGTAATTGCAGTTTTTCTACCGTTTTTGTTTTTCTACAAAAAAAAAGGGGAGATAGTACAAACACCACAGTAACAAACAATACAAGAAAAACAAGAAAAAAGGAATATAAGGGTCATCACTCACAGAACCCAACTCGGTGTAAATGCGTATAAGATCCAAAGAAAAAAATGTAAACTTTGAAGTCAATCAATAGTACAAAATGCCTTTTCCATTCCATTATAAGCATAGTAATACATGTTTTGTACTATAGCAGATTTAGAGGAAAAAAAAACACATATTGACAAAACATTGTGTCGCACTGAAGCTGGGGTTGAGGAAAATAGGAGTGCTGCACCACCGACCATAACAAGCATTTATGTTGAGGAGGAGGATTAATACCTAAGGGCCTCATTCTATTATCGGCCGCAGCCGCTGCGGGGCCGCAAGGACCGGCCGCAAGCTATTCTGCTATTCTATTCCCTTACGGCCGGGGACTCCGGCAGGCTTGCGGCCGGTGCCTTGCTATCTCTTGCGGCCGATCGCGCCGGAGGAAAGCCTTTGATCTAAAACGGCCGCAAGAGATTTGCAATTCAATTGCTCCGGGAAACCTCTCTGCAAGGCTAAAAGCGAGCCGCAGTTACTTGCAGGAAAAAGGTCTCGCTAGCACCAATTAAGCACATAAAATAGCTCAAATAAAGCCATCCTGCACTTTGAGAAGACTATAAAGGGATTTTAGGTGTTAGAAAAAATAGCACATAATTATCCTGTACTCAAATCCGTAAAATATTTTATTTTTAATATCCGTAAAATATACATGTAAAAAGTCCAGAGTGCTTGGAGCACCTCAGACACACCCCCGCCGCAGCCGGCAAATAAACAGTTAATTTGAACTCGGGTTTGGGCAGATGTGCAAGCTTGAGAGTGGGTTCCTTTTATTCCTCATGTCCCCCAATATGATCCCTAGCATTTACAGAGCTGTACAGTGCAGGCTTGAATTTATTTTTGAGTTTTTATATTTCACAGTTTACGGCCGGTTCCAAGATATGCGGCCGGCCGTAAGAGGAGATCCTTGCGGGGCCGTATAATAGAATCGCGAGTTAACTGAACCCTCGCAAGGAATCGCAGCCTTACGGCCGATTTACGGCCGATAATAGAATGAGGCCCTAAGGGCCTCATTCTATTATCGGCCGCAGCCGCTGCGGGGCCGCAAGGACCGGCCGCAAGCTATTCTGCTATTCTATTCCCTTACGGCCGTAGGCTCCGGCAGGCTTGCGGCCGGTGCCTTGCTATCTCTTGCGGCCGATCGCGCCGGAGGAAAGCCTTTGATCTAAAACGGCCGCAAGAGATTTGCAATTCAATTGCTCCGGGAAACCTCTCTGCAAGGCTAAAAACGAGCCGCAGTTACTTGCAGGAAAGAGGTCTCGCTAGCACCAATTAAGCACATAAAATAGCTCAAATAAAGCCATCCTGCACTTTGAGAAGACTATAAAGGGATTTTAGGTGTTAGAAAAAATAGCACATAATTATCCTGTACTCAAATCCGTAAAATATTTCATTTTTAATATCCGTAAAATATACATGTAAAAAGTCCAGAGTGCTTGGAGCACCTCAGACACGCCCACGCCGCAGCCGGCAAATAAACAGTTAATTTGAACTCGGGTTTGGGCAGATGTGCAAGCTTGAGAGTGGGTTCCTTTTATTCCTCATGTCCCCCAATATGATCCCTAGCATTTACAGAGCTGTACAGTGCAGGCTTGAATTTATTTTTGAGTTTTTATATTTCACAGTTTACGGCCGGTTCCAAGATATGCGGCCGGCCGTAAAAGGAGATCCTTGCGGGGCCGTATAATAGAATCGCGAGTTAACTGAACCCTCGCAAGGAATCGCAGCCTTACGGCCGATTTACGGCCGATAATAGAATGAGGCCCTAAGTCTATAAGGTCTATCTCCATTAATCAATTGGTGTTTAAGATATTTTTTACTTCAAACCATGAGGGAAGATCCCTATGTTTCCATTTAGAGACAATTAACTTCTTAGCAACCATATGAATTTGAATATTAAGGGCCTGGGAATTTGCTTCAGGGAAAATGTGAAACAATACAATTTCAGGGGAGGGATTTACTTGTTGTTTGCTCAATTTGGCAATATACATAAATATTTCTTGCCAAAATTTCTGAATTTTTAAACAACCCCACCAGACATGTAAGTAGGTGCCAACTTGTTGGCAATCTCTTCAACAAAATTTCATATTATTTACTTTACTCATTTGATATCATTTAGATGGTATTAAGTGCCATCTGTTGATTATTTTAAAGTAAGTTTCCCTGTACGAGGCATTTTTAACATACTTCTCAGTTAACCTAAAAGCTCTGTGCCACTTTTCTAGATGCCACGTAGTATTCAGGTCCATTTTCCAAGATCTTATTTTAGGCGATTTTTCAGAGCTGCTCATAATGATATTATAGCATTTTGAGATACAATGTGACTTATTTTTAGAAATCAAAAGTTGTTCATACACCGATAAGTTTCTACAAGGTTGTTTTATTCTAACCATGTTTGATTGAAAAAACATGTTTAAGACACAAATCATTGAAGGAAACAAATAGATTATTAGGGTACAGATCTCTATTTCTTTTTTTACTGTGTTCACTTTGTTTCTTGTCGTTATTAATATTTAAACATTAGTTCCTAAGAATCTATGAAATGGGCGTAATTTACCTCAGTATTAAATATACAATGTTAAAGTGTTGGCTCATAAACTGTTATTTAATCATTTTAAAAAAAAAATTCAATCTTGAATAAGAATATAGAAACAGACATTTCCTGGAAGCTGTAAATATGTCTTTCTGATTCAAATAATTTGCATGTATATTGATATAGCAAGTTTTAATTTCCAAAAAGTTCTTAGTTTCTCAGTTGCATATGAAATATGAAGTACAATATTATCTTTCTGAAGGAGCTGATGAAAACAATTTCTACCACATGTAAAAATGGTTTAATCCTTATTGTGCGGCAAGATACAGACCTATTTGAAACCTTGCTTTCCTATTAAAGGTTTTTGAAAAGGTAGTAGCCGTGCAACTGGAAATCTGCAAAAATATATCTACAACCCATTGCAATCATGACTTGGGGAGAGACTCAAGACAAAGACAGACATACTTTGCTTATTCAATAATTTTCTGACCGTAAAAGATTTGGGTCATTGTTCATTTGTAATACTACTCATTCACTTTGCAGCATTTAGTGGAATGTTAATAGAATGGTTGAAGAACTACTGTGGATTGGACGGCACTATCCTCAGCTAAACCTGTTCTTCCTGGTAGGGCACATAGGATTTCTTTGGGTGAATATTCTTCTAAAATCATAACCTTTACAAGTTGTAAAATGTATCAAAAGTAACCACTTAACTCCATTGTATGATTTCTGCTTGCACCTCTACATGCTGCCTGCATATGCAAGCAAGAAACCCCTGGATAACTGCTTAAAGGACCACTGTGGTTTGGAGAAAACTGCTCATATTTTTGAAATATGCAACAATATTAAATTTGAGAAAATCTGTGATATGCCCATCGTGGATAGCTTGCCGGGCATCTGGGAAGCTTATCCTTCTGTGAGTCAACTAACAGTTTACAGTGGCAATTTTTAAAGATGTAACTTACATCCAAAGTTTCCCCCATTCCTCCCAGATGAATGAATCTTACAAGGAACAAAACCAAATGTCGACATCAAGTAAAACAGCATTGAATACACCAGTTACAAATAAAGATAGCATTTGTCCATTATAAAGTTTTTTTATAAGAGTATGCTATAAATATGAAACATCAGTGATCCTTTAAGGTACAACAAAAGTTCAACAAGTACCTCATATAGTGTATTCATATCACTATCTACTGTTATATTCATCCTTACCTATTTCTCTTTTCACTTCCATACTAGACAATGGCACAGTGCAGCCTCCTAGTTAAAAGTGCTGTATTTCAAATTATTTTGATATTTCTCTTCCTATTTCTGTTTTATATCTAATAATCACTTCTGTCTCTCACACTTTTTTGTTTGCCCCTTCCCTCATCTATTGTCTTCAGATCCATTCAAGTTTAGTATTTACAAGAAGAAGACCTCCATACCACACCACTGCACTGCAAATAACAGCAAAACAAGAAGGTAGTTAGTATCTTGGTGGAAAATAATTCAGCTGAAAATAGTTTTCCTCTCTGCTAGCTGTCTTGTTTGTATGCAAAGCTAGTTAAGTTTTCCATTTATTTCAAATCTTTATTTTTTACTTTTATAATGTATAACATTTTAACTGTAGTACAAATTCCTATTTTTTTTGTTGTTCCGAGATGACGTGTTTTCAATGAGAAGGAGAATGTGATGCTTTCAAGAGGATTAAGAGTTCATTCTTGGCTTTTCCTGAGGCATTAAAGTAACCATTCATGAATGTATTTTTACTGTTAATAAATAAACAAAATCACCATTTTATGCATTCAGATTGAATATTAGCCATCTCTGATATTAGACAACTTACTATCTAATCATTGCTGACAAGATGATCCAGAGGGAAGCTGAGAAGTACATTTGCAGTAAATTGTACTTCAGACATTATTCTAGGTGTTGCATTGAAAATGTATGAGTATTGTAATAACCATGAGGAGAAAAGCTTTAACGTGTGATACCATTACCCATAAAAGACCTGGTGTCATATGGCCTAAAGACTGAAATACTGGAGAACCCCTTGCAGGAAAGGAATGGCTCTCTGAGACGTCTTTAGCACATCAACCATTAGTTGTATGGTCCCTGTCCTATAGACTTCAGTTAGCTACATCAATTACAAGTTCTTCTTCAATTAAAGTTTCATCTCATGGATGAAATGTTTTAAGATATTAGTTACTTTATAAATAGTAGACAAAACACATTGTGGTTTACCAGCATTGGTGTAAAGGTATATGTATAAATGTTAATTAAATACTGCTTACATAAAAAATGTACCAAACAGTAATTACCCCCTTTGTTCTACTCACCTTTACCTTTCTCACAATGGTGATGATGGACTCTTCACGGCAAGTCTCAATATCCAACAAAATCCAACAAAAAATAAATGTCTATTATCTAAAACTATAAAAAGGCTTCCATTATAAAATAAGAATATGTGTTCTTTATCTTTACAGGTAAAGTCAGTTACAAGAAAATAGTAGTACAGTAACATAATGGTGAGTATTAATATTACTGTCAATAAACTAACTTATTATTACTACACTATAGTTTAAGTAATATTAAAAGACAGAAATGTAAAAAAAATACATTACACTGCAATACAGATATTAGCAGCAACCCAAAAGGTCAGTAAATCCATGTGGAAATAAGTTATATTTCAATAAAACATATCCATCTGCCACTATGGAAGGATCTGTTATATTCTGACATGGGCTTATACACATCTATAAAAAAATAGGACCAAGAAAAAGATTAAAAGTTACATAAATAGATGAGCACAGCAGCTGACTCAGTGGAGACTATCACACTAGGGAGAAGTAGCTCAAAAATGACTGAGGGATTATTAAAAGTACTGAAACAGTTTAATACTAAAAGCACGACTCAGAAACATAGGGGAGTTAAGCAAAAGTAAATCCCTTAAAGCCTTTGCAAAGTGCAAGATTTGTACTGGTACCACTCAAACCAAGAAGTACACATAACTGGTCGTTTGGAAAAAAAACACTAGAGAAATTAAATGTATTTTCTAAATGTGGTCAATGATTTTTTTCTAAATGTTTTTTTCAAGTAAACAGGATACTCTAAATGCAGTATTTTGTTTCTAAATGTTAGTATAAATTATATTTGTATCACTGAGTTGTGGCACACACACTTATTAATTGGACAATGAATGAATTAATTTACTTAGAGACAAGCTTTTGAAAGGATGTCACTAAACTGTTTGTCCAATAATAAAGTAATAAAGGTATCACTTTATTTTAATCTGGATTATATATATATATATATATATATATATATATATATATATATATATATATATATATAGAGAGAGAGAGAGAGAGAGAGAGAGAGAGAGAGAGAGAGACACACACATGTGTATGTATCAAACTTTCTTTGTCCGGGCATCAAGTACAACTGTATAGAGTGTGCTATACAGTGCCCTGCAAAAGTATTCACCCCCTTGGCATTTTTCCTGTTTTTTTTCCTCACAACCTGGAATTAACATGTATTGTTTGATGATTTGCATCATTTAATTTACAGAACATGCCCAAAACTTTGAAGATGTTTTTTTTTTCTTTATTGTGAAGCAAACAACAAATAGGACAAAATAACAGAAAAAGTCAATGTGCATAACTATTCACCCCCCTAAAGTCATAACTTTGTAGAGCCACCTTTTGCGACAATTCACAGCTTCAAGTCGCTTTGGATAAGTCTCTATGAGCTTGCCACATCTTACCACTGGGGTTTTTGCCCATTCCTCCTTGCAAAACTGCTCCAGCTCCTTCAAGTTGGATGGTTTGCGCTTGTGAACAGCAATCTTTAAGTCTGACCACAGATTTTTATTAGATTGAGGTCTGGGCTTTGATTAGGACATTCCAACACATTCACATGTTTCCCCTTAAACCACTCCAGTGTTGCTTTAGCAGTGTGTGTGGGGTCATTGTCCCGCTGGAAGGCGAACCTCCATCCTAGCCTCAAATCACGCACAGAGTGGTACAGGTTTTGCTCAAGAATATCCCTGTATTTAGCACCATCCATCTTTCCTTCAACTCTGACCAGTTTCCGAGTCCCGGCTGCTGAAAAACACCCCCACAACTTGATGCTGCCACCACCATGTTTCACTGTTTGGATGGGTGATGTGATGTGTTGGGTTTGCGCCAGACATAGAGTTTTCTTCGATGACCGAAAAGTTCTAATTTTAGTCTCATCAGACCAGAGCACCTTGCTCCATACCTTTTGGGAGTCTCCCACTTGCCTTTTCGCAAGCTCAAACGTGCCATTTTGTTTTTTTACTGATAGTAATGGCTTTTTTTCTGGCCACTCTGCCATAAAGCCCAACTCTATGGAGCGTATGGCTTAATGTCAGCGCTACGGAATATGTTGGCGCGATATAAATAAAGATAATAATAATAATTGTCGTCCTATGTACAGATACTCCAGTCTCTGCTGTGGAACTCTGCAGCTTCTCCAGGGTTACCTTAGGTCTCTATGCTGACTGTCTGATTAATGCCCTCCTTGCCAGGTCCGTGAGTTTTGGTAGGCGGCCGACTCTTGGAAGGTTTGCTGTTGTGCCATGTTCTTTCCATTTGGTTATGATAGATTTGATGGTGCTCCTTGTGATCATCAAAGATTTGGATATTTTTTATAACCTAACCCTGACTTGTACTTCTCAACAACATTTTCCCTTACTTGTTTGGAGAGTTCCTTGGTCTTCATGGCAGTGTTTGGTTAGTGGTGGCTCTTGCTTAGGTGTTGCAGCCTCTGAGGCCTTTCAAAAATTGTATGTATATGTAATGACAGATCATGTGACACTTAGGTTGCACACAGGTGGACATCATTTCACTAATTATGGGACATCTGAAGGTAATTGGTTGCACCAGAGCTTTTTATGGGCTTCATAACAAAGGGGGTGAATACATATGCACATGCTAATTTTCTGTTTTCTATTTCTAAAAAATAGTTTTATGTATATATTTGTCTCATTTCACTTCACCAACTTAGACTATTGTGTTCTGATCCATCACATAAAATTCAGATTAACAAAACATTGAAGTTAACGCTGTAATGTAACAAAATAGGTAAAAAGTCAAGGGGGTAAATATTTTTGCAAGGCACTGTATATGTGTGGATATATTCTTATAAGCAAACAGAGTGTTAACAGTCTTTAATTTTTTTAAATGAACACTAGTTAGAAAATATGTTTTCTACACTTTTTAACATAGTCTTCTACCCATAATCATTTACACGTATACACCTAAGAAAAAATAGATCCATTCATTCACCTGCTACATCAGATCCAATATCAAACTCATACCCAGTTAACAAGCAGGCTAGAAAATGCTGATAAAAGTCATACTGTTTCTTTTTAAGATATTTCATTAAATCAGCATGGGGCATTTCAGAAGCATTAACTTGTGTTAATGGCAAATGAAATGGTAAATTAATTTGGATATTGCTGCATAAAAGTGTAGAAAGATATAACATGTATTAACTATAAAAATATTTAATGTTTTTGCTATTGAATTGGCGTTTTTTTCCGGGCTATGAACGGGTTACAGCTTACGGCCTTGAAATCCCTGCAGTTGTTAAACCTGGAACTTACAGCCTCTCAAAGCCTTTGATCTTTCCTGTCCACAAGAGTTAGGATTGCTAAAATCGGAAATCGCTACGAAAATCCTACGAGTGCTAGAGAGGACCCGCAAAGAGGTTTAACTCCTGTCCGTGGCACTGTAAATGCAAATAAAGAATCAATACTGCACTGTAAATAACGGGGATAACGATGATAGACATTAGAATTAATTGCACAACAGTCTCAAGCTTGCAAATTGGCAATAAAAAATCCTATATTTTTATTTGTAATTTCGGGGATGTATCATCTCAGGAATCAATGAGTTAATACATATAAGACCACCAATATGGACTAGAACAGTATTGGCATTCATTTTTTTTTTTTTGAGGGTTTGCCAGTCTCATTGCATATTGGATCCCCGAACCTAACTGATTGACATGTAACCTCCATGTTTTACTGCCATAATGGTGGCTGAATCATTTTCTATTGGCTGTTTCAAAATGGGTGGTTACGGCCTTGCTTAATTGATCATGTTCCAGCCCTTAACTGCTACGCACAAGGGGTTTACGGCTTCGGAGTTAGGCCAGTGACTTGTGTGCTTGAATGGCACCGGAATCGGAACCCGCAGACATACAGCCTGTATCGTGCGAGATGTAGGCTTGCAATTGAATCGGGCTCATGGTTTAAGCAACTATGCTGCAAATGTCGGGTTTACAAAATTCATAATAGATAAAAAATAGGTAAGAGAGAGTCAGACTCCTGGTAATATTTGTCTGTCCAAAAATGCAGTTCTAAATTATTTATTTTTCTACTGCACTCTCTCCTTTAACTGGATTTCTATTTTTTCTGCCCATGTTTTTTTTCCATCTTTTTCGCTGTACACTAATTGCTTGTAAGTATAACATTTCTAAAAATACCAATTTTATTGTTAAGTATAATAAATACCAAGCAGTTATTTCTCTATAAACATGTCTTATAGGGATAATTATATTGTACTAGAAACAGAAAGTGGATAACAACATAATAAATGGGGTTGAGTGTCTGAACTTCTTGAAGGTCATAGCTCAAGTGGGAAGCCTCACTATATGACATATTTAAAAAAAGATGTTGTATGTGAGCCATTTAGTCTACTAAGCCTGCCTATTTTCTTATCTGTTTTAAAACCTTAATGCTTGCTACTTAATGAAATAAAGCCATTAAATAGAGTTTATGAGATTCCATAGTAATTGGGACAATATTAATAATTCATACAGTGGATCTATATATATTTAATAAAGATGTTTCAAACTCATAATCTACCTGTTATATCAAAGCTAATGTAATGAATGAAAATAAAATTATACATCAATTATAGTACAGCTAAATTCTTCAAAACATTAAAAATAAATATGCTCATTATTTTGTTGCAAAGTTTACTCACACTAGTTAACCTAAATGTTGTAGTCTTATAAAATCTCAAATACAGTGGACTCTCGGTTATCTGGCACCTATGGGGATCGGTAAATGCTGGATAAATGTAGTTTCTGTATGGAGAGTCACTATTAAAAGAGGCCTAGATTAGCTGTACATAGGATGCTCTGCTAAGTATATTTGTCTGTGAGGGTTGTTCTAGCAGCAGCAGCTTTCACCCCTCACTTACACACAGGTAAGTTCGGCTGGAGGGTGCGGAACCGAACCTGGGGAATGTGACGCCAAAACTGGATTGGCTCAGTCACTCATGCCTGTCTGCTTCCAGGTAAAATTGAATTGCAGAGACATACAGTGGATGAAATCTAGGTGCCTGTGAGCATTTTGTGGCATGACAACCTGGCTCCTGGCATTTGTTGAGCATTGTAAATGTAATTTATTATTTTAAGTACAGTATTATATTTTGTTCTGGTTTCTTGAGACTTCTGGTTGCTTGAGAGTTCAGGTTGCTTCAGTTCCGGTTAACTGAGAGTTTACTGTATGTACTTTCATTATCACTCTCTACCAATATGGCGGACAAATACCATATCTCTACTTTCACTTCTTATTGGCAGTGTTGGAGCAATAGTGCAGCTAAAAATGGGTTCCCTAGCTAGAAAATATATTATGCAAATGTGGGACAGGCAATCACCTGTGTGTTGATGCTTTTATAACATTTTTGTTTCAAAGATTTTTATGTGCATGTGACCAAAATAAAGAGAATTTTATTCTGCTCAAGGATAGTTACTATTACATACAGTGTATATAAACATTTTAAACGCTTAACAAGCTGGTACATTAGAATGCATTGCGAATGTGCTCAAAAAGTAATTAGCTTATGGGTGGATTGAAACTTAACTCCTAATCTTTCTGCATTTAGACATATAAAGCCATTGACCTGAAAGAGACGTCAATGAGACATTGATAACTTAATTCAGTATGTTAAGGGGATACATTTTAGCTCATCTCTAAGTGATCATTAGTAATTACTCATAAATCAATGTTTTATATACTTTCAAGTTATTTTCAAACCGCAATATTGCTTTGCAATAATACAAACAGGTTCCACAGTATAAGCAGTAGTCACATGATTTGTGGAGAGGATTCAGACACCTTAATATGTATCTATAAATAAATATTGTTATGCAATTTTGTGATGTACGGAACAATAAAAGCTCATACCTTATCTGCATTAACACTTGTAATCACCCACACACAATGTGCGTTGTCTTCATACTGGACAGGATAGTTGGGTGATGTAATAATCCCAGCAGGGCCTTGAAGGTTTGATCCACAAGTTCTTGCTATAAAAAAGGTCATTGTCATATTGTAAAAAATGCTCAGAAGCAGCATTACCTACACCAAAGAATATCATTATTATTTGCACATAAAATTTAATCATGGAAAAATCATTATATTTTATACTATATTTTTGGCAAATGTGAGATTAAACCAATCCCCCACAAAAAAATCATACTAAATTTGGATTGGTTAATCTTATGAAAGTGTAATTAATATATTACATTTTCATATGTAAATATAATATTAAAAGGCTTCAGACAAAAGACTGATTAGCTAATATACAAGATTAACAGCCTTATTAAATTGCGAATCAGCCAATTCTAAAGGGCTCTATATAAGCACATAGCATATTTTTTTACAGAAGTTTTTAGTTAGTGAAGATCTTGCTTTTGGATAGAAGTTCACCAACTAAAAAACTTCTGTAACAAAAAAATGCTCTGTGCTTATATAGAGCCCTTTAGAATTGGCCAAATCACAATTTAATAAGGCTGTAAGCATTTTGAAGCGGACAGTATAGGCTTGCCTGACATTACATTTGATATTTGAGCTTTTGATTTGCACATAAGTTACAAAATGATAACATTAACAATGGTTTAATAAGTATAAAAAGCATTGTTCCCCATACAAATATAATATATCTGAAAGCAATAAGACAATAAAACATACAATAATATCTTTTATATATTTTTTAAAAAAATCTGAAAATATTTTTACATCTATTTTAATGCCACTAAACTACTATATTTGCACTATTTGTGATGATATTTATTTATTATGACATCCTAAAATGTATGTGACATGGACTAAGTCATAATATTACTCACAATATTAATATTGACTATGCAGCATGTTGCATTGCTATACTTTGTAAAATATAGTCTGCAATAAGTACATACATTATTTTTTCCAACCCACACAGTTAAGTTTCCAGTTCATTTATTTTCTCTTCCACTGAATTAATTAAATATTTGGCTTTTTTTGAAGTACAAATAAAGGGAATACAGCTATTTAAACAGTCTAATTGTCTAATGTAAATATTGGCTAGCCTTTCTAGGAAGGACAGATGCAAAATCAGAACTCAACTCAGTACCTCTGCCAAAAACAATTCTACTTGTTTACACAAAATGGTCTTATATTACAACTCCTAAAGGAATAAAATATAGCTAATTAGCTCAAGGTTATCGACCCTTCAATTAGAAAACGTATTCAGAATAACCAAAAGCTGCTTTGTGCTGGCTGAAAACACCTCCTAAATCCATGAACAAAGATTCAAATTATGATGCTAAGTTCAAATATTATTTTCATACGTCAAGTAAATGTATTGTCCTATGCACATAATATGGCTGTATGAAATAAACAAACTTTGAGTGCTGCTCATTGATCCAGAATAAAAAAGATAAGTAAACACTAGGGTATCTCTGTATCATATACAAACAGTGAGGGAACAAAGTATTTGATCCCCTGCTGATTTTGAACGATTGTCCACTGACAAAGAAATGATCTGTCTATAATTTTAATGGTAGGTGTATTTTAACAGTGAGAGACAGAATAACAAAAACAAAATCCATAAAAACCCATGTCAAAAAAGTTATAAATTGATTTGCAGGTCAATGAGTGAAAAAAGTATTTGATCCCTTATAAAGATTCCCAGGTGTCTTTTATACAGGTAACAAGCTGAGATTAGGGGCACTCTCTTAAAGGGAGTGCTCCCAATCTCAGCTTGCTACATATTGTAACAGAATCATACAAGGGGTGTATGTAAGTAGCAGACTTATGAGCGTCCCTTTTCCCCTGGGAAGTGAAAGAGTTAAGCCTCCTACAACAGACTAATTAAGCCCAGCTGCATTCTGCCTTAAAAGGACTACTGAGCACTCAGCAGGTTGGGTTCAGTCTGGACTGAGAGCCAGGAGAGACAGCTCTGCATGCTGAAGCAAACCCACAGACTTTTGGAGCAGAAAAACTTACAGGCCTGTATATATGACCCACTTTAATTTGCATTAGTTTATGGTAGTGAGGAAACTGCTATTTCTGTTTAGTTAGTTCTTCAAGGAAGCTAGGCTTTGTTTTGTATTATTTTTGTTTGTTCCTGCTGACCAAGTTTTTAGTAAAGCTCCTTAAAGCTATAACGCCTCCTGAGCTACTTCATTACAGAGACGGTCAACAGGGCATTGACCCCAGAAGTGGCAGCCAGTGTGTCATATTTTGGTGGCAGTGGTGGCATATACATTGTCTGCGCTTAAGAAGACAGCCCACAGTACAAAATTGTGGCGCTTGTGAAAGCCTTAATAAAGACCACTACCCATCAGCAGGAGACTACACAACAGTTCCTAAGGCAACAGGCCCAGGCGACACAAGCACTGGCGGAACAACAAGCCAGAGCCACCCAGGTCCTGGCAGAACAACAGGCCCAAGTCATGGAAGAGCGGTAGCTGCTGGGGGAGACAAACCAAAAACTTGGCCCAGCAAAGGACACCTCTCAAACCTGCCGTGTCACCAGAGACCTGTATGAGGGGCAAGCCAAATCAGTTTCTCAAAAAAATGAGTCCTGAAGACGATGTGGAAACTTATCTATTGAGCTTCGAAAGAACTGCCGTCAGAGAAGCTTGGCCCCAAGGGCACTGGGCCAGCATAGTCGCACCATATTTGTGTGGGGAAGCCCAAAAAGCATACCTTGACCTGAACAGTGAACAAGCCCTGAATTATGCAACCTTGAAAGCAGAGATCCTGGCCAGATTCAGAGTTACCCACAGTATCCGAGCACAAAGATTGCATTCATGGAGGTTTGGGGAGAATAAGCCCCCTAGCCCACAGAACAACAGTTGCTGCACTTAGCCCAAAGGTGGCTACAGCCTGACAGCAACGGACCAGGGAGAATTATAGAATTACTGATCGTGGACCACTACTTGAGAAGCTTACCACCAGTTTATCTCACTGACAGAAAGATATCTCGCCATGAAGGAACTAACCTGCTTCTCAAAAGAGGAGACCCCAGGTGTTCAAAGGCGGCCTAACAACCCTAAGCTTCAAACTCCTAACTGGATGAGAACCAGACCAAGACTCATGAAGCTGGAAGTTGGAAGACACTCGCTACAAGGGAACCCAGAAAGGTTAGTTCCTGAAGAAAATAAGCAAAGAGGGACCCCAGTAAGCAAGATTAAATGCTTTTACTGCGGGGAATTAGGACACATAGCTGCCTATTGCCCAAATAAGGAGGAACCCATGCAGTGCAACCTGGGAGAACATACGTACCACTGCAATATGATCAACCTGGTAGGAGTGGCCAGAAAACTACATCAGTTCATCGAAGCCATAAAAGTTTATGGAAAGGAAACCATAGCTTTAATTGACTGGGAGTGTGGTGACCCTCTTTTCGTCCAAAATTATAAAATCTAGCAAAATACAAAACTCAAGGAAGGTTGGTATCACGTGTGTACATAGGACAGTGAACCAGTACCCTACTGGTCCTGCAGCACTGGAGGTTCAGGGGAAAAAGATGTTGCTCACCGCTCCTGTAGTAGCCAATCTACCCTACCCTGTTGTACTAGGCAAGGATTTTCCCTAACTTGAAGATCTCCTCCGAACAGGAAAAGGTGAAAACCAAAGACAATCCGAACAGAGTGCCCCAGAGGCCAAGGAAACCCGGTGGTCACTCCCATCGTTTATGCAGAAGGATCTATTCTCTTGATCCGGGAAAACCCGCTAAACAAAGCGGGAAAGAAAGAAAGCTAAGCGTTTAGGCACAGAGATAAGGAGGAAAGCCGTTGAGGAGGCTTTAGCAGCCTGCCAGACAGAAGAAAGGCGGGAGACAGTCCAGAAAGGTCCCACGGCTCAACCTGATGAAGAGAGGGCCCAAACGAGAGAACATGTAGAAGAGGAACTTACTCCACTGCAGTGGTTCCCTGACAAGAATGACTTTGCACGTGATCAAGCTGTGGATCCCATCCTACAGAACATACATCGTCAGCTTGTGGAAGTGAGCGGGAATTCGGTCACTGGAAGAGAGATCAGACAGGGCCCTTATTTCATACTACGGAATAACTTGCTGTACAGGGTTGTTCCTTCAAAGGAAGAAACACTGGAGCAGCTCTTAGTTCCCCGACCACAAAGGAAGAAAGTCCTTAATCTGGCTCACCATAACTTCCTTGGGGGCCACCTTGGAAAGGATAAAACCCTGGGAAAGATATTGAAACGTTTTTTCTGGCCTGGCATATTTGCTGAAGTAGCCCAGTACTGTGCGTCTTGCCCTGAATGCCAGTTGACAGCCCCCACTTCGATCTAAGAGCTCCACTGGTGTCTTTACCCATAATTGAGGAGCCGTTTTTCAAGAATAGCAATGGATCTGGTGGGTCCACTAGAAAAATCAGACCGAGGACCCCAATACATCCTCGTAATAATGAACTATGCCACCAGATACCCGGAGGCCATACCCTTACGCACCGCCACCTCAAAAAATATAGGAAAAGAGCTCATTCAACTATACTCAAGGGTGGGGATACCCAAAGAAATCCTAACAGACCAAAGGACCGCCTTTGTGTCAAAGCTGATGAGAGACATGTGCCAGCTTTTACAGGTGAAATCACACAGGACCTCTGTTTACCATCCGCAAACAGACGGACTGGTAGAACGGTTTAACAAAACATTGAAAAGTATGCTAAGAAAAGTTGTGGCACATGATGGAAAAAATTGGGACTTACTCCTACCCTATTTTATCTTCGCAATCAGAGAAGTCCCCCAAGCTTCCACAGGATTTTCTCCTTTCCAACTCCTCTACGGCCGCCATCCCAGAGGAATTCTGGACATATCAAGGGAAGAATAGTGCCGGGAGAAAATATTGTGGATTATGTAAGTAACATGAGGGAAATAATTGCCAACGTTATCCCTCTGGTGCAAGACCATATGGAACGAGCTCAAAGTTACCAGCAAACCTATTACAACTGCACGGCCCAGGTGAGGAAGTTTCAACCCGGAGACAGGGTTCTAGTGTTAGTGACAACAACCGAAAACAAATTATGGCCCGATGGCAAGGCCCCTACGAAATTATTGAAGCTATCGGAGAGGTGGATTATAAAGTTAGTCAACCTGAACGTCGCAAGAAAGAACAAATATAGCATATAAACCTTCTAAAACCCTGGAAAGAGCAAGCAAAAGTGATGGATGTCACTTGTCTGGCTAAGGAGTTAGAAGATGTCAGCGAGTCCAAAATCTGCATTGAACCTCCGAAAACCTATGTTTCGCAAGAGTTGTCCCCTGCACAGAGGAAACCTACAAAATGCTGAAGCGAAACGCGGATGTGTTTTCCACCAACCCAGGTCGCACCACTGCCATTTACCAAATTATGGTCACTAAACCAGGCGTGAGAATAAGGATTAAACCTTACCGCATACCTGAGGTGAACAAAATGTTAGAACTTGGAGTAATCGAGGAGTCTCAAAGCAAATGGTGCAGCCCCATTGTCCTGGTTCCAAAACCTGATGGAACTGTCAGGTTTTACAGCGATTTTTACGAGCTAAATGCTGTGTCAGAGTTTGAGGCATACCCTACAGTAGAGTAGACGAACTAATAGAGCGACTCGGAAAAGCGAGGTTTCTAACAACATTGGATTTGACTAAAGGGTACTGGCAAATACCTCTGACGCAAGCGGAAAAGGAGAAAACTGCCTTTTCAACCCCTAACGGGCTTTTTCATTACAAGGTACTACCGTTTCGATTGCACGGAGCACCGGCTACTTTCCAGAGACTGATGGACAAGCTGTTAAGCGACCATTCATCTATACTAACTACTAGTAGACACATTTGCTGAATGTGGAAGCAGTTTTGGAAGCCCTAAGGAGCTCACACCTTACTTTAAACCCCGGCAAGTGTGCCATCGGTCTTAGTGAGGCCAAATATTTGGGATATACGGTAGGGAGAGGAGTTGTTCGACCCCAGCTCAACAAGGTGAAGGCAATTCAGGACTAGCCACAACCTCTCAATAAGAAACAAGTAAGGGCCTTCTTGGGGATAGTGGGTATTATAGGAGATTCATACCCCATTTCTCTACAAGAGCTGCCCCCCTGACAGACCTTACAAGAAACAGAGTGCTCAACATGGTTAAATGGAGCTCAGAGGCTGAAGCAGCGTTCACGGACCTAAAGTCGGTCCTATGTCGGAATCCTGTGCTAATGACCCCAGATTTTGAGAAGGAATTCATCCAACAGATGCTTCAGGAGTAGGACTGGGAGCTCGGTTGTCGCAAGTAGTGCAGAACGAGGAACATCCCAATTTGTTCCTGAGCCGTAAACTATTGCCACGAGAGCAGAAATTTTCTGTTTTGGAAATGGAATGCCTGGCCATCAAATGGGCCACTGAGGCACTTTGTTACTATCTTTTAGGGAGGAAGTTCACTCTGGTGTCTGACCATGCACCCCTGCAGTGGATGCAGCAGAAGAAGGAAAAGAACAGCTGGGTGACGAGATGGTTCCTGTTCCTGCAGCCCTACTGTTTCTGGGTCCTCCATAGAGCCGGCAGCCTACATGCTAATGCAGATGCTTTATCTTGAATTCACTGCCTCACAGAGTTGGCCGCTCAACCCTGTGATGTCGAGCTGGGGAGGGGGATGTGTAACAGAATCATACAAGGGGTGTATGTAAGTAGCAGACTTACCAGAGCCCCTTTTCTCCTGAAGTGAAAGAGTTAAGCCTCCTACGACAGACTAATTAAGCCCAGCTGAATTTTGTCTTAAAAGGACTACTGAGCACTCAGCAGGTTGGGTTCAGTCTCGACTGAGAGCCAGGAGAGACAGCTCTGCACACTGAAGCAAACCCACAGACTTACAGGCCTGTATATATGACCCACTTTATTTTACATTCGTTTATGGTAGTGAGGAAACTGCTATTTCTGTTTAGTTAGTGCTTCAAGGAAGCTAGGCTTTGTTTTGTATTATTTTTGTTTGTACCTGCTGACCAAGTTTTCGGTAAAGCTCCTTAAAGCTATAACGCATTGTGAGCTACTTCATTACAGAGACAGTCAACAGGGCATTGACCCCGGAAGTGGCAGCTAGTCTGTCACACTATATAAAAGACACCTGTCCACAGAAGCAATCAATCAATCGGATTCCAAACACTCCACCATGGTCAAGACCAAAGAGCTGTCCAAGGATGTCATGGACAAGATTGTAGACCTACACAAGTCTGGAATGGGCTACAAGACCATCACCAAGCAGCTTGGTGAGAAGGTGACAACAGTTGGTGCGATTATTCGCAAATGGAAGAAACACAAAATAATTGCCAGTCTCCCTCGGTCTGGTGAGATCCATGCAAGATCTCACCTCGTGGAGTTTCAGTGATCATGAGAATGGTGAGGAATCAGCCCAGAACTAAATGGGAGGATCTTGTTAATTATCTCAAGACAGCTGGGACCAATCACGAAGAAAACAATTGGTAACACACTATGCTGTGAAGGACTAAAATGCTGCAGTGCTCACAATGTTCCCCTGCTCAAGCAAGCACATTTACAGGCCGGTCTGAAGTTTGCCAATGAACATCTGAATGATTCAGAGGAGAACTGGGTGAAAGTGTTTCAGTCAGATGAGAAAGGAGCTTTCTTCGTGTATCTGGGGAGAGGGGCAGTAAATTATTTTTAATAGTAACGTATTCTGATAATCAGACCACCTACATACGTTTTACCATCTTATTAACTTCTAGGGGCACCTACCTTTTTTATTGTGGGCCAGCAAATTTATTTGTTCTGGGACCCTCCAATTACTAGGTATACCACTGATGCATACTAAATTCACACAGAGGTGCCATACTTTTCTTCTTATCTAGAATTTATACATTTTAAATGGTGTTAGGGGCAACTTATTTAGAGCTAAGGGCAGCATTAATAGATTTGTTATACTCACTCATCTTCACTCAT
Organism: Discoglossus pictus; assembly: GCA_027410445.1. NCBI lineage: Eukaryota > Metazoa > Chordata > Amphibia > Anura > Alytidae > Discoglossus > Discoglossus pictus. The sequence continues at coordinate 297,836,336 of CM050165.1, read as the reverse complement.
TTTCAAGTGTAACAATTCACTTGAGACATTTAGTTTTTTAAGATAGTAAAGTGAAAATGGGTTCATGAATATTTTCCTCCATTAAGTTAGGATTACCAATATAAATACACTTTCCAAAGAAAGCAACATAGTTTGTATTGTTTCTTTAGGATTGCATGGTATTATATATTTTGTACAATTATATAATTTAAAAATCATGTAAAGCTTTTTAGATAAAAAAAATATAAAACATTTTATCATGCGACAGAGATGCAAAATTTTGAAAAAAGTGGTAAAAAGCACAAATTGTATTATTTTACATCTGAAAGTACAATCTGATTGTAAGTTACTTTGTGACAGTGACAAATTTCTCACCACTGTATGTCTGTCAGCAGCTTCAGCGCAATGTGTTTCTGTATTATGGAGTAATTTTGATGCTTTAATGAAACACAATAACTGTACTTACATGTCATAACATACTGTGGAAGTGTGAAATGTACTGAAATCTTTTGACATTATTAAGATTTTTACGTTTTTGTATTTGTTTTTTTTCATACACTTTTATAACTTTTTACATTGCTTACCTCGACAGATTGGTCTATGGTCACTCCAAGCTGCCAGTGTGTCAGTTACCCTCTGGCAAGTTATACTTTTTGAGCCCTGAAGAACATAATTATCATCACAGGAAAACTGGACGTTGGCACTCACTCTACAGAAATATAAAAAAAAAATACATAAGTTTATTTAACAAATTGAACATTGACTACAAATTATACTACATATTTTGTATTTTTTTAGCAATATACATAACATATCTTGACAAATTTCTTGTAACCTCAGTGGGGCAATATACACAAATGGAGCAGGAAAATAATGTGTTTAAAATTAGTGTTTGTATATACCAAGCCTGTGCATCACATGTGAATGCTACATGTTAAATAGCCTGCAATTATTTATATGTGAGTATGCATGTATTGCCTTAATAACCCAGTGCATGTGTTGACCAGAGCACAACTAAAAAATGAAGACATTTGAGTTTAACGGACACACTAATACAGTGTTTTTAGATCAAGCCATACACTACCTGTAAGTGATGTAACTACAATTAAACTCTCAGTCTAACCATGTACTAACAAGCCGCTGGAAGTAAAACACAAATAAAACCAGCATTAGAAATTAAAAGGCAAACAAAAAACTGGACCAAATAAATATTCATAATTCTCATTCCAGTTAAAGGGATATCTAAGTTTGCTGGGTTAATACATTACTGCACTCTACAGACATAAAGCAGCCTATATGAATACAGCACATCTCATAAAACATTTTATTTTTATTAATATCTTTTTTTTTTTTATCAACAATGTTCTAATTCGTAACTACCCTCATTGTCCTCTTCCAAGTGTTCATAAACTAATATCATGACATCATCTTACAATGTATGCAGCACCAGACAATACAAAATAATATTCCTGGAGTTCCATCTAAAAATAATCAATAAGTGGTTCAAAGTCGCATGTAGTTCTTCACTCATGTACAAATCAAGAGCTACGAGGATGGTTTCCCAGGGATGTGAAGTTATTTTGTGTCAATTTCCCTGGATTCCCTTGTGCTTCACTTCACTAAACTTGATTCTAATTCTTGGTAAGATAAATAATACATTTGCCATTTTTTTTTTTTTTTGACCATTTGCAATAGTGCACATTCATTAGCATAACTTCTAGGCCTTTATTTATAAGACATGCTAAGTATACCTATTCAACTCAGCATTCAATATAGATTTCATGTGAATCCTCGTACTTCCCTCATCCATATCTGTTTACATATTATTGAGTTTTATTAATTACCCTGACTTGCCTTTTTTTTCTAAATTTTGCTCAAACATTGTATCTTTTAACTTTTCAACCTATATTTCAATATTCACCTGTTGTACATAATAAGGAATAGTATGAAAATATGCTAATGTTGTTTTTCTGTGTCCACTAAATACACAAATGTAGACAGATAAATACTACATTGGTTATAACTTACTGTGAGATGTCATTTACTTGAGAGCTCTGATTACAAAAACAGCCTTATTAAATTGCGATTGGGTAAATTTAAAAGGGCTCTATATAAGCACATAGCATATTTTTTTACAGAAGTTTTTAGTTAGTGAAGATCTTGCTTTTGGATAGAAGTTCACTAACTAAAAACGTCTGTAAAATAAATATGATATGTGCTTATATAGAGCCCTTTAGAATTGTCCAAATCGCAATTTAATAAGGTTGTTTTTTATTTACAAGCTTTTAGCTTCCATCAAGTTCTGATACCCTCAGGCCCTCATTCAATTGCAATTTAGCCAATTGAATAGGGCTTTAAATAAGCACATAACATATATTTTTTAAATAAGATTTTAGTTAGTAAACATCTATCCAAAAGCAAGGTTTTCACTAACTAAAAACTTCTTTAAAAAACATATGATATGTGCTTATTTAGAGCCCTATTCAATTGGCCAAATTGCAATTGAATGAGGCACTCAGACTCCACCTCTTGATCCCACACTTGTAAGGAATATCAGTGGTTTTAGTGATAACATATGAATCATCCCTTAATAAGCTGGAGGGAATAATAATTACTATAAATAATAAATAAAAAGTTTTATAGCTATGGCTACCTGGATATTTAAAACCACAGCTGCTGTTCACATGAAACCTGTTTATCGCTTACAAGGAATCTATCACATATGATCCATTTTCTATTTGTTTGTAAATTTAATATATTTGTTCATAAAAAGGAAAAATGCTGATATTTTTATGACTGGTGTAGTGCCAGAAAGAATGCATATCTGGTTGAGTTCATATCTTCAGAAAGCGGAGACAAAATGCAAATTAGAGTTAAACAACTGTTAATCTACTACTGCTCCTTATCCAGCAATGAGTCCTTGGCAAGAAAAAAAGGCTGTCTGGAAAGTCATCAAAACCTTCCAAAATAAATCCAATTACTCATCTTTCCCCTAGTCACTTATAAAATGGTTCTTATATTTCTGGCAAAAGGAATTGTCTAAAGACCAAAAACATACATCTAAAAATTGGGTTTCTGTCTAACAGAAATATTTTCTGCTTTAACTGAACCACAAGAATGACTTAAATACCATCATGATCATATCTATGTTTACCAAGAACCTAAAACCTTTCATGTTACTGATAATACTATTATTATATAAAAAAAAAGACTGGGTATCAAGGTAGATGTTTAAAACACTTATAAACATTCCCAATGTTAAGTAAAGAATCATTGTACCTCCTTTTAATTGTTAAAAAAATCATTCCAAGAATATATTTATTTATTTTTGTTGTGATATTTATAAAATACTATATGGGATTGAATTTGGTTTCAACCCCACGGGTTTTCAGTGGCCCTCCTGGGCCCCCTGTGGATCCTCTGTAACCAAGCAAGCCCCCTGTGGCCCCTTAAGGCCCCCACAGACCTTCTGTGGGTCCCCTGTTGCCCCTTCAGCCCCTTATGGCCCACTGCGGCCGCTGAACCCTTGTTTTGTTTGAGTCATAATTCTCAGCTGTCTTGAGGAGTCTTAGTGAATGTACTAAGATTACACATGTACAGTCATGTGATACACCTTGCTTCTTATGTACATTGTTCCCTAGTGAAACTAGAATGTGTTGTTCTTTATGCTCAAGTATGTTGTATGTTATCAGTTTGTGCAAAACTCATTATTGAACTAGACAAAAAAAATGTTTAGAATGACAAGCCAAGCAGTTTTACAACACAAGAGGAATAAGAAGTAGTCAAGTAGTTTTATTTCCATAAAGCTTTTCATGAATGAGCTATTCACAGATACCTTCACTTAAAACAGACATTGTAAAGACTAACGCTATCTTTTAGAGTACATTAATGTACTCTAGAGCAAATGGTGTGGATCACCGTCAGACTGATCAATTATTATATTTACTTAGAACAAAGACAGTTAGTTCTAGTTATACTCATTGTGAGCATGCTTACTACACAAAGGGCCTCATTCTATTATCGGCCATAAAAAGGCCGCAAGGCTGCGATCTCCTCTTACGGCCGGCCGTATATCTTGCAACCGGCCATAAGCTCAGAAATCTTTAAAGTCAAAAATAAATTCAAGGCAGCACTGTACAGCTCTGTAAATGCTAGGGATTATATTGGGTGGCATGAGGATTAATAGTAACCCACTCTCAAGCTTGCACATCAGCCCAAACCCGAGTTCAAATTAACTGTTTATTTTCCGGCCGCAGCGTGGGCGGGTCTGAGGTGCTCCAAGCACTCTGGACTTTTTACATGGATATTTGACATATATAAAAAAAATTTTTTTTTTTTACGGATTTGAGTATAGGGGAATGTTGTACTATTTTTGCTAACACCTACAATCACTTTATAGTCTCCTCAGAGTGCAGGATGCCTTTATTTCTGCTTTATAATGTGCTTAATTGGTGCTAGCGGGACCTTTTTGCTGCAAGTAAGCTGCGGCTCGGTTTTAGCCTTGCAGAGAGGGTTCCCGGAGCCGCAAGGGATAGCAAGGCGCCGGCCGCAAGCCTGCCGGGATCCCTGGCCTGAGGGGAATAGAATAGCAGAATAGCTTGCGGCCGGTCCTTGCGGCCCTGCATCTCCTACGGCCGATAATAGAATGAGGCCCATAGACTATAAGGATTTGAAATGTGAGTAATTTGCACAATTTGAACTCTTGTTTGCAGTGTAAACATATAAAGTTTCATATAAAACATGCACATAAAAATACCTGAAGTCAAAACCAGTTCTTTTTCCATTATCTGGCACACCAGGATCAGGGCACATGTCTGTGGCCATGGGCACGCCTCCTTGACTTACTAGAAATAAAATTAAAAGAGAGTTTATTGAAACTGTATTATAAAACTAGTAGAATGTTTACTGTAATGCAATATTTCAATTAAATAAATAATTAAAACGTCACAAAGGAAAGAAAATTACCATTTTGAATACCATAGTGTAGCACACTGGCTAGATGCTTATATTGTGGGCTACATTATGGTATTCAAAATAAATAAAGCATTGGTAATTGATAATATGTATATTCATTGATTTAAAGAAAAGCAATATTCAATATTATACTTGCTTTCATATATCCATCTCCCCTGCTGGTCTCAACCCATTGAGGGAGAAGGCTTTGTCAAGCAGGTCCTGCAAAATTTTCAGGCTCAAATTATACCTACATTGGCTGGAGATTTATTATGTTAAAGTGGTCCCCCTTTATGGCAACCTACAAATTGCAATGGATGAAGATTATGGGCCTCATTCAAATACGATTTGGCCAATTGAATAGGGCTCTATATAAGCACATAGCATATTTTTTTACAGAAGTTTTTAGTTAGTGAACTTCTATCCAAAAGCAAGGTCTTCACTAACTAAAAACTTCTGTAAAAAATATGCTGTGTGCTTATATAGAGCCCTATTCAATTGGCCAATCGCATTTGAATGAGGCCCTGTGAATCACTATTTAGTATCTTATCAAATCTGATTGTTCTTAATATCGTTTAGATGTTTCTCCCTGCCCACCCCTGACCCTCTCCTTGATGACCATACCAAAGAAAAATGCTACTGGAGCCTGATACTGTAATATTTGAAAGTGAATTTAATTTTGAATATTGTTATTATAAATCAATGAATAGGAATTGTATTAAAGGACCACTTTTAGCCTATATATAATATATAGCCTTTGAAAGAACTGCATATAAAAATAGGCAAACGTTAAGAAACCATAATATATCCATTATTTATTTATCTTTTAAATTAAATGCTAATGCTGTGAAATCGACAAATTTTGGTTTCTGCAGATCAACTTTCTGAGGTAGAAGGAGACTACAGAGGAAGTTTGTGTCTCCATAATGGCAATCTGACTTCTACAAGTGTCAGTGCTTTCACTAGAACTAATGTAATGCTCATTAGTTTATAAGGACACACCCTCCTGATAAAGTAACAGTCTGATTCCGATAAGAAAGAACAATGGAAGCCTGCAGTGAAAAATATTGCAATATAAAGTTAAAAGCATCAAGGCTTTGTAAAGCACTATAATATTTTTGAGTAAAAAAAAAATAAATAAAAAAATAAATAAATATATATATATATATATATATATATATATATATATATATATATATATATATATATATATATATATATAAATATTCAGTAGCACCATGCAATTTTGGAGTAATTAAAAATTATATATATGGATAATATGGATAATATCCGCAGCATAACCCACAAACGAAAATAATAAAGCAAGTGATCAGTAAACTAAAAACATGAATTTTTCTCTTGCATTTTTACAAATAATGTAGCAGAAATCAGAACAAAATTATAGACCTCCTAAAATGTTAGGTAGGCCCCATTGTATGTATTTATGCATTCTAAATAACTTACTGTAAAAATATGTGGTACATTGGTTGATTTTATTTAACTGTTCTACATAGCTAAAATAGTCTTCATTTTGCACGGATCACAGAAATCCAAAAATAACTGCTGTTTCAGTTAATCATTTAAAATGGTTCTGTCATATCTTGAGTTTGGATTATAAGAAAGGCATTTCATGGTGCATCTGCACTATTTCCTGCAATCACTTTTCCATAATTGCAGTTTGATTAGCTCTTTGGGAAATACATGTGCTAGCTAGAGTTAAGGAACATGCAACTCTAAGACCTACAGTAAGCTGCTTTTATTCCTGGGTCAGCCACAGCACATCAGTGTCAACTTCTTAATGATGATATGAAAATAACTGAATCCAAACTTCAAGGGGCTACCTCTATATCAGAGAGAAGATTTCATTTACAACCAGAGGTTATATTAGCTAAGATTAGCCATTTTTTCTTTGAAGAAGGAATGCAAATTTGCTGGCACTATTAGTGCTGCTGATTTGCTTTATTGGAACTTTTTAAAAGACTTGTTCTGGAAGGATAAATATAAGAAAACCTACAGAATGGTTAGTAGAACTGAGTAAGAGAGCTTGTTGCTAAAAACGACACATATACATGTATATGTATATATATATATATATATATATATATATATATATATATACATATATATATATATATATATATATATATATATATATATATACATACATGTGCTTAAGCTTTTGTGTGGCCATTTAATTTTTGTCTAAATGTAAGTTTAACTAGATGGGCCATTGTTCTTATCATCCTTGAAGTGGTATTCTCATTTTTTTACATATAAACATACAGTAGTACCTATATTAAAAGGGCATGTATGCTAGTTGCCTAGTTCTCCACCGCTAAAATTAGCTGTAATAAAATACAATAAATAAAATACCTCCTACTGTATAGCACTGGTTAAACTGTTGGTGCATTGTAAATACTCAGTAATAATATGCTACAAATGGACTTAGCCCCATATTTGTACATTTATAAACTGTTCATACTACATGATAGATAACCAATTTTATACAATGCTATCAAAGTTTTGTCCAGATATCTTGAATATTTGATGCTTCTTTCAGTGGAAATTCCTTGAATATTTTAATTCACATTCAGTAGCCTTAAATTTTGCCTTTTATTAATAAGAAATCCATGAATACAGGCATAATGTGCCATACATAAAATAAACACAGATAATATAAATTCAAAGAATCTTCTTTATAGCAACAGGAAGTATATAATACCTCTATCCTAGCACCAATTACACACACTAAATGTCACACCTGTTTAAATGCTCTTTTCTGTTTATGTTGTCTTGATAACATCACCTATTAACTTTATCTGTGCTGCATTCCTTAGAGTCAGTACACTGAAACTAACAACAGAATTGTAATATTTTATCTACCCAATGTGATCATGACCAGTACAGGCCATTTTCTGATGCTATCACACAGACAAAGATATTGAACACAGCGTAGTAACTATTTCGTGATTACTAAGTAGTCTTAGTCAATTGTCTATTGAATTATGTGAATAGATTGCTAAACTGTAAAAACATTCCCTGTAGCCACAGATAAGCTTGATTACCATATTCATATCCAAACATGAATATGTCCCAGTACAGATTTCCCTACATGTCCTCTATATAACTAAACCCCAAACAACATTGTTTTCTTATTTATATTTTTCTCTAAATCTTTTGGCCTCTACTGTGATATTGTTATACACAGAGGATATTATTTTTCCAGTAATATAACATAAAATGATATATAATACAATCATTACATTTTGTATGTCTTCAGCAATATTTTGTATTTATTACAACATATATATATATATATATATATATATATATATATATATATATATATATATTATACAAATTGATCTACCAAAACAAATTTCACAGGAAGGGGACATGTGTGATTTTCCGTATGACTTGCAGGGAAATATTCTGAGGAGGAGGGCTGAAGATTAGATGTCCTATCACGTAGTTTAGTAACATAAATGCATGGATTGTATTTTATCATGTCTATCTTTATTGGCTAATTAATTAAACTAATAAATAAGGCCCTGTGTAAATCAGGTGCTCTAAGTTAGGGCACTGCCGTAAATCGTCTGCAGGAGCTTTTTTCCCCTTAGTTCTACACTAATGTAAATCTTTCACACCCCCAGATTAGAGCACTCAGTGCACAGCCGTAAATCCTGCAACAGATATCTGTGCAGGCAGCAGCCAGACCAAACTTTACGGATGAGGCAGGGCCCTAGTAGCCAATAGGAGATGTGAATGTCATGAATCTTATAATGAGTGGGAAGTGCAGTAACCACTGCCATAACTGCAGCTCCAAGGGAAAATTAGAGAGATATAGAAGTCACTGTTTTTTCATTAAACATATATTTTGATATCAAAATGATGTGACAATTGTATTTATAGCTTCAATCAGTAAAAATGTGTTTATTTTGTGTTAAAATATGATACATTTATAGAAAATGTATAAGAGCATTTATTCTTAGGCAACATGGTTTTGTGACGTATATTAACCCCATTAGTACTGGGTTGTGTGTTACCCTGAATTTTGTATAATAAAACTGGCTTAATACTAACATATCAGATTTTTTAATTACAGATATGTTGATACCGGATTGTTAGGTGCCAAATATTGTTGAAATGTCATCATTTTGTAGTGCTTTTTTGTGCTAAACTGTCACTTTAAATACTTCTGGGGGACTCCGCAATGGTTTCAAAACTACTTGCGAGTGCCCTGATTTGCGAGTGATCCATAAAATCCTTTTAGCATAGGGATTGGGTGTCAGAGTGTAAGGGAGTAACTTGTAATTCATTGTTAGTGCAAAAATCACTGGAGAATTTTGCCTTGCTTTTCGACTTTGTCGCAAAGTTCACTTGTAGCAGTGACCCATGGCAGCTTTCTCGCAATGTTTTAGGGATGGGGGATTAACATAGCTAGATAAGATTTACGGTGCTGCTACTTCACTTGTAGTTGATTTTTCAGGGATTAGCATAGGGATCTAAAATACTAAGATGATTGATTTGACCTTGGTTGTAGATTTGACTGAAGAGACTCTTAATGTCTAAACTTCCATTATGGCTTTTGGATCTTGACTTTGTTTTCAAAACTTTATTGGACCCATGGGATTTTTATAAATAATCATTGACTATCCCTGCTCTACTATATTTCCATTCTCCTGTCAAGTTGCTGCCTTTATTTTTCCATAAGCATTTAAACCCACTCTGATTTGGAAATAAAAGAAGGACATTTGGAAATATAAGTTTAATGAACTGAAACTTAGCATTAATAGTCTATTTTTGAACTATTACAAAAATGGCTTATGTTTATCTTCTTTGAGGGAAATTAATCATTTACTAGATGAAAGAATGTAGAGAAAACAGAAAAAACCCATTTGTACAAGGACGACTGAATCATTTCACACAGTTTTGTCATTCATTTGTGTCACTTTCTTGGAATCTTCTCAATCTGACAATACATTGAATACATTGAATTAATTATATTGCAAGGTTTTTGCATTGTATCTTTGATACTTTGAGCAAGGGTTAATCACTAACGAAGCTACTCTAACATAATAGAGCTATTGTCCAGTCTATAGACATATGTTATATGTAGGCAAAATACCATGGTTATGTGAATTATTTATGTATAAAGTTAGTGCAGAAAAGTTAGAAGAGAATATACATTTCTAAACAATTAGTGATTTGTTGCAGTTTATTTGACATTTTAAATGCCCTGCTCTTTTCAGTATGTAGGCATTTAGACAGAAACATGTCAATATTTAAGGAGGACAACATGGAGTACAATGCTTTATTATGTGAAACAGGGGTGTATGACTAATGTTGTCACTTAAACCCAAGGTATCATTTGTTTCTTTGATTTTATATACTTTATTCCATACTTTTTAATGTTATCAGTTTTATAAAATCCCTTACTTTATGCATTAGAACACACACACACATAGGTTACTATATATATATATATATATATATATATATATATATATATATATATATATATATATATATATACAGTATACTATATGAAAATTACCATACTCTTTTGTTAAAATTTTGATTATTGATAATCAGATGCTTCTTGGATTTTCATCTTGTGTCTCAGAATATTAATCTATCTAATATCGGGCTGAAAGATCCAAGATTTTGTTCTATTCTTTACTGCTATTTCATATAACCCCTCAGTTAAACTTTTCCACTAAAAGTTTTGATTATTGTTGTAAATTGTCTCCAGAAGTCCAGTTTCTATTACCCCAAAGAAATTACTTTTTGAAACATAAAGCTACTATAATAGTAGCTGCTGTTTATTAACATTTTTGGTAATCAAACTAACCGATAGCTCATCAGAAAATTAGCTCAATCATATAGTCTTAGGGTAGGAGTATAGTTATAAATAAGTACATTAGGCTGGATAAATAAATGTTTAAAGTGGATAAATGTAAGACTAATAAGCATGGTACTAGCTAGAATCCTTAAGTGTATATTAAAGGGACAGTTTATTCAGTACAACTATGAGCACACCACTGTAAACTTCTACTAATATCATGTTGAAATCCTTTTTAATTTTTTTCACAGAGAAATGTATAAATTAAATCTCTGTTTACATTAGACTCTGACAAGCCCCCAAACAAACATAGACATAAAAAGAGTTAACCCTTCACAAATTTATCTGTGCGGGGAAAGGACTGCCGGATTCAGCTAAAGAGTATAGTTGGGGTTTAAGATCTCCTGCTGCATTCCAGAAATTCAGAGAAAAAACATAATTTTTTGAGCTTGTGAGGCATACACCGGCCAGTGTCGGCATGTGTTGTTAATCAAGGAACAGTCAGGAGTGTATTTGTAAACAGACCAAATTTTTTAGCTCTTATTATTATTATTATCATAGTTTATTTGTAGCATGCCAATGTATTCCATAGCGCTATACAAGGTTAAAGTTCAAGGCAACAAAACAATAGCAATATTAACACATTGAAAAATATTGAGGGCCCTATCTTTGAGTTTAGAATCCAGTGTCCATAGTGCTTTCCACAAAGAACCATGCAAGATTGAAAACTCGCAAACTTACAATCTAAAGCTGTTATTACAGCAAATATAGTGTACACGTCCCCGAAGGTAGTGTATACACACACTGGGAGCGCTGGCTAATCTAGGTAGATGTAAATAGATGTATACCCAACATAATGAATGGAAGAAATTAGTGCCAAAGTAAGGCCTGAATAGCCAACTTCAAATTATATACGTACTCCCACTTATATGTGGTATACTCAATATGATAAAAGGTAGTACATAAAAAAGTCTTAGCTCAAAGTCCCGTGGCAAAGGGTGTCCAGTCCTGTAGATTCTATGAGTGTCTACACATCTGTTAGGACATCTGTGCTGAAATCTTGTGCTGTATTATTGTTAAGATACTGCAAGAGGTGTGCTGTCCTCTACACAAGCATTGTTCACGTAGTGCTCACAGCAAAAATGCAAAACAAGGAAGAGAAGGGGGGGGGGGGGGGGGTGGAGAGAAGCGCACCACCTCCTAGTGCAAAATAACTGGTATAATACTTTGTAAAAGTCAATACTGAGCTAAAGAAGGTAAAAAACATATTATTTTGGTGACCAAAAAACAGATAGGTAATATAATACTATAAAAAAAAAGTTAAAAACACACATATATATATATATATATATATATATATATATATATATATATATATATATATATGCCCAACATAAGCACATATATGTGCAACCAAATGCGTTTTGTCCAATTTTGGACTTCTTCAGTGGTCTATCGGTCAACCACTGAAGAAATATTTGGACGAAACGCGTTTGATTGCACATATATGTGCTTATGTTGGGCATATATATACAGTATATATGTTTTTTAATAGTATTATATTACCTATCTGTTTTTTGGTGCATACTATTACCACTTTACTGCAAGTGTCAGCTTTTCTGGACAGGTCTCATTTAGACATTTAGGTCTGACCTGCAACAGTATTACTAGTTTTTGATATCTATGTAAAGTTATTATTATACTACTTTTTAATAGAGACATCTTCAACGTTTACCTTACCTGATGATCTGAGGAGAGAGTCCTCCTGATGTGCCATCCATACCTCATTTGCTGTGGTATGGATGTACCTTCTTTAGCTTAGTATTGACTTTTACAAAGGATTATACCAGTTATTTTGCACTAAGAAGTGGTGAGCCCCCCCCCCCCCCCTCCTCTTTTCTTTAAAGCTGTTATTAGTGTAATAAAAAAAAACATAGATCATTTTAACATAAAATCTTGTGCTCTTTCACACCATCACGTATAGTAAAGTAAATGGCCTTTTAAGTAATCATGTAGAATATTAGTCTTGTCATCTGTTTCGAGGTATGCCAGTTTTGTCAATAAAATTAACATATACTATAAAGAATTCAATAATTTCTGACATTAATTAATAATTTCTAATAAGTGCATTGCTTCACTATTTACAACTGCAGGAATGCCATATGTTTTATGTTGATCCTCATAGAACAGTTCAATGTATCCTAAAGCATTACGGTATGAACATGTTAAGTTATTACTATCTAGATATCAAACCTTGACACTTTTAAAACAAGAAATCTTGACATGTAGTTACATATTATCTGTGCATTCCTACCCCAATAAACTTTTTCTTGTTTTAATTGAATATGGTTGCCAAAGGCACATATACTTTTATATTTAAATAAATAATTGATGCACCTTTCAGCATATAATATTTACTGTGACAGTACATTTACTTTGCTTTCTCATATTACATTTATTGTGTCACAGAGGGAAGTTATATTTTATAATACATTCATATCAGCTAGATATGGTACTGTAGCCTCGCTGAAATGATATAGTGGCAAACTAATCACCAAATAAAATACACTAGATTATACGGCTATAAAACTGTAGAATAAATTAGAAAGAATACAGCGGATTATACAGAACAAAAGATAGCATGATGATAGAGAGTTGAAGGGAGAATACATGTAAAATATGGTTGATTTTCTTAGACACTTATGTTCTTCTGAATAAGAAAATGTGGTAGAGAAGAACGGTAGAAATTGTGACAAAAAGGCAATGTGTAATCAGAAGATAAAAGCTATAAATCCTAAGTGCCTGTTCCAGCAATATCATTGCCAATTAATTTCCGTGAAAGCCGAAGCCTCACAAGAAGAAAAAGTGCCCATTGAAATCAGTTTGTATGAACAATGCATTGTGTTGTTCATCAAGAATTATGGCCTATGGTAACCCCTCTTCCTTTGGAAGGTTATTTAATTTATTGCAAACCCAACTTTTGCTTCTATTCTGAAATCAAAGACTAATTTATGTTTTTAGCTGTGACACATCCTTTTTTTAAAAAACTAACAATGCAAAGAGGAAGAAGACAGGGCACACATGTTTCTTATATGAACGGCATGTGGGTTGTTAGGTAATAATTATTTATTTATTGCTCAGAGCTGTAAAACTAGGATAAAATCAATACAAAGTAAAAAGTCCAAACAATTAAAAAAAGGGCTTTCCTGCTTTACATTGCTTGCAGTTTTTGACACTAATATAATTTTTTATATTTTTTCCATATACAGTATCTCACAAAAGTGAGTACACCCCTCACATTTTTGTAAATATTTGATCACTAGCGACTTGCCCATCAAAAAATGATGGTCAATAAAATTTGAAGCCAGGCAATGCTGTTTAACACACAATGTTAAGCTTTTTATACTCTAAGGACCTTCAGCACTCATTGTGAGCCTCTCCTCGCGTGTCCTTTTGCTCGTCTCTATAATAATTAATGAATTTACTGGATAATAAATTAATGCCTTTTTCTAATTAATATATGTAACAATCAATAGCCTGAAGAGGTAACAATCTATTTTTATTGTCCTGCAGCATATAATTTCCAGTTGGACTGTTGCTGGCCTGTGGAGATATTTTTATGAATGTTGTAACTGTGCATTAGTAATAAGCTGCGTGCACGAGGGCAAACCATTGGTTTATTTGTGTAAAGCGCTAGTTTAGATGTGTAATGTTAGTGGCAAGTTAGGATTGTAAAATTGTGCTACGAGGGTTGCGAGCATTTGCCGTCCTTTGTAATAGTGTATTTTGTACCTCGTAGGTTCCTGTGTGAAAGTGGTACGCGTTTGGCAATGTTTTGCGTGGTCCAGGGTCCAGTAGCCTCGTTTTAATTATTTTTGCCGCCATTCCCTTTATCGCTTAGGCGATTTTTGAGTGCTGAAACTGGCCGAAATTGACTTAAATTCGCGTCCAACCTCACTCCCAGATGTCTTGGCTGTTCTCCTGTGCTGTGTGTGATGTTTTTGTTTGTCTGTATTTTTATTTTAATTTTTTGTGTGTTTCATGTTTTTTGCTTTGCGTGGTTCGGCCATTAATTTTTTATTTTTCCTATCTCACATTGTTTTTTCGAAGTCCTGCGTCTCGTAATTTTTTTTTTCTAAGTCCCGCGTTGGTCAAGTGCTTGCAGCCTGGGGTAATCCTGCGTTTCCTAAGTGTTTCATTGCCTCCACTGCTCGCCTCGCTTCACAAGGCTCGCAGGCAATGAGCGCCTTCGGGGCTCACTACCCAAGTGCTGCGAGTTTTAGTGCTGCGAGTTTTAGTGCTGTTAAAGGCTCGCCTCGCTATGCATATCAGTGTTTTGTGCTCTTTGTGCCTTATCCGTTTTCTGTCATTTAGGGAATATTTCAACTACCTTCCCTCAGTATAGATGTATACTTTTGGTGGTGGGAGTGTCTTGGTCTGGGCCTGCATGAGTGCTGCTGGCACTGGCATTTAAACATATTTTTACAAATGTTTTCAAATCTCCTTTCATCTTTTTTCATACAAAAACATAGCGTAAATGCTGCTTCTTGCATGTGAGAATCCCATGCTAGTTACTCATTCCAGATGAGATAAATTGAAGTGTCTTTCACATTATATCTCAGTTTATGCTCAGAATTATCATAAATCTTTGATGCGATACTCTGCTTAATCTCAATATCTGAATTTATTATAAATGCTTTTTTTTATTTTTAAATAGTAAACACTTTAAAGGAACACTAAAGCAGGTTAAAGGGACACTGTAACCCAAACAGGAGGTTTATTTTGTCTTAAAGAGCATTAATATAAAACACTGTACTAGCCTTTTCTAAACCTCTGTACAATATCCCTGTGATATTAAGCAATGATTCTGGGGCTCCTTTATATTAATATGCAGCTCAGTATGCAAACGTACAGCTCAGAGTACTTGATAATGGTGGAGGGATCCACCATCACAACAAATACGCTAATAAGTATATAGGAACAGCTAATTTGCATAAAATACTGATGCATGCTTATCTCAGGAATCATTCACTTTAGCTAGTATAGCTGGTAAGTTTAAAAATAACTTTAAAAAGATTGCTTTTTGGGGGACAGAGTACCTTTAAGTATGTCAATGGATAGTGGCAAACTGTTTTGTTTAGTAAGTTTCAAAAGCAAATAATTTGCACTGCCCATCTCCATTGTTTTCTTATTAGAGATTGCTCTATCCATGAACTTATCTTTCTGGTCAAGTAAGAAGAAACCTTGGACACTGAGAATATCTCAATAATTAAGTGTCCAAAGTTTTCAAAATTGTTCAATATGCTATTAAAAAAACTATATTCATTTACACTTGGTAATATCTAGAAAATATTTTGTGTTTAACTTCAGTAACATTTTATGGAGCTTATTCAAAGTGGCTAGATTTTATACTCACATTCAAATATTCAATGAAGTTGAAAGAATAACATAAGACATTGTTATATGTATCTTAAAGAAATAGCTTTTTATGATAAACACACATTAAAAACACTTTTTTCTTTGTGGTATCTGAAGGGGGATACTTATGGTGCTTAATGCTGCTTATAACTTTTCACAGCACATAATTACAATAAAAAGACATGGCTTACATTAACCCACACTACAAAAAAAGTGACATTAAGTATTTGTGCCAAAATGCACCCAAAAATGTTATGTCTTTTATTCGCTCACACTGTAAATAATTCACATTAAATATTTTAGACGGCACTTAAAGGTATCTATAAGTTTCCTGGGTTTCAAATGTTTGGTAAGAAACAGGCAGTGATTATCAGAAAAATGTGTTATATAGATAAAGTTCAGTTTACTTACAACGTAATAGGAAGGAAAGTAAAATCCAGCTTTGAACACCCACAGGGAGCTTACATAACCAAGTACACACAGGAAAGCAGCCGGTACAGAGTTTGCTGGAGGGAATCACATAGTTGGGGAGGTTCTGAGCTCATAGCTGAATCAGAGCACAAGGAGAGAGAGAGAGAGACTATATACCCCAGGCTGCTTTGCAACACAGGAACCCCAGAGTATGATACAAATGTATCAGCTAACCTCTGCTTTCCCCTGATTGGTCAAAACGAGGGATTTTCAGGGTGTCAACTAACAAAAGCCTCAGCTTGCAGATTGAAAAGATTTAGCAAACATCAGGGTGAGTTTGTAAATGTTTATTTTGGTATTTTTATATGCAAAACAATGTTTTCATAAACTACTGATCTCCTCTATCAGATGCATTCATAATCTAGGAAACTTAGATATGTTTTTAATAATGCATGATGCTCAATGAAAAAATATATGTTCCATGTTCCTTTCATTAATATAAATAAGATCCTCGGTTGACTAGATCCCATAATGTATCACACAATTGTGTAACACGATGGAGTACCGAATTAATTACTATAAAGTTGTAGTATGTCCATTAAAATGTTTCTGGATTACCTAATCATAAAAAAAACTATTGGAAATTTTGATAAAATTTATAGCACTGAACATACAACAGTATTTGTAATTCAATGTAATATGAGTCAATTTTATACAATGCTATGGAATTTGAACATTGGTGGTTTTCAAATTGTATACCATTCTATTCTTAATAAAGTCTACATCATATAATTCACTCACGGGCAATCCTCAAACTAACAAATAGGTCTATAGAGAAGTCACAAATGTTGCAAGAGAAATGGGAATATATCTTATTCATCTTTTTGTTTTATTCAAGCAACAAAAATGAAAATAAAACATTACATTTTTATCCTCCTGAAATACATCCCTGAGACTAGGCTAGCTGTGACATTTCGAAAGTTAATTTTATTGTAGCTAATGTGTCATTAGAAGTGATAGTTTTTTTCAGCAAGATTGACAAGTCTATAAACTAGGTGAGACTAACATATAAAGGAAGACTGTGTCTATAAATGATGATGTAAATAAAATGTGATATATGTAAATATCATCCACTTTCAAACTAAGCAGACTCGCAATATATAATGAACGAAAAATAAAATAGTATAATGAAATGGTGAGGTGAGCAATTTAAGCAAAAATATATGTATGTCTTCATCACTGGTGACTGAGAATTAATCAGTTTGTATTTTAATATTGTAGATGTGACAGAAACTTAAAAAAATCACCCATTCATACTGGTATATGTGAGCTTAAATGGACTGGCATTACACATCAATTCATTTTAAGTGTTTGTGCCATCATATTATGGCACAAAATCATATTATGCTACATAAATAAAATAACTGTGTTAATAAGACAGCATATGTAGTTGGGAATTAATACATATTTGTAAGCTTACATTACTCTAGATTTTTTTTTTTAACTTTTTCACAGAAGCATGAATGAATCATATTGAGAAAATATACTAGCACAGTACTTAAAATTGTCAGTTTAAATAAATCTAAGTGATGTGAAAAACACATTAAGATGCAAAGAACACACAAACTATAACGGTCACGGATTACATTGTTGTATATGTAAAATAAGTACTGAAATAGGTATACGTGCTAAAATGTTGTATATGTATAATTCTTTTTAATTTGTGTTTTTGTATTAATTTGCCATTGTGAGCAATATTGAGAATTATCTGGCAATTCAATCAGGGTCAGGGGTGAAGATGCCGGATAAATGTAGTTTCTGGTTGCTTGAGAGTTACTATTAAAAGACGCCTCGATTAGCAGCACATTTCATGCTCTGCTAAGTATATTTGTCAGTGAGGGCTGTTCTAGCAGCAGCAGCTTTCACTCCTCACTTACACACAGGTTGCTCGGCTAGAGGGTGAGGTGCTGAACCCAGGGAAAGTAACGGCTACACTGCACTGACTCACTTATGCCTGTCTGCTTCCAGGTAAAACTGAATTGCAGAGTGGATAAAATCTAGGTGTCTGTAAGAATTTTGTGGCATGACAACCTGGCTCCTGGTATTTGTTGAGCCCTGTAAAATGTTTTCTGGTTGCTTGGGAGTTCTGGTTGCTTGAGTTCTGGTTAACTGAGAGGCTACTGTGTATATATATATATATATATATATATATATATATATATATATATATATAGTGCAATTGCTCTTGTTCTTTCAATGCTTGGATCTACCATACCATCATAAATAATGCACCCTCTTATTTCTCTGCTCTCATCTCTAAGTACACCCCCAACCACCCTCTCCACTCTGCTAACGACCTTCTTCTTTCATCCTCTCTCATCACCTCCTCTCACTCCCGTTTTCAGGACTTTTCTTGTGCTGCCCCTATTCTTTGGAACTCCTTGCCTCGCTCCACTAGACTATCCTGCTGCCTCAAATCCTTCAAACATTCACTAAAAACTCATCTGTTTAAAGAACCTTATCAGCTTCGGTCTTAATAAGCACATCACATTTAGTATCCTTCTATATCTCTCACATACCCTTTATATTGTAAGGGCCTCATTCTATTAACGGCCGCAGCCGTTGCGGGGCCGCAAGGACCGGCCGCAAGCTATTTGCCTATTCTATTCCCTTACGGCCGGAGGCTCCGGCAGGCTTGCGGCCGGTGCCTAGCTATCTCTTGCGGCCGCTCGCGCCAGAGGAAAGCCTTTGATCTAAAACGGCCGCAAGAGTTTTGCAATTCAATTCCTCCGGGAAACCTCTCTGCAAGGCTAAAAGCGAGCCGCAGCTTACTTGCAGGAAAGAGGTCCTGCTAGCACCAATTAAGCACATAAAATAGCTCAAATAAAGCCATCCTGCACTTTGAGAAGACTATAAAGGGATTTTAGGTGTTAGAAAAAATAGCACATAATTATCCTATACTCAAATCCGTAAAATATTCTATTTTTAATATCCGTAAAATATCCATGTAAAAAGTCCAGAGTGCTTGGAGCACCTCAGACATGCCCACGCCGCAGCCGGAAAATAAACAGTTAATTTGAACTTGGGTTTGGGCAGATGTGCAAGCTTGAGAGTGGGTTTCTTTTAATCCTCATGTCCCCCAATATGATCCCTAGCATTTACAGAGCTGTACAGTGCAGGCTTGAATTTATTTTTGCGTTTTTATATTTCTGAGCTTACGGCCGGTTCCAAGATATGCGGCCGGCCGTAAGATGAGATCCTTGCGGGGCCGTATAATAGAATCGCGAGTTAACTGAACCCCCGCAAGGAATCGCAGCCTTACGGCCGATTTACGGCCGCTAATAGAATGAGGCCCTAAGTCTGCAAGTGTTCATTCTTATGTGCTTTAGGGAAAGCACTGTGTACACATGAGTTTAAGCTCAAAGACAGGGTCCTCCATTATTTTTTTCTTTTTTCATCATTTTGTTAATATTGATTTGACTTGAACTTACCCCTGTGTAGCGCTGCAGAATATGTTGGCACGTTACAAATAAACAAAATAATAATAATAAATGATTAGATAAAACTTGTTTAGACATCTTTAAAGCTAACAGAAAGTGCACAGAGTATATGTAGGTCTGTAGATTTCACTACCAAACAAGTATGAGTCATATGTTACTGCTCAATAGATGACAGGAGTAAGCGCCAAAGAACTGATTCAATAGCATTGTTTGAAAAAAGAAAACACAAAGTGGTACAAACAAAAAAAAACGAAAAAAAATGCATTCAATTTCACTTTAAGTTAAATTAAACCTCAATAGTCATGCACCAGTCTTAATAACCATCTAAAGAGATGAGGCTAGGCTGAGGCTACTCTCTCTACTATATAATTGTTTTATGTACAATAATAATAATAATAATAATAATGTTATAATGTGTTAATATACAATTCATGCACATTATTATTAAGGTGACTGTAATGGTCCAACTTCAATTACTATAATTAGTAAAGATCAGTTTACATATTTTTTTCACTTTATTGTGATTAAGGAAAAGTTGATGTCTTGTGAAAAAACGTACAATGAAAATTGCTAGTTTTACCACCATTTTTTTGAGCTGGAGCTGAAGCCAAATTTGCAAATGCATTGGAATCTCTGCATTCTGATTGGTGAGGCTTTAACCAATCAGATATGGGGCAGGAGTAATTCAAATACTTGATACTGATTGGCTGAAATATGACAAATATTTCAGCCAATCAGAATCATCCAAAATAGTATATAAGGTGAAGGCGTGGCCAAAAAAGCATTAGTTGGTTCAGGAGCTCCTCAGAGGAGGCAGTTTTTTTTAGGCAGAGGCCTATTTCCACAAAGATGAGAACCAAGAGCTTTATTTAAGAAAGAAGAGTACAGATGCTTCAATAAACATTGAAGTGCTTGCTGAAGAGTGAGGAACCTGGGCATCAATGATTTTCACTGGAGGGCACCAAAAGGATACATAATGTATACCCCCCTTTAAAGGAATATATATATTTTTATTTTATGTAGTGTTTTTTTTTAAATCTATTTAGTGTTAGGACTATGGGGGTCCTGACCTCCATGGGGGAGTTAGTGGACCCCTTTGTTGGTAGGGAGTTATGGGAATGTTCGAGGACCTCTATGGTATATGGTTAACTTTAGATGTCATGGAGGTCCATTAGGACCCCAAGGTAATAGCTTAGTATACCATGGGGATCCAGTAATACTCCTGATGTATACGGCCTAATATTAGATACCACAGGAGTCCATAAGGACCCCATTGGTTATACTTTAGAGTTTGCCATAGAGGCCTTGCGGACCCCAATGCTCATATGTTAGTATACATCCATGGAATAGTATTAACTTTGGATGCCATGGAGGTACATTAAGACCCACAAGGTCATAGCTTAGCATACAATTGGGGTCCATAGGGATGTCATGGTATAGGGGTTAATATTAGGTACAGTGGGGGTCCATATGGACCCCCATGATCATACTTTAGATTATAATGAGGGTTTTTAGGGGCCCTCTGTTAATCCCAGGTTAATCCCGGTGGATACCCAGCTCATAGGGGTATGTAGTGAGTATTAAGTGGAAATCCTAGGGCATACCCAGCTCATAAAGGGCATAAGTGATATTAAGGGGGAACCCCAAGGGATACTCTGGCTTATATGGTGCAACGGGTCATAGGGGAAGGGATCATAAAGCCCCTGCATTTGTTTTTTTTATTATTATTTAACCCCTTCCATGCTGTGGGAAGAGGTTTATACAGATAGATAGGGATATTGGAGGATGTTAGGGCTTGCGCAATATGTTTAAATTAGTGGGTACTAATCTGTAGGGTTGGTATGAGATTGCATGCTGGCTGCAAGCACACGTTAGAGCTAGAGAGCTCTGGCCAAACTCTCCTGGGTGTTTTAAGATTTGATCTCCAAGAGTTTTCATGAAACTTTACTTTTAATACTTATGCCTAAAAAATAATAAGTATTAAAGAGCCATCATTGTTATGATTTTTTAGACAAATGACTGTATAGGACCTTAGTAAAAAATTATATATTTGGGCAAGGGACATTACAATGTATAGTGAAATTATGAAAACTCAGCTGGTCCCTTTTCTCACATAAATGTCTAATGCAGTCCAATGAAATAGTATGTATCACATCATAAATATACCTTTTGTCCAACAGTCTCAACTGCCTGAAAATGATGACATCTATGGAAACTTTGTCTTAAGTGAAATTAAAGCTAGATACTGAGAGAAAATGAGAAGGTTAGTGAGCATTGTTTTTTCTTACATTAAATCCGTAACTGCTATAGAAGGACTGTTTAGAATTATGAAGTAATTATTCATTGTTCTATATAAAATGTGTATTTCTTTGAGTGCCCTATCAGGTTTCACCATATTATTAACCCAAAATATTGCTTTGATGAGTCCACTTATAGGACAACATTATCTGTGAATCAGTTATTTTCACGCTGTACTTCTTGGCTAGGTTATGATTAATGATCTATGTTGTGAGCATCATTTCTTGTCACTACCCAGAATCCTTAGCAGCAGTGGAACATATGTAATGAGTAAGGAGCAGCTTGGGACATGAAAATGTGATTGAAAATATACTTTTGTTTGGTGTACTAGCGACTTGCTCGTCAAAAATGACAGGGCAATAAAATTGTAATGCTGTTTGCCACAGACAGTACGTGTTTTGGTCATCTGAAATCCTTCAGCGCTCAATGCGAGCCTCGCGCTGAGCTCCTCTGGAGCTCATCTTGTGGCTCGCAATGAGCGCCTTTTGGCGCTCCTTGCGAGCCTCTCGGTTGGTGTATTTTTTGTTATCAGAGTCGCTTTTGCGCTCATTGTAAGGTCCGTGCTGATCTCCTTTTGGCACTTATTGCAGCCGAATTGGAGCCTCCACCTTCCGCAAATATTGTTCTCGCTTTGCGAGGGTCCACAGTTCCGGCCCGAGCTCGCAAAGCGTGACGACTCGCAGTTTGACAACTATTATTTGTGACTAGCGACTTGCCCATCAAAAAATAACGGCCAATAAAATTGTAAGGCTGGGAATGCTGTTATACAATGTAAACCGCTTTATACTGTGAGGACCTTCGGCGCTCATTGCAAGCCTCTCCTGTCGTGTACTTTTGTTCCTCTGAGCACCTTCATGAGTCCTGATAAAGAGATATATATACAGTATTTCTATGTATATGTAGTTAAGTAATAATTAATGATTTATTCAATAAATTAATATACTTTAATTATTTATAATTGATATATGCAGCGAGCAATAGGCTGAAGAGCTAACAATCTGTTTGTATTTTGTGTCTGCATAGAATATACATTTTGAGTGTTAGTGCCCTGCTTATAAAGTGTAATGAATGTTCCAAGTGTGCATTGTAAATAGGCTGTGTGCGTGAGGTAAAGCCGTTGGTTTATTGTGTAAAGTGGCAATATTTAGTCCTAATGTTATTAATGTGGTATGCGGCTCGTGAGCATTTCCCGGCTTTTGTAATAGTGTATTTTGTAGGTCGTAGTTATATGTGTAAAGTGCTACGCATTTGGCAGTGTTTCGAGCAATCTGTGGTCGTGTAGTCTCGTTTTCATTTTTTTTTCGTCTGCCATTTTTTTGCTTGCTTAGTAGATTTTCAAGTGGCGAAAATCATCAAAATTGAGTTAAATTCACGTTCCACCTCACTCCCAGACGTCCTGGCTAATTTTTTGGGGTGTATTTAGTGTGTTTTTATTGTTTATTCATATTCGGTTAGGAAGTGGGTTTTTTATTGGCTCTTCGTGTTTGTGCTGATAGTTGTAGGGCGTTGCAGTGGCTTAATGGCTTGCCTCGCTATGCGAGGCTCACAGGCAATGAGCGCCTTAGGCGCTCATCGCCCAAGTGCTACATGTTAATGGCTCGCCTCGCTTCGCGAGGCTCGCTCAGATTAGCTCCTTTGGCGCTCATCAGCTAAGTGCTACACATTAACGGCTCACCTCGCTTCGTGAGGTTTTGCAGCGATGGACACCTTCGGCGCTCATCGGCTAAGTGCTACACGTTAACGGCTCGTATGCACCACGCAAAGCGTGACGTCTCGTAGTTAGACAATTATAATATGTGATATGCTCTGGAGAGTTTTTCAATTTTAATTCTATCTAGACATTGAAACATAGATATGATGGCAGATAAGAACCAAAAGGTCAAACTAGTTTGTCCATTCTGTCCTAATTAAAAATCAGTCTTTTTCAGTAGATAGGATGGGAGACTGGATGTCCATTTTGGTTCTTATCTATTATCAAATGTATGTTCCTATGTTACCCAATACATTTGTTTATGTAGGTTAATAGTAGCTTACCATGATTTAAACGTGACACAGAGGAGATTCCAAATATGTTATAATTTAACAAGAAGAGGGGGTGGGAGGGACAAGCGCAAAGCCAAACCAATCGTGAAATATGTACATCAAGGTTTATAATAGCAAATAATTAAAACCATTACACTCACATTCAATATGATATCAATTCACATGATATACGAGATGTCACAGATATTGTCCTGTCGTCCTTATGTTGCTTGGTGTTTTCAATCCAGAGGGCCCAATGTTTAGTGTCTCAATAGTCCAATATCCAATATATCAAAAAACAATTTTTATTCAAGATCACCATTGAGAAAGGCCAAGACTTGGCCAAAACGCGTCTGGTAGGATCAAATTTGATCCTTGTATCTTTGATTATAATTACATTAACTATTTATTTTATTGTTGCTGCTATTTTACCTATTTTCATCATATTAGTCCTATTTTTTCCTGATGTGAGGGGCTCCATAGATGGGTCTCAATTAGATCCACCATTATAAGATTAGAGCAAAA
Organism: Discoglossus pictus; assembly: GCA_027410445.1. Lineage (NCBI taxonomy): Eukaryota > Metazoa > Chordata > Amphibia > Anura > Alytidae > Discoglossus > Discoglossus pictus. The sequence continues at coordinate 297,811,385 of CM050165.1, read as the reverse complement.
ATTATATGAATTGAATTGTCATTTGTGCTGACCCTAAACTCACTGATATTGGAGCATCTTATGTGCGGCTTGCTAACTTCAACAATAGATGTCTCAGTCTGGGGAGTGAGGTCTGGATCTGTGTGTGTACACTGAAGCACTTAGACAGTTTCTATTATTTGTTTTCTATCTCTAATTGTAAAAGTATCCCTGTAACAATTGATATATTGGATATTGGACTATTGAGACCCTAAACATTGGGCCGTCTGGATTAAAAACACCAAGCAACATAAGGACGACAGGACAATATCTGTGAGATCTCATATATAACGTGAATTGATATCATATTGAATGTGAGTGTAATGGTTTTAATTATTTGCTATAATAAACCTTGATGTACATATTTCACGATTGGTTTGGCTTTGCGCTTGTCCCTTCCACCCCTCTTCTTGTTTTTTTGGCTTTTGGAGTACTTTGTGGACAGTACTTGTCTGGAGGAAGCAGCATCGCAACCAGGGTTGAATTTATTGGAGGACACACTTTAATTACACTTGGAACTATTCTGGACACAACCGGGAAGAAGAAAGGACACTATTTGGAGAACTATATAATTCCAAAGTGAGACATTTGCATTTAATTTCCAGCACTTTCCCGCATAGTGGATTTATTTGGTGTGACGATTGAATAACCTCAGATTAATATCCACTTTGCTTTTCTCTATCTATACCCATTGCTGCACGAGCCAACTTTATACTGTATATTCAATTGCACTGTCCTCTTGATATCACTTGTGGAGCGCTATAGACATAGCAATCAACCCTTTTGGGAAGTTGCTTTTGCAGTATATGTTATAATTTAAACCTATACATTATCACATAGATTTATCAATTGAATGTGATTTAAGAAAATGCATTTTCCTACGATAAACTAACATTGAATTTTACCACTTGGAGCTCGCAGTCAGCTTTTCTGATCCACACAAAAATCGAGATTCATATCTTTTGTTAATGAATGATCATTTCAATTATTTAATGGTAAGCGCAAATACATTTGGTTAATTGCAACGGCAATGGCATACTTCAATGATAGTAGAAACATACATTTTCTTACTGACGATCAACTGATAAATCTGTATTGTTATATATAGTATACAATTATTTGATGCAATTGTTAATACCATTTAATTAATAAAATAATTATTACCCATGGTTTAAAATGTAACCATATTTGGAACCTCCGTTGTGTCACTTTAAATTATTTTGATTATATTATAAAACCTTAGCTTTTCTTTATTTTTCATCTATAGAGGATTTTACACTTGGAAAATTACCACTCTGATAGCAAGCAATTACATTTTCAGTATTTTCCGAAGATGTGGTAAAAGACAAATAATCATTGCATACTACATTTATAAGATTTAATTAACTTTTTTTTTTTAATTTGCAAATCATATAGAATATTGCATTGCTGCTTCTGAAAATAACTCCAGTGAAAATCCAAGTATTGAAGCAGAATACCAATATAAATGCTATTTATCCAGAAATACAAGTGTATATATTACAGGCAACTGTGTAGAAATGCCTATGACTACAACCAACTTTCATTGTGGTTTATTAGTACCGTAATAATAAGATATCAGTGTAAAACCTATTTGGCATAGAGGTGCTGTTCATTTTCAGAGAATTGTTTAGAATTAGAATTATTTTATATATAGCAAGCCATAAAGGCATTGAAAAGTCAGGGCAACTTCCCATATGATGAAGCACAGTAGATAGATATTTTACATACAATTCACCAGTGATAAATTCAAATTAAAATAGATACAAAGTTCAGCTCACATTTATTCTTACACTGTTAAAAACAGATATCACAGCTGGCTTCCTTAGTCATCAGTGACTATAAATCTATGTATAGCATGCTAATAAAAAGTAAACCACTAGATAAAAATCATTGGGCTTTCTTCTATTGGAATTAATAAATGCAGTTATATTAGGCTTTACTCAACAGATTTAATCCATGCATTATTGCAGAAAATTAGCTATTGTATCTGCTTAAATATACTAAAGCAAATATATCTAATATGTGCAGTTTGTACCCACATTTTAATCATATTTGCCTTAAATGATCAAATGTTCTAAAATAAGACTATATGAGGGGTTCTCAACCAGTGGAAAAATCTCCCCTAAGGGGGAATTTCAGGATTTCAGCAGGAAATTAAGCTGTATCTACGTTTAAGATATGCTTTTGTGAGGAATTTTTTGTTACAGTGTTTGTAGTTTGTTTATCTCGTCTACACGAAGCACTGTGTGTGCATTGCTCATACAATCCTTTGATTGTAGACCGATAACCGGCAGATCATGTTCATGTGTGACAGTACATACATATATTCTTTGACTACGCGTATACGTTTTTGTTCGGTACTCATCTGATCATTTTTATGCACTACCCAAAGTAACAATTCGAATAGTAATTATTATGCCACTTTGAATTATTTGCTAATAAGCTGATACAATGATTCATATATTATTTGTAACAAAGCTTTGTCAAATGTTTCTATGAAACCAGTGAAATTGAACCAACATTTGCAGAATGTTCATCCTCAGGACAAGGACAAGGACAAATATTTTTGGAACGCCATGGAAATGCTCTCAAACTGATGTAGCAATGGAGATAGCAAAGCAGAAATTAAAAAAACACATACAGTTGGGGAAACTTTTGATTAAAAACTTGTTCTCTTAAAATGCTGGAAACTGTGTTGGGAAATAAACTGGAGAACAGTACTGTACAAAGAAGAATAAGTGAAATGGCCATTGACTTCAAAGATCAAGTTGTGCATTGGGATGATCCAGGGGTTGGGAGTATTACTGCCCAGGGCCACCTGCTAGAGACTACAGGTTAACTACCCACAAGGAACGTTTGGGTTGTTGGAAATCTCGGCACCAGCACCCTGATATCTGGCTTCTGTATCAGTCAAAGTCTCTCCGTCAGGAATCAACGCTTCCAGGAGTCTCAGTAACCTTCCTGTGGTAGTGATCAGGACAGGTTACTTGCAGGGTACAGATAGGTTCAGTATCGCAGCCACCAGGAACAAAATAAGAGACACACGATTTCTATATGTCTCCAGAAGTGAACTGTTTTTTTTTTGGGGGGGGGGGGGGAGTCAAAAAATATGTATAGCAGTTAGATACAGAGGGTGTACACAATGTAACAATGAGATGGTGTGATGGGCAATTACAGGAGATGACTCTGCATGGGGTCTAACAGTAGCTCCCTGAAAGCAATGGGCTTAACCTCCAAAACACATTCTGCCGTCTCTAACACAAATCAGATATGATTAACTTTATCTGGCAAACAATTGGACAAAACAGATTACAAATACAATGGAGGTGTTAACATAATCCAGTGGCTGGAGCCCAGCTGTCTGTCCTTTATTGGTCTAAGACCCAGGAACTGGAAAAGGGGTTCATGACATTCAATAAACCAAGTCTGCAGCTGCAAATTTGGCTTATTTTCAATTAAGCTTGATGAAACTACTGATGAAGCATCATATTTCCAGCTGCTTGTGTTTGCAATATATATTCATGCAGGTTCATTTAAAGACAAGTTTCTCTTTTGTTCTCTTTCGTTCTCCTCTTGAAACAACTACCCAAACCTCAGATATTTTTAAAAAAAGTTTAATCTTTTTTTTAAATCAGAAAATCTTTTGTGGAATAATGTCTGTGGGTGCTGTACAGATGAAGCACCAGCTATGTTGGGGAAAAATCGGGATTTCAAGTTAGTGTGAATACAAGCCCCAAAAGTGAAAAGCATGATCCATTGTCAGGCACCTGCTTCATAAACACTTCCAGCTTTACTATGGAAAATTTTGGATCAAACAATTGAAATTCTGAATTTTGCCATGGATGCAGACCATAATTATTCTTCTTTTTCACACAAATGTTCGATGTAACTGATGTAATGTTTGATTTAACTCAGCTAGTATTTGATCTTAGAGATAAGCTCCAATTATTTTTTTGAAGCTCAGGGTAAAATGGAATTTTTGATTAGTTGGATGATGAAGAATTGATCATGTGCCTTGCTTATTTAGCTGACATTCTTGAACAGCTGCATAAACTGAATCTTCAGATGCAAGGATGGAACACAAACATCATAAAATGTCTTGATTCCTTGAGAGATTTGGTGAGAAGGCTGAAAAATTGGAAGAAAATGGGAAAATTGAAAACAAAAATGTTTTAATGTTTGAGAGACTATTAGCTTTTGTTGTTGGTGATGATGAGCAAGTGCTTCCATAATTGGCAAAAATTTAAATTGGGAAATTGGGTAGCATTTCACCACATTGGAAAATGAATTCAGACAATATTTTCCTGAACTCAGTGATGAGGAGATGGACCTAGTGCAAAATCCATTCAGATTGTCAGCTGGATGAAGCTCCAGATGATTGTCATGTTGAATTTTTGGAACTGAAAATTGATTTTGGCGCTATGTTCAATGAGAAATCAATCACATCATTTTGTTCCTTGATTGTGCTTCCTGCCCAAAAGTGGCAGAAGGAGCCTATTCGTACATTGCTTCCATTTGTGTAGACATATAATGTATTTGTGAGTCTGGATTTTCAACTTTGTTACAAGTTAAACTGAATCAACAAAATAGATTGGAGGTTAAAAATGACATCCAAGAATTGTCAAAGAAAAAAACATTCACAGATTTCTTAATGACTTCATCTAAATGAACTGAATAACAATGCCCTGGCATTCTACTGAACTTTTTCATTATTGAAGTATGCTTCAGATTAGCTTAATAAATAATTAGTCATGAATAGAAAAAAAATACTTTTAACTCCACTATAAAAATGATCCAAGTAAATGTATATGTACCAATATAGAAAAGTGTGTTATATCTTTTGCCCACCATATTATAAATGATTGTTGTGGTGAACTACCTACTCATAATTTCCACAACACAGGCTGAGATCCCGCTCCATGCTGATGATAGCCAGTAAGCTTGAAACATGTACATGGATTGGATACTCGGCCTGTGTTTATTCCAACCTTGGCTTTGCATTAAAGCTGTGTAATACAGCATGCATAAGCTTAAAGGAAGCCATGTTTGATGATGGCTAAGGAATGAAGAGTGAGGCATTTGTGGCCATGTTTGTGTGTCCCAGCTCAACTTCCCAGAATGCAGTGTAATAACTGTTTTTCTTGGAACTCTGGGCTGGAAGCAGGTTTTTTAACTTGCTTTAGACATTCAAATGTGAACACAGATGTACTTTTTATTTACTGTACTACTGTACGGTGGAGGGCTTCTATCACTCTTTTGCCCACCATATTATAAATGATTGTTGTGGTGAACTACCTACTCATAATTTCCACAACACAGGCTGAGATCCCGCTCCATGCTGATGATAGCCAGTAAGCTTGAAACGTACATGGATTGGATACTCGGCCTGTGTTTATTCCAACCTTGGCTTTGCATTAAAGCTGTGTAATACAGCATGCATAAGCTTAAAGGAAGCCATGTTTGATAATGGCTAAGGAATGAAGAGTGAGGCATTTGTGGCCATGTTTGTGTGTCCCAGCTCAACTTCCCAGAATGCAGTGTAATAACTGTTTTTCTTGGAACTCTGGGCTGGAAGCAGGTTTTTTAACTTGCTTTAGACATTCAAATGTGAACACAGATGTACTTTTTATTTACTGTACTACTGTACGGTGGAGGGCTTCTATCACTCTATATATATTGAGTCAATTCTGGAAAACCACTGGACTATATTAAAATCTTTAAAGAGATGTTATGTGATAGCAGTCTAAAAACGGACCCAATTAAAATCAAAATCCAAGAGTAGACTAAACCTATTGATTCAAATAGATTTAGGAGCTCAGAATGGTGAGTTGATTTTGGTGAATGAAAACGCCAAAATCTGAAGGGATAATTTTAGTCAAGAAAGAAGTTTATTTTACATGAAGTAATTGCCATTTATATTGTTATATCATGAGACCTATTCATTTTAGGCATAACATGGTTGAATGAAAAAAAATTCTAAAATGGCAAGATAGCCTGAAGTTTGAGGAATATAACATGAGATGTTGAACTTTATTTTTCTTAAACATTAGTTTTGGAAAAAAAGCAACACACTTAACAAGAAAATCAACAACTAAATACATATTACATATTTATTTGATTAAAGCTGCATCATACAATGGGTTAATCATAATATAAATAAAATAATGCCAATGGGCAAACACCCATATATTTTGTAGTTGGGTGCACTGTTAAATTGGTTACAAGAATGTTGTACCATGAAAGTGAAACATTTTCTAGGGAAATGTTGCATTGTAATATTCACTAGCACAAAACAATAAAACATATAAAAGGCCTGATATTCTGATTTATATTACACAATCGTGAAGAGATGTGGAGTTAAGGGTTTGATAGGGCCCTGAAGATTAAATATTTTCTTCTTCTCTTCAAAACAATAGGATTTAACAGCATTGCTTAGAGGCTGTCAAGAATGAATGCATTTATTTTTTTTCTTGGAAGGGAAAGGCCGAAGACATTATAGCTTTTGTCACATTGAAGATGCAGTTTGACATATTTGATTCTACATCAATGTGACAGCATCCATACTTTTGATACATTTTACCCCAAACCAAGCTGGTATGTAATTCTTTGCAGACTGGAAAGCATACAATATGCAACAGACTATTAAAGAATAGTTAAAAAATAAACATAGATAAGAGCAATGTATATTTGAAAATAACAGAACAAAAGAGCTTTCAGTCTCAGAGGTGACAGGAGTGTGCAGTGGATTTATACAATAATTTGCTGGGAGAATATAATAAAAGCATGCAGCACATGGAATAAAAGTAGCTTCACATGCTAAACCCATTAAATCTGAATTCATTTAAAATGTCACAAACTAAACAATGGCAAATAAAAACAAAGACAAAAATATCTTCGGAAGCAAATAAAAGCAATGGATATAGGAGTTCCACAGTTCTGTATCCAAGAATGATACTTTGCAAGTTGTTTGTTGTTTCAAGAGGTAGGGAGGAGCTAATACAAGAAAGGTGAGTTGCCTGAGCATGTAAGTAGGCTCTTGCCATTACTTTAACATGAAGTATTGAGGAAATAAGGAAAATTGGATTTGGTGTATAAATATTTAAATTGTCAAATAACGAGTAAATAATAATTACAATATTATATTTTGCTATATATTGAATAGAAGGCCTCAGTCTGCCATAACTGCTGATATTGTAGCTGGAACGGCAGTTTAATAATAATTAGCATTTGCAAGAGTGAAGACCAGGGCATCGGTGATCACCGCTGCAGGGGCATTTTTGACAGGTCAGTAGACTAATTAACCCTTTCTTTTTTTACAGGTTGTAAGTCTTTTTTACTTTATGTATTCTTTTGTTATTTTATGTGTAATTCTTTTTTTTATTTTCTGTAATGCTTTTTTTTATCTTTATGTAATTAGTAGCTTGTTATTTTTTGTACTTAGTGTTTTTTTTATTTTCTGTAATGTGGGTGTTTTTATTTGTTGTACTTAGTGGGTGTTAGGGATTTTATTAGGGGGTTAGGAGTTTATTAGGGGTTAGGTAGGAAGTGTAGGGGTAATAGGGTAGGGTAGAGGGGGGATTAATAGGGTAGGGGTTAATAGTATATGATAGGGGTTAATAGGATAGGGGTTAATAGGATAGGATGGGGTTAATAGGATAGGGGTTAATAGGATAGGATAAGGGTTAATAGGATAGAATAGGGGTTAATAGGATAGGAGTACAGTCCAGGGTAATTAGGTACAGTTAGGCTTAATTGGGTACAGTTAGGGGTAATTAGGTACAGTTAGAGTTAATAGGACTAGATAGGGATACCTGGGTCTAGATAGGGTTAAGTGGTTAGTGATATGGTTAATTACTTAGAGGGGGGTTAATTAGTTAGAGGGGGTTAATTTAGATTAATTAGGTTATTGGGGGGATAGTGTAGTGTAGGGTTGTGCTTTAAGGTCCTTCAAGGACCTGCCAGGTTGCAAATTTGAATTTGTAATGCTGCAGGGGTCCCGGTCGGGACCCCTGCAGCAAAGGGAGGGTTAATGTTAGTTGCGTGCGGGTACTTACAGTACCCGTGCGGTAGGGGTTATCTATTTGTGTGCCGCAGGCCCTATAAGGAAGTTTAGGTGCAGCATGCATAAGGGCTTGTGAGTCCTATTTTAAACCTGTAATGTTTTGGGCAACATTTGCCATTTACGAGTTTGAACGCAAGTGCAGCCTTGAGGAATTGTAGCAACTGAATAGCGGTTTGTAATTGTAACTCTTATGGGCTTGAAAGATCAAAAGCTTAGATGAGGTGTCAGTTACAGTCGCAGGGATTTTGAGCTTCTAACCCATAGATCGTTGTGGCTCGCAAAAATACGCCAATTGAATACCAAATTAGTTTACGGGCTACGTTATGGGTTCCCGTAAACAACAATAGCTCAATTTAAAACTCTCTAAGTTCCCTAAACATGATAATAATAAAGGTATATGGGGCAGGGGTTTCTAGGGGAGTAAAAGATTTCCCATTCTTCTATTTTTTTATGTTGCTATGGAAGATGTAAGCATCCTTTGTGACAGTACTTCTGATACCCAATTTTTTACATGGGCAGCACATTCTGAACTTTAGTGAACCATGTTAGGATTATATATTGCCTCATTAAGTGAATTAAAGGAGGATTTTAGAAGCTGTGATCTTTTGCTACATCTTCTACATCAGAAACAATACAGCTTTATTTTATTTCCTGCTTTCTGACACCAAGGGTAGAGGATTTCACCAATGTGGGCACTTTTCTATAGAAATCCTTATTGCACCCAAAAGTCTTCTACCCCAGGAACTTAGGCCCCTATTCAATTTGCAACAGTTACAGAGCTATTTAATTGCTCAAGCCTGCAGCTACCTGTCCAAAAGCCTAAACTGTAAACCATGCACCCGTAAGTAGCATTTCAGGGCATGATCAAGCAAGGCCATAACTATCGATTTAGAAACAACCAATAGTAAATGAGACCGTCATCATGATGTCAGTAAAACATAGAGGTTAAACCACAATCAATTAGCGTTTAGAAGTCCAAAATGCAAACAGACTCAATCCGGAGGCAATCCGGAAAAGTACAAAATAATAAAAATGAATGACAATACTGTTCTAATCCATGTGGGTGGCCTGATATGTATCAACTCCTTGATTACCAATATTGATATAACACGGAATTGAAACCTTAAAAAAATATATTTTTGTTTGCAGATTTGTGAGCTTGAGATTGTTGTGCAATTAATTCTAATGTCTTTCATCGCTTTCCCCGTCTTTTAAAGTGCATTATTGATTTTTTTATTTGCATTTACAGTGCTACGTACAGGTGTTTAACCCCCTTGCAAGTCCTATCTGGTACTCAAAGGATTGTAACATTTACGGGATTGAAAGATCAAAGGCTTAACTGGGTTGGAGTTAGGGATTTCAAGATTGTAACCCGCAAATCATTTGAAGGTAGCTAAAAAACACCAACAAATTTGTTTATGGGCTCCATTACGGGTCTCAGTAACTAACAATTGCTCAATGGAATGGGGGCCTTGGTGTGGTTTAGTACTTTGTGGGCAAAAAAATTGGATAGATTTTCAGCAAATAGATATGTCTATAAGATGTAACATTGAAAACAACCGATCAATATTATAATTGTTAATACTACCCATAGAAAAAGAAAGTCAAAATTTTAGCACATAGACGAGTTATAGATGCAAGAAGGTAAATTTCCATGTTTCCTAGATATGAGATCTCACCGTGAAGGTGTAGCATAGTTTAGGGCAGAAAACATATTACTGAACTCTAAATGATTCTGAGATGTGCAACAGAATCAATAATGAGAGTAGAGGTTTAAGTTATGAGAGAGGCATAAGTAATTCTGATTTGCTCTCTCTATATTGCGGTATTATTTAAGAGATTACACCTTAATGTTAGAGGCAAGGAGAAAAGTTTCACAATCAACAAATAAATATTTATTCCCAGGAAGTACAGTCAAATTATAATATTCAATACTAATGGAAGTTGTGATGGCAGTAGAAAAGATTGCACATATTGGGTGAAAAATGAAAATGATGGTTATACAAGTTACGATTATATAAATAGAGAGCATCTCTGAGGTTTTGGGTCAATAGATGCAATAATTTGGACCAAAGCCAGAATATGTAGAAATGACTAGAACAGGTGATAGAGTCCCATGGAACTAAATGTGTGTTAACTACTCTGAAGCTTTCTGAGATGGATCCTCTAATATATCAATATCTTATACAGAAGGAGAAAAATACCCAAACTGTCTCACTTTAATGTAATTTTTCTACACTATAGGCCACTTTTATACAAAAATAAGCTTTTTATAATGTTTACAAAGCCATGCATGAAATACATTTTGGACAACATTGGCCATTTAAGCAGTGGAATATATGGATGATTTAATCTAGAGGAAAAGCTAATGAGACTTACTTTTAAACATATAAAATCTGAGATTTAAATGGAATATGATTAAATTTAAATATATAAAAGGCCAATAAAACACTTTCATATGATGGTTTAACCATAGGACTGTACAACTGCCTCATCGCTGATCAGTGGAAAAACTTTTATCTTTCCAAACATATTCAATGAACCATACAAAGAGGGTATTAATTGGTGAGCCTGATCAGGACAATAAAATATTTCCACGTCATATTTTCCTACTGTAACTGTCACAATTAAACAATATGACCCCTGTATTCACTCATACTGGGGTGTCTAAAGTTAATTGTGACACTATAGCATGATAATTATTTCTCAATTTGAAATCGCTAAAATATAATCAAATAAAACCATACATATAGTAAGAGTATCCCAACTACTAGAATATTAAATAAGAAGGAACATTTTGCATTAGTCATATAGTTACATAGTAATTGAGGCTGAAAAAAAGACTTTCAGTCCATCAAGTTCAACCTTTTAAGATCTCCTCTGATCTGCAATATGCGGATTAGTTGTTAAGTGATCCCAAGGAAGGCAAACAGAAAAAACAACAACAAGTGAAACGTAGCCAATTGTCTCAAAGGGAAGAAAAATAATTCCTCCCTTACCCTAGATACTGGCGATCGGATTGCTCCCTGGATCAATACTCTCTCTCTAATTATCCAGGATAACCCTTAATGCCCTTTTTAATTAAAAATAAATCCTGTCTCCTTTTAACGTTATCTATTGAATCCACTGTCACTGCCTCCTTTGGTAAGTTTCTTTCTTTAAGGTGGAATCGTTTTACTTCTAACCTCATGTCCTCTTGTCAGTTGAAAACCTTTTGGCACAAAAAGCTCACTTGACAAATCTTTATACTGACCCTGGATATATTTATATAAGGTAATCATATCTCACCTTTTTTCTAGAGAAAATAAGTTTAATTTGGTTAGTCTTTCCTCATAACGTAGCCCCTCCATTCCCTTTATTAGTTTTGTTGCCCTTCTCTGTACCTTTTCCAGCTCTAAAATGTCCTTTTTATGAAGTGATGCCCAAAATTGTACTCCATATTCCAAATAAGGGTGTACTACAGATTTGTATAGTGGCAGAATTATATTTGCTTCCCTGGTGTCTATACCCTTCTTATTACATTCTAATATTTGACTTGCCTTTGCAGCTGCTACTTGGCATTGAGCGCTGTTACCTAGGCGGTTGTCCACAAGTACTCCCAAATCCCTTTCAATATCTGATACCCCTATATTTGGTCAGTTAACATTATAAATTGCATGGCTATTATTCCTTCCCAGATGCATAACTTTACATTTATTCATATTAAATCTCATCTGCCATTTAAATGCCAATTCCTCTAATTTATGTAAATCCATTTGGAGGGAAAGTATATCATTTTCTGATTTAATTACCTTGCACAAATTTGTGTCCTCGGCAAAAATGGAGACACTACTTTCCAGTCCCACTTCTATGTCATTAATAAATATGTTAAAAAGGAGAGGACCTAATACTGAACCCTGAGGAATCCCACTTACCACATTAGTTCAATCTGAGTATGTTCCATTTACCACAACCCTTTTAGCCAGCTCTCAATCCATGTGCATATATTTACTGCAATTCCTGTATTCCGTAGTTTGCAAAATAGTCTTCCATCTGGCACTGTATCAAAAGCATTTGCAAAATCCAAAAAGACTAAATCCACTGAGTTGCCTTGATCCAGGTTTCTACTAACCTTCTCATAGAAACTAATTAGATTTGTTTGACATGACCTATCCCTCATTAATCCCTGTTGACTACTACTTATAATCCTGTTCAAATAGATATATTCTTGCATAATGTCCCTTAGTAACCCTTCTAAAAGCTTTCCTACTACAGAAGTGAGGCTCACTGATCTATAATTCCCCGAATTTGCTCTTGCTCCCTTCTTAAATATAGGTATCACCTCTGCTTTTTGCCAGTCATCTGGTAGCAACCATTTGTTGAATGAATCTTGAAAAATTAAATATATTGGTTTGGCTATTACAGAACCCAGTTCCCTCAGTACCCTTGGATGTATTCCATCAGGACCTGGAGCTTTATTAACGTTATTTTTTAACAACCTCTTCTGGATTCCTATCTGCGTTAACCAATTATTTGGTGAACATAGTGTAGCCCCAATATGTTGCGGTGGCCCCGCCACTGGTACCTCCCTTGTGTTTGCCAAAGAAAATAACCTATTTAGCTTATCTGCCTTTTCCTAGTCACTAATTTTCAGATGGCCTTTGTCACATTGTAATGTTACTATAGCTTCCTTCCTGGCCTTCTTCCCGTTAATATACTTAAAAAATATTTTAGGGTTAGTCTTACTCTCTTTTGCAACTAATTTTCATTTTCTATTTTAGCCAGTCTAATAGCGCTTTTGCAAGCCTTGTTGATTTCCTTGTACTCCCGTAAAGCAGTCTCTGTCCCCTATTGTTTGTTTAATTTAAATGACTGTTTGTTACTCCGTATCTTGATCTTTAAATCATTCTCATGCCACATTGGATGTGATTTACTCCTTTTACTTTTATTCCCACATGGTATATGGTGATAAATATGTATATTTAGTAAGGTTTTAAATGATGTTTTACCTGCCAGATACAATCTATCATTAACCTATGCTAATATCACATATACCTATGCAGTTGGTACATATGTATAAATTTATAGTAAAACATTAATACCTGGCAGAGAAATATAATGTATAACATACCTTAATATAAACAGCTAATGTGACATGCTTGGCTCTAAGCTTTACCTGGCTAATAATATGAGCTTTAAACGTTTAAAGAAACATATCACATGAGTTGATTATTCTAAGGTACGTTATATTTCCTGGCTGGTAATTAAAGAGTGAGAATGCACTACGGGCTCATGTGCATGTCCCCCCACTATTTTTTGAGATTCTGAGCAGGGAATATGTTTATTGACTTATTTTAAGCATGTGAATACAAACAAGTGTTAGGTAGGTAGATAGATAGATAGATAGATAGATATTTTAGGCAATTTATCATGTCATTCCATCAGAATCACAGGGCCACATAGACTTGGTGCTGAAAGTAATGTCATTCTCCTTTTGGGACAACACTGCTCTCACATTACTTTAATGTAGGAGTGTTACTTTTCACTCTGCTGGACTCTTCTAGAGAAAATAGTTGAAGACATATTTGTGTAATGGTTGCATAAAGCACACACAAATGTTTACATTTCCTAGTTTTATTCTATTTGTAGTCCTTTTAAGATAATATTTTTTCGAAGTATGAGGAGAATTTCACTACATATTAATCACTTATAGTCAAAGGATCATTTTTATAATGCAGTTAAAAACACTTAATATGTTATATGAAAAAAATATTCAAATGTAATAATGCAGTGGAAACTGTAAGCACTTTACAAGAGACAACCTTACTCTTTAAATCTCTATTAATAAATCTGTGCATAAATTGGCACTTTATATTAATGTATCATCAATAAATAAAATAGCTGTTTTTTGTAAGAGTCACTGGCACATTATTAATTAAGCACTAGCACTTAATTATAATTATTCTTCATTTTTTATTCGCTGAGTATAAGTATAAGCAGATTTTTCAAACTTTGTTGCCAATATTAACTCACTGGATAGAAAAAGATTAGGTAATTTCTAAATGAATCTGACTTCTAACTTTTGTATCTGTAACAAAGGTTATATACTATAATAATACTATAATAATAATACACTATATTATGGATTATGACACAATTATGTCACGGTGAAGACTGAGCCAGAGTGACAGTTGTATGGTTTGTTCTTGGTATCACATATATAGTTGTGAGCGTACGAGTTGTTGCTAACGCTGCGGGCTCGCGCAGCGAGCCGCGGCCCTCGCGAAGCGAGGGCAGTGGCCGAGGGTCTCAGTTGCTGGCATGGAGCCCGCATAAAAAACTTACCTACACCAAGAGGGAGCACCCAGGACCTCAAAAATACAACTTATACCTCGATTTTACTCGAAATAAAACAGTTTAGAGACTAAAAAAAAATCTAAGCGAGAGAAAAAATAGCCGCCGAACAAAACGAAAACGAGGCTACAGCACTCTAAACTCGCAAAACACCACAAGAAACTCGCAAAACACCACAACAAACTCGCAAAACGCAACAAACGACCTACGGATATTCATACCTCACAGTGCACACATTCAGCATGCTTACACAGCAGCTCCACACCACTAATGCTGCAGCAACATCAACACAGATTGCCAGCTCTTCAGCACAATGCTTCAAAATAGGTACAGTATATTAATTTAGTAATGTATTGCATATTTCATTATTATACAATTTCATTGCCGTCATTTTTTGACGGGCAATTCGCTAGTGTTAAATAATGGTTAAGCTTATTTCATATTAAATAGTTATTACTTTGTTTGTTTTTTCTGTTGTGCTAATTGATCTTTCAAATATCAGTGACATATAGTTTAGCATGGGATTTTATTTTTCATGAAATTAGTATCCTTACATTAATATACCTCTGTGTTCGTGTTTTCTTATAAAGCTATTAGTCATTTATCTTTATAACAAGATGGTGAAGTTACTACTATGTGATCATGAATGTCTATTTACTTGATGTCAGGCTTTAGTTCAAAGCCATGTTATTTTTATCATTTAGATAATCTATCAAAATTAAAAAGATAAAATATTACTTTCAGATAAAATTAAACCAAAGTGCTTAGATAGGAAAGATATGTGTAATAAACGTTAAAGAAAGAGACTTGCGATTTAGTGATTCATAATATTATTTATGGAAGCATGAAAGGATTGGCCTTTGATCTCACTTTCATTCTCACTGGATTTTATGTGAATAAACATTGTCAAGGCCACTAAAGATGTGTCTGATGTACTTAGTGTTCTTTAGCATAGTGTCCCTAAGGGTAAGCACAGTTCCCTACTCAGTAACAGTTGTCCCAGAAATCTCGGGTTGGAAAATATTAAAATGAATGTTAATCAAAGGGAGAAAGACAAAAAGGTCCTATCCTTTACAACAGTTCTAGTAATTGTGTAAAGTAAGCAATTCATCACACCATGGATGCGTTGCCACACACAAGTGATATGTTTCAGTATTACATTAAGAAAAATATAAGAAACAAATAAGTTTGAATTTTGAAGATAATGGGGTATCAAACAGAGTTCATAGCCAGGTTAAGATAAGTTATGTTTAGTAGGAGTATGTGGGGTAAATTGGTATAAATAAGTTAAGAAATAAAATATCCTCACTTCCTTTTTTAGCTATTGTGCCTCCTAAATAAATATAACTAAATGTAAGGCTGTTTGATTACTATGCAAAAAAATATCGGCAATGGGATATAACTTTTTGGCCTATTTTATAAATAAACACCAGTGAGTGTTATTACTTTTGGGAACAGATATGTTATAACATACATCTATAAAAACTGTAAGTATATGTAGTACAAAGTTTAGTATTTTCTACAAGAATCCCTTATCTTATAATAAATATATATCTCTTTATAACTATACTTATTAATAATAATAATTGCCTTAGGGGAATTCATACTAGGTATCATGGGTGTATTAAGTCTAGGGATATGTCAATTTTAAGCAAAACAGACAAGTGTTTGAAAAAAATTAATGTCTTCCTGTTGCTATAAAATATCATCTGATGGTAAAGTATAGGGATTTATGTGTGTATCTAAAACAAAGATAATACGTTCATATTAACAGTAGTTTTTAGTTTTATTTCATGCGTTCTAGAGGCTAATATGAAAGTGTTAGAGTTAATGGTTAGTTGATATTAAATTAATAAAAGTAAATCAAGGAGTCTTTCTACAAGGAGAAACCAATTATTCCAATGTAATGCTTTCTGAAGCAGTTACTGTAGAGGATGTTGTAACTGCTCACCTGTGCTAGCGCAAATTTCAGTGGTGAATGAACAGGACAGAATATCAAGCAATAATATGCCATTAGCTCGTAGATATTTAAATGCTATGCAATATAGACACAAGACACCTAAAAAATAATAAGTTGTACAATAGAAAATGCTGTGCTCTGTCTAGATTATACAAAATCAATTGTACGTTACACTCCACACGTTTGCTATATTGCCTTGGTGCCTAACACTGTATACAACAGCACTATACAAAAACAAAAATAGGGAAAAAAACTATAGATTTTATTAATATCACTTAAAATAACAATGAATTAAAAGTTGGTGCTGTCACTGCGCTTAAATTCATATAAATTGCAACTAGTTAAACCCGCTGAGGTCTTCTAGAGAGAACAAGAAAGCTAGCACTTGGGGATGAAGAGCTATCTGTGACCCACGAAGGGCTCCTCCTGTCTGGAATGCCCTACTTGTTGTGAGCTCCTCAATCTTACTCAATTCCTTCATATAAATATACTGGGCACAAAACACAATTGCTTTATCATACCCACAGAAGAGATCCTGCAGCAAGGGGACTAAACTCCCAGTCCATGTTTTGTTAGTATGAACTGATATCATCATGGAGGGTTGTCCTCACTCCCCTATTGCTTTTTAGACATACGGTAATGACGTATTTTGCTGTATTGAATCAAGTAGATGCGGCTGTTTATCCAAATGAGAATTATTATCTGAATAGTAAGCCGGCTCTTAATCACAAAGCAATGATTAATAAAAATAAAAAAATGGCAATGCAAGCCAAATTGTATGAAGCTATGATATTATCACATGCCTATTCCTATAATCTGATTTGTGCTTTTTTCAGATCCTAAATCTGGATTTACTTTTATTTGAAAAATAAAGGACTCTAGTTATTGATTGATTGATTGATTTCTGATTTATTTTGTTGACTCTATTTTGGGCAGATCAGTTTATTGGGCAAATTTTAACAAATATATAATATGACGGATTAAAATATAACAGTACAATTCTTAACACCTTCATGTGAGCCCAGTCTGGTTAAATAACAATCACCTACCTTCAGGCTATCCATGAATCAAACGTACTGAATTCTTATGTAAATAAATGAGACCTTATATTGTCCTCCATCACGTTCTAAAATCTGAGCTAGTCGGCAGAAAAGATGCTCCATACTGCCCTCAATCGAAATAAAATTGGGGATTACATTTTATAGATACAATATATGAAAAAATAATGCAATGGGCCTCCTAAGTACCGTATCATATATCATACCTCAAATCAAAAATAAACCAAACAAATCTATCAAGTGAAATCTTTTGATATCAGCTTGAAACACATAATAGAAACCAACAGAAAGCGATGTTGCTTATTTGTATCCTAAAGGTTCAGAATAAATTAGATGAGCCACTTAAATCTATGTGCCAATAAAACAAACATCAAATGCAATAATTATATAAAAAAAAATATTAAATATAGTGTACCTATGTGAATAATATCCAAAAATACACTGTATGAAAGCACCATTTTAATATTGAAATATTCAGTAATACAAATAAAAATAATATGAGATCCTGATACATACAAATGGGTACAGTTTGTTGTGTAAAATCCATGGATTAGTGTTAACAAACGGGTACAATATTTTTTGGGTTGAATCTATAAATTAATATTAGAAATGTAATTTTTGGTCATAGATTAACAGCCTAGGGGTTAATCAAGATCAGTGTGTAAATAAGGTAGTGTCTAAGTGAATGTTCCAAATGAATATCCTTCATATATTTAGCTTGCATTGTCATTTTCTTTTTTACTTCCAATGAATTATTGCTTTGGGATTAACAGCAGGCAGAGGTTATATTTCTGCTTACCATTTAAATAATACATGCTTATTTAGATGAGGAGCTGCATATACTTGATTCTTTATTATTATTATTATTATTATCCTTTATTTATAACGCCCAACATATTCCGCAGCGCAAGCGCATGACGCAATACATCATTACCATGTCTATAGAAAGCAATAGGGGAGTGAGAATGGCCTCCATGATGACCTCAGTTCATATTGACGAAACGTGTGTGGAGAGTTTAGTCCTCTGGCTGCAGGTTATCTTCCCGATCTGTGGGTCACAGTATTATAGAGTGTTTGGTGTTTTACTGCGTTATTATAGCATGATATACTGCTGTTTGGTATAGCTCAGTGTATTTAGATGAAGGGATTGAGATAGATCGTGGAGCTCACAAGAAGTGTGACTTTACAGACAGGAGGACCCCTTTGTGGGTCACAGAGAGCTCTTCATCCCAAGTGCTAGCTTTCACTTCTCTTCCTGTTCTCCCTCGAAGACCTCAGCGGGTTTAACTAGCTGCAGTTTATATAATTTTAAGTGCTGTAATACCACCAAGGCAAAAGTAAAGTCTAAAGAAAGCTCCAGAGCAGTGGTTTTCAGTCTGGTCCCCAAGGAACTATAAACCACCTGAGGAGGAATCTTACGTCAACTAAGTGGGCTACTAAATAGCACACCTGCATATCTCAGACCTTTCTCCTGCAGTATTTTAGCTATTTTTTGCTACTTAAATAAAAATCAGTTAAAAGAACCCATGCTTTACTTATGCAGACCTTCAACTGAAACAGGTATTTCATTACTGCTCTACAGAATAACAGAGAAATTAGTGCTAGGAAAACCGCTGCCACATTACTGACCATTGACTTAGATGTCTATGCAATGAAGACAGTGTAAAGTGTATAGGTGCCAGTTCCACAAATCTGAAAAGGTATGACTTCCAAGCACTGAATTTTGTAATCTATATGTAGTGCAGAATTATATAGAGTGGTTATATATAGTGGTTTATTATAAATATATAATGGCAGTTGATATTAAATCATCCACTAGATCCCCTAAGTTCATAGGCACTGTGCAAGATGCCAGAAAACTAAGATATCTAGCTTCCTATGGAGACAATAGTAATCACAATCCTTCACTGTCCTTCACAGAACCCGGAAAATATTAGTGATTACCTCTGTTTGACCAATACATTACAACATTACAATCTAGTCTCTAAAAGCTAAAATGTAAAAGTTAAAATAGGATAGCATGGTTCATACTTTAGAGATGGACTTTGTGGTACTATCTCCAAGTGCATTTACCTCTGTTTTGTAATTCATGTTTGCATTTATTCAAGTTATACCCGAATGCCTTTCAATATCCATGGTTATTATAAGGGCAAGAGACATTTAATTAAACTAAGTATGTGGAAATAGATAATGTACATGAAAACAGTAATGCTTTGGGATTGCTATAAATATATCTACAAATATATAAAAGCGGAGGATTGAATGACATGGTAGGGACTACTGTAGATTCATATGTTTAGTTTATTTAAAATCTAAAATGTATTATGGTTGAGTGCACTTTAGATACATTTTAAATTCCAGTAAATACATTTCAGTATATATGCTGTAGAAACTGCATTTCCATTAGAATATCAAACACTAAATAGTCATTTGTTGCAAGTAAGAGAAAATGATTTGCTTTGTATGAAGCTGTTCATTGCTGCAATGTACTGCATAACAGATGTCTTCCAAAGCACCATGCAATGCTTTCACCTTGCCAAAATACTATTAAATTATATGTGAAAAAGAATAAAAGAGGCTTGAAGCTGTCAGGGTTTGGTATGATAACCATTAGATAATTATTTCCATATGAGATTATTTTGCTATTTGCTTTTGTGTCAGAATACAACCATACCTTAAAGGTTTTCTCTGAAGCAAAATAACAAATATGTTAAAATTATCTACTACTTTTTTTTGTAAAATGTATATATATATATATATATATATATATATATATATATATATATATATATATATAGTATGACGCTATGCTGAGTTTAGCTTCAGACTTGATAAAGAGAGGTTAATCTCTTGAAAGCTTGTCATGATACGTTTGAATATATTAGATATGTTTGTCCAATAAACAAGATATCACTATATACTGCAATACTGGACATTCACAGATACCTCATTCTATATAGTAAATAAACAGTACCTTTGTGCTCACATTGGAACATCTTAAATAAAGAATTCCAGGTGATACAGTTGTTACATTGCATTCTGGGAACCTGGGCGGGGACATGCAAATGTGCCCACAGTGGTTTCTCTCTTTAATCCAATACTGTTTCAAACATGGCTCCTTTAAGACATATGCCTGCTGTATTACACAGCTTTAAGCAAAGCCCAGGATTATGCACAGGAAACCTACCCATTTAGAGCTGTTTCAAGGTTACTGCCTCTCATCAGCATGGGGCCAATTCCTAGCTTGTGTAGTAGATTTTGTGGGGAGGTAGTTCACCACAACAATCATTTAATGTATGGTGGGTAAAAGAGTTTTAGAAGCTCTCCACCGTACAGTAGTACAGTAAATAAATAGTATATATATATATATATATATATATATATATATATATATATATATACTGTATATATATATATATATATATATATATATATATATACAGTAAATAGGAATGTGTGAATTGATTTTGCCATTAGATAAAGAGTCTAAAATCTGGACATTCTGAAATACATCAGATTGTACATATTTTTATTTAATGTTCAGCACTTGCATTTATTATTTACATTATATTTTAGTGGTTTTATAATGTACACTGTAATCACTCATTAAATTCATGAGACGTCTTACTTTCTAACAAATAGTCTTCTCAAAAACCAGTGTGGCTACTAGTAGTCTGAACAAAAGAAGACATAAAATATATACTGATAGTATTCTTGTTATGTGAATGTAAATATAGACCTTTTAATTATCTTTACAATGCAATATACAAGAATACTATATAAACAATGTACAAAGGCTTATATACAGCAAAAAAAAGAAAGAATGTAGGCTACAGGGAAAGTGTACAATATAAGGTGGTTGTGAGCATAGAGACAAAAGGGAATTGATTACTGATTATCAGCCTTATTAAATTGCGATTAGGCCAATTGAATAGGGCTCTATTTAAGCACAGAGCATATTTTTTTACAGAGGTTTTTAGTAAGTTAACTTCTATCCAAAAGCAAGGTCTTCACTTACTAAAAACCTCTGTAAAAAAAAAATATGCTATGTGCTTATACAGAGCACTTTTCAATTGGCCGAATCGCAATATAATAAGGCTGTGATTTTTAAGTTTATAATTATTTTATTTTTTTGTTTGTTTTTTGTTTTTAGTAACATAATTCACTTATCACTTTGGACATATTTTTATAATGTATTCTTGTATTAAATACTTAAATGGGGGGTACCAGATCCCCTAAAATTTGTATTGACATTGTGAACTCTGATGAAGTTTGGCACTGAGATTACCATATTGCACAAAATCAAATCAGAAAGATCAGCTTGGTCTCCATAAGAAGCTGCTTCTCATCATAACTGTTTTACATAAAACTTTCCTACAACATGCAGTTCATGAAAAAAAAAGTTTATATTAGTTTATAAAGCAATCAACGTTTATAATTAGTTGATAATGCAAATGAGAACATAAATTACTGAATAGAATAAGGTTAATTGTTTCCAAAAATGAAGTTCACTATCACTTTGTTATTTATCAAGTCCATATTGATATAATTATTATTTTTTTCTTTTTGGTATGTACTAAAACTTGCGTCTACATTTAGTTAAAAATAACTTACTTAAAGCTACGGTAAAAATTTATTATTCGTCATCCATAACAGCCCACCCTGCACCAGGTGCAATTCACAGATTTGCATTTTCAAGTGCCCTTCAAATGCAGCTGGGGTGCTGACTAAGGGCCATATTAAATTCCAGCCTGGTAAGTCCAACATGTAGCACATAAGGGGTGCCTGCTTCAAATTTGACAGATTTACGTTGCTATTAAATTTGAAAGGGCTGCGAGCTTCGAGCGAGAGACGCTATCTCGTAAATAAGTCAGGGCCATCGGACTTGCGTGTGCAAACGCAAACAATTAATCAATCTCGTAGTTACGGGTCGGAGTTGGCCAATTAAAAAAGAGATTGTAAGCGTTATGTCACTGAAAAAGGGGAGGGTAGATTTTGAAGTCCTACGTGCTTCAAATCCAGTTTGTGATTGGACCCACAGGCCAGATATAATGCAATAATAATAAAGCAGTAAATTATATTCTATTACATGCAAGTTTTATATGTCGTAACACATTGAATACAGGGATCGATTCGCCAGCTTGAGAATGTTGTGCTATTAATTCTAAGCCTTAATATCACTTTCCCTTATAATACATGTACAGTACAGTAGAGTGATTTTATTTACATTACAAGTGCTAAGTATTGTACTTAACCCCCTTTGCAGGTGCTCTAGAGCACATGTTGGACTCTGGGCTCCATTTGCTTTTTACGTGCTTGCTCGCGAGTGACCACGTTGACCTTTAATAGCTGAATTTAACAATTAGTGGTTATGGGCATGGCAGATCAAACTATTTACGTGCGCAAAGTTTAACGTTGCTCTCCACATAGCCTATTCTTGGCCGTCCTGCATGTTAACACGCAAAGCCTGCTGCAAGCAATGTTCCAAGGCATTTTGACACGCAAATAGCCCTAAGATGACAGTTACGAGCTATGTAATTTATTGAGGCAAATATTTAGCAAATATTAAGTGTCTTATAGGCTTGCCTATTCAGATAATATACTTGTCTATACATATGAAGGGGTTAACATATTCTGCTGATGAAGGGGTTAACATATTTTGCTGACATATTCACGAGATATAGCCTAACCATAATATCACATTCCTGTCCTTGCAAGTTTTTGCAACCTTACAAAAAAACACAAAACATTTCTAGTTGTTCTAAGAAACAGAAAAACACCTGATTATCTGTCCTTGCAACTGACTAACATGAAATGTAAATCACCTCAAATATCCGCCTTCTTTTGCAAGTATATAACCTATGCTATGACGTGGCAATAAACCGAATTAGTACTGAGAATGAATTTGTGTGTGTTACTTCCATTACGGGTCCCCAGAATTCTGACTGGGGCCTGTGTGTTCCAAGCTGCCAACTACTGATTAGATAGCCCCAACATACATATAAATGTATGAAACAGTTCAGTGAACCTGTTTCCAGCATAGAATTATAAAAAGACTCCCACCTAGCCTGAGGAGTCAGTCATGCCTTGACAATTTACCTGGTGCTCTTGTCCAGTTAATCACTCTGGTTGTATTACATACTTTCATGATGCTCTCAGCTGAAATTGGCACATTGACACATTTTCCATTAATTGTATTCTTAGTATGTATGGAGTACCACCCCATGATCCCATATCGCTCATTTAGACAGGTTTTTTTCATGACTTGTCAAATTTATATACAGACACTTGTTAAATTTATAGATCTTTGCAGTCTCAATAAGTCTTCTATTTCTTTCTACAGTTATAATTTCCTAGATAACTTTTCAAATGGTTTGGACAGTACTGAGTAGATAAAGTAGGCTATTGTTTCATATAACTATATTGAATTCCAAGCCCATAAGTGCAACATAAGACCCGCAACGGCTGCGGGCTTGAAATTTGGCTGTTACAGAGCTATTAAATTAAAACAGGCCACGTGTTACGAGCCAGAGACACAAACCCATAAACAATTTTTTGCAAGTTGGATATGATCATTTAGTCAAACCCGTAGTTACGTGTTTATACGGAGCCAAAGTTAAAAGAAATCATCATCATTACGTCACTGAAAAATGGAGTTTATATTTCAATCCCTTATGGGTTTCAATTACAAGTTTCGATCGGACCTGCATTCCAGAAGTAATGCAATATTATTAAATCAGTAAATATTATATTCTAGTCCACGCAAGTTCTATTATATGTATTAACACATTGATTGCCGGGATCGATATAACACGGAAATTGAACAGAAAATAAAGTATTTTTTATTGCAGATTTGCGAGTTTGAGAATGTTGTGGTATTTATTTTAATATCTAACATTACTTTCCCTTTTAATATAAGTACAGTAGGGTGTGTATATTTGCATTTACAGTGCAACGGAAAGGACTTTACCCCCATAGCAGGTACTCTCTAGTACCCGTTGGCTTTTTGGCTACATTGATGGGTTACAGGCTTGAACGCCAGTGAATTTGGTGCAATTTCATAGCGTGATGGGAACATAACAGTTACGGGCTTGACAGGTCAAAGGATTTGCAGATGTGTAGTTCAAATTTCCACATCCCTTAGCCTTTTCTCACCCCTAGTTTAAGCCTTGCTGGCTACGTTATGGGCTACGGTTTTCAACGTTGAGGGAATTTAATAGTGCTGATAGTCTGAATAAATACATTTTGCATTGCATAACCAAAATTGTTTTGGTTGTTAAAAGGAAATTCAACATAATTCTTCCATTTCAAGCATTTATAAAGAGCGTGTTTTAAACATTATAAAAGCAGTCTTTGAATCAAACAAAATATTAACTAAAGCCTGTTTAACTTAACTAAAGAAAAAATATATAGTGTATACTTTAGTCTATAGATCTCATTGGCTGGAAGAGGACAAGCCCCAAACAGCAGTTAAACCTCTGAATACACTTTATCAAATACCCTCTTTCTGATGCAACAAAGGAAAAAAAATTCCATGTCCCTTTAAGTAGAACTGACAGTGTAAGTTACTTATTCTGATTGTTCTAATCTTTAGACAGTAAATATTTAATTTAGCCAAAATTCATACCAATTCTCACATTAAAATAAACTGCAGATATATTTTTCATGTATCTGTCTATAGATAACATGTAAAATAGAGCAAACATGTCAAAGTGACTTATTAAACGTAAAGGTAATCAGTACTGCATAAAAACAACTTTATTGGCATTTTATGGAAGCTAAACTATTATTTATTCTGAATCTGCATTTCCCTTATCCATTAATCAATTGTGCCCTTGAACTGGCCGTTCTAGGCCAGTTCATTATGAACTATCCAGTGCTTACACTGGCTATTTTCATTCATTACTGATTTACTGTGCAGTAATAAGCTATGAATATTATGACTGGCTGCAAAATTATGGCTGATTTTCTTCCCATGAAGTACTTCTAGTTCTTGCTTTCTGTTAATCTCTTATGTCTGCAATTCACATTTATTATAGCAAGTAAATCAGCCAATTGTAAAAAAAAGTATAACTTAGTTTTGAAAATGTGTAACACCAAAAATAACTTAAATACTGACATCACTTTTCATGTGCTCCCTATTATGTTTATTATTTTTCACATAGACCTAATATGTAAATTAATTATTAATTATATTTATTTTATTGATAATTAAATTTTATGTAAAAATCATTTGCTTATATTAAGTGCTAGAGATAAAGTCCACACACTGTTTTTTAGGCAACTAAAGCCGTGGGATGGACAGACAAAAGGAAATAAATACACACACAATATGTTTAAGTGCCAGAGAGATGAGAGATCAGGGGTTTGAGGAGAGAGAACTGAGGTGAGGACAGGTGATATAAGAGGTGAGAGGAGGGAGTAATCACTTCTGTTTGGTTTTGTGAGCCTAAAGCCTGGTTCCCTGTGTGGTCAACTAGTTTACATTTTTGAACAGGCATACCCTGGGCAAAAGACTAGTTTTACCATGCGTGTATGTATGAAGCGATCTGAACCCATTCTTTGTTTTCATGTATTTATATCTAGTGTGTTCAGAAATACTGTCCACTATTGGAAAATTACAAACTGTAAACTTAAATCTAAAAAATTACTCATTCCAGGTACTTAAATACTAATAACGTAATCAATGCTTAAGGCAAGAATAGTATTGAGTATATTTTTTGATTGAAATGTTTAAGTTTATCTCATGAAAGATAGTACACTATAGGGAAGGATTGAATGTCCAGTATTCCCATCCAAATTCATCTATTATCCAAACACCACATAATGTATGGGTACTACATCAAGGTATATGGCTTAGCTTTAAACAACACAATTATATCAATTTATATTTCATCAATCATGTGAGAACACAGATGTGTATGTAGCCTGTGGATATATCCCCCTCTCAGAAAAAATATAAAACTAGGCTTTTGATCATTCCACAAATTTATTAGGCTTGTAAAAAAGTGAAATAATCTATTCACCAAAGAAATAATATGTTTGCGTCATGCCTTTCTTTTCTATTGCATTTGGGAATTCTGGACAGTGATACGCACATGAGAAAACACAATATTTCACTGTTTAATCCAATACTATTTGTATTTGCTGCCATTTACAACTTGCACCAAATGCTTGTGAGTATAGCACCTACCTGGATATTCAAAAGTCGACAAACCCATCACCAATAACCACTGTTTTCTATTTATTTCTAATTATAACATATGACTTTTGTTTCTCAGTTGTATTGCTGATGAAAAATGTAATGATAAGGTAGTCATTTTACTTATTCAAAATGTACCTTGTTTCAAAACAGTTATGGAAAATAAGTCAAGGTCCAAATGGAAGATTACATAAGAAAATATTTCAAAATGAAAGGGCACCATTAAACAGCTTATTTACAGACATGGACACTTCAGAAGGAATATATATATAACTATTAATGCAGTGGATGTTTGGGGAAAAGGATCTAGAGGTCCTGATTCACACATGGGCTATTACCATGATTATTATGCTTTATTTGTAGAGCACAGGCAGGTTCTGTAGGGGCTTGGAGTGTATCTGGAGATAAGGGTTAAAATAATAGTGAGTAACCAGTACATGTTTTAAGAAATAATCCTCAGTAGAAAAATGAAATCCCCAAAATTCATTATTTTTGTTATAATGTAATATGCAGCACTAGAAGGTTTGGCTAATACGTTACTATCCTTAAAAATCTAATTTGCATTCATTTTCCTCAACGTTTATGCATTAGGAATAATTATACATAGATTTTTTTTTAAATTACTTATTTTTGGTGTTTATGCCAGAGTTCATACATATGGAAAAATACATTTAAAAGCAAACAAGTATTCAATGCTTAAAAATGTTTAAATTAAGCTTAGAAAAAAAGCTAATTAGCTTTAGAACTATAATAGTATGATACATTAGAATGGTTTAGACTAGAAATGTGAAGTAATTCTAATAATTATAATTAATCTTCTGTATTTCTAATTAACATTTCTCTGCTATTCTCATTTTCGGCTTTTTAGACGACTCATTCCTATATTTAAATATTACAGCACAATTTCTCAGAAGTAAGACTTGTGTGAGCTCAAATTCTCTGATTAGGAACCAAATTGCTAAGTTACCATAAGGTTCCCTACAGACATGGCAATTGTTTGGAAAATATATTAATTTTAGCAATTATTCATGAACTGAAAAAGTCTAATTATAACCCTTAGGGATAAAAGCATAGGAGTATGCATAGGATTAATATTTGTATTTTAAATGGATATATGGTACAGGATAGATCCTTTGACAGTGTGTTTTCTGTAATTAATTGATTTATTCAATGACACAATGTCCTCATTCTGCAAAAAATGGATCTATACAGACATGAAACTATTGAGATTAAGTTTACACATAGTTAAATAGTGTTTCACCTGGAATATGGCATGCCTACTAGTGTATTTGTAACTGATATCACTGTAATGTCTCAATGTGTACAGATAATGTTAATTATCATAGTGGAGTCACATTGGAGAGTGAAGCTAAATAGACTCACAGCCTTCCACGTAGCTAATTTGTATATTTAATGTACCAGTTTGTTAAAGTGGCTAAATAGTTGATATATATTGTCAGAAGCTGAATCCATCAGCACACCCAGAACATTTTGTAATTAAAAATGATTAAATTGCAGACTGTGCAATTAAAACATATATTTTTTTCTCAAAAAGAAACACATTGTAATGTTATATGAAGTGGAATTGTGCTTTAAGCATTGCAATTCCTTTGATAAAAATGTTTTTAGAAAGTAAGAAAATACACAAATTATGTTTTTCATTTAAGTACTAATATTTATGCATCTTACTGGGTCAGTAATTGGTGTCTTTTGATATACTGAATGTCATGATTTCATTGTTTAAGGACTCATATTGTGAGTAATTTATGAATATGTCCAAGAGAGCATGATATTGTTACATTGGGATTATGTGTTATTGTGTGGTTATATGTTGCCTGTACATGGTTATTATGTATCCTAGTGATAGTATATTATAAGAGGGAAAATATTATATAGAACATATGTGGAATTGGTAGAAATGCTCTGCATAGAAGTTAGCTGCAGATCATTGCATACTCACACATACAGACCTTGGGTCAAGACAGATGTATGTACTTCAAGTAGTCTTAAGCAAACACTTGAGTTTAACATAAAGGTTTGTTCACTAGACAGCTATAGATATCTGACGTATTTGATCTCAAGAGCTTTAATAGTCCAAAGTTGCAAGCCAGATGGGCTGACATCACACATACACAAATGTACACAAGGGTGTGGTATTGGAGAATATAAATATGTTGTTTTGATCATTCAATAAAGGTTGAGAGATAGTTTTCACATATACAAAGTGTGAGACTATTTCTGTGTGTTGTATCCTGACTTGGGGAGTGGTCTTGCCATGGGCCACTAATAACCTGTATCCAGTATTCTCTGCCTGTACCACTTCAGAGGCCATCTTTTGTGCCACAGAGAACAGGAACTACATGATTCTGATGGGGTAGGTTTGAACCCTTGAAGAAGCAGATCGTGACACTGAACCTTCTAGATTTAGAAATTGTTATTACTGTAATAATACTGAAAGCTCCAAACACTATTACATTTCAACAGAAGAAACAAAAATTTTTGGTGCTTCCAATGTCCCCACCCAGTTGTATAGCAGTTAAACATAAACAAAAAGTGTGGCCATTACTTTGCATTTGCATTTAAAAGTGAACAAATTAAAGACTGTATATTTATCTAGCATATTGTAAATATGAGACTATAGGGGTCTTTTAAAGTATTATTCTTTGAACAAACCCTTGAAAGTTTGTGTGTTCTGATAAATATTGAACCTATAATTATATGAAATCGACATTTAATTTTTTCATACAATGGCGATTATTTTGTTTTGTTTTTTATCTTTTAGCTTTTTTGACATATTGACAGAGATTAATATTCATTACTGTACAACACAACTGAGCACTACAAGCACTCAATGCCTGCAATCAGTTTGTGCTCTAGACATCACTCCCCATTGCCCACTAGATACCACTCCAAAAAGCTAGATGGATATTGATCTCTTTATTGCCATTGTAGATAAGGCCATGTTTAAAAGCATAAATAATGATTAATTTGATGCTGTTTTTGCAAATACTCACAATAACATTACAGCTGTAAATATCCATTTGTGAGTCTGCTAGTTTGTATATATGAAGTGAAAAGACCATGTGTGACCATATTGTGACACCAAAGGGCTTGACATTTTAATTATACAATTCCTGTGTCAAATAATAAAAACACAGAATATACAAAGGCTATTATGACTTTTATATTATTATCCATTGTAATATAATGATGATTAACACAATTTACTAACCACTCATATATTATTTTACATTGCAGTTTTATTTAGTTTACAGACCCAAACCCTTAAGTTCACAGATATTCTTAAGTACTTTGCTGGGGCCGTAAATGCAAGAGAAGAAAACCATATCAGTCTTCAGAGAAGCACTTTGCAAAACCTTCTGGATATCATATTTGTAATAAGTCTTTTTAAAGAAGTATAATTGATTACAAACAAAATATGTTTTGATCAATAAAATATGAAAAAGCGTGCATAATGTAGTAACTTGTACATGCAGTTATATGAAGATTTGGACTCTGCCATTAAATCAAGTTACTGTTATAAGTAGTGCAAAGACATTTTCACATATTGACTAGAAAAATAACCTCACAGGTAGTGAAGAATGGCAGTACTGCATACTAATGCATAGAAAAATACATAAAATTAAATGTTGTCTTTATTTTTTCTTTTAACATTTTCCTGAATTTTAATGTAATTTCTTGCAAACTGATAATATCTGTATAGTCTATGGCGACAAATGAAACAGATCAACATAAATCAATTCGCAGCAAGATATTAATCAGTTATTTAAAATGTAGCTTTGCTCGTTTAGTGCCATACTCCTTAGTACTGACTTATGACATATATTGATCTTTTTAGATTATTCTGGTGCTAGAGCAATATATTTCTGTCATATCTTTAAAGTTTGTTCAGAAATCAAATAAATCACTTAGAACCATAAGAATAACTAACTAAAAGACAGATCATTTTTATTTCATTTTTACATAATGTTTAAACATCAAAACTTATCTAAATGAAAATAAAAATAGTTTCATTTCTCTGTAACAAAAAAACAATAAAATACATATTGCCAAAAATCATTATATATCTATTTCAGTGGAGCTGTGTTTCTTTATGTATCTTTGAAAGGGGCGTATTTATTAAAATATACTATCTCACTACTCCCTCTTCTCACCACCAATTGCATAAACATTGAGGGTATGATAGAAGTATAAAAGAGGATCAATACTCTCAGCATTCATTGAAAAGTGTGGTGATAGTAAGTATAACTGAGCATCTTTAGCATGCAATAGCTTGCTAAGAATGTAGTGCACTGAAAATGTATTCTTCAATGGTAGATGCTCTCTGATACAGAATTATGGCGCAGTTAAAAACTCAATTTTAGTTATTTGGGTCAATGATTTATATACAAAGCAAAAACATCTCCTTTAAGGTTTCATAATGAGTCTAATTTAAACTGTGAGATTTTGTATTGCAATTTTTGCTTCAGAATATCATAAATATCTTGAGAGAGGCTATGGGCAATATTCTATTAGAAGCCCACAAATGCCTCAAACTTGTAAATTTGGCTGCAGGTGTTTCTTCTCTAAATGTTTAGATGTATTCTATTGACTCAAGCTTGAAATTTAGCTCCTTAAGCCTAAACTCGTAAACCCTGCCTTTTAAAGTAGGATTTCAAGGGGTGTGATTATATGATCTGACAATATTTAAGCAAGCCTGTAATTTACTTGTTAGACACAGCCAATAGTAAAGGAGACCATCATCATGACATCAGTAAAACATGGAAGTTACACGTAACCTGCAATCGTAGGCTACAAATTAATTTGTGGCAATAAGTAATATTTGGCGATCGGGCTCGCAATCTAGCAATCTAGCACTCTGTAAAATGCATTAGATCAGCTGTTCTAGCACATGTGAGTTCCATGATATGTATGAACCCTGTGAGTCCTGGGATTGATATTACTCAGTTAGAAACTGGTTGTCACAAATATCTGGATAATGTCATTATTCACACATTATTTAGATTGTGTACAATATTTTTAACATGCATGCATATTTATGTTTCCTTTACCTTTCTAAACAGCACTAAGAAAAACATTGGTGTTTTATAAAGAGTAACACCAATATTAATCTCTCATTTGTAATATACCAATTGGTATCACATTTGACAATGTTCAGTCTTCTAAAACTGCTATCATGTTCTTGTTTTAGTGTACTTGATCTTTATAAAAAAACTATAACACATTTGCTTATCAAAAACAGGGGTACTGAAATATGTATGAAATATGTACTGTCTTCTAAGCATATACAAATGAAAATCTGAATGACCCGCACTACACAATTAATATTTCCTAAATCACAAATGGAGAGCTACAGTATACAAAATATAATTTGTGCAACCTTTGAACAGATTTAAGATTATTTTATCTAAAATATGCCCTAAGGATACACTGTAACTATCAATAGCATGCCTTTCTATAACTTAATGAATACTGAGTTGTAATTTACTGAATGCTACTCAAATTTTAGTTATGTAATTGTTTTATTTAGACATCTGGACCATCATTTATTTTTTTACTGTGGTTCCACTGTCCAAACTAAGTAAAATGATATTCCTTGTCCAAACCATCTTCTCTATTTCCATAGAGGAGGACTATCTTCCATTTATAAGTGTGAATTCAGGCCAGAAAAAAAATGTATCTAAGTAAGTTGTTTCTCTGAAATCGAAACCTGGGGTAATGTGGGTAATTAATCCTAATTAGATAAATCATGAAAGTTTGGCTTGTAAAGCAACCCTTAAAGACCAATCATTAGCATCCTTGATATGAACTGGGTATTGCTTAAAATCAGATGCAGTGCTCAGTGTTGGGTCTGTTACTGCCAAAAGCTACAGGAATGTAGAGTTCTGCTTTTCTGTATATGTTTGAATTCTATTTTATTGTCTAGTTGAACATTGCATTTCTATCTATAAAGAGTAATTTTATATTTCATAGCAACATGAATATTTTTTTTTTAAATGAAGTTCCTTCCGTTACAATATATTACATTTGATTAGGTCCATAAAACTGACACTTTGTGTAGCAAAAGGAGTGCAGTAAATGTAATTATTGTAGCTTACATTTAAGCCTAATGTGTTGAACTCACAAATACTTAAATGCTCAGCCAGATTTTTAATATTTGCTATATTGAGTAAAATGATATTCAAACTTTGGCACCTCTCACTCAGCCGAGCATTGGAGAAAGCAAATTGGCAGAGTATTTCTTAGTACTGGTTAAAATCCAAGCCCTCCATGTCTAAATTGTTTTGGATGATAAAAAAAGCAGAACATTTGCATAACTGGCCATAAAAAAATAACAATAATATTTTAGATGAAAGACTAAATAATCCATGCATGGTCTGTGGAAAAGCCCAGAAGAACATAAATCTTTTGCACAGAAAAAAACATAAGTCAGTTTTGGATTTTATTTCTTCAATTCTTTAATGAATGTTATTTACATTACTGGCAATTTTTAACTTGTAATTGTATATATATTTATATATATATTTATATACAGTAAACTCCCAGTTATCCGGCACCTAACCAAACGACACTCTCAAGCAACCGGCACCAACATCAATTCCCCATTTTAAATGTACTCCAGCTAAACTGGCATAACTGGCACTACCTGGCACTATCCGGTGTTCGAGAGTGCAAAAAAAAATGCTAACCTTTGGCCCTGTTTAAATGGCCCTGTTTTGGTGCTAATGCATTTTTAAAGGCATTTTGAGGGGTTTTGGGTATTTAAGGGTTGTTTAAAACGACACTTATCCGGCAATAGGGAGCCCCAGTAGGTGCCGGATAACTAGGAGTTTACTGTAAATATATATATAAAACACACTTGAAGGAACACAGGGGTTTCCTAGCTCATATTAAATATAATACCTAAGAGTTTATTTGCATAGTTAATGATTTTACTCTCTGAAACCTTCCAAATGGTACCTGCAATGGTCTGCCATCTGTATACAGTGTTTCTGTAGAACTAGAATAAACCCAGAATAATATGACAATTGTACAGTAAACTGAATGTCAGGAAATAACTTTTGGAGCAAGAGTTCAGAGATATTAGGTGAACCACTTGATCTCTGTGTGTAAGAAGACCATAACACTTCAATAACAAAGGTAGAGGCAGAAACATTTGGTTGGCATCTTGGTTTTTGGTCTGTGCAGAGGATACTTGTCTAAATTTTTAGGATGACCTATATTTGGAGAAGAGACTGATATGGTACAAGCTATTTCTCCTAGGTAATGGCACAAGTGAGCTAAAAGCTAAGAAGACTGTACATGAGTTCGTACTATCCTACATGCCATCCAATGAAGCATTGGCCAGTGCATCTTTTACAAGGGTTTGGTAAAAGCAATATCATTGAGAACTACTGGTTGAAATGAATAGTAAAAAGATAACTTACAGACAGAATTTTTGTGGTTGCTTTCTTTGCTTGGTAACATCTTCACACCCCTGGATTTTAGTTCAATTGCTTTTTTAACTGTAGAGGAAAAAGAAAAAGTAAACTTTATCATCTTAACGTTAAAGTAATACAAACATAAATAATATGTAACAAAGCACACAATCAGTGTCTATATTGGAGCAAGGTGAACACATTTTATGTGCCATCTTTGTGCATAGCTAGTCTAATATATCCAAGAAAACAATAACACAATTTGTATACATTCATACAATATCACAGTCAGAGGTATGTTACTTGTTAGTTGTGTTATATGATAAAGCGAGTTTGTTTTGTATTTATGCAAATTACAAAAATAAGTTACTGTATACTACATGAATATTAATTGATATAAAATGCAGAGTCAAGACAAACTGGATTCTTCAGATTGGCTCCATACAAACTGGAGAGGCTCAATCATGTTACATTTCTGCAAGAATAATGAAGCTTGCACTTGATTAAAAAATAAATAAATAAACATGTTTTTTTTTTTAATATAGCCTCATGTTAAAGGCTGCTTTTGAACTTGAAATGCCATATGTCAGCCTAATAACGTATATACTCTAGAAAATCGAGATGATCACTCATTATTTCCACAATACAATACAAAGAAAGATGTCCCATTGAAGATTTTTTAGTTGAAACATACAACATGATGTGTATTTCTTGTCCCAGATAATATCTGCATTTGTTCTGATATACTGAATTAAATGTAGGTTTCTTACTGAAGTTTCCCCACTCGAAAGCAAAGAAAAGCACAGCAGGGTGTTTATGAGAGAATATGAATTGCATCGAAAGTAAAGCAATTCAAAAGCTCCTTTTATAAATCAGATACCACCTAATTACATTGGGCAGTGGTGAGACCATAGAAATATTCTCTCCACCCACACACACAAATGCAGAGATATTTTGTTTTGTACAAAATATTTGTTTGGAGAGCTCATGGTAGAAAATGTATATGCATTTATATAGAAACAGAAAATGTTATACAGTATGGTCTTTTGAAATTTGAAGAACTATACTTG
Organism: Discoglossus pictus; assembly: GCA_027410445.1. Classification (NCBI taxonomy): domain Eukaryota; kingdom Metazoa; phylum Chordata; class Amphibia; order Anura; family Alytidae; genus Discoglossus; species Discoglossus pictus. The sequence goes on along the minus strand of CM050165.1, from coordinate 297,776,222 downwards.
ATGATGTTCTTGGTTTTGAGAAAGTTAAGTAAGTTTATATTTATAATAGGCAATTTTGCCAAAGTATGGGCATCATCTTGTTTCACTGGCTTTACTGCATGTCTACTTAGGGGACCAAGTGACAAACTGAGAAACACTGTTTGGGTAATTAGCTTGGCAAATTTAGCATCTATTGCAGCAATTGGATGCTACAACCATGCAATTATCTGTAATGTCATTGACTGGTATTATGGACATCAATATTTGTATGTTTTAACATTGAGGAAATGCAGTATGTAATGCACAGAATAGTTACACAATATTATGATGAACAAAAAGCAAAACCCAGTATCAACATGATTTAGTTGTAATACTTGTACAGTATATTACAGTAACACACAGCAGGGCTTGCTACAAGAATTTTAAGGTGAATCCTAAATGCCAGCAATGTATAAGTGTAATGAGTACCCTCGGGAAATGTTCTCTGTCCAACTTTTATCCTAAGAAAAAAACGCATACAGTATTGCATTTTAAAGTACTACAATGAGGGACTTAATATTCATTTGCCTCAGAGACTACTGTAAAGGTGTCAAATTATTATTACATATTACTAATTTTTCTGTGGCTTATATTCTGTTGATTATTCATCATATATTATTTTTCTTTTTTCTTCAAAGATGGCCATAAAGAACTCTTTGGAGAAGGTATAAAACAGAAGAGGTGAAAGAATCAATATATAACTCTATCATACAGTCTAAATACACATCTAGCAAGAGGTCTTTGATTGTGAGTTTGCATGACAGGCAGCCTTAACCTTTGAAATAAATGGTATCACTGAAAAAAGTGTGTAGCCTTGGAAATGATACTTGAATTAGGGTGATAAAAGGAATTTCTAGCTAGACACACCGAATCGTGTTTCAACATCCTGTCTACAACATGACTCAAGAACAATTTGTCATTATATCTGACAAAGCACTCTACTCAGTAAAAATAGATTTATTATTTAACTCATATTGGAAGTTTTTCTAATTTTATTATTGAGATGTTATATTCCTAGAATTATCCTTTCTCATAATGAGTCAAATGTTTTAGAACTGTAAAAAAATATATACAACTTTACATTTTTCAGTATTATATTCGATTTTGCATTTGTCCTAACAGAAATAGTAGTAAATAAAGAACCTTTCATCTATGACAGTTGAGATCAGCTATTTACATTTGCCTTTCATAATGATATGGTTACATCCTGACTTTGGCCCTCATTCAATTGCAATTTGGCCAATTGAATAGGTCTCTAAATAAGCACATAACATATTTTTTTTAAAGAAGTTTTTAGTTAGTAAGCATCTGTGCAAAAGCAAGATTTTCACTAACTAAAAACTTATTTAAAAAATATATGCTATGTGCTTATTTAGAGCCCTATTCAATTAGCCAAATCGCAATTGAATGAGGCCCTTTGTATCTCCAGACATTTACGGTAAGTCATACATGTACTACTATGTGTTGAACATGTTTTAATCATGATATTTTTATAGAAGTAGCAGAAAAATAAATACTGAACTATAACTGCAATGTTAATATAATGGCCTAATTTATTGTCAGGCTCCCATAGTTAAAAAGACCTTGAAGTCACAAAAATTGCGGTGCCTCATCAAGCAAAGCATTGTGGAAAATTGTTTAAGTATTTACAATTGATCAATAATTGAGTTATAGACTATTTTGGTTTACTTATATGGCCATTCAAGACTTTCCACAAGCAGCTGCATAGATGATAAGGATGGAGACTTGGCAACACAGAGATTAAACTGCTTCTTATGGCCAGTCATTCAAGTGCATAGAGTAAGATTAAATCTGAGATCTCTCTTTGTCTTTCATTATCTATAAACTGTGATGGAACTTTTATCATAGTCAAGGCTTAGTAACATCAGGACATTAGTGGAATAGCTGTTTTTCAAGATCTATTTCACTGTGACTGTCACACTGATTACACTTTACCTTTATTGTGTTGCGCCCTTTTTCTCGATTGTTAGAGATATGGCTAAAAGTCTACCTCTAATAGTTGTTCCATTCCCACTTTATTGAATTTTTACCAATACTACTACAAGTACTAATACTACTACAAGTACTACTACTACTACAAGTACTAATACTACTACAAGTACTACTACTACTACTACTACTACTACTACTACAAGTACTACTACTACTACTACTACAAGTACTAATACTACTACAAGTACTACTAATACTACTACAAGTACTACTACTACTACTACTACTACTACTTCTACTACTACTACTACTAATAATAATAATAATAATAACAATATAAGTATTTTAAGCACAGGACAAAATAAGCTAAGAACCACCATAAACTGTAAGGGGTGGGTATAAAATAACCATGTGTTCTGCAAGACTGTAGAGCCATTGCTCTGCCTAATAACCATCTATCTAGCTGAATAAGCATTAGTATACAATGCTGTACAGTGGAAGTGATATTCAATTGGAAATCCAGCTTTACATCTCTTTCTCACAACAAGTTTAAATTAATGCAATGTAATTATATACACACAACAGATTCAGTGTTGATTCAAGAACCCTGAAGACACTTAACTACAAGAGCTTTGAACTCCCTCAACAAGAAATTTCAATAAGGAAAACAGTTCTTCCACACACCCATCTGATGCAGACCACATCTTCTGACTTCAGTGACTCCTTAAGGTATAGTGTTTTACTGGTTTTATCTCTCCATTTCTATTCATGCCATGGATCATTTTAAGGTTATACAGTATATGCTGCTGTTTCCGCAGGTAATGATGGAGGTGACATAGTGAAAAATCAAATGCACAAATCCAGTTGTTTTGACTTTGGCATTCATTGCTGTCTCTGCTTTGTAAAGGCTGTCTAGGTTACATAAAGGGTACATGAGGATGCAATTGTTTTTCATTGTGAAATCATTATAATGCTATAAATAAAACTGACATATTGTGGTCCATAAAGCGGAAATTAGGAAGGAATTGTGAAGGTACAGAGTTTCCATCGGATTAAAGCTGCAGGCAGTTTCAAAGTCTCATCTTTGATGAGATAACGAGATAATGATGAGGTATTTTAGGCTAAGCTGTCACTTTGCTTCATCTTAATTTCAACCACCATTGATTTGTTGAAGTTTTTATGCATGCAACTCTTCAGATATGGTGTGCAAAGAATGCCTGGGATATATTAAGCTGTAAAGCAAACCTATATGTGCATACTAATAACATACATACATATGCTTAATACAAGTCTACATTGGAATCAGATACATGAACATAATATATTGGCACACATCAGACATGGTTTATACATCATCATACATCATATTCGTATATACAATCATCTGTACACAATGGGTACATTTACTCTTGATTATACATTTTATATATATATAAATATATATATATATATATATATATATATATATATATATATATATATATATATAGTTATATATATTCATATTAATCCAGTTTAAAATATATAAAAGCTAAATGGAGAATTTAAAAACTTTTCTGTACAATTTTTGATATACCACTTTTATTTTACCTGATCAATAGAGATTAAAAAACGACTGAAATACTGGGGTGTTTATTTGCAAACCTACCAATAGCCCAATTTTGATGTTTAAACAGTGTTTAGCTTTAAGTGGTGCATGTCACATGGTATTTCATTAACCTAACTGATATCCACCCATTCCAACTCCCATCCATCTTAAATGTTTCTGTGAGGCTCACCCATTGTACCCATCTCTCACCATCTGCTGTTGCCAGTCTCAGTACTGCTCCCTATGGGCCTCATTCAATTGCAATTTGGCCAATTGAATAGGGCTCTAAATAAGCACATAACATATATTTTTAAAGACGTTTTTAGTTAGTGAACATCTATCCAAAAGCAAGGTTTTTAAACTTAAACTTCTTAAAAAAATATATGTTATGTACTTATTTAGAGCCATATTCAATTGGCCAAATAGCAAATGAATGAGGCCCTATGTCCTCAAGGATAAGATTCAAAAACCTATATTGCTCCCATCTTTTAAAATATGTTTGTACATTAGGTGGCAAGCCAGGAAGTTTCAAAAACAAAATGAGAACTAGGATCCTTATGTTTGTTACTGGCAACTGTATGGTGTTGATTTTATTCTTTTTTCCATATCATTTCCTTCATCTTGATTATGAGATTCTTGGTGGAGGTGTATATGGTTGAATCATGTGGTTCAGTAACTATGGTCTTATTTTATACATCGTCTAAATATACAAATTGCAAAAACAATATCAAATATTGCACTCAGTTAATCAATATCTAAATGGATATCTTCAAGCACTGTTACCTGTAGAGTGCTAGTGCGGCACTTTGTAGATCACAGCTAGATCCAACACAAGAACTATACAAGGATAAAATAGATCAAGAAATGAAATGACCTTAGCACGTATTTAAGAGAATAGAAAAGGAGATATAAGACTAAATCTGACAATTTATATGTTAGCTGATCAAGGATAGGGAATTTGATTTTACATTATACAAGCACGTAGATGATTTCTTACCTTGAAACTGAGCATTAAATCCTTTTCGTCTGTGGTTACTGTCAGATGTAAAATGGAGCCGAAGCCAGTTTTTATTGCTAATAACTGGAGATGGTAGGTTCATTCCAGTTAGCCTAAAAAGAAAGAAATATTAAATTGAGATAAAGACTTATAAATTCATTTCAGTTTACCATTGAACTTTTTTGCAAATAGGTGGAAATTATACTGACACTCTGGTAACAGATTTACATAAGACAAAGAATTTTCAATTATAATGAGTAATTGGCCTAGAATAAGTACATTATATAAGACAAGTATCATCTTGTGAATAGCCAAACAATTATTGTTTCCAGCAGTAATCAGTTGAATATTAAGCTATTTAAAAAAAAAAAAAAACACTGACAATATAAAAAATAGAACTTTGAGCTTTTCATTACAAATGCATGTACAGATAATAAATATGCCTTAGTTTTTAACTCTAGTATATAATTACAGAGTATGTTTAATATACATAATAATATACAGTAAGTATATGCTTTGTTAAGATGTCGGTAATATAATCCTAAATGTATAGGCAAATATCCATTTTTTTTTTTTGACTGCCCTAGCAGAGATATACACTGGTTGCTTTTTTTTTGTGGTAATTATATGTATCCAATACAGTTTTTTTGCTGAACCTATGTAATTATTTAATCCTGCCAAATCACCCAAACGATATAAACTGACTAATGCAGATCATATTTGTTGGTCCTTTCCCAAAAAAATGTAGTTGCCTCCTTTCACTAAAACTGCAAGAAATGACATTGGTGGACACATATCTAAGAAATTAAAAACATTATTACCAAACAATAGGAGCATAAAATGTAATAAAATATCTAATAGACGTAATGCAAAAATATTGTTATTTGCTACAAATACTACCAGTAATGTGTTTAGATTTTGTGCTGGTCAAGACCTGCCAAACTGCATGCTCCTCCCCTTCCCCTTGAGTATAATTGGAAATTAGGTTAATTCACATTTAAAATGGGACATATTTTTCAGATTTTTTTCTTCATTTACCATCCTAGGAAATATCCTGGGAAATAATCACAAAAACACACACACACACATATATATATATATATATATATATATATATATATATATATATATATATATATATATATATATATATATATATATATAGTAAATAAATAGTACATTTGTGTTCATATCTGAATGTCTAAAACAAGCTAAAAAACTTGTTTTATGCCAAGAATTATGAGAAATACAGTTATTACACTGCATTCTGGGAGCAAATGTGCCCACAAAGGCTTTGTTCTTGCAATGCATAATCATACCAAACATATATATATCTCAAGTTGTTAAGTCGTTCAGTCGTGTCCTGCTCCCAGTGCCCTTATAGAACGCAGCACTCCAGGCACATTTAATTGTTATGTCTCTGGTTGTGCTAATCCATAATATTCTCTTGGCAAGTATACTGGAGTGGGCTGCCAGTTCCTTCTCCAGTGGACTGAGATTTGTCTGACCTCTTTGTTATGTCATATCTAATTTGTATTTCGAAAATAATTATCTAATTTTTTTCAGCTGAGTAATTCTTTAACCCATTATTTGTTATAATAAATGTTACATCATTACCAGTTATAATGAAGGAAGTACATCAGCTGTGTACTATTTACCATGTAAAAAAAGCTTAAAGTTAAACATTATTTAACTTTATGATAAATTAACTGATTTATGAAATATGTTATCTCTTCATTTGAACTGTCCCATGGCATAATTTACTCTCCTTTATAATTCAAAAGTACAAAGGTCAAATAATAAATATATCCAATGCATTGCTACTTTTTTTTTATCTTGAGAATACTTACTCATTTTTAATTTCAGAATATGTGAATTTAGAGAATCCTGTGATTTTCTGTGATTTCCCAAAAGAGTTTAATTGGATAACATATAGCTTGGTTGTGGTACTCAATTCCTTAAGAATCATTACCAGATCAAGATTTAATGATATATCTGATTGAGCACAACCATGTTAATCAGTTTCAATCATGTTGATTAAGCCACCTGTGCTGAACCACAAATATCTTTCCTGTTACATCTTGGTGTTGGCCAATCTGATATATTGCATTTACTCCGAAATGTCCTGCCTACTTGGTGAACCTTACCAATACAACTTGATAAATTGAGTCAAGTGTATTTAAGGTTATTCATTTGAGGAAAACATTAATTACAATGCTTAATACTAATCCTTGGACTCATTGGGCCTCATTCAATTGCTATTTGGCCAATTGAATAGGGCTCCAAATAAGCAAATAGCATTTTTTTTTCCAGAAGTTTTTAGTTAGTGAACTTTTATCCAAAAGCAAGGTCCCTAATTAAAAACTTCTGTAAAAAACATATGCTATGTGCTTATTTAGAGCCCAATTCAATTGGCCAAATCGCAATGGAATGAGGCCCCTTGTGTCATTTCCATCTGGTATATGTTTAGACACATAACATATATATTAAGATATATACATTAGATAGTATGCATACAGGTAAATATTACTAGGTAAAACTTGTTTTATTTAATTTACAGAAGCAACTATGCGATGGAACTCCCTTGTCATGCACATATTCTTTGTTTAAACTAATAGAACAATTAATTCTTAGCTGTCATTTCGTTTATGTATATACATAGGACCTCATTCAATTACAATTAGGCCAATTGAATAGGGCTTCAAATAAGCACATAACATATTTTTTTTAAAGAAGTTTTTAGTTAGTAAACATCTATCCAAAAGCAAGGTCTTCACTAACTAAAAACATCTTCAAAAAAATATGCTATGTGCTTATTTAGAGCCATATTCAATTGGCCAAATCGCAATTGAATGAGGCCCATAATTGGGAGGAGAGAAATGCAAGAGAGTGGAAAGTTGGTTCAAACTTTCATATACATTTTGGAATCACCAGTCAAGAGAAAAACATAGTTTAAAAGGGAAATTTGAGTAGTCATGTATGCGTTTGGAGGATGTAAAGAACAAACACTGAATGGGCATGTTTCAACAAAATTTACAAAATGATATTCAACAAAAAAATATGATTACAAAAACTTAATTTAATTTTCATTTTAATGTTTCAAAAAATCAAATGTCGTTGACTACTTCAAAACTATGTGTTCCTTTTAAAATATTAAAATATTATTCTACATCTATCCTTATTAAGTAATCTTTACAACCTTTAGACAATGTCTTTATGCATTCAAAATAGGCGAGAGATAGAAGTGTATTTATATAACTCAATTGCATTGTTTAACGTGGTGTTAAAAGAAAAATGTCAAAAGATAAATCAAAAGCATAACCCATTGGTGTTTAGTGGTTGCCTTTGATGATCTGACAGAAATAAAATTTTAGCACTTCAAAGTCCCCAACTAAAAAGGTAAAGCATAACAGTGATTTGAGTCACTAACTATATAGACTTACAGAAACTTTACAAAGTAAAACTTTTAGTAAAAGAAACAAAAAACTCAGATGACCTAAATTTGACAATGATACAAAATGTAACTTTCATTTTTAAAAACGTAAACAGAAAAAAAAGTCTAAAATATAGTCTGGTCGTTTTTAAATTAACTAGTATTATTTTAATCACTGCAAATACATTACCAGACTGTATATTTAGATAATTTAGTAAAAAAAACAGCTTCCAAAGATGATTAGGTGTAAGGCATAGTAACAGCATATACAGTGGTAGTTCTGTACTCGTCTACCTCAAAACTCGTAGAGTTTGGTATTCTATGCATTTTGACAAGTACGAGTAGCACGGTTTCCTTGGTAATTGTCGTGCTTGCTAAGACCTGTATTAGTCAATTTACATTACTTCTTATGGGAACTTTGGTACTCGTCATTTTTGCCACTCAACGTGCCTTATGGAACCAATTAACGACGAGTACCAAGGGTCCACTGTAAACATGATAAACATTTTATTCTTATTAATATCTGAAAATCCTTGTAATGATTATGTTGACACCTCCAAGGGGTGTCTAAACAAGCATCTGATCCCCCTTCCCAATCAGCATGCAGAATCAGGGGAGCAATATTAACCCATTATTTACCTGCTGTTGCTTGCTTAGCTAATCTCCTTGCAGCATCCTGTCTTATGTCACCAGTAATACATAGGACATATCAGTGATATACTACATATCCCAGGCTGCTTTACAGCACAAACAGGAACATAGAGTTAATATAAAAAAAGTTTCAGCCAATCTGCCAAAACAAATAATTTTAAAGTTGATACTAATTTAGCCTGGGTTTGGAGGGTGTTAACCAGAATTTGCAACTATCAGTAATTACAAGAGATTTTGCTGACTTCAATGTAAGCATTTAAATGTTAATTTTGGTATTTTTTTCATGCATAAAATGTTTGCATACACTACCAATTCTCCTCTATCAGATGCACTCATAATACAGCAAACTTACATATCCCTTTAAATCTAATGTATATTTTACGGATGTGCTAATTCTTAAAATATCTGCGAAGTTTGTGTTTGAAGTACACTAAAGAGTATGTATTATATTAATATTTTCATAATTTATTCATATAGCTCAAGCACTAATGCATGAACATCCTCCAGAGGCAAACAGCATGGGTTGTATACATGCATTTGACGATATTCCTATATGATTCCTAGATGATTAAAAAATATCTAAACCTGAGTAATAAGACTTAAATTTAGTTTTCTTTAGGGGATGCCTTGATTGTCCCATTTCTTCTATGAAATCATATTGAATTCAATTATTCATGAAATAGGCTAAACTTCGTAAAATATAAATGCACAGATTAGTTTAAAAAGAAACCTAAGGGAGATAAGCAAAGGAAGAAATCTTTATTTAATTGTATTATAAATTCTTCTAAGGTTAAAATGGCTTTGCTCAAATAATAATCACTGAAGATAAATGGTCCAGTAGTCTGTTTCCAATGTACTAGAAAATTAAATGATATATTTTATTTTCAAGTTTTAAACCAAATTCACATTATTTCCTTAGAAAATTATCCGATAATCACATTATAATTTACATTACTTCTCAGTGAAACACAATGCTCATAAATTTATGTACATATATAGTAATTGCATATTCATGAATGCTTTTCAGCTGTATTCGCACTGAGAAAAAGAATGCTACTATTTAGGTTGACACCATTTTAATGGATCCCCATCAATCTTACAATGTAATCTGGTGAATAGGCTTTTGACACAGTGTTTTTTTCCTTGTAGTGGACAGGTTTACATAGCAAGCAATATTTTAGAAATGGTAGTATGAGACTTTATAATAGAAAACACAGCTTTATTTATCCTTATGACATTTTCCGCTGACTGCAGTTACTTTACTGTTTTTGTGATGATATACAAACTTTTTCAGGCCAGGATGAAACGGCCAACTGGGCATTTGGCAACTTTCATGTAGAGAGTTGTATAAATATAACTGCAAAACCAAAATATTCAATTCCAATACTGGAAGATACCATTGTAACTCATGGCACTCAAACAATATTCTATATAGTACTATTGCATCAACACATTTGTAGAAACGTACACAAGTATAATATGTTTATGCAACATAATCACCTAAATAGCCTATTGTTGTCTTTACATGCCATATCCTACTTTATTAGTATTTGTTATTGACACTTTATTTAGTTTGGATTAGTGCAGAGATTGTTATGAGGACAATAAAGTTTGTATACTATATTAAGTAGAAGAACTGTTCCAGTGTTTTGGGGCAATTTAAGGAGATGGATATTCCTGTACATTACCTCCAGAAGAGTTAAAGTGAAGAAGAAATCTTAGTTGAGTGTATAGAGATTCAAACAAGCAGAAATCAGTCTAAAACTAACTTATTGACACTAACATATTGACACTGGGCCTCATTCAAATGCTATTTGGCCAATTGAATATGGCTCTATATAAGCACATAGCATATTTTTTACATAAGTTTTTAGTTAGTGAACGTCTATCCAAAAGCAAGGTCTTCACTAACTAAAAACTTCTGTAAAAAATATGCTATGTACTTATATAGAGCCCTATTCAATTGGCTAAACCACATTTGAATGAGGCCCACTGTTTATGTTGAAGAATAGAAGGAACCACAGCTCTAAAAAGTCATGCAACGTACACTTTACTATTGCACATTTAAAGGATGGCTTGTATTTCTAGAAACAAATGCACTATTTTGCCTAGTAAACTAGTTAAACTTGATAAGGGACACAATTGTTTTGATAAGTAAAAAACAATAGCTTGAGCATTTTTCTATTTATTTATCTAAGGGGTGTGTTCTCTAAGCTAATGACCTTTCCATTGCTGCTACAGAAAGTTTTGACAGTTGTAGATGCTACATTTCCATTGCGAAGATATAAACTTCATGTGTAAAATCTTCTCCCATCACAGGAAGTCGATCACCAGAAATCAAAATGTTAGGTCACACAGCAGCATATAGCATATTAACAATAATATATTACAGGTTACATAGTTACATAGTATTTAACGGTTGGAAAAAGACTTTCAGTCCATCAAGTTCAACCTTTTAAGATCTCCTCTGATCTGCAATATGCGGATTAACTATTAATTAATTAGTTGTATATAAAAATTAAAAAAAAATTGGTTGTATTTTCGAAAACATTTTGCATAGTTTCAAGTGTAGTTCTTCAAAAGAGTATATTTTACATATATGATCACAATGGTCTGGTAAGGGATATCAATGAGATATTTCACCATTATCCAACATTAATGAAAATAATAAAAATATTTGGGAGAAACAAAGATATGTGTGTAAGACTGACATCCAACATAGGACTCAGAGATAGCGTGTTCATTATAGTACATTGCACACCTTGACGCATAATGCCCAGTTGATGTTGGAGTATTATATCTGATAGAAAATAATTAGTAAATTGAATTTTGTGCAGTAGAGAAACATAGAAAGTAAACAGCACTATTCATTGTGCAGTGAAAAACAGGATGGATTAGAAAAACAAAGAATGATCTCGAAGCATAGCAAGTCAAACCATCAAACTTGTCGGCCTATTTTGTTAAACACATAAGTTTGGGTGATCCTTCAGAGCTGAACCATGTTATTTTGAGGTTGGATGATCTTCCAGTTCAGGAGTAACTGGAAATCAAATGCCTGCCAAATCTCATCAGTACAGATAAATAAATTGTTCACAAGGTTCATGGTTTCCAGTAAGTCATTCATGGTCCACTTGTGATATCCACCGACTTTCTTTTCAGATTAATTCATTAGATATTGCAGTTTTGCAGATGATTCCTCATCACAAGACAATCGTGGTTCACTGGCAGCAAAATAATTTCTTATGTTTGGTAAGCAAAGAAGTAGGTTTAAGAAAACAACTATTTATTTGTAGTAATAAGTGTGTATCTATTATATATACATTATTTGGGTCATATTATGTGGTCACTTTGGCACCCAAACCTTAACTTTAAAGTGTGATATATAAATTATCATGGAACTTTAATTTTTTTGATATGAGTAGTGTAAGGAGCGGCTAAATATATTAGTATGTAATGGCATTTAATGGGATATTTAATTTTTACATGATTAGAATTATTAAATCTTATAATAATATTCAAAATAAAATGTAAGATAAGAAAACAATGTATGGTTGGGTTAAATATGAGTAAAGAGAGGTCTGTGGGAGTAAAATAGAGGTAAAAATAAGTGAAGGGTATGATTCATAGGTCAGATTAGGAAATATAATTAATGTGCCAAACAATGCTGTTGTGTACAAGATCCTAAAGTGGCATAGCATTTGTAAATTACAAATTGGTGTCCAAAGATGTCATATTTCAAGATACATGGCAGCACTTTCTTTAGTTCGGACTAATTATCCATAATGAAAATGAATCTTAAATTAATTAATCTTAACCTTAAAATATTAAATAATCTAAATATGATAAAATATATAATGTTCTGTGAAGTAATGGGGATTCATAAAAAATAACATTAAACAATATAGCAATTTTAAATCTTAAAAAAATAGCAGCAGTAGAATTAAAAATAGCTATCACAAATGGGAGAAAAACAGTGTTAAAAATAAGGATAACAGATGTAGCCATTGTTTCTATTCTAACTCAATTCCTAAAGGAAACAAGTGCTGTACAATAGTGATTCTCAGTGATTTTTGGTCTTGTGACCAGTTGGTCACCTTCCATGCTCATAGGGACTGTGTGTGAGATCCAGCACAAGTTTAACAGGGTGATACTTTACTTATGGAAATGTTATCTTGTTTTCCACTGATTTGAATAGAGTACAGTTTAACTGCTTTCATTTCCTCTATACTCTATCTACACATGTGGCTAATGTTAGTGACATGTATAAAGTATTAGGCTCTGCTCATCACCGAGGACCATCAGATAAAGTGGGTAAGTCCGGTCCTGGAGGGCCCTACACAGGCCAGGACTTGAGGATAACCCTGCTGCGCACAGGTGAGTCAACCGCTTCTTCAGTCATCCTGATTGACTCACCTGTGCACAGAAAGGATATCCTCAAATGCAGGCCTGTGTGTGGCTCTCCAGGACCCGACTTGCCCACCCCTGCTCTAGAATGCAATATTAAACTATATAGTGAGATTCAGATAAAGTAGAGATACAGTAAGCTAAATAATGATACATGTCATTAGGATAGGGTTGTTTTTTTGTTATTATTTACTTTTTGAAAGTGATGCTGTTTAATAGCTGTACTGATGATAAATGTATTTTTAATCAGTTACAAAACTATTGGTTCCGCTTTCTGCAAGTGGAGTATATGAGCAAGAGCTTGTTCATACAGTTGGACTCATCCAGATGAGCAGTGCAGTTTTCTGTTCTCTCCGGTATATCATGATACTGGAGGGCTTAACATCATGAGCTGTATGTTTGACCACATTAAGATTTATGGAAGATGTAAAGTCAACATGAGCTAGCACATAGGGGCCTATTTTGTAGGTACAATAGAAACCATAAGAATGCAACAGCAAGAGGCCTAACAACAAGTAGAAAATAGTTATTATTAAAATATATCACATAAAGTATAAACTATCCCATGCTGATCCCTATCATCCTTCATGCTAGGAATCTACACACTTTGTACATTAGAAAAAGTTAGTGAAGAAAAGGAAAAGGGAATGAAATATCACTTGCCATTCTGTTTGGGCCAGGATGTACAGCACAGATACAATATAAACATACAGCCTTATTAAATTGCAATTCGGCCAATTGAATAGGGCTCTATATAAGCACAAAGTATATTTTTTTACAGAAGTTTTTAGTTGGTGAACTTCTATCCAAAAGCAAGGTCTTCACTAACTAAAAACTTCTGTTAAACAAATATGCTCTGTGCTTATATAGAGCCCTATTCAATTGGCCGAATCACAATTTAATAAGGCTGATTGTGTCTAGTTTTATTTTATCATTAAAATACTGTACATGTAAAAGTATTTGATTTAGATGTTATGTAGGTACTTAGCCAAACAGCAAAATACTAATATATAGAGACTCATCAATCATAGAAAGTCAATTTGTGATACTTCCTAGGGCCCTCATTCAATTGCGATATGGCCAATTGAATAGGGCTCTAAATAAGCACATAACATATATTTTTTCAAGAAGTTTTTAGTTCGTGAGCATCTATCCAAAAGCAAGGTTTTCACTAACTAAAAACTTCTTTAAAAGAAATATGTTATGTGCTTATTTAGAGCCCTATTCAATTGGCCAAATCGCAATTGAATGAGGGCCTATGTGTATAGCTTTTGTTACTAGCTGTTTATGGATACCTAGCACACAAATTCACCTAGGAATAACTATATGAAAAACTCCAATATATGTTGCATAACAGAAACAAGTTCTCATAAGTAGACAGATTTTACTGTTCCCAAAACAGAGCAGTAGCTTTTAAAGTACAATCTGCATAAATATTGTAGATGATAATGTACCTGTAGAGTAAAATTATTTCTCAATACTTCAGCAGCTAATTAAGTTGTTTTTTTTTAAACACATAAAAGGCATAATCTATCACTCACCTTTCTGTGTTATGATCCAGTTTATGAAAATAGTTTCATCAAGTGCTTAAATCCCTTTATATGATTTACAGATTTCATTAATATTTTTAAAATGTGGTATGAAAATAGTAAAATCTTAAATATTGTTATTGTTAACTTTTATGTAAAATAAAAAATAATACATGTTTGTTTTAGGTATTTGATATTGATATTGATGTTATTATTAAAAAGGACCCAGTCATTAAAGCATCACTGAAAGTCTATTTTTATCTTAATATTAAGTATTTATAGTGAGCAGATAAGCTAAAAAACTTTTACCAAATATTTTTATTAAAAATATACAGGTATACCTCTGTTAATGATACCCCTTTGAGAGCTGATTTGCTATAGCGCTCTTGTAACTCCCCGCTTAGCGCTAAACCTCGCTTTAGCGTGGTTTTGATGCGCCAAATCCCATTTAGCCCTTTAAATCCCCACTTAGCACTCTCTGATTCGCCATAGCCCTGTCTGAGTGCTATGGTGATAAAATGCACAATTTAGAGCTGGTTCACATAGCACTCCTGATGCAAGTGATGCACGCAGCGCGCTAAACGGGGTATAGCTTTACTTTCAAATATAAAGGACTTAGAAATCTACTTCAGTGAAACAGGTTTGAGTTTGTAGAATATGGTCCCTGGGTTCAGCACTGTTGCTGATGACCCTTTGTGTGGGAAGCGTAATAAGCTAGTCCTCCATACTATTTACACAGACTTTAAAGTATTATTGGAATAAAACCTATTTGCTTTTGTAAATTATATTTATCATTTTCCTACTTGTACAGTAGTTAATATTAAGTTGGAAAAAAAAATAGTTTCAGTGGCCATTTATATGGTCATTAACACTGATAATGTTGCATTCATCAAAATACCCAAGAAAATACGACAGAAAGGTAAAATATATTTATGTAGCAGTGCTTCCTGTACGTATTGTCCACTTACTGGCCGGTTGTCACAGAAAAGTAAATATAGTACAGTCGCTCAGCCAGCTGAGAGACTGGCCACATCACCCAGAACTATTTCCACATAGACCTTTAGATGTTAATTAGTTGGCTGCCAGTCTGAGTCTCAAATAGTTTTCTCTGTGTCTCACGGTAAGGAAAAAGTTACCGTACACGGAAAATAATCTCCAAATGGTAATCACTGCAGTACAGTTTGTAACCTCATTGCCATAGCCTATGACTATATGCATAGACCGTGTAAACACAGGGAGCAAGAGACTCAGCCAAAGGTATTATGGTTACCTGGAAAATAAAAAATTCATTGTGATCCCAAGCTACATAAGGTGAATACAATCTCAGTGAATTAATTGGATACTCTGACATACTACTTATGAACAATCTTACGATGTGTTATCTAGTAATAATGTATTTATCTGTTCATTAACAAATTCAGGTAAACTCCTAAAGCCTGTATTATTTTAATGGTTCATGTAAACTTGAGCCAATTTGGAATATATCCCAGGTGCTGGATATAATGATAAACTGCCAGACAAATTTGCTAGCCAGCCATATCAAATGACAACAATTTTGTGGGAACACAAAATAGTGATGTATGTACAGGAGCTTTTCACATAAAACAGAATTAATCTTGTTTGGTGACAATCTTATAGACAGATCAATCTAAAGGAAGGTAATTCAATCATCTGGCTTCAATGTTTTGCCACAGAACAATTTCCTCAATAATTGCTGTGTTTATTGGATATCTCAAGTTTTGCAGAGTGAGCAGGTTACACTCATAACTGCTGAATTTAGATAAGACTTCAGGCTGAATATATCACAACTGCCCTGAGGATTACAGTGGTGGCAAATCGGAGGTTCCTTAGAGTGCATGTGTAAAGAATCTTCCTCCCAGGTGCTTCATCTTACAAACTCAGTGTATTTCTCTAATAAAACATGCATACATAATGCAGTATACAGATTATTTCTAGAGCTAGAATCTATATTTTAATCTTATGTAAAATGCAAGCATATACCCATATAAACAGTTCCTAATCAATTGTAATAATTTATATTCTTTCATCTAAACTTGTATGGCATTTATATAGCTATGTATTTTAATCAGTCCCATTACTAATCAGATAGAGATGCTTAGTGCAACTCTTAATTAATGTATGACTTTACATAAAATATGACATTAATTATGTAATATTAGGGGATTTTACTCAGGTATATAAAGAATAATTCTAATTCAAAAAACAAATTAATATAGTTGTGCTTAACATTTCTGTCCAACTTTCCACCTGTTTATAAGGCATGATATATGTCCATGTAAAAATACATCATACATCTCATTGCACCTTTCTGTTAGTATTCCCTCAGTCTACAGATATTCTTCTAACTGCTGCTTTCAGTCTGTTAAGGGCCTTTTTGTTTTCTAATCTCTCATCACCTCCTTCTGCATGGCTTTCTCTTCCTGCTCTTCTTTCAAGGAATTCTCTATTTTTTTCAAAGAAACATTCACTAAAATGTTGTTGTTTCATTAAAATCCGTCACCTCTAGCCATAATATCAAGAACCAACACACCTTGTGGAGACCTGATGTACCACTGTCTCATATTTCATCATGCCAAACATATATTTCCTTAATTTCTTTTTTACTGGCCAATATCCACCATGCACCTCCATGACATGCAAGTCACCTAGGTCACACAAGCACTTGCCTCAAGGCATTGTTCATCTGTATTGTTGTCAGTTTATAAATAAAGTAAAACAATACTGTGTGTTTATAAAAACTATATATTTTGTTCAGCACAGGTTTGTTTCTGGGGGAGATATTTCATAAAATATACAGTTCAAATGAGAAAAAAAGAATCAGACCAGACATCAAAAATGTCATTGTGGTTAGACCATATACAGTATGGATAAGTATCTTAGACATATAAGTCTAGGAGACCTATTTTCTACAGGACAATATTATTCTCACTGTAGCTAAAAATTATTCTCGTACGAGCTACTTTTAAGCTGTGTTCAAACTATGAGCCTCATTCAATTGAGGCTTCGGGAGATACTGGCTCGGAAATGGAGCCCGTAACTTAACTTTGCTATTCAATTGGCTTCCGTTTGCAGACTTTGATCGGGTTACGTTCTCTGAGCTGTGATTCATAGTAATTTGTAAAATTGCAAATGAATGCCTTCCAAGCCTTTGACCTTTAACGGCCTCAAGACTTCCGATCGCTAACATTGCAAATCGCTATTTAATTTTTCCGATTTCACCTCGCTAACCACTCAGTCAAGCCCGCAAATGGCAAAAAAAGCGAACCACAAGTTAAGTTTACAAAGGAGGACTCGCAAAGGGCTTAATAACATGCACAGAGCACATCAAATGCTAATAAAAAAACAATACTGAACTAAAAAGGAAAGTGATGTTAGGTCTTAAAATTTATAGCACAACATTCGCAAATCACCAAAATAGAATACTTTGAAATCCAACCTACTTGGATTTCAAAGTCCTACGGGCTTCAATTAGCTCCAAGCCCGTAGGTCTTTGAAATCCAACCTCCATTTTTCAAAATTCTACGGGCTTCAATTAAGGGCTTGGAGGTTGGATCTCATTGATGTCATGATGACGATCTCTATTTCCATAGGCTGTTTCTAACTCAGGAGTTACAGCCTTCATGTTCAAGCTTGCAAATGCTACATACTAAAGCATGGTTTCCGAATCTCGCTACTGGCCCCCTAACTTGCAGGACTGGCCAATTAACTAGCATCTAAATCAGACACGAGCGGGAGCCTACAACTCAATGGCAGACATTCGGCTGTTGCAAGCCCCAAATTAAATTAGGCTCTATGGGCCTCATTCAATTGCGATTTGGCCAATTGAATAGAGCTCTATATAAGCACAGAGCATATTTTTGTTACAAAAGTTTTTAGTTAGTGAAGACCTTGCTTTTGGATAGAAGTTCACTAACTAAAAACTTCTGTAAAAATATATGCTCTGTGCTTAAATAGAGCCCTATTAAATTGGAAAAATCTCAATTGAATGAGGCCCTGTGTGTCTTCACACTGATTTTAGTCAGATCCCTTCCCTCTCCAACTAATGAATAACCTTCTAACTTTTCACACCTTGCTACCTATGTAACTCTAACTTCCTTTCTGAACCTTGCTATTCCTTGTATGCTCCTCCCCAGGTCTCTGCCTCTGAAATTCCCTTTAGATTGTAAGTAGTAAGTTTCCATTCTTGTAGGGTACTTTGGGAAAAGCACTTTTTACAAGACGCGAAACACAAAACAGGGCCCTTCATTTTCTACAGTTGTTAATATTGTATAATATTATATCTTTCGTTGTCCTTAACCCCTGTACAGGACTACAGAAAACGTTGGCAAGTTACAAATAAAAGTTAATAATAGCGCATGCTATACAAATTAAGCTCTAGAAATACCTTCTTTTTGCTTTGAACATTAATCCTATCAGCAAATGTACACCGCTCTGGTACTCTTAAGAACTTAGCAGGGGTGTAGTGTCAAAAAGGTATTCATAGACAACTTGTTTAAGAACTAATGCATTTTGGTCCCAAAACAAACAAAATAGCACCTTTCAGTTGGGATTCTCAAACACTGTGAAGAAACAAAGTGATGTTACAAGTTAAAAATATTAACCATCAAAACACAATACATAATTATGCTTATGGTCAATCTTCTCACTTTCCCAACAGTAGACAGATATAAAGCATAGCGTAATTTCTGCTTGTAATTCTTTTTGTGATGACATGATTAAATTAAAATAAAAATCTTCTATGCAGTCTATTGAATAGCTAAATATGACATTGTGTAAGTATTTTTAGAAAGGAAAATATTAAATATAACCTTAATATTTTTCAACTTTTATATGTAATTATTATTTTCTGCAGGGATACATTCTGCATTCTTGTCTGCAACTGCAATATTCCCACTGTGCAGACAAAACCTCCTCTGTTTTAAAAGTTTTCTTCAACCACAAGAAGCTGATCTGCTGAAGCCAAAATGGTAGCTACCATAACATCCTTGTTACACACAAAAATGTAATAAATTAGAGTTTATATTATATATATTTTTTTTACATTATAAAAGCAAGTTGCACATTTTTAAGTGTATTTTTTCAAAATAGTAACTTAAAAAATATGACAGCAGCAGTCCTTTAACATGTTTTTCACATGTAAGCAATTGTTCCATCAATAATAAAATGAATATAATGTTGTCAACTGTGAAATAATCAATGTTTTATGATACTGTTTGCTTTAAAACTGTTTATTTTGGGGTAAATTGATACATGTCTAGACTTGCCATAAATTTTGAGTGATTGTTTGAGGCACTTATTATAATTTTGTGCCTTTATAGAACAAACCAAGTTGTGATAGGCATGTCTGGTCATTAATTCCATTATACAGACCAAAAGTGGCACCTGATAATACATGTGTGTACGCTGCCATGTTATCTATTCTATATGTTATCACTAGCCATTAAACTAATTAAATATGTGTCCATGTCCCTTTAACAAATGTGAAACATTTCAAAGGAGGGCAACTAGGTATAAAAGAGGAAGCTTGTAAGGAAAACTTAATTGCATAATAAGATATTCTTACAGGAAAGAAGGGAAGTGAGTGACATGATGGAAACCTTCAGATTGCTTAGATTTCATAAGGTTACGGAGAGACGTATATTTAGGAGTAAGAGGGATACAAGAATAATAGGTCATAGTTTGAAGCCATAGCGTCTGAGATTCAAGAGTAATGTTCAAAAGTGATAATTTATAGATAAATGGTAGACAAACAAACAAGTTTCTAAAGGACAGAGAAATTTAAATATGCATAGGGCTATTCTGAGAATTTAGCAAGGTAGAAATTCAACTCAAGATAATAACTACTGTATCAGGTGGATGTTATTTTCTTATACTAAATTTACATAGAATCTTTTTAAAATATTTGTCTATTAGTCATTATTTCTTATCTTCACCATAGGTCATTGCTTTTAAGTTTGCGTTAGAATATAAACATTATGAATAATTGCTATATAATTCCTGAGGGTCTGCACCCCCATGGAGTAAGTCGCAATCATTAGAGGATCAGATCAATCCTCAAAGGCTGACCGACAAACAAAGAAAAGTACTTCAGTGAAAGTTTATGGTAAGAAAATGAATTTGCTAAAACTATTTGAGAAACTACTGCTCCTTGCATGGAATTTTACATTGCAACATATTTTAAACAACTAGCTACTTGCCCGTCAAACATGATGGCATTACAATGTAAAGGATGTCAATGCTGTTTGCCACACAATGTGTGCACCTTCGGCGCTCATCGCGAACCCTGCAGGCTTTTGCAACCCGCAACTTTCGTGGTTCGCAATTTTCCCCTTCTCCTTCCCCTGTGTCTTTCTCATCTCTCTCCCTGCCCAAGTCTTGCAATCCTCGCAATGAGCACCTAAGTGTTACTGTCTTGTTTTTTTTCAAAGTGTTGCAAGCTTCCCGTTGCACGCCTAAATGTTACTACCTTCGGCTTCGTTTTGAGCCTTTTTTTGAAAGATTTACGTTTTTCCGGACACAATTCGACCCCCCCCCCCCCCCTACACTCACCCCTAACCCCCCCGGGCGCTTAGCCGTTTTTTTATGTGAGAAAATCTGCAATTAAAGCTTAAATTAGCTAGCAACCTGGATCCTTAAGATTTAACATTAAATACAGTGTAAATCTCTAGCAAAGACCTTCATAGATGCCGCAATGCTTTAAAGAAGTTTACAAAGAACCGTAAAGATGTTTTTTTTACTATACTTAATCTTCTTCTGCGAGTGGCAAGCTCAGCTTGCAAATAAAGACATATGGCAAATGGTAAGTGTAAATGCACAGGTGCTGCAAACATTTGTATTGAAACAGAATAGCTGCATTTTCCCAAGTGTTAAAATGCAAACCATATTACACAAAAACTACTGTAATGGTCCAGGTTTTGTGACTTTCAGTCAAAAGTAGTAAAAACCTGTATAGAAACAGTTTATTGTGATGATAAACAAAGTTGATGTTGCAATGCAACGCGTTTCTTCAGCTTTTGTCAATGAAGCCATGCAGTAAATAATTGGTGCAGTATAAGCATGGTGGGAAAACAGTTAATTTTAGTGCCAGTTTTTTCCCAAATGATCAATTTGTTAACCACAATAAATTGAGATCTTTAATATTAATGACATCTGAACCATTAAATTACACATCAGTCAGAGGGCAGAAAATCATGTGAAAAATATTTTACATATTTTAAATAGATCACAATTGTATTAGGCATTGTCATGTTAAGTTATAGCTTGTATAGCCCATGAAGCTCTTTTATTGGAATCAGCATAGATATAAGAGGTGGGGTTTACTAAAGATCCTCCCACATGAAATGAAGTGAGAAGGGATGATTTTCTCCATAACATACAGAGCATTGTAGATTAAAGGATAACATGAGGTGCATTTGAGATGCTTAGTGAATTTCCCCCAACGATGTTCAGGCTGTGATTGCCCACCCTTATTGTATGCAGCTTTATTACTTTATTTTATACTGGCTTTAAGATATGTGGTACATTAGGGGATAAATAAATCTATATCTAAATACAATTACATTACAACCCGCCTATTCATCTCATAAACCCTTCTACAGATTATATAAAAATAAAATAAACTTTATAGGCTTCAATAGTGTTTCTCAACAATCAAAATGTTCTTTTCAGCAAACACAATTTATTAATAATAATAATTATAATATATTGTAAAGTATTTAGAAATGCATTCTTTTTAAACTGCTTAAAAATGAACTGAAACACTATATATATATAAATATATATATATATATATATATATATATATATATATATATATACAAGTTAAAGTTTTATTTGCAAACTATGCTTTAAAGCTGTGTATGTACGGTATATGCTAAAACTTTAAAATGGTATCGGGATAACATGTGAAACCTTTGTGGGCTCATTTGCATGTTCCTGCCCAGGTTCCCAGAATGCAGTTCAATAAAAGTATTTCTTGGGATACGTTTTTTAACCTATTTTAGATGTTCAAATGTCAACAAAATATAGTATACACATGCTATGTACTCATATACATCAGTATATACATGAAAGATATACATCAATTTCTAATTTCTTTGCTACATTTTTTGTTTTGTGACAGGGAGTAACTTGAAAGAAAATACTAAATATTATTTAGATTTTATTAAAAAAAGTAATTAGCAGGAAGAGAAAGAAACTTGGGCTGCAGCTTCATAGTTACTTGCACTGTCCAATGCACTTAAGATCTACATTCTTTATATCAGGCAAATACTAATAAAACATCCAATATGTCGTATATAGTGAAAATGCAGATTTAGTGCATCTGGCTGGGTCAACTCATTATGTATTGTGAAGAGCAGGGGAGGTCACTAACTTAAACCATTAACTTTAAAATATCACACTTTTCAGTAAAAATCTGTTATTATTTTCTCAAAGCTTGTATAATACCTAAAGTGCCACAGCAGAGGTCCCAAATATGGTAGAATCATAAATAACTATTAAAATATGAATATTTCCAATGGAAATGTATTACAAATGTCCTCTAACAATAGAAAAACAGTTTTGAATCTACAAAATGTTGTATTTAATTCTCACATTATTGATGAATTAATGACTCCCTAATTAATGGCTACCATTTCCATGAGGCGTCTGATGTGACAGTCTGTGAAGAGACAGACTTTACTATTATGGCAGTCATATACAAAAAGAACATTACATTCACTGATAAGGTACTAAAAACAAGACCACTTTGGTTTGGGAATATCTTGAACTGAATGAAAGACAAAATTCAGTCACTTCAAAACTGATTTTCTATTACTAAATTACATTTTTAATAACTCCCAAATGCAAATATTCATACATTTATTGGTGCTTTGATAGAATATCATTATTTGGACCTCAGTGCTGTCAGGTTGGAATATCCTAAAATCCTTGCCTATTAATGTGTCTTGAGGACTAGGTATGAATACATAGTTTAGACAATATGGGCCTCATTCATTTGAGCCCCCGGGAGATGCGGGCGTCCGTAAGGGAGCCCACAATCTATTTTGCTATTCAAATGGTGTCTTTTTGCGGGCTCCGACCGGGTTACAGCTTACGGCCTCCAATTCCTTACAATGGTTACCAAGAGTTACGATCTTTAAAATTGCAAATCGCTAATCAATTGCTTTGATGCCTGAAGCCCGCAAATGTTTTCACACCCGTAAATGGCAAGAATCCTACGAGTACCAGATAGGACCCGCAAAGGGGTTACAGACATGTCGGGAGCACTGTAAATGCAAATAAATATTCTATACTGCACTGTAAATGACGGGGAACACGATGGAAGACATTCAAATTAATTGCACAACAGTCTCAAGCCTGTAATTCTGCAATATAAAATACTATCTTATATGTGTCATTTTGTGGTTATATCAATCTTGGGGATCAATGAGTTAATACATATCAGGCCACCCACATGGACTAGAACATTAACTTCATTCATTTTTATTATATTGTAGTTTGCAGGTCCTATCACATATCAGACCTTGAAACGCTAGTTGATTGACATGTCACCTCCATGTTTTACTGATGTCATGATGACGGGCCACTTTTCTATTGGCTGTTTCTAAATCGGGAGTTATGGTCTTGCTTAAGTGATCATTGTTCATGCCCTGCACTGCTACATACAATGGCATGGTTTACGATTTTCGCTATCGGGCTAAGACTTGCGGTCTTGTCAAATTGAATAGCACCGTAAGTCTGGCACGGTGCAGGCCCGCAGCAGGGTCGCAGACATACAGCCTAGATCACTGAACTTTCGGCCTCAGAATTGAATGAGGCCCTATGTGGCCAATGTGTGGCCTGACAGCCAAATGTGATCTTTTGCCTGATTTTATGCATAGATACATTAATAACTACAGCGATATTGCTCAAAAGATGAAAAGGACAGTAATGTCACTGTGTCGGGGCAACTTATCCAACCCTCTGATAATACACCCTTCTACCATTAGTTAAAACCAGTTATCATATCTTTTGTAAGCATTACTTACTCTAGACATTTTCGGGTAGATAGAATGGGCAAGGCCAGGTTGGTCCTTAGCTGAAATCAAATATCTATTGTTATGTATATTTCCTTTAAGGCAGCAGATAAGAATTTAAAATCAGTGATTGCTAAATGAAGCAGTTCAAAACAACTTAATAGCATCTAATTTCATAATTATGTTTCTCTTTTAAATACAATTTGCTAAATGGATTACAGAAAGTTTTCTATCAGCATAACTATGTAGCATATGTAATATTTAAAAACATAAGTCATTTCGGTATATACTCCATAAATACATTTCATCTTGCAATGTCTTGCATTCCACTTAAAGAGTAACTCTTATAAGATAATTACATTTTACTAAATATGCATTACACTTCATC
The DNA here is from genome assembly GCA_027410445.1 of Discoglossus pictus. Taxonomy (NCBI): domain Eukaryota; kingdom Metazoa; phylum Chordata; class Amphibia; order Anura; family Alytidae; genus Discoglossus; species Discoglossus pictus. The sequence goes on along the minus strand of CM050165.1, from coordinate 297,751,221 downwards.
TTATTTTGCCAGCTAAAACATAGTTTATGATAACATTTTCTGTGGATTTAATCTTGAAGATAAGTATACTTTCTAATAAATGCAAAAGAGCTTTTTAAACTTATTACAAATAAAATGTAAAATCTTATTTTATACTATTCAACATACATTACTTATCACAGGATACATTTTTTTATTTTTAGTTGTTTTGAAGCCACATTTCCCAACTGATTGTTGCAATTGCTGAGCTAGTGACTGGAGGGCCAGGGTGTAAAATACATTTGCCCCCAATAATTTTCCCATTATTTTTCTTTTTTCTCCTATTTTATGCATATATTTTATTCCCTACTTTTCTCCATTTTCCTTTTCACTTTCTTCTCTTTCATGATCTCTTCATTCTTTCTCTCCCTTTCTCTTTTGCTCATAGACTTGTTACCCTGTGCTTTATACTACCAGTGGAATATGGTGGTGAATTTATTTCAGAGCATTTGATATACAATGTTGTGAAGCCAAAATACACACAATAGGCTAGATGTACAGTTGTGCTAAGCTGTATACTTCATCATGTTACTGGGTTAAGTGAAAAAACATCTGAGCCCTTTTCCATGAAAAATAGAAAAGGTAAAAATGCTGGTAAAAATTTGAATGGGTTTTAGCACATCCATAAGTCTAACACTTAACTCTGACAGCAAGATATGCCACCATGCCTCTTTTACATGTTATTTTCAGACATGGACAATTCAGTTTAGCATTTTTCTAAGCAGAGGTTTCATATAAACAAAGTTAATTAAGTTGTGACAGCATTTCCCAAATGAATTCACTCAGGGTTTTTTTTTGTGATTTTTAAATATATTTATGGGATTTCAGCAGTCTAGAAAGGCTGTTCTGGAACCCATGATCCCCTCAAAATGATACTAAAAGGACCACAATCCATCCAAATATTTTTCATAGGAGCTCATATCTCTAGCTGATTCCTGATTCCTAACTGACTGCTAACTGTATTACATGTCATGTGAAACAATTCAGCCTGCCAAAATACAGTGACCCCTCCTGTAGCATTCCCTTCTGGATAGCTTTGTTGTCTATGTGAAGGGGCTTGTGTACTTCAGTGAAGCTGTGAGCTATACCATATAGGGTCACTCAAGATGGGCAGATCATAGCAGAGAAGTCAGACAAATGACTGTCCACTGGTGAAGGAACTGGCAATCTACTCCACTATGTTTGCCATGAAAACCTTATGGATGAGCACAACCAGACACTACATGTGCCTGGCGAGATGCGGTCTATAGGGTCACATAGAGTTGGACACAACTGCACGGCTGAACAACAACCTGTAACATAACTGCATGTAATAGATAATAAAGGTTGGATTATGTTTTGCCCTCTAAAAACATTTTACACATTTAGCCTTCGAAAAATCATCTTGTAAATAATGGACTAATATGGCCATTTAAGACTACCCATTGCAAAGTCCCATTCCAATCTTTTTTGAGCTGATTTATGTGTCAAGTTGACACAATATCATTACTTAGCTTTTTCTCAATCAACAAAAACTCCAGTGCTGCGTGACTGAATATTGTAATAATGACATACAATGGCAAATTAAGTGTAGCTATCACATTCAAATTCCTTCCAAGCCATCCAATCCAAGATTTAAGGTCTTCATGTAAGTTAGGTAAGCACGTCCGAGACCCATGTATAGTGCTACGGAATATGTTGGCATGTTACAAATAAACGATAATAATAATATTAATATTTTTTACCCTCTATCCTGCGTGTGATCAGACCTGCCTGTAGAGGCATAAAAAATGCCTTTCAAAATGAATCAAGCATCAGATTTGATGATATGAGTAGTATAACATTTTAGTTTAGTTGGGTATAAGGCTTAACACAATTAAGGCACTGCTAAAGCCCCCCTCTAATGTACACTACACCTGTGGCACTCAAAATTAACC